>CM022302.1:371350940-371950940 GCA_011799875.1 Thinopyrum elongatum | reverse complement strand
TAACAACATACATATCATCAAAATATCAAACGAATATCAAATTCACATGATTACTTGCAACATGACTTCTCCCGTGGCCTCAAGAACAAAAGTAACTGCTCACAAATAATATTCATGCTCAAGATCATAGGGATATTAAATAGCATAATGGATCTGAACATATAATCTTCCACCAAATAAACCATCTAGCATCAACTACAAGATGTAATCAACACTACTAGTCACCCACAGGTACCAGTCCGAGGTTCCGGTACAAAGATTGAACACAAGAGATGAATTAGGGTTTTGAGATGAGATGGTGCTGTTGAATATGTTGATGAAGATTGGCCTCCCAAAGATGAGAGGGTTGTTGGTGATGATGATGGCTTCGATTTCCCCATCCGGGAGGAAAGTTCCCCCGGCGGAATCGCTCCGCCAGAGGGCAAAAGTGCTCCTGACCAAGTTCCGCCTCGAGACGGTGCTGCTCCCTCCCGAAAGTACTCTCTTTATTTTTTTAGGTCAAAAGACCTTATATACCAAAAGATGGGCACCGGAGGTGGGCCAGGGTGCCCACTATCCACCAGGGTGCGCCCTGGTGCCTTGTGGACACCTGGCAGCCACCTTTGGTAGTTCTTTTCTCCAATATTTATTATATATTCCAAATTAATTCTCCGTAAAGTTTCAACTCATTTGGAGATGTGCAGAACAGGTATCTCTGACATAGCTTTTTCAGGTCCAGAATTCCAGCTGCCGGTATTCTCCCTCTTTGTGTAAACCTTGCATATTATGAGAGAGAAGGCATTAGAATTACTCCATAAAGTAATATAAAGCATTAAAGCACCATAAATAACAATAGGAAAACATGATGAAAAATGGGCGTATCAACTTCCCCAAGCTTAGACCTCGCTTGTCCTCAAGTGAAAGACGATATCGAAAATCATGACCACATGTTTAGAGAGGGAGGTGTCGATAAAAACAAAATACGGACATAGTAGCATCATGCTTATTATTATAACAACAACAAACTTTATCACAAAACTTTATCATATAACTTCTCATGAATAAGTAACAATTCATCACAACATCGAAGTAAAAAAGCATAAACTTCATTGAAAACCAACAAAATGTGTTCTCAGTCAACTTTGCAACTACAATTCATCATATTTTCAGGAAGGGTCTCGTATCGGAGCCTTTTGGCAAGTCCACATACTCAACCATCATTTAATCTTCTATGATTGCTAACACTCACAGCATACATATGAGCAAAAAGTTTCAACCGGACACATAGAAAGATAGGGGCTTATAATTTCGCCTCCCAACTTATTCACCTCAAGGATGATGTCAACAATAATAATTCATGATCACTCACATTCAATTGGATCTATGTGCCTAGATCTTTCCCCACCACATGGTGCTTGCAAAAAGAGAAAATAAAATGGAATAGAGAAGAATACTTTGAATCTTGCATAAAAAGTAAATACATAAAAGTAAAAGATAGGCCCTTCGCAGAGGGAAGCAGAGGTTGTCATGCGCTTTTTGGTTTTGTATGCACAAACCCTTAATGCAAAAGAACGTCATGTTATATTGCCCCTTACGGTAGAAACTTTTATTATGCAGTCAGTCGCTTTTATTACTTTGCCATCCAAGTTCGTACAATGCTTATTTTCCCTTACACTAAATGGTCAAACACATTTAGGAGCAATTTTTATTGCCTTCTTGCACCGATGACAACTTACTTGAAGGATCTTACTCAATCCATAGGTAGGTATGGTGGACTCTCAAAACATGGATTTGGGTTTAAGGATTTTGAATGCACAAGTAGTATCTCTACTTAGTGCGGATTTTTGGCTAGCAAAGAAATTGACCAAGCACCACATGTTGAAGGATCTATGACAATATAACTTCTATGTGAATATGAACAAACTTAAATCATTATGTTGTCTTCCTTGTCCAACGTCAACAATTTTGGCATGAAATATTTAATGGGGGCTCACAATCTTAAAAGATGTCCAAGATAGTATATTTGCATGTGAATCTTCTCTTCCCTTATTAATTCTTTCACGAGTTGCATCATTGACCAATGCTATGTTTGTTAACTTTCAATAAATTTTACCACTTATACTTTCCCTTATGTGGTGTCATTACTTACCATAAGATTAGCATATGATATTTTCATTATTTTCTTTTATTTTGATTGAAACAAGAAAGTAAAGAAGCAAAAACTCAAACAAAACTTTATTATATAACTCTCACTCGATTACATAGATAGATAGATCACGAAACTAGCACTCGAAAATAGATCATACTAAATTTTTATTCAACTAAATCATGAAATAACTAAGGATCGAACTAAGATAGGTGAAGGCAATAAAAGTGATGGTGATACTATACCGGGGCATCTCCCCCAAGCTTGGCACAAGCCAAGGGGAGTGCCCATACCCGTGTACTCAAGTCTCCTTCTTTGGTGATGAAGATGATGGTGGTGGTGATGTAGTAGTCTTTTTCTCCAGCTTGCATCTGAGGCTAAAGTTTTCCTCCCTTAGATCATCATTCTCTAACTCCAGCTTTAATACCCTTTTGCATAATGTCGCCTTGCTCTCCTGCAGAAAACGGTATGGGATAAATTGAACCTTAGGTTTGTTTCCTTTGTTAGGGAGGCTTGACTTCTTGAATTCCACGTGCATATCTCCAGGTTGATGTAGTGGATCTTCCTCTTCCTTAGAACTATCATCCCTTGTTTCCTCCATGTCAATGTCTTCCTCCTCATCCGTGGTCCAACCATAATGATCCACCTCTCCATAGACCTTACGGTTTGCGATATAGTCAGCGACATAACTCTCTCCCTCTGAATCTTGAGACGACATATTTTTAGATTAGCCAGAAAAACAGCGCGAAACAAGAACAGAGGATTTCTCCGTGATACGGAGGTCAAATCTTCCGGGAGTAAATATAAAGATTTTTTATCTTGGGAAGCAAGTATATGGAAGGAAAACGGAGTCGAGAAGGTGCCCGAGGGGCCCACTACCTACCAGGGCGCGCCAGGTGGGGCAGGCATGCCCTGGTGTCTTGTGGCCACCTGGGTTGCCTTCCAGGTTGTTTCTTATTTTCCTATTTTTTTCTAATATTCCAAAACTGACAGAAAATATTTTTGCGGATTTTTTGGAGTCCATTTACTTACCGTATCATGTACCTCTTCCTTTTCAGGGTTCTGGAGTGTTCTACAAGGTTTCTTTAATGTGTTCCTTCGGTGTCATGGTTTGAATAATATTGGTTTCAACATTAATAGGCGTACTTGAGATATAGTGCTTAATTCTTTGCCCATTAACCACCTTTGGTATTATTGATCTTAATAGCTCCAGAACGATAAACTTTTGCGATGATATATGGCCCTTCAGATTTGGAGAGAAGTTTACCTGCAAAAAATCTGAAATGAGAATTTTGCAATAGAACATGTTCACCTACTTTGAATTCCCATTTTTGGATTCTTTTGTCATGCCATCTTTTAACTTTTTCTTTGAATAGTTTGGCATTTTCATAAGCTTGGGTTCTCCATTCATCTAGTGAACTTATATCAAATAACCTCTTTTCACCGGCATGTTTGAAGTCATAATTGAGTTCTTTAGTTGCTCAATATGCCTTATGTTCTAACTCAAGAGGCAAATTACAAGCTTTTCCATCAACCATTTTGTATGGAGACATACCCATAGGATTTTTATAAGCTGTTCTATAGGCCCAAAGTGCATCATCCAGTTTCTTAGACCAATTCTTTCGGGACCTATTGACAGTTTTTTGTAATATCAATTTTATTTCTTTATATATTGCTAAGTTTGACTTCACCACTAGATTGAGGATGATAGGGTGATGCAATTCTATGGTTGACATCATATTTAGCAAGCATTTTACGGAAGGCACCATGCGTAAAGTGTGAACCACCATCAGTCATTAAATATCTAGGGACTCCAAACCTTGGAAAAAATAATTTCTTTAAGCATTTTAATGAAGGTGTTATGATCAACACTGCTAGTTGGAATAGCTTCTACCCACTTAGTGACATAATCAACAACAACGAAAATATGTGTATACCCATTAGAGGAAGGAAAAGGTCCCATATAATCAAAACCCAAAACATCAAATGGTTCAACAACAAGTGAATAATTCATAGGAATTTCTTGCTGCTTACCAATATTACCAATTCTTTGGCATTCATCACAAGACAAGACAAACTTATGGGCATCCTTGAAAAGAGTAGGCCAATTAAAACCAGATTGTAATACCTTGTGCGCAGTTCTATCTCCCGCATGATGCCCTCCATAGGCTTCGGAGTGACATTTCCGTAGGATTTGTTCCTGTTCATGCTCAGGTACACAACGTCTAATAGTACCATCTACTCCCTCTTTATAAAGATGTGGGTCATCCCAAAAGTAATGTCTTAAGTCATAGAAGAATTTTTTCTTTTGTTGGTAAGTGAAACTAGGTGGTATAAATTTAGCGACGATATAATTAGCATAGTCAGCATACCAAGGAGTGTTATGAGAAGCATTTATTACAGCTACTTGTTCATCAAGAAAACTATCATCAATAGGTAGTGGGTCATCAAGAATATTTTCAAACCTACACAAGTTATCAGCTACGGGGTTCTCAGCTCCTTTCCTATCAGTAATATGTAAGTCAAATTCTTGTAGCAAGAGAACCCACCTAATGAGTCTAGGTTTAGCATCTTTCTTTTCCATAAGATATTTTATAGCAGCATGATCAGTGTGAAAAATTACTTTGGAATCAACAATGTAAGATCTGAATTTATCACAAGCAAACACAACTGCTAAAAATTCTTTCTCAGTAGTAGCATAATTTCTTTGGGCACTGTCTAGAGTTTTTATAGAATAATGGATAACTTTTAATTTCTTATCAACTCTTTGTCCTAGAACAGCACCAACATCATAATCACTAGCATCACACATAATTTCAAAAGGCAAGTTCCAATCAGGTGGTTGAACAATAGGTTCAGAAGTTAAGGCTTTCTTAAGTGTTTCAAAGGCTTCTACACAGTCATCATCAAAAACAAATGGAACATCCTTTTGTAAAAGATTAGTAAGAGGCCTAGAAATTTTTGAAAAGTCTTTAATGAACCTCCTATAGAAACCAGCATGACCGAGGAAACTACAAATACCTTTAATGTCTTTAGGACATGGCATTTTCTCAATTGCATTAACTTTAGCTTTATCCACCTCAATACCTCATTCAGAAATTTTATGCCCCAAGACAATGCCTTCATTAACCATAAAGTAACACTTCTCCCTATTCAAGACAAGATTAGTTTGTTCACATCTCTCCAAAACTCGATCAAGGTTGCTTAAGCAATCATCAAAAGAAGTTCCGTAAACAGAGAAACCATTGATATGTCACCATCGTATCTACTTTTCCAAACTCTTTTGCCTTTGTTTTGGACTCTAATTTGCATGATTTGAATGGAACTAACCCGGACTAACGCTGTTTTCAGCAGAATTGCCATGGTGTTATTTTTGTGCAGAAATCAAAGTTCTCGGATTGACCTGAAAATTTACGGAGAATATTTGTGGAATATATAAAAAATACTGGCGGAAAAAGATACCAGAGGGGGCCACCCAGGAGCCACAAGCCCTGTGGGCGCGCCCCCCAGGCTTGTGGGGCCCCTGGAGCTCCGGCAACCCTAAGTCCAACTCCATATATACCTATTCGCGGAGAAAAAAAATCAGAGAGAAGGATTCATCATGTTTTACGATACAGAGCAGCCACCACCTGCTGTTCTTCATCGGGAGGGCTGATCTGGAGTTCATTCGGGGTTCTAGAGGGTGGAATCCGTCGCCATCGTCATCATCAACCTTCCTCCATCACCAATTCCATGATGCTCACCACCGGGAGTGAGTAATTCCATCGTAGGCTTGCTGGATGGTGATGGGTTGGACGAGATTTATCATGTAATCGAGTTAGTTTTGTTAGGGTTTGATCCCTAGTATCCATTATGTTTTGAGATTGATGTTGCTATGGCTTTGCTATGCTTAATGCTTGTCACTAGGGACCAAGTGCCATGATTTCAGATCTGAACCTATTTTTTCATGAATATATTTTTGTTCTTGATCCTATCTTGCAAGTTGTAGACACCTATTACGAGTTATGATCCGCATACCCCAAGGTGACAATAATTGGGATTCTTTTCGGTGATTACCGTTGTTTGAGGAGTTCATGTATTCACTAAGTGCTAATGCTTTGTTCCGGTTCTCTATTAAAAGGAGGCCTTAATATCCCTTAGTTTCCTTATGGACCCCGCTGCCACAGGAGGGTAGGACAAAAGATGTCATGCAAGTTCTTTTCCATAAGCACGTATGACTATATACGGAATACATGCCTACATTATATTGATGAATTCAAGCTAGTTCTGTATCGCCCTAGGTTATGACTACTACATGATGAATATTATCCAACACAATTATCCATCGCTGATCCGATGCCTATGAGCTTTTCACATATTGATGGTTGCTAAGTTACTTTCGTTGCTGCTACTGTTACAATCACTACAAAACTGCTACTATTACTATTGCCACTGTTACTGTTACTTCCATACTAGTTTGCTACTAAATACTTTGCTACAGATATTAAGTCTTTCAGGTGTGGTTGAATTGACAACTCAACTGCTAATACTCATGAATATTCTTTGGCTCCCCTTGTGTCGAATCAATAAATTTGGGTTGAATACTCTACCCTCGAAAACTGTTGCGATCCCCTATACTTGTGGTTTATCAAGACCTTTTTCTGGCGCTGTTGCTGGGGAGCATAGCTCTATTTGCTGAATCACTTGGGATTTATATCCGTTGATCACTATGAAGAATCTGAAAGATACCAAAACCAAGATTTTTCCCTCTACAACGAGGGGAGGTAAGGAACTGCCATCTAGCACTGCACTTGATTCACCTTCTATTTTAAGTAAGCTTGTGACACCTACACCTGCTATTAATCCTGATATGTCGCAAGTAATTGATGATGCTACATCTGCTATGAATGATGCTTATGATGGTACTAGTACTTTGCTTGATAAGACTGTGCCACTGGGTGAATTTCCTGATGAACAACTTGCTAGGGCTAAAGATATTGAGAATGCTGAAACTGATGAAATTATTGAGATTGAAAACTTTGAAACACCTATTAGACCTAGCGGACCTAGATATGAATTACCTGATATACCTGAGGTTTATGTTATGGATGGAGAGGTAGCTAGGGATTTTCTTGCTTGTAAGGATAGAGATGATCTTAAGAAATTGCTAGTCAAGTTGAAAGAAAAATCTTTGAATGCTAGAATGAAATATGATCCCCAGTTTGCTAATTCACCTATCTTTGTTACTGATAAGGATTATGAATTCTCTATCGATCCCGAGTTAATTACTTTGGTTGAATCTGATCCTTTCCATGGTTATGAAACTGAAACTCTTGTGGCACATCTTACTAAACCGAATGATATAGCCACCCTATTTGCTCACGAGGAAAAAATTCTCAATTAATACATTCTTAAGTTGTTTCCTTTCTCATTAAACGGTGATGCTAAGACATGGAATAATTCTCTTGCTCCTTGTTGTGTGCGTAGTCCCCAGGATATGATATATTACTTCTCTGAAAAATATTTTCCTGCTCATAAGAAATAAGATGCTTTACAGGAAATATTTAACTTCAAATTGAAGAAGAGAGTCTCCCACAAGCTTGGGGGAGGCTTCTCCAATTACTTAATGCTTAGCATGATCATCCTCTCAAGAAAAATGAAATACTTGATGTTGTGGTTTTCTCACGGCAGATGCCCTTGTGAAAGGACTTAGGTGTGGAGCCATCGCAACGTAGGTTAGCTTGAAGGGGTTGAACGGGACGAAAGACACATGGTTTACCCAGGTTCGGCCCCTCACAACGAGGTAAAAGCCTACTCCTACTTTTGTTGACTATTGCTTGAATATCGATTACAAGGGAGCAGAATCACTTAACCTAGCTCTCGATCAATTGTTTCCTGAGTTAACCCGCCACAGGGTCTCGCATTTATATACATAGGTCGAGGTCCTGGGCTTACAAGAGTCCTAGTCGGATCACACAACATGACCGTCCTGGGTTCTAAATCACCTTGCCTTTTCTGGATAAGTCACCGTCGGGCGGCTTACAAGCGCCGGGTCTCGCACCATCTTCTGGGCTTGGGCCTTCTGGCGGCTCACTGCGTAAGTCTCCCTCCGAGTTCTCCTCTGGCCTCTTGGGCCTACTTATCTCTGAATCGCCAACTGTCGGTGTACTAGAATAGGGGTACCCTAGTACCCCGTACTTGTGCACAGGCAGTAGTAGCATCCCGCGGCCAGGCTTGCGGGAGGACAGCCAGAGAGAAGCTCAAGATTATTAAGCCATTCAAGAACAAAGTATACAAAGCAAGAGTTAAGGCCCCGGCAAGAGGAGCTTGCCGGGAGGGACAGCTGAGGCCCAGCCTGGGCATTGTTGTAGCAGAGTACTTGCCGCGGCAAGGTACTTGCCCCGGCAAGTCATTGGCTGCGGCAAGGTATTGGCTGCGGCAAGATAGCGGCTGCGGCAAGGTACTTGCCCCGGCAAGTTACCTTGCGCGGCAAACTATGGGCTGCGGCAAGCTGTCAGGTGCGGCAAGGTCTTGCCGCGGCAAGCGTTACTGTACCACTGTGCTACTGTGCTGCTCCGGTGCCTCTACCAACGTGGCGCTCTGGGTCCTTCCAAGCGTGTGTGGCAGGGCACTGTGTAGACGGCGGTACACTGTAGCTAGCGGTGCAAGAGCAGGTGGGATAGGCTTTTCCCACGTCCAAGACGTCCGGGTACATGTATGTGGACAACAAAGGCATGGGCATTTAATGCCCTTGTCCCCTGCCGTCAGTGGTAGGTAGGACATGTCATCCTGGTAATAGTGGCCTTACTGTAGCAACTTTCCACCTCTACCTTTACTGTTTGCCACCTGTTGGTGACCCCTTTGTGCGTATAAAAGGAGGCCCATAGGCAACGTGGAAAAGGGAGGAGGAACTGGGAGATGGAGAACTCCAGTATTGTACACAGCTACTCGGTACTGTAGCGCTCCTGGAGCTAGAACAATCATACAGATAATAAACCAAAAAGCAGGAGTAGGGTTTTACGCATCCGTGCGGCCCGAACCTGGGTAAATCTCTCTCGTGCACTGTCGTGTTCTTCGCTAGATTTGCTCTTCGTGCGACCGTCTCTCCCTGCCGAACGTAAAGGGGTCCTTCCCTGGGTCCCATAGGTGATCGCGGATTCGTCCCCGACATCTTTGGCGCGCCAGGTAGGGGGAAGGAGGTTGTGTGAACCTAATCTAGCAATTTGCGCGCTAGTTTTTGGGCCATCCTCCGTCTTATGGCTCCAAAAAAGAAGACTTCAGCCATCGGTGCGTCTACGTCCAACCCGCCTGCTCCCATGCAGGAGGGTGCCGACGTGATTGCGGCTGCTGGGGGGACTGGAGCGAGAGAGCTCCTATTACCTCCACCTGTCCAAAACCGGGCCAGCAACGCCAATCTTGGCGCTGCTGGGTCTGGGAATGCAGCGCTGCTCGCTGCTGCTGGCCCTGCAAGCTCCAGAAACGGTGCTGCGCGTTCTGGAACGCCTGCGCCGGTTCAGACGCCGCGGCCTTCGCAAGAAGCCCGTGACAGGCAGGGTCCTGACGCCCCAGGTGCCAGGCGCTCCCTGGATAATGAACTTGCGCATCGATCTCGAGATGCGCGGGGTCACCATACGTAACAACACGTTGGCGGGGTCGAGGTGCGGTCGCCTGGGCGTGGAGATGCTCCTTCTAACACTGTTAGGAGTAAGAGCATCCCACAGTCCTCACGCCACTCGATACCTCCCTCACCAGCAGAAGCGTTGGCGCGTGCGCAGCTGCTCCTGAACTTCCCTCCACCAGCAGATAAGCTTGACGAGTGGAAGGCAACCATTCAGAGCCTTCTCAGCTTCGCTGATGCCGACCCGGTGCGCGCGGCTGACAAGAGAACTGGTGACAATGCTGTCACCAACAAGAACGGCGAGGGGGCAACAACCGTACACTCCCCACCCAGACGGCCTCGGTCGCCGACACGTCGAAACGACGCCCGTGGTGATGATTCCACGGCGTCGTCTGACCCGCGAGTCATCGTGACCAGCGCCTCGTTCTTCAGGAACGCAGAGGAGAAGACGCTCGTACCACTATCGAGCGAAGGAGAGAAGCGCATCGTCAGTCCGACAGACGCGCAGGGCCCGCTGTTGACATGCATGCGCCAGGGGATCCTGGCGACTTGCCGTACGCGGTAAGTTGTCCAGCGTTCACCCGTGAGCTGCGGCAGGTCCAGTGGCCCAATCGCAAGGCTTTCAAGCCTGACGTGCCGGAGAAGTATGATGGCAAGACACACCCATCGGAGTTCCTCAGTATTTACACCATTGCGGTGCAAGCTGCCGGGGGACGAGACGACAAGATTCTTGCTAACTACTTCCCGCTCATGTTAAAGCGCAAAGTCATCTCATGGCTCTTGCACTTGCCGGAGAACTCCATTTCTTCATGGGCGGACTTGTGCCATCAGTTTGTTGGTGCCTTTACTGGCGGTCATCAACCTCATGGCCAGGAGAGTGATCTTCATCTCATCCCCCAGAAGGAAGGAGAGCCCCTACGCAAATACATTCAAAGGTTCAGCCGCGTACAGTACAACATCCCAGATGTTCACCCCGCTGCGGTTATTAGCGCGTTCCATCAGAACGTGCGTAACCGCAAGATGCGGGAGGAAATGGCGATGACCAAGGTCAGAGACATTGGCCAGCTATATGCTCTCGCCGACAAGTGTGCGCGCGCTGAAGAGGGAAGGAAACTTCCCGGTGAAGGTGTTGGCGCAGGGGGGAGCTCTGACAGCGAAGGTACCGCCCCGGCAAAGAAGGGCCGGCGGCGGAACAACAGGAAGAAAAAGGGCAAAGCTGTGCTTGCCGTCGAGCAGTCCAGCGGCAACGGCAGCGCCGACAAGGCCAAAGTCGAGGGCTCCAGAAGGAGATTGCCGCGTGGGCCAACTGTCAGGCCTTGGCGGCTGCTGACAAGCAGGACGGCTCCGACAAGCAATATTGCAAGATCCATCGCACCAAGGGACACGATCTCCAGAACTGTCGACGAGTCGAGCAGCTTGTCGAACAGCAGAAAGCTGAGTATGAGAGGCGCGACAAGGAGAAGGCCCCAGAAGGTGCTGGCGGGTCCGGCAAGAAGCGCACTGCCCGAGGAGGGCGTCGCGGCAAGGCCAAGCAGCAGTAGAGAGACAGGCCTCCTCATGGCCGCGACAAAGATGATGATGATGATGATCTAGATGATGAAGAATCCAGTGAGCACGAATTTCAGAAAGCCGCAGAAGTCTTGTGTGTTGACGGTGGTGCTTCGTTGCATTCTTCTCACCGCCAACTTAAACAGTGGGCGCGAGAGATCAATGCGGCGGAACCATCTGTTGACGGCAGAAAGCTTCTGAAGTGGTCCGACACGCCTATCGTCTTTGACATTGAGGACCACCCTGACCGCACAACGGCGGTCGGGTGCTTGCCGATGTTGGTTTCACCAACGATCCGCAACCTCAAGGTCACGAAGATGTTAGTTGACGGTGGGGCCGGCTTGAATCTGATTTCGCCTGCTGTGCTCCGGAAACTTCAAATCTCTGACGGCGAGCTTGAGGAAACTGGTACTTTCCAAGGAGTCAATCCAGGAAGGAGCAAGCCGAAAGGGAAGATCGCGCTGCCAGTGACATTTGGCGGCGAGCTGAACTACCGGACCGAGAAGGTCACCTTTGATGTTGCCGATATTCCATTGCCTTATAATGGGATACTTGGCCGTCCAGCGCTCGCCAAGTTCATGGCAGCCTCTCATTATGCCTACAACGTGTTGAAGATGCCAGGTCCAGTAGGTGTTATCACAGTTCCCTGCGACAAGAAGGATGCGCTTATTTGCGCCGACAAGATCTACCGGGAAGCAGCTGCCGCAACTGCCACCAAGGCACTTGCCGCTGAAGCGCAGGGGGGGGAGAACAAGAGGAAGTCCGGCAAGAGCTCATGTGCCCACTCCGGCAAGCGCACCTCTTCGGAGTGCTGCGCTGCCGTCGAGGACGCACCAGAGAGCTCCACCGGCAAGTGCAAGAAGAACAAAGCCGCTCCGCCGGCGACAAAGAAGGTGCCCGCCAAGGAGGATGGCACTGGTGGTTCCTTCACCATCAGTGCCACACTTGACAACAAATAGGAAAACGCGCTCGTTGCTTTCCTGCGGGCGAATGTCGACGTATTTGCATGGCAACCGTCCGACATCCCCGGTGTTCCCAGGAAAGTAATTGAGCACCACCTTGCCGTTTGTCCCCACGCGAGGCCCGTCAAACAGAAAGCCAGAAAGCAAGCTGTGGAGCGGCAAGAGTTTATTGCGGAAGAAATCAAGAAGTTGGAAGCAGCAAGCCTCGTCAGAGGAGTGCTCCATCCTACGTGGTTGGCCAATCCTGTTGTCGTGCGCAAAGCGAATGGAAAATGGAGGCTTTGTATTGATTTCACTGATGTCAATAAAGCTTGTCCCAAAGACCCATTTCCTTTGCCCCGCATAGACCAGATTGTTGACTCCACGGCAGGATGTGATTTGCTTTCATTTCTTGACGCATATTCAGGGTATCATCAAATCTTCATGGCTGAGGAAGATGAGGAAAAGACCGCATTTATCACACCCTATGGCACATACTGTTTCGTACGTATGCCATTTTGTTTGAAAAATGCTGGTTCGACATTTGCAAGAGCCGTCCAGATTGCTTTTGAGCCTCAGCTGCACAGAAATGTGGAAGCCTATATGGATGATATAGTGGTCAAAAGCAAAGACAGGGCTACTTTGGTTCAAGATCTAGAAGAAACTTTTGTAAATCTGCGCAAGATCAACCTGAAGCTCAACCCCGAGAAGTGCGTGTTTGGAGTTCCCTCCGGCAAGCTTCTCGGGTTCTTTGTGTCTCAACGTGGAATTGAAGCCAATCCTGACAAGATCAAAGCCATTGAGCAAATTGAAGCACCGAAGCGCGTCAAGGATGTACGACGACTTGCCGGCTGTGTTGCTGCCCTCAGTAGGTTTATCTCCAAGTCAGCTGAGCGCCCCCTGCCATTTTTCAAAATCTTAAAAAAGGCAGGTCCATTGAAATGGACTCCGGAGGCGGAGGCAGCGCTGCAAGACTTGAAGAGATACCTCTCCTCTCCTCCAATACTTGTCGCACCTAAACCACGAGAGAAGTTGTTGCTGTATCTAGCGGCAACCAATCAAGTGGTTAGTGCTGTGCTGGTAGCAGAGAGAGAGGTGGATGAGGAGGCAGTAACTGTGGCAAGCACGACCAGCGACAAGCTGGGGGCTCCCCCGACAAGTTTTGCTGCCGACAAGGATTCGTCTGCGCAGTCAGGCGAAGTGATACAAAAGAAGAAAATGGTGCAGCGCCCGTTCTACTTTGTGAGCTCTCTTCTGCAGGGAGCTAGGTCAAGGTATTCTGGTGTGCAGAAGCTGCTTTTCGGCCTTCTCATGGCCTCAAGAAAGCTGCGCCATTACTTTCAAGCACATGAAGTTACCGTCGTCACTCGCTTCCCGCTGAAAAGGATTTTGCAAAATCCAGAAGCGACAGGCAGGATTGTCGAGTGGGCGTTGGAGTTGTCGAGCTTTGGTCTCAAGTTTGAGAGTACATCAACCATACAGAGCCGAGTTTTGGCAGAGTTTGTCGCAGAATGGACACCAACGCCAGACGAAGAAATCCCAGAGACGACTCTCCCCGGCAAGGAGACAAGCAAAGAGTGGCTTATGTACTTTGATGGTGCCTTTTCACTGCAAGGCGCCGGTGCTGGCGTACTGCTTGTCGCACCCACCGGAGAGCACCTCAAGTACGTGGTCCAAATGCACTTTCCCAAGGAACAGGCGACGAACAATACTGCAGAATATGAGGGGTTGCTTGCCGGTCTCAGGATCGCGGCAGACCTTGGGATCAAGAAGCTTATTGTCAGGGGAGATTCGCAGCTTGTCGTCAGGCAAGTGAACAAGAACTACCAATGCCCATTGATGGAAGCCTATGTAGATAAGGTGAGGAAGTTGGAGGAACGCTTTGACGGCCTACAAATGGAGCACGTCCCACGTGCTGAAAATGACATTGCCGATGGTTTGTCAAAGCGCGCCGCACTCAAATTGCCTGTGGAACCAGGCACTTTTGTGCTCCAATTAACTCAGCCATCCGTGACGCCATCAGTAGGGCAAGGCAGGAAGAGGAAGTTGGCTTCTGGCGACTACTTCCCGGCAGAGCTCCCCGAAGCCGCTGGCAAGAAGGCTGCCAAAGCCAGCGCCAAAGATGCAGAGGGGCAACTTGCTCCGACAAGGCCTCACGCTCTTGTCGTTGAAGCGGGTGCTCCTAGGCAAGAGGCAAACGGGCAACTTGCTCCGACAAGACTTCGGGTCCTTGTCGTTGAAGCAGGCGCTCCTGATCGAAGCGCTGAGGAGCAAGATGCTCCGACGAGGCCTTGGGCTTCCGTCGTTGAAGCAACCGCTCCCGACGAGCTTGTTGAAGGACAGCACGCTCCAGCAGGGCCCCAGGCTCTTGTCGTTGAAGCGGCTGTTCCCGCCAAGCTCGTCAGGGAACGGCCGGCTCTGGTAGAGCGACGAGCTCTTGCCGTAGGGCCTGATGTTCCCGCAGCAGAAGAAATGCCTTTAGTCCTCGTTGTCGAGCCACAGGCTCCAGCTTGGGCGCAGCAGATCGTCCGTTTCCTTCAGGCAGGAGAACTTCCCGAAGAGCAGGAAGAAGCGGAGAAAGTAGCCCGACGGTCCAATATGTATCAATTTGTCGATGACATGCTGTGCAGAAAAAGACCAAACGGTGTGAAATTGAAGTGTATTCCCCGGGAAGAAGGACAGGAGCTATTGGCGGAGATTCATGGAGGCATATGTGGTCACCACATAGGGTCAAGAGCCCTTGCGGGAAAGGCTTTCCGGCAAGGTTTCTTTTGGCCCACCGCCCTCCAGGATGCAACTGCACTAGTAACCAAGTGTGAAGCGTGCCAGTTTCATTCCAAGCAGATTCATCAGCCAGCTCAAGCTCTCCAGACAATCCCTCTCTCCTGGCCATTTTCGGTCTGGGGGCTCGACATCCTCGGCCCCTTTCCCCGTGCCACCGGGGGCTTCGAGTACTTGTATGTGGCCATCGACAAGTTTACGAAGTGGCCAGAAGTGGAAGCAGTGAGGAAGGTGACAGCACAATCAGCCATCAAGTTCTTCAAGGGAATTGTTTGTCGCTTTGGTGTTCCTAACAGGATCATCACCGACAACGGTACCCAGTTCACGAGCCACGCCTTCATGCAGTATGTCGAAGACCTTGGCGCCAAGGTCTGTTTCGCTTCTGTTGCTCACCCCCGAAGCAACGGTCAAGCTGAAAGGGCAAATGCTGAAGTGTTGCGTGGGCTCAAGATGAGAACTTTCGACAGGCTGCGCAAGTGCGGCAAGAACTGGATCGAGGAGCTGCCAGTGGTTCTTTGGTCGATCAGGACGACGCCAAATCGAGCTACTGGCCAGACGCCTTTTGCTCTAGTTTATAGAGCAGAGGCAGTTCTCCCCACGGAACTCGTATACGGGTCACCTCAAGTGCGTGCTTACGATGAGCTTGAACAAGAGCAACTGTGGCAAGATGATGCTGTGCTCCTCGAGGGTGATCGTCTTCAGGCTGCTGTGAGAGCTGCTCGCTACCAGCAAGCTTTGCGTCGCTACCATAGCCGCAAAGTTAATGCCAGAAGTCTCGAGGAAGGCGACCTTGTTCTTCGGCGCGTTCAGTCGGCCAAGAATTCAAACAAGTTGACGCCGAAGTGGGAAGGCCCTTATCGGGTGAAACGAGTCACCAGGCCCGGCGTTGTCCGCCTGGAGACCGAGGATGGCATTCCAGTGATCAATTCCTGGAACATTGAGCATCTTCGTAAGTTTTTTCCATAAGGCGCGGTTGCCGGGCCCTTCCCCGGCAACCACCTTTTGTACAAGTATTGCCGCTGTTGCATGTAATCCTTTGTACAAAGCCAGGCGCAGACCCTGTGCATAAATAAAGCTTTTGTATTTCGCAGTTTTTGACGATTTCATGTTTACTTTTATTTTGCATGATTATCTGACATACTGTGCAGTACAGCCTCCCCGGTAAGCATTAACGAGCCGCCAAGCTCCTATATCTTTATTTTCTCTTCTTTCTTTTTCTCAAAGAGACAGAAGCTTCCCTCGCGCACAAGTTTGCCGGGGGGGTGGGATAATGATATGGACCAGGCGTGGACCAGGCGTCGTTCAAAGAAACTTTGCCTTGCCGGGAAGAAGGCAGCGGCAAGCAGTGACAAGACCTTGCCGCGGAGAGATCAGCGACAAAGCTAAGTGCCAAAGTTTGAATAATCAAATTCTTTTTTATTTTCAAGGTTATTTTCCTTGAACGATACTACTCTTTGTATGGAAAACCTGTGCGCGACGGAACCTAAGCGTAATCGGTCGCGCCCTTACCTTGTTTCGAGTCCGCTCAACAACCTAAGTGGCTGCACTGAGCGCGACAAGATTGCTTGCCGGCAGCGGCACCGCCAGCAGGCTGCTGGAGTCCCGCACCCAGCGCTCGCGGCGATGGTGCGCGCACCGGCAAGTTCCCTATAAGCGTAGGGCAAGTACACACAAAGAAAGAAATTGCTCAAGGGAGATGACATGCATTAACTTCAAAATATTGCAAGTTATATTACAAGATAAGTTGCCGCGGCTTAAACAGATTGTTCTTTAACATGTCTAGCGGCGGCAAGGAGGGAGAAGAATGGGCTCTCTAATTGCGGTGCTCGCCTTCGACTCTCTGGATTTGGTCCACCCTCTCCACGATGGGCGCGACAAGGGCCTCTAGTGGCGCGGGGTCGTATCCCTTCGGCATGCTTTTGAAGATGTTGCTGAAGTCGACGCCCGGGTTTCTGTATGCTATCTTCACCAACAACCTCCGGAGAACTCCCCGGCAAAGCTTGCGTGACTCGTCGGCCAGTTGAGCCTTGTGATTGACTTGGAGCTGTTGGAGTGCTTCTACTACTCCGTCGAAGAACTCGGCTAGCTTGACGCTAGTTTGCGTGTTCTTGTCGGTGGAGTACCCGAAGTCCGGCACCTTCAGGGCAGTCAGCTCCTTGTCGATGTCCTCGGCGGCGCTGGCAATCCTGTCTGTGAAGATCCCCACGTTATCCCTGAACTTCTTGTGGGTTGCAATAGCGTCTTGAAGCAGACCCTTTTCCTTCTGGAGCTCTGTCATTAGAAGCCCTTCGCGCTTTCTGGTGGTGTCGAGCGTCTCCTTCAGCGTGGTCAGCTTCAGCTTCAGGTCTGCTCTGGAGTCGTTGGCGGCGGCAAGCAGATTGTTCTTCTTGGCTATGGTAACTTGCATCTCCGCCAAAGTGTGGGTCACCTTTGCCCTCTCACTTTCAAGCGTTGAGAGCTTGTCACCGTTTGCCTTGAGGGCGGCCTCTAGTCTTGCCATTTTCTCCTCCGTTTCCTTCCTGTTCACTTCTGCAGCAGCAATAGCGTTGGTGGCCTCCACCAACTTGCTGGCGTACTCTTGGGCCAAGGCTTCGATTTCCTTCTAGTGTTTTTGTGCCTGCCCCTGGGTCCGCTCTGCGACAAGTCTTGCCACCTCCTCGTCTTTCTGTCGGAGGGTTTCGGCAAGTTTCCTCTTGCGCTCGGCAAGTTCTTCTTCGTGGGCATCAAGGTCCACTTTGCGCTGGTTCAGATCACCGGCCTGAGCAGACAACTCCTTGGCGGTCTCCTCCTGTTTTTGTTCAATGTCTTGCTTCATCAGGAGGAGGGCCTGCCGTTCTTCGGCCAGCTGTGCCCGCTTGGCCTCTAACGCATTAAGGGATCGCGCGCGGACGTCCGCCAAGATCTCCGCGCGCCTCAACATGTCAGCTTCGGCCTTCTCGATGAGCGCCTCCCTGGAAGCTAGCTTCTCCCGTCGGGCGCGATGAAGATTCAGCAGCTTTTGAAGCAGTTGCTCCTCTTCAGACGTGCTGCTGCTGCTGGCGCCTGGCGCATCCACAAGCTGGAGCCCGGCAGCGGCAAGGATCTCCTCGTCCACAACATCCTCCTCGGTTGGCGCTCTGGAGCCCACCGTCCAGGGGAGGCTGACGTAGACGTTCTCGCCGACCCGGATGTATTTGCTTGGCGGAGGCGAGTTGGGCGCTGCCGCCTCGTCAGTGGTTGAGGGACCCGTGGTCGGAGTAGCGCCTGGCACTCCTGTGGCCTCAGGGCCGTCAGTACGACCACCGGCTCCCTCGCCGGCCTCCTCAGTAGCCTTCTGGGCGGCCTCAGCTTCAGCAGCCTTGGCGGCTTCATCGGTGGGCGCCTTGGCGGTATTATCCTCGGCGGCCTTGCCGGCCTCTTCGGCAGCATTGGCAGTTTCTTCGTCGGCAAGCTTGTCGGCCTTGGCAGCGGCGGCCTTGGCGGCCTCGTCGTCGACGGCCCCTGTGGTGTTCTCCTCGGCAGAAGACTCAATGTTCATTGGCTCCACCGAGGAGGGCTCTGCCAACCCGAGAAGTAAGGCAAAAAGAGCTTCAGGAAGAAATTCAAGAAGACAAAAGAAAGAAAGCAGAAAGAGTTTTGCGGCAAGTGGGTTTACCCATGTTGAGCTCAGGAGCGGTGGGCTCCCCTCCCCCGTCAACGTTTGTCATTGGAGTGGGGTCGCCAGCGCTGGTGCTTGGCACTTCGGCGCTTGCCGGCTCCTCTTCATGGCTCGGCTCGCTAGTGGGAGCCCTTACCGGAGATCTTCTCCTTGGCGGTGTGGTCGAGGGGGGTGGTACTTCTGGAGCACCTTCAGATGGCTCCACTTGCTGCTCCTCTCCTACACGCCCAAAGATGTCAGTGACAAAATGCTTATTCCTCAGCGACCGCCAGTGAAAGGTAGTTGAAATACTTATGCTAGGGGCTGCGCTGGGGGCTGCGACGAGGGCTGGGCTCCGAGCTGGTCGGCATGGTCTCAGACGCTCTCCCGGTGGTTGCCGTGGGCTCATCTTCGACGACCACCACGGTCTTGCTCGTCGAGACCTTAGCTCTCTTCCTTGTCCTCTCCGCCAAGGTTTCCTCCCTGCGGAAGCAAGGCCGGAGCGTGACAAGTGAGGACAGAAACAAAACCTTACAAAGATTGAGGGTCGCGGCAAGGGAACTTACTCTTCCTCGTCGTCCTCTTCGCTGAGAGCGGAAAAATCAAAGTCCGCCTCCGTGTGAGGAGGGGGAGGAGGGGGAGCTGGACTCCTTGGCCGCTTGGTGGGGGTAGTAGCAGCGGTCTTTGATGACCCTGCTCCAGTTGCCGGGGCCGCGTGAGACGCTCCCGCAGCACCAGCCCTTGCCGCGGTCGAGCGCGTCGAACGGCGCTCCGGCGGTTGTTGAACCTCTTGCCGCTCAGCCACTTTGCCAAGCCTGCGACGGCGTTTCCTCCTCCGAGGGGCTGGGGACTCTGACTGCGGTGGGCTTTCGGTGCCCTCCTCGGAAGAGGAGCCCTCATCCTCTGAGCTGCCTGACTCGTCGGCAGGCTGGCTTGGCCCGACATCCTTGCCGGGTGCGGCGAGCTCGCCCTTCCCGGCAAGCATCCCCTGCTCGGCAAGGATCTCCTTTTGTGCCTCGTCGAGCTCCGCCAAAGTATAACCAAAATCGCCAGCTTCCCTGGCGAGCCTGTCCTCCTCCACCCTTCGAGCAATGAATTCTATTTCTTGCTCAGTGGTGTTGCGGACGAGCCATTCCTCCTCCCGGACCTGCTTTTCGACCGTGGAGTCAAAGAATCGCCGCACGTCTTCTTCGAGCGGCACGTCCCAAGTTGCTTCAACGCTGTGCGCATTGCAGAGCAGCATCATAGCGATGATTGCACTCAATGCGGAGTTGTTGCAAAGGGGCACGATGTGCTTCGGCAGCGTGAACGCCTTGTCGCGCTTCTCTGGATCTGTTTCTTGCTTGAACAGTTCTCGCATGAAAAAGTCGTGCTGCAGAACTGTGAAGTTGTTGATCAGTCCAGGGCGCAGCCGCATGATATCGGCTGGGTTCTTCCAATCAGAGGCCGGCCTTCCTCTCTGCTGCAGAGGAGCAATGCGGCGGCGAAGGAAGTCTGCGCCAACCATCCCTATGGTGAGCCCGGCCTCCCTGAGCCATATGATCCTGTTAGCGGCAATCTCCAGCTTTTTGTCCTGGGGATCCAGATCGCTCCAGTCTGTGCCACGCGCTGCTGGGGTCTTGCGAAGCGCACAGTATGGTGGCGGCTCGTCGTCAATGATCCAACACCATTCAGACCGGATTTCTCCCCATCTTGGGCGGAGATCCCCCTTCAGATAATGCTCCTTGGCGCCCAATCTTGAAACGAACGAGACGCCAACAGTGAGAGGCTCCCCCTTTTCAGCACGGGGAGTGAAGTAATGCCTGAACAGCGCAGTGTTGGGTGCGACGCCGACGAAGTTCTCGCACAGATGCGCAAAAATTGCCATGGTGGATACGGCATTCGGTGTGAGATCCAGCAGATGGAGGTTGAAGGTGTACATGACGTCGCTAAAGAAATCCGAGTACGGTGGGCAGAGCCCGCACAAAAAGTAGCAAGCGAAGAAGGGGTACTTGCTCACTTCGCTCTCGTCGGTGGCTGGGCGAACGCGGGTGGCCGGATGCGCCTTGGTCCTCGCAGCCCACATGCCTTGGAACTTGGCCTTCAGATCCGCCCCCGTGAGCGTCGGAGCGAAGAGCGCGTACTTCTGCCTCTTCAACTGCGCCTGGGTCTCCGTCCTTGAGGACTTCCCCGTCTTCCCCTTTTCTCCTTTGGGAGGCATGGCGAAGGCGGAGCTGAGGGCCGAGGGAGATGCAGACGCGCGCGGTGGCGGAGGATTGGGAAACCGCTTTGTTTTAGAGCGGAGGAAGAAGAAGGCGGAGATTTGGAGATCGAGAATGGTGAGAGGGGTGTGTGAGTGCTTCTGCAGGTCCCGCCTTTTATGCGGAAAGATGCGGAACCATCCGCCCCTTCGTCATTCGAGATAGCTGCGCACGCTTCCCACGCTCCGCATTCAACGCGCGACGCGTGGGAAAGCGTGCAATTAAACAGCATAGGGACGTTTCGGCTTATCCCAGCCACGCGTGCCCGTGCACTGTTTGGGCCTGGCCCACCAACGCCCAGGCCCGGGGGCTCCTGTCGGTGTACTAGAATAGGGGTACCCTAGTACCCCGTACTTGTGCACGGGCAGTAGTAGCATCCCGCGGCCAGGCTTGCGGGAGGACAGCCAGAGAGAAGCTCAAGATTATTAAGCCATTCAAGAACAAAGTATACAAAGCAAGAGTTAAGGCCCCGGCAAGAGGAGCTTGCCGGGAGAGACAGCTGAGGCCCAGCCTGGGCATTGCTGTAGCAGAGTACTTGCCGCGGCAAGGTACTTGCCCCAGCAAGTCATTGGCTGTGGCAAGGTATTGGCTGCGGCAAGATAGCGGCTGCGGCAAGGTACTTGCCCAGGCAAGTTACCTTGCGCGGCAAACTATGGGCTGCGGCAAGCTGTCAGGTGCGGCAAGGTCTTGCCGCGGCAAGCGTTACTGTACCACTGTGCTACTGTGCTGCTCCGGTGCCTCTACCAGCGTGGCGCTCTGGGTCCTTCCAAGCGTGTGTGGCAGGGCACTGTGTAGACGGCGGTACACTGTAGCTAGCGGTGCAGGAGCAGGTGGGATAGGCTTTTCCCACATCCAAGACGTCCGGGTACATGTATGTGGACAGCAAAGGCATGGGCATTTAATGCCCTTGTCCCCTGCCGTCAGTGGTAGGTAGGACATGTCATCCTGGTAATAGTGGCCTTATTGTAGCAACTTTCCACCTCTACCTTTACTATTTGCCACCTGTTGGTGACCCCTTTGTGCGTATAAAAGGAGGCCCATAGGCAACGTGGAAAAGGGAGGAGGAACTGGGAGATGGAGAACTCCAGTATTGTATGCAGCTACTCGGTACTGTAGCGCTCCTGGAGCTAGAACAATCATACAGATAATAAACCAAAAAGCAGGAGTAGGGTTTTACGCATCCGTGCGGCCCGAACCTGGGTAAATCTCTCTCGTGCACTGTCGTGTTCTTCGCTAGATTTGCTCTTCATGCGACCGTCTCTCCCTGCCGAACGTAAAGGGGTCCTTCCCTGGGTCCCATAGGTGATCGCGGATTCGTCCCCAACACCAACAGCGTAACCCGGCCGCTCCTGGGCGGGTCACACCGCGGGGTTATATCCCCAACATTAGGCCCCAGATTGATTTGAACTTCATAAATCACTTACTCGCCATTCACTGTTCGGGCGGCTTAAATAATGATTTTGCAACCCGGCATCACTCGGCCGGCTTAACCATGAACTTATAACCCGCCAAGAGTTTTGAACATGCTTCTTTCACTTAACCCGCCAATATGTTGCTCATATCTTGATAGTTACTTCACTCCATGGTTAAGGTAGCTCTTAGCTGCAGCTGACCTGCCCTTCATCGTATAGGCAGCTTATGATTTATTCATAATTCATAACAATTATTAATCGTATATCCATAGTTGGTTTTTAGCTACTGAACTGTTATTTTGTAACCATTAAACAATTTATCACCGTAGTATTAACCCATCACGCTATATATCTAGGCCGTAGCTTTTAAACCGCTGAAAATGACTATCGTCAACTGGGAACGTTCTCTGGTCACCAAAGAAATCCTCAATGATTACGTAGCCCAAGGCCTATTGGCGACTCGGCAAGAAATTGGATGGCGAGTTAGCAATGGGGAAGTAATCCCTACTCCTGCTGAAGATGAAATTGTAGTCTTCACTGATCACATACTCATAGGGTTTACCCCACCCGGGTCTAAATTCTTTCGGGACCTCGTCCACTACTTCAACTTGCACCCTCAAGATAGGCCTGAACTCTGTATCCAACATTTGCCACTTTCAAATCTTCTGTGAAGTTTATCTGCAAACAGCACCCACTGTTCCCCTCTTCAAGGAGTCCTTTTATATAAACCGCCAGACTGAATGTCAAAATGGCCCAAGTCAAGAGTTAGGTGGAATCTCTATTCAGAGACGGAGAGACAATAGCTTTCCCTCCAGCGTCTTACCAAGTCACCCCTAGGGATGGGTAACCACCTGGTTTTTCTGCAAAAATACTGCTCCAGCAACGGAAAACCCTTTGCCTGGGTTTAGAGATGAACGTCTTCCAACGGATTTTGACCCGCCGAGCAAAATTATCCCAGAAGAACATGCAGAGGCCTTCCCATTCCTCTCCAAGGCTAAAGCTTTATTAGCTCATGGATTAATTGGAGTCGACTTGACTCGGTGATGGGTCTCTTGGAAGATACTCCCCTTAAGCCGTCGTCCCGGCTTAATGTGTGAGTACTCTGGTGAGCCAAATGACCCCCAACGATATACTGAAGACAATTTTATAGCTGAAGAAGTATTTAAAACCATAAGAACCCTGCTTTGGCGAGTCATAGGAGAACTGCAATAAAGTTGGCCTGCCGCTGTTCTTTAAACAAAATCCAGCTCCACCTGTAAGTGTTTACCTTTATCTGACTCAATACGGTTTAATTCTGCCTTCTGCCTTGCTTTAATCTTTTCTGTACTCATTCAGTCTGACTCCACCTTCTGGACCAAAAAACCAAAGACTGTCGTGAGCAGGATTCAGGCCAACAAGAAAACAAAGAAGAATAAGGCAGTTACCATCACTGAACAGGCTGCCGTAGGCGAGTCAGCCGATGTTGAGAACCCATGAGAGGTAGAACTTGACTCGCTTGGCCGACTCTTTATTGAACTAGCTGACACCCTTTCCTCACAGGAAGAGGCTGCTACAAGCCGTGTGGACGATGCTGAGATAATTCCCATTTCATCCGGTTCAGACTCGACCCATTCAAAGAAAGTGCGGCGGATTGTCCGGAAAGTAAAATTTTCTCACCCAGATGCTCACTTAGATCCACACTTTATTTTGAAGAAGCCTCAACATGATACAAGACGCCAGACCCAGAGCGGCGGCTCAGGCGAATTACTGGCCGGGTTAAGTAATGAACCCTCTGCCCATAAACGCCCAGCCAAGGTACCACATCATCCAACTTTGCTTTTGCCCAAAGCTGGTCTTATAAGACATCCTCTTAATTCTTCTGACTCTGACTATCAGGGGTCGCCACCTTCTTCTGTCGACTCAACTGGAACTCAAATGCCTATCTTCAAGATTGCCCATGGGTAAGTACTTTTACTTGTTCATAACTGATCTTGTAACAACATACTTATGGACTGTTGTATTCTTGTCACAGAGGTGTGGCCAAGGTGGGTAAGAAGCTAAAGGTGGGCGGCTCTTCCAAGGACCCAAAAAATGCTGAGCCAGAGAAGCAGGTGCCAGAACCCCCTGAGGCTTCAGTTCAAAATCCCAAAGACCTTGCCAATGACCCGCCACCACAAGCTGATGCTACCGTCCTTAAACAAATTGACACTGATATTAACCCGGCTGCCAGTCATGACCCGCCGAGCCCTAAGTCGCCCAGTCCTGCTAAATCCACTGTCAAGAACCCCGCTGCTGACGCTGATGACATCACTGTTACAGGGTCAGCTTTTAAGCCGCCCGGGGCTTCCAGAGTCCTAGCCAAGCATTCAGCCAAGGAAGAAACACCTTCACTGGAGAAAGGCAAAGCTAAGCTGGACCTGGAGAGCTATTCCTCCTTCAGTGCAGGTGACATGTACGCGGGCTATCTGAGCCGCCTTAATACAAGCCGGGATATGGAGGCCGGGCTGGTTGAGTTGATGAAGCAGAAGTACGAGGTATGAAAATATCCAACCTCTCTTTAGCTTTGTGCATATACATATGTCCATACTAGCCCCCAAGTCTAAAGTATAGGAAAAAATGCTGACTATGCTTGAGACTTGTGAAATTTCCAAAGTATAGCCCCCAAGGGCCGGCTTGTTTTGAAAAGACGAGCCGGGTCTTTATTGTCTTTATATAACCAAATAGGTAATCCTCGAAGGCCGGCTTAAACTTATAAGATAAACCGGGTCTTGATGACCTTAATAGAATCAAACATGTAGCCCCCAAGGGTCAGCTTAATCTGACAAGATGAGCCCGGTCTCAATGACCTTAATAGAACCAAACATGTAGCCCCCAAGGGCCGGCTTAATCTAACAAGATGAGCCAGGTCTCAATGAGAAATTGAAATGACCTACATTAGCCCCCAAGTGCCAAGTATATTGCTTGCAATGTGCTTGGGACTTTTAATGTAATTGTTTCACTAAAAGTTGCTCCTTGTGTGGTAACCATTGTTGTAATATTGTACTGCAGGAGGAGTTGAATGTGAAAGAGTCGTATCTTGGCGACTTAAAGAAGAATATTGAGCTGCAACAAGCTGAGACTTCCAAGGCCGAATCAAAGCTAAAATCTTCACTGGAAGAAATTGAGAAAATCAAGGCAAGTTTTGATGCTGAGAGAACCGCCTGGGAGTCTGACAAGGTTGCACTTCTGAAGAGGGCCGAAGAGGCTGAAAATCAACTTAAGCCGGTGACTGACGAGCTTGCCAGCTTAAGGCAGCACATAATCCACATGACCACCGCCATCTTTGGTAAGTTAAAAATTTACACTTCATCATCTGTGTTAATACTTCTTTAACCCGCCTGGCGATTCATAATAAATAATATTTAACCCACCTGGCGATTCTTGAACAGGCCCCAGAAGCACCAATCTTGGCCAGAATATGCTGCTCAAATTGAAGGCGGTTTATTCTTTGACCGAACAGTTGTACACTGGCACCTTCGCAGCCTTGTCGCCCTGTCAGGTGGGAAAAAGCCTCCAACCCAGATCAAGACTGTGTTGGAGCAATTCTCAGCCGCCCCGGCTCAAATTGAAGAACACAAATTATCAGCCGCCCGCGCAGGAGCTATTGTTGCTCTAGGTTGGGCCAAAGCCTGGCAGTCAGAACTTGACCCGGAGGAGATAGCCACTGGATGCCCAGAGTTTAAAGATGGTGGGTCAAGTTTTGAAGAAAAGGACTTCAACCAATGCGTCAGAGAGATGCGGCCTGTGGTGTGCAAACTCATAGAGGAGTTGAATCTGAACAAATATACGCCGGCTTATGATGACAACAACAAAAAAATTAAGCCGCCCTCCCATGATGTCGTGGACCTTATTCCTGCAAGGCGTAAGCATACCTTCGCCCCTGATGTTAATCCTTCCATTATCATTAACGACGAGGCCACATTCGAAGCTTTAACCGGCATCGACTGGACATCGGCTGACCTCCAGATGATTGACGAGGAAGAGCCGGCGCGGGATGACCTGAAATCTTCAAAGCGCCAAGAAGAGAACTGAGCGGGGGTGATCATAAGCTGGACATCTGTGAGGCTGGGTTACAGGAGTGCAGCTCCAAAAACACTTGGTTCAAAATCCTTTGGGCTCATGTAAGCCTTGTAATAGGGTAGCTTAAAACAGTGATCCGCCCTATCATGGCTTCGTGCATGTTTATCTCAACTTTTGATCCGGCAGTTTGAAATTTATTGCAGGCTTGATATGATGATAAATATGAACCGGTCCAAGACTTTTGTTCATGCTTACTGTCTTGTATATCCTGCAAAAGGCTAATAAACATATGTTCTGGCGACTTAAAGTCAAAAACCAAGGCGGGTGACAACCCAAAGATAGGTAGCCTTATATGACTACTGAAGAAAATCATAATCACGGCTGTTTAAGCCAAAATATACTGGCGACTTAAAGTCAAAAGCCTGGGCGGGTGACAACCCGAAATATTCAAATATGATTATCATAACCCGGAGCCTCACGACCCGGGTAGTCAAATTTTCCACAAAAACAAAAACTTAAAATAAAAACATCCAAAAAATCCAAAAGAGAGAGATACAAAAAATCTCAAATTTTTGTTAGGCCGGCTTTCAAGACACGACCGAACAAGTTGCCTCACAGGCCTTTTACTTTCAAGGCTGCATAGCCGTTGAGTTTATCCTAGCTCACTGTAAGCCGGCTCTCACGTGACACAAGCCGCCGTTTTAAGCTTAACAAGTTCAGGGTCTTAAAAAAGATTGACCGTTAAGAGTTTGGTGGGTCACCTGGTGGAGTAGCAAGTTGCAAACAGGCAGGTGTAACTCATAATGTGGCAACTCAGGCCGGTCAAGAGGGTATGAAAGCTAAACCCGGTGGGTTGGAAGCCCCCAAGTGACCTTATGATCAAATAACAAAGACTCAGATGCACAGAAATGAAATGACAGAGGCCCTGAATTTCAGGGATGCTGGCTTTATTATATTGATCATAAAAGATATATACATTGACAAATGTATGTACAAAGGATAAGAGTCGGTGGCTCAAGTATAGTAAGGCCGAAGATGAGCAATATTCCATGGCCGATGGGTCTCCTCTTCTGACTTGCGTGAATCTTTGTGTTCTCGTATATCAATGAGGTAGTAAGACCCGTTATTGAGATTTTTGCTGATCACAAAAGGCCCTTCCCAAGCAGGAGAAAGCTTATCCATCCATGTGTGATCTTGAATCAAATGGAGCACTAAGTCACCCTCTTGAAAGGTTCGGCTTTGAACTCTACGGCTATGATAGCGATGTAGATCTTGCTGATGTATCGCCGAACGAGCCACCGCAAGGTCACGCTCTTCATCCAAAGCATCAAGTGAGTTCTTACGTGCCATCTCATTATCAGCTTCAACATAAGCCGTCACTCTAGGCGAGTCATGACGGATGTCACTTGGGAGAACCGCCTCTGCACCATAAACCATAAAAGAAAGGTGTATAGCCTGTTGATCTGTTGGGGGTGGTATTGATACTCCAAAGCATTGAAGGTAACTCCTCAACCCAACAACCCGGCGTTCGCTTCAAGGGAACCATGAGCCGGGGCTTGATGCCTCTCAAAATTTCTTGATTAGCTCGCTCGGCCTGGCCATTAGACTGCGGATGAGCCACTGAAGAAACGTCAAGATGAATATGCTCTCTTTGACAGAACTCCTTCATAGCACCCTTAGAAAGATTAGTGCCATTATCAGTAATGATACTATGAGGGTATCCAAAGCGGAAAATCAGTTTTTTAACAAACTCAACAGTTGTGGCCGCCTCACAATTGCTAACTGGCTCTGGCTCAACCCACTTGGTAAACTTGTCAACCGCCACCAAAAGGTGGGTATTTTTATCCTTAGATCTCTTGAACGGTCCAACCATATCGAGCCCCCAGACTGCAAACGGCCAAGTTATTGGAATCATACACAATTCTTGAGCTGGCACATGAGCCTGTCTTGCAAATTTTTAACACCCGTCGCACTTGCTAACAATATCCTCTGCATCCGCATGAGCCGTCAACCAGTAAAACCCATGACGAAAAGCTTTAGCCACTAAAGACTTAGAGCCGGCATGATGACCACAATCACCTTCATGAATCTCTCGTAAGAACTCATGGCCCTCTTCAGGAGAAACACAATGTTGGAACACGCCTGTCACACTGCATCGGTGTAACTCACCGTTGACAATAGTCATAGACTTAGACCTCCTGGTTATTTAACTTGCCAAAGTTTCATCCTCAGGTAACTCGCTCGGGTCATATAGGCCAAGTAGGGAAGCGTCCAATCAGGAATAGCATGGAGAGCCGCCACCAACTGCGCCTCCGGGTCAGGGACAGCAAGGTCTTCTTCAGATGGTAACTTGACCGAAGGATTATGCAACAAGTCAAGAAACACATTAGAAGGCATCGGCTTACGTTGAGATCCAAGCCAGCTTAAGGCATCAGCCGCCTCGTTCTTCCTTCGATCAAGGTGATCCACCTAATAACCCTTGAAGTGACCAGCAATATTGTCAACCGCTCGGTGATAAGCCGCCATGAGTGGGTCTTTAGAATCCCATGTGCCTGAGACTTGCTGAGCCACAAGGTCTGAGTCGCCCAGACACCTGACCCGGCTTAAATTCATCTCCTTGGCCATACGAAGGCCATGGAGTAAAGCCTCATATTCAACTGCATTGTTAGTACAAGGAAACATTAGCCTTAAAACATAACAAAATTTGTTACCTCGTGGGGAAGTCAAAATAACTCCAGCCCCCGAGCCTTCCAACTGCCTGGAACCATCAAAGTGGATCGTCCAATATGTGTTATCAGGCTTCTCCTCACATGTCTGCAACTCTGTCCAATCATTGATGAAATCCACCATAGCCCAAGATTTGATGGCTGTTCTTGGCACATATTTCAAACCATGAGGTCCAAGTTTGATTCCCCACTTAGCAACCCGGCCTGTGGCCTCCCTGTTTGAATAATGTCTCCCAAGGGAGCAGAGCTGACCACAGTAATAGGATGACCAAGAAAATAATACTTCACTTTGCGACTTGCCATGAACACCCCATACACTAGTTTTTGCCAGGGTGGATATCATTGCTTGGACTCAATCAACACCTCACTGACATAATAAGCCGGTCGCTGAACTGGGTACTCCTTACCCGCCTCCTTGCATTCCACAACAACTGCCACACTGACAGCCTTACTGTTAGCCGCCACATACAGGAGCAAAGGCTCTTTCTCAATGGGAGCCGCAAGGACGGGTGGCTCAGCTAGCAGTTTTTTAAGTGCCTCAAATGCCTCATTAGCCGCATCACTCCAGACAAAGTGATATGTCTTCTTCTTCATCTGGTATAAAGGAATTGCCTTCTCTCCCAGGCAACTTATAAACTGGCTTAAAGCCGCGATGCGACCTGCCAGATGCTGGACGTCGTTGACACACGCCGGCTTAGCAAGTGAAGTGATGGCCTTAATCTTCTCTGGGTTAGCTTCAATACCTCATTCTCAAACCAGAAACCCCAACATTTTACCTGCAGGTACACCAAAGACACACTTGGCCGGGTTAAGCATCATTTTATAGACCCCGGAGATTGTCAAAAGTCTCCTTCAGGTCATCTTGGAGAGTCTCCTTCTTCCTAGACTTGACCACAATATCATCCACATAAGCTTGCACATTACGCCCAATCTGACTATGAAAGCAATTCTGAACACAACGTTGATAAGTCGCCTAAGCACTCTTAAGCCCAAAAAGGCATAGAAACATAACAGAAGGCTCCAAAAGGAGTGATAAAAGACGTCTTCTCTTGGTCCTTAACCACCATCTTGATCTGATGATAACCAGAATAAGCATCCAGGAAACATAAACTCTCACAACCCACGGTGGCATTAATAATCTGGTCAATACAAGGGAGAGCAAATAGATCAGTTGGAAAAGCCTTGTTAAGATCTGTGTAATCAACCCACATACACCATGTGCCATTCTTCTTGAGTACAAGCACAGGGTTAGCCAACCACTCAAGGTGAAAAACTTCCACAATAAACCCAGCTGCTAAGAGTCAGGCTACCTCCTCTCCAATGGCCTTACGTCACTCTTCATTGAAACGACGAAGGAGTTGCTTGACCGGCTTAAACTTAGGATCCACATTAAGAGTGTGCTCAGCGAATTCTCTCGGTACACCCGGTATGTCAGAAGGTTTCCATGCAAAGATGTCCCGATTCTCATGGTTGAATTCGATGAGTGCGCTTTCCTATTTAGGATCCATATTAGCCCCCACTATGAACTGCTGAGATGAGTCGCCAGGGACAAAGTTAACCTGCTTAGTGTCATCAGCCGACTTAAACTTTAACAAAGGGTCTTGCTCAGTGGTGGGCTTGTTCAAAGGGGTCATATCAGTCGGGTCAACATTATCCTTATAGAATTTGAGCTCCTCCGTGGCACAGGCTGACTCAGCATAGGCAGCATCTCCTTCCTCACATTCCAAAGCAATCTTCCGATCACCATGGACCATAATAGTGCTCTTACACCCTGGCATCTTAAGCTGTAAATAAACATAACAAGGTCGAGCCATAAACTTAGCATAAGCTGACCGTCCAAACAAGGCATGATAATGACTCTTGATTTTGACCACTTCAAACCATAACGTCTCTATTCTGTAGTCATAGTCATCACCAAAAGCCACTTCCAGGGCAATCTTTCCAACAGGATACGCTGACTTACCAGGCACCACGCTATGAAAAACCATAGAAGATGGCTTAAGGTCCTTGTCAGTTAAGTTCATCCAGCGAAAGGTGTCATAATATAGGATGTTCATACTGCTGCCATCGTCCATGAGTACTTTAGTGAATTTATAACCCCCGACCTAAGGGGCTACCACCAGTGCCAGCTGACCCGGATTCTCAACCCGGGGCGGGTGATCTTCCCGACTCCAGGTGATTAGATATTCTGACCACCGCAAGTATTGAGGCACCACCGGCTTAATTGCACTGACCGCTCGCTTATGAACCTTCTGATCTCGCTTGCAAAGACTTGTGGTGAAAACATGATACTGGCCACTGTTGAGCTGCTTTGGATTAATTTGGTATCCTCACTAATGCTGCTGGTTACCCTGACCAGATTGTTGGTTATAACCACCCTGATTGCCCTGTCCTTGATAACCAGAATTTGAACCGCCACCACCAAAGCCAGGCCCGTGTGAACCGGATCCTGACCCGCCTGGGGGGCATTATTGTTACCATGATTTTGACTGAAATTGGAATTCCTGTACTCTCGCATGATAAAACAGTCCTTCCAAGCATGAGTCGCCAGCTTATTAGGCAGCTGTATTTTGGGCAAGGTTCATTCATCATCGCCTCAATATTAAAGTTCTTCCCTCCAAAGGACGGCTTACCATTACCATTACGGCGCTGGTTTTTATATCCAATGTTGGTGTTAGCTACAAGACTTGACCCACCATCGGGTTGTCTGCGCTTACCACCATTACCCTGGTTGTTTCCATTGTGCCCTGCCATATTCTGCTGCTGACCCTTACCATTACCACCTTTCTTTCCCTTGTTGGATTTCTCATCATCAGATCCAGGGTCCTTGGTGGTATCAGAGTCGGCATACTTAATGAGAGCCGCCATGAGCTCACCCATATCATTACAATGACGTTTAAGCCGCCCAAGCTTCTGCTTAAGGGGGGTAAAGTGATAGTTCTTCTCCAAGACCAGAACCGCCTGACCCGTCGCAATAATGTCTGAAGAGTGCATAATAGCCAAGACCCACTGGACCCAATGATGAGCTGACTCATCTTCACGCTGCACACAGTTATCAAGATCGATAATCGTCAAAGGCTGCTTGCACGTTCCGTTAAAATTCTGAATGAACCATGCTTTCAACTCTGCCCATGAATTGATGGAGTTGGCGGGCAATCCTTGGTAAAATACTTGGCACATACAGCATCATTGACATCCAGCATCTCCATGGCTAACTCATAACTCTCAATCCAGGCCTCCAGGGGGAGATCAGCTGTATAGTTAGCCACCTTACGAGGACCCTTGAAATCCTTAGGTAGACGCTCATTACATAAAGCTGGTACTAAACAAGGCACTCCGACAGACCTGGAAATTACACTAGCCCCCACTGACACCGAAGGGGTGACCGAAGGCTGCTGATAAGCCCCTAGCTGAGCCGCCGTAGCCTCCGCCTCTCGGCGAGCTCTGGCATCATTCACAATCGCCTGAGCATGAGTAAGGGGCAGGTTATTCCCATGGGGTGGGTCATCCTGATTCACTCGATGATGTCATTCGCTATTGGAAACCGCCGGCGACTCAACGCTCCGGCTGTAACTGCGGCTTGGGAGAGGGGTCGCGTGCACCCTCTCACGACTATGTGTATACTTCTCCTACTGTGCGACCGCTGTCTGTAAGAGCTCCATTGCGTTCCATGCCTCAGCTGAAAAAGGCGTCTCATCTCTAATAGGGATTGCATTGAGCTGGGTAGCCACCGCTATCATGTTATCCACCGGGTTAGAATAATGGCCAGATGGTGTTGAAAAATGTCGGGGCGGGGTCCCATCCCTGTGGGGCAGGTCTGGTAATCGGGGCTGAGCTGTCGCCCCGCTCCCTGGGACTTCAGCCGCCCGGGCTATGCCTGGCGGGTTACTTGGCCATGTACCAGGTGTGTTGAAAAGGTTCCGCGCTTCATACTGCAAAGGTAGGCGGGTTTGGTACCTCCTTCGAAGAACAACATTAGAGGCGTTTTGATCCAAACTTAAGCGAAAAGCCTCCGCCCTGATACGCTATGACTCGGCATCCATCTGGGCTCGTTCCTCTGCCATCCTGGCATTCTCTGCATTAAGCTCCTCCTGAGCCTTGGCCACCTCATCACGTACCTTTGCAACCTCTGCATTATGCTGTGCTTGATTCACCGTAGTAACTTTTGTTGTTAACAGGGTTGTTAAAGTGCCCAAAAGTTCAGACAAAACTTGAGCCGGTGATCGAGCTGAGCCGCTAGCCCCAGCTGTTGCAGCAGTAGTTGATCCAGACATCATAGCCACCGCAGTTGATGAGTTGAGAGCCGGCCCTGTACCAGCCATAAAGATAGCAGCTCGATACGGTGGCTCATAGGGATCCGGAATACTGTCGCCATCGGAATAGCCCCCAAGCCTGCCGTCTTGAAGCTGGTAGATTGACTCCATCTCTCCAGTCAAGGACTCATCACCTGAATAGATGAGAGTCTGTCCTCCGGACATAGAACCCTCTTCAAGGTTCGTGCCATGCGCAAATCCAACAAAGACACGCTTCCGGCCGAGTTGAACCCTAGCGGGTTGTGCACGCCGAGCCGGCTCGACGATGTTGGTGCAGATGTCCGGCTCAGGCTCTCATCCGCCAGTCTTGCCGATGAAGACGTGAATCCCACCAAAGGGGACCCGGTACCCATACTCGATTGAGTCGGCCTCGGGGCCCTAGCCGGCGTCGTCGATGTAGAGCTTGCCGCGGCGACTCTCAGTCATCCGGCCCATGGCATATCCGTCGATCCCTGGGAAGGAGCCCTTCAAGAACTCGAAACCACCGTGCGCTGGCCCCATGGTGGGCGCCAACTGCCGTGGTTTTGTCACGGCAGATGCCCTTGTGAAAGGACTTAGGTGTGGAGCCATCGCAACGTAGGTTAGCTTGAAGGGGTTGAACGGGACGAAAGACACAAGGTTTACCCAGGTTCGGCCCGTCAGAACAAGGTAAAAGCCTACTCCTGCTTTTGTTGACTATTGCTTGAATATCGATTACAAGGGAGCGGAATCACTTAACCTAGCTCTCGATCAATTGTTTCCTGAGTTAACCCGCTGCAAGGTCTCACCTTTATATACACAGGTCGAGGCCCTGGGCTTACAAGAGTCCTAGTCGGATCACACAACATGACCATCCTGGGTTCTAAATCACCTTGCCTTTTCTGGACAAGTCACCGTCGGGCGGCTTACAAGCACCGGGTCTCGCACCATCTTCTGGGCTTGGGCCTTCTGGCGGCTCACCGCGTAAGTCGCCCTCCGGGTTCTCCATCTGGCCTCTTGGGCTTACTTATCTCTGAATCGCCAACAGTGTAACCCGGCCCCTCCTTGGCGGGTCACACCGCGGGGTTATATCCCCAACACTTGATATCTTTTATAATGGACTAACCGATGCTTCTAGGGACCACCTAGATAGTTGTGCTGGTTGTGTTTTCAGGGATTGAACTGTTGACCAAGTTGAAGAATTATTGAATAATATATTGAGTAATGATAATGATTGGACTCTTCCTAAGCCACTTCCTAAGCCAACTCCGAAGAAGAGGGGTATTCTATTTCTCAGTCCTGAAGATATGCAAAAGGCAAAGAAATCCATGAAAGAAAAAGGTATTAAAGCTGAAGAATTTAAGAATTTACCACCTATTGAAGAAGTACATGGTCTTAATAACCCGACACAGGTAGTAGAGATAAATTCTCTCTATAGATTTGATGAAGATGATATTCCTTATAATAAATCTGCTAGTCAATGCTTGGATGAATTTGCTAACTTTATTGTTAAACAAGAAAACTTCAATGCATATGTTAGTAGACAATTGAAACGAAATGTTTATATGATTGAACGCTTGAGTGACTATATGTTTAGAACTGTTAATGATCTCAAGGGTGTTAGTAAACATGCTTCCATGGTAAAACCTCAAGTAGAACAAGTTCTCAAGGCACAAAATGATTTGCTTAATGAGATGAACAATAAGATGAATGATCATGCTGTTAGAGTTATGACTAGGGGTGGTAAAATGACTTAGGAACCTTTGTATCCTGAGGGCCATCCTATAAGAATTGAGCAAGATTCTCAAAGCATTAATCTTGATGCACCTAGTCCATCTAAAAATAAAAAGAAAGATGATAGGACTTTGCATGCTTCTAGTGAACCTATTATAGACACACCTAAGAATCCAACTGATGTTTCTATTTCTGATGATGAGACACAATCTGGTAATGAACATGAACCTAGTAATGATGATGATAATGATGTTCATGTTGATGCTCAACCTAGTAATGATAATGATGTGGAGATAGAACCTGTTGTTGATCTTGATAACCCACAACCCAAAAATAAAAGATATGATAAGAGAGACTTCATTGCTACAAAACATGGTAAAGAAAGGGAACCATGGGTTCAGAAACCCATGCCCTTTCCTCCTAAAGCTTCAAAGAATAAAGATGATGAAGAATTTGAGCGCTTTGTTGAAATGCTTAGACCTGTCTTTTTGCGCTTGCGTTTGACTGATATTTTGAAAATGTCTCCTTATGCTAAGTATATGAAAGATATTGTTAATAATAAAAGAAAGATACTAGAAGCTAAAATTTCCACCATGCTTGCTAATTACACATTTAAGGGTGGAATACCAAAGAAACTTGGAGATCCAAGAATACCAACTATACCATGCTCAATTAAAAGAAACTATGTTAAAACTGCTTTATGTGATTTAGGAGCCGGTGTTAGTGTTATGCCCTTCTCTTTATATCGAAGACTTGATTTGAATAAGTTGACACCAACTAAAATCTCTTTGCAAATGGCTGATAAATCAATTGCTATACCCATTGGTATTTGTGAGGATGTGCCTGTTGTAGTTGCAAATGTTACTATCTTAACGGACTTTGTTATTCTTGATATACCCGAGGACGACAGTATGTCGATCATCCTCGGTAGACCCTTTTTGAATACTGCAGGGGCTGTTATTGATTGCAATAAGGGCAATGCCACTTTTTATGTCAATGGTAATGAACATACGATACACTTTCCAAAGAAACAACCTCAAGTGAATAGTATCAATTATATTGGAAAATTTTCAACAATTACTATTGGAGGTTTTGAATTTCCTATTTCTACTATCAAAAAGAAATATGATATTCTTATTGTTGGGGACATGCATATCCCCGTTGAGGTAACCTTGTGTTATATGAAGATTCTGTGGTTTCATGTCATTCGGAAGAAGTTTGTTAATAAGACTTGATCAACCTTATTAATGGATTCCTTTTGATGGGCATGTGATGGATGAATTTAGTAACACAACTTTCTGTAACCACCTTTTACTTTCTGTTATTTAAAATTAATAAAGTAGAAATGCTATTAGTTTACTGTTTTTTGAATTACCCGTGCAATAAAAAAATGACCAGAAAATAAAAGTTCTCCAAATGCCCTGAAAATTTAGTATGATTTTTTATGCAATATTTGAAAAAATTTGGCATTGAGCACACCCCAAGGGGGTGCACCTCTGAGCCACAAGCTCACAGGGCGCGCCCACCCCCTAGGCGCGCCTTGGAGGCTTGTGGGGCCCATGTAGGCACCCTCACTTATTCCAGCCACCCATCCACTTTGTCTTCCTCTAGAAAAAATCACTCCATCACTCAAACCCGTGTTCTTGCTCATCTTGTTGCCATTTTCGATCTCTTTGCTCAGAGCTCCATTTCCGAAACTGTTTTGCGGGATTGTTCTTTGGTATGTGACTCCTCCAATGGTCCAATTAGTTTTTGTTCTAGTGCTTTATATATTGCAAATTTTTGCTGTTGTGGTGACCATGTTCTTGAGCTTGCATGTCAAATTTATATGGTTCAAAGTAGTTTTGTTGCATGATATAGCCTCTAGACACTTGTAGGAGTAGTTGCTATCACTTTGGTTGAGTTTTGTTCACTTTTATTTTTGAGTCAATAAAAATTTCAGAAATTTTCAGAGAAAAAGAGAACCATGAGGAGGTGGTTAAGGGGCTCATCTAATCGAGATTCAGAGGAAACTCCGGTGAAGAAGCCCAAGTACAACCTTCCGCGTGCGGCGGAGGTTCGGCTGTGTGAGTGGCCAAGTGACACATTCTTGAAGGAGGCGGGAATTTATGAAGATTTCTATTTCTTGGCGGACAATGCCGGCATCATGCCCTTCCTCCAAGATAAGCGCGACCAATACCTCCTACTCACTAATACCTTTGTGCAAAATTTTCACTTTTATCCTAAGAAGGAACCACCCATGGTAGAGTTTCACTTGTATGTTGTGCCTAAGGAAATGACATTATATGATTTTTGCGATGTTTGCAAAATACCTTATGAGGGCCGCATCATTGAGCCACGTCCTAGAGACATGGAGGACTTTATTTTTGAAACTACCGTGGGGGAAGAGAGGGGAGTGTCAGAGGCGAGAGTAGCCAGTTTACATTTTCCCGTTTTACGTTTCTATTCATTATTTGCTGGGAGATGTCTGATTGGTCGTGGTAAGTGGGGAGTCTTAGTGCACCTGATCTTGCTATTTTGTGCCATGCTTTATATGCTGATAGAACTTTTAGTTTGGGCGCCATGGTTGCTCGGCGGTTACACACAAAATGTTCGAAGGGTAGTATTTTTGGTGGTGTCTATGCCTCCCGCCTCGCAGCATATTTTGAGATTCCTATTAGGCATGATTAGAAGGAGGAGATGCTGCTACCCACTAAATATTTAGACTATGCTAGTATGGTAGCGCATAATTTTATTGACAAAGACAAGCAAAAGCGACTCCTCTACAACTTAGTATTCAGCCAGGGCAATCATGAGATTATTACTTTGCCTGCACCTTCTTTGTTCAATATTTATTCAGGCATGTACATTATTATGCCCGAGGACATCTACAGATTTTGGGGTCTTTCACAACCCCCGGTGCCTGAGCCAGCACCAGCTCCTAAGCCATATCAGGAGCCCGTTTATCAGTGGGAGCCACAGGAGCTCGCCAACCAATGGAACCCTCAGGACCCTCCGCAGTATCCAGGAGAGGGTTACTACGAGCCATGGCCTTAGACCAACTTAGGCCAAAAGCCTAAGCTTGGGGGAGTATGTATTTCTCACCGACATTATATTCATGCATCACGCATTCATTCCAGTTGCCCGTGATCATACCTTTTCATTGTATAATCCATGTTAGTTTATTTTTCTTGCTTTCTTCTTGTGTGTTTGAAAAACTTTGATAAAACCCAAAAACATTTCTCGCTTCTTTTTCGTTTTTCTTTCTAGTTTAATTAGTTGTAGTATTAAAAGAAAACCCAAAAAGATTTCTCGTTCTTCTTTTACTTGTTGGGAGCTTTCCCGTGTAAATAGTTTTTCTCGTTTTTATTTTTCTTTCGTTAATTTGCTTTCTTCATGAGAAAAACAAAAACTCCAAAAATATTTTAGTGTGTTTCTTTGAAATTCTTTTCTTTTCTTTGGGTCGTAAGGAGAAGACCACGATGAAATGTTGAGTGGCGCTCATATGCATTATTGTCGATCTAACAAAAAGCCCATATTACCTTGTATTCTCCTCTGAATAAATGTTTGCAGATTCTAGCTTAGTCCACGACACGTGCACTCTTATTATTATTCACACCGTTCGGTCGTGCAAGTGAAAGGCAATAATGACAATGTTTGATGAAATGATTGAGGTGAAGAAAAGCTGGTATGAACTCGACCTATTTTGTTTTTGTAAATATAATTAGCTCATTGTTCCTGATTCAGCCTATTATGAATGAAACATGTTTGCAATGACAATTAGAGATTATAGTTATTCATGCCATGCTTAATTAGCTAGGAGTGGATAATGGTTTATCTTGTGTGCCAACATGGATTTTAAAATGGTTATGATGTAGTATGATAGGATGGTATCCTCCTCTGAATAATTCGAGTGGCTTGACTTGGCACATGTTCACGCATGTAGTTGAATAAAAAACAACATAGCCTCCATGATAATCATGTTCATGGTGATTTATATCCTACTCATTCTGGCATTCAATGTTGATTAATGTCAATGCATGTTTATGACCGTTGTCGCTCTCTAGTTGGTTGCTCCTCAATCTTTTTGCTAGCCTTCACTTGTACTAAGCGGGAATACTGCTTGTGCATCCACTTCCTTAAACCCAAAGTTGTTCCATACAAGTCCACCATACCTACCTATATGCGGTATTTACCTGCCGTTCCAAGTAAATTTGCATGTGCCAAACTCTAGACATTCAAATGATAATCTGTTTTGTATGCCCGAATCGCTCATGTAGCGACTGGGGGCTGTCAGTATCTTCCATTGTAGTTGGGTTGTTGTCACGATGAGTGTTTATTCACTTGTCATTCATGAGAAAGTGGCTGGTAATTGGGATGCCCAGTCCTATAATCAAAATCAAAATATAATAATGAAACAAAACTCCCCCGGATTGTTGTTGGTATGGAGGGTACCCGAGGATTCGGCTAGCCATGGCTTGCGTTTGTTGGTGGAGGGGGAGTTTAAACTTTACCATTATGTTTGGGAACCACCTATAATGTGTCTATCATGGAAGATAGTGAGATCTCTAGGTTGTTATGTTGACAATGAAAGCATGACTCTCAAAATTATATTCATCTCTGTTTTAAAAGCTTCGAGCTCTGGCACCTCTGCAAATCCCTGCTTCCCTCTGCAAAGGGCCTGTCTATTTACTTTTATTGTTGAGTCATCATCCTTTTCTTAAAGCACCAGATGGAGAGCACTACTGTCATTTATATGCTTTGTTTTTAGTTGATGTTGAGTATGAGTGTGACTGGATCTCTTTTGCCATGAATTATAATATCTAGTCAGTGCTTGAACTTCAGAGGTGCTTTGTATTTATGTTTTGCGGTCTCAGAAAGGGCTAGTGAGATACCATTATGTCATATTATATCATGATTGTTTTGAAAAAGTGTTGTCATCCGAGATATCTTATTATTGCTCGCTAGTTGATTATGTCATTGATATAAGTAAATGTGAGACCTAAGTGTTATTGTGAATATGGTTAGCTCATAATCTTTGCTAAAAACCTGAACATTGTCTAGACATATTTGCAACAACAAGATCAAACAGAGTTTGTAAAAGTTTTTCTTTGTCACTTTCAGTTTGTCAACTGAATTGCTTGAGGACAAGCAATGGGTTAAGCTTGGGGGAGTTGATACATCTCCATCGTATCTACTTTTCCAAACTCTTTTACCCTTGTTTTGGACTCTAATTTGCATGATTTGAATGGAACTAACCCGGACTGACGCTGTTTTCAGCAGAATTGCCATGGTGTTATTTTTGTGTAGAAATCAAAGTTCTCAGATTGACCTGAAAATTTACGGAGAGTATTTGTGGAATATATAAAAAATAATGGCGGAAAAAGATACCAGAGGGGGGCCACCCAAGAGCCACAAGCCCTGGGGGCGCGCCTACCCCCCTGGGAGCGCCTCCCAGGCTTGTGGGGCCGCTGGAGCTCCGGTAACCCTAAGTCCAACTCCATATATACCTATTCGTGGAGAAAAAAATTCAGAGAGAAGGATTCATTGTGTTTTACGATACGGAGCCATCGCCACCTCCTGTTCTTCATCGGGAGGGCTGATCTGGAGTCCGTTCGGGGCTCCGGAGGGTGGAATTTGTCGCCATCATCATCATCAACCTTCCTCCATCACCAATTCCATCATGCTCACCGCCGGGAGTGAGTAATTCCATCGTAGGCTTGCTAGACGGTGATGACTTGGATGAGATTTATCATGTAATCGAGTTAGTTTTGTTAGAGTTTGATCCCTAGTATCCATTATGTTCCGAGATTACTATTGCCACTATTAATGTTACTTCCATACTACTTTGCTACTAAATACTTTGCTGCAGATATTAAGTCTTTCAGTTGTGGTTGAATTGATAACTCAATTGCTAATACTCGTGAATATTCTTTGGCTCCCCTTGTGTCGAATCAATAAATTTGGGTTGAATACTCTACCCTCGAAAACTGTTGCAATCCCCTATACTTGTGGGTTATCAATCATCCATGAAAACCTCGACAATCTTTTCACAAAAATCAGAAAATATAGCAATGATACATCTTTGAAAGGTAGTGGGTGCATTACATAAACAAAGGGCATACGTCTATAAGCATAGGTTCCAAAAGGGCAAGTAAAGGTGGTTTTCTCTTGATCAGGTTGTGATACAGGTATGTGAGAGAAACCAGAATATCCATCAAGAAAACAGAAGTGTGTGTGCTTATGTGAGAGAAACCAGAATATCCATCAAGAAAACAGAAGTGTGTGTGCTTAGATAGTCTTTCTAGCATTTGATCAATGAAAGGCAGAGGGTAATGATCTTTTCTAGTAGCTTTGTTTAATTTCCTATAATCAATTACCATTCTATAGCCCGTAACAATTCTTAGTGGAATAAGTTCATTTTTATCGTTAGGAACAACAGTAATACCTTCTTTCTTAGCGACACAATAAACACGACTTACCCATCTACTATCAGCTATGGGATAGATTATACCTGCTTCCAGAAGCTTTGGTATTTCAGTTCTTACCACTTCTTCCATCTTAGGATTCAATCGTCGTTGGTGATAAACGACGGGTTTAGCATCAGGTTCCATATTAATCTTGTGCGGACAGAGAGTGGGACTAATAGCCTTAAGATCATCAAGAGTATATCCAATAGCAGCACGGTTGTCGATGTCAAAACCGGCAGACCTCGGGGTAGGGGGTCCCGAGCTGTGGATCTAGGATCGATGGGGAACAAGGGATGACAAACACAGTGTTTACCCAGGTTCAGGCCCTCTCGAAGAGGTAATACCCTATGTCCTGCTTGATTGTATTGGACGTATGATGTGGTTTACAGAGTAGATCTACCTCGAGATCCGTATGAGCTAAACCCTAAGGCGATGAGGTGATGAATGTAGCTCTTTCCCTAAAGACTAAAAACCCTCGGTTTATATAGACACCGGTAGGGTTATGGTTACCGAAGATATATTACAATAAGGGTTTAAAGAGATCCTGTGCCTTCTTGACTTGGAGGGCGCACCACGGCTCCATAGATCTCCTGTCTCTATATGGCTCCACCAGTCCGGCCCATGTATAATGGGCCGTCGCCCCGAGGACCCCTTAGTCCATGACTCCCTCAGTAGCCCCCAAACTTGCCTCCAACGCCAAGACTTGTATCCGACATCCACTCATCCGACTAGTATTCGGCTTGCGAGGCGAGTTCTTCAGTATGTTTCACCCATGTTTGGAACCAAGTGATGTCCGGAATCTGAAACGGCAGTTTTACTTAACACCAAAGGCAATAATAAAAAAATATTTAATTGTAAATGGTGTCTTCATCTGACAACTTTTTCTCCTCCAACGAAGAGTCGCCTCCAGCCATAACGCCGAGCGGTTACTATTTCTCGAAGTGCGGCTCGAGGCCGACGCCATGTTTGGCACGTCCCCTCGAGGTGGAGATCGTGTCCCGCTTTTCGGGGGATATGGTTAATGATTTCGATTCCCCTCCCCGCACATAACGTCACGGGCTTATCGGGAAGTGGAGAAGCCAACGACGTGGAAAAAGGAATCCCAGGCCTATCAACAGTCTATAAAGGGAGAGCTATCACAGTCAGCAACCCACGCCTTCTTCCACCTCCCGCTCACGCAGATCCTCAGAGCTCCAGTGCCCCTTTCCTCTGCTTCCACAACAAACCCTATCCCGTCTCCTTTGACCATAGCAAGCTCGAGCGCCAATGGGATGTGGGAAACCTCCTCCGTCACCGACGATGACATCATGCGGCTAAAGCAGGCTGGATATTTGTCGGCTGACGTTGCTCATCGGGCCCCCGAAGAGGGCCAGATCATCCCCACGCTCCAGCCGGGCGAGAGGGTCGTGTTTCTTCCCCATTTCCTTAGGGGGCTAGGATTTCCCCTGCACCCCTTTGTGCGGGGGCTGATATTCTTCTACGGGCTAGACTTTCATGATCTAGCCCCCAATTCCCTCCTCCACATCTCGACCTTCATCGTCTTCTGCAAAGCGCTCCTTCGAGTTCAGCCGCACTTCGGTTTATGGCTGAAGGTGTTCAATGTCAAGCCCAAGGTGGTTGGCGGTGAGCATGCGGACTGTGGAGGGGCCATGATTAGTAAACTGACACGGGTCAGTGGCCGGACGGCCACTTCATTGACACCGTCCGGATGTGGCAAAAGGAGTGGTTTTACATCACCGAGCCGAGGGAGGCCGCCTGGGGAGCAGCCCCCGCATTCGGGTCCGGACCCCCTACCAGATTGGCCTCATGGACCACCAAGAGCTCGGACTAGGGGTGTGTCGCTCACACGAAGGCGTTGCAGAAGCGCGTCGACAGCATAATAGAGACCGGCGTGAAGCTGGTCGATGTGGTCCAGATCATGCTCCACCGCGGGCTCCTCCCTTGGCAGGAGAGGACCAAGCCTATGTGGGAGCATGAGCCCGAGGATCCGGCCACCGTGCGACACCTCTAAGGCATGACTTCTGACAAAATATGGGGCCAATTATTCCAGCCCCAGAAGGAGTGGCCGGTCGAGGGGAAGGACATCGGCCTCGACGCCGCGAACCTCCCAAAGGAGGTGAGTGGCGCTCTTCTTCGAGGAGTGTTCGGATATTCATATCGCGTTTGGTTCGGCCTGACCTGGTTATGCAGATTTTGCAGGGCTGGCTTGCCAAGGCCAAGAAGATCAGCGGCCCGGCGCCACTGCCGGAAGAGCCCCGATCCGAGCAGCTAGAAAAGCTGCTGGTCGTAGTGCCCTATAAGGCGCCCGCCAAGAAGGGCAAGAAGAAAGAAGTACCGGAGGCCAGGGAGGGCCTCCGCCGTAGGGCTCATCTAGGCAACCGGTCCGGAGACGCTGCAGCCTCATCCGTGCAGGAGCGGGATGAGGACGAGGAGGAAAGCGCCTCCTCGCACTCGAAGAAGAGGGCGGTGTCCAGCGACGTCGAGGAGGTTCAACCTCCTCAAGCCCGGAAGAGACAATGCCGGCCCAAGCTGGTTCTGTCCGACAGTTCAGACTCCGACAAGGATTCCGAAGCATCTGAGAAGGTTCCGGAGAAGGAACCCAGGGTCAAGCCCCCAGTGGCCAGGTACGCACCGCGACATTTTCAATTGCTTTATGCTTTTAGTAGTCCCTGAAAGAACGTTGATTGATTGTTTTCTAACGGTGCAGCCCTCCGCATGGCCACCCCGCCGAGGAGACCTCTTCGGGGACGTCTCTGCCCGCCGAACTGGCGGACAGTGGCTCACGCTCAGCACCCCCTCCAATCCCTGAAGAAGTTGGGGAGGTGGTGTCATGGAAGACCCCTCTCCTCTGAACACGAAGGAGGAGGTCGATGCTACCATGGCCGAGGATGACGCCTCAGTCATTGAAGACCAGGGGGATGCTTCCCTCCAGGCTAACACGGGGAGGGATTTCGGACCATCCGGACCCCCTCAGGCGCTTGCTCCTGAGCCCCCAAGGCCCTCGACGGCACAGGCTCCCCCTTCCGGTAGTGAAGGGGTCGGGGAGCCAATGCCAGAGCCGAACACCTCCACACGGGCGGCGGCTGGCTGGCCAGATGCGTTGGAGGAGTTGGTGAACAACTCCATCATCGTTGCTGGGCACCGCACTCTTATGAGTGCGGTCATGCAAGGTGTTCGGTCCGTCCAGTCCGGACTGAATGATGCTGTCCAAGGCCTTCTTACAGGCTTTGAGGTAAATCGAGTAATGTTCCTTTCTCATAGAGCGGTTGTAATTTTTAGTTTGGGTAGGCCGTGTATGTAGCAGCCCCCGGGACTCTGCAGGAACTTCGGAGAAGCCTGCAGAGGATCAAATTCGGTAGGCCGATTAATAATCTCAACATTTCTTTTGCTAATGCAGGCATCTTCCGTGGCCGCGGCTGCTAATGCTGCGGCACTAGAGGAGATGGATCGGAAGCTCAAGCTTTCCGATAAAGAGCTTGACCTTGTCAACAAACGGCTTGACGAGGCGCAAGGTAGGCCCTATAACGAGATGTGTATTTGCTTGATGCCAGATATTGACTATCCGGACTGCATACTAATCCTTTATCGCAATGGCCCTGCAGCTGCCACCACCGAGGTCGAGGGCTTGAGGGAGGCCTTGAAGAAAGCCGAGGCAGAGGCGACCATGAAGAAAACGGCCGCTGAGAAGGCGGTGGCCGAGCTTGAGAAGGCCAAACTTGCGGCCGAGCAGCACGAGGCTCGGGTGACCGAAGTCCAGGTGGAGCTCCAGGATGCCGCCAAGAAGCTAGAGGCCCTTGAGAAGGAGCAGACGGAGCGATCCTCCCGGCTGTCCAAGGCGGAGGAGCTCCAGGAGTCAAGGACCGAATCGCGAGGTGTCCGGGAGGAGCTCCGCCAAGTCGGGCAAATTGCAAATGGTAAGAAATACTTACTGCAGAGTCTGTTCGGAGGCAATAGGTTCGCCCTGCTGATGCTGGTCTGGCGCTCCACAGGCATCTTTGCCGAGCTTCCGAAGAATGTGGTGGCCGCGGTGAAGCACTATGCCACTCTTGAAGAGGACTCCACCCAGCGGCTCTTCTGCTCACAGTTTCCGGACTCCGAGCACCCCCCCCCTTCTAAGCGATCAAATGAAGCAGCTGATGGAGATGCATCGGATGTCGGAGCTGGCCGTGAAGGACCTCTGTGTCAGCCTGTGGCCGGCGGAGTCCATTCCGGACACCTACTTCGGCCTTGTGCAGAAGCTGCGGGAGGCGCCGCTCCGGATTGACGCCGTAAAGCGGTCAGCGTGCCTTGAGGGGGCGAGGCCTGCATTTGCGAAGACCATGGTGCATTGGCCGAAGATTAATCCAATGGAGATGGCCACTGGTCCTCCGCCCAAGGGGAAGGAGCATCGCCGCCCTGAGCAGTATTTTGCACAGGTGATGATCGGTGCGCAGGCGATAGAGGACCAGTGTTCAAAAGATGTAGTGCTTGAGTGATTGTATTAATTTTGTATTAAGTGGACCTCATGCTTTATAATGCATCTGCCTGACTTGTTTTATATTGTCATGATTTAATTTTGACTCTTGTTCGGCTGTATGTTTAGTCTGAAAGCTACCAGTCGTCGGCTTCAGCATCCAAGTGAATATCATGGGGGGTGCTTTTGTCTCCGCACTGTTACCCTTAGCCAACGTCTTGGTACCTGGAGGCAGTAGCGTGTGAGCAAAACTAGGCAATCAGACTATTCGGTTTTACTGCTTTCACTTAGTCTTAGGAGCTTGACGGTGGGGACTAAGGACTAGCCCCAGGTGTACTGTGATGTACTTGGGGCTTGAATGCTTACCCTTTCTGATCACGTGGTTTGTGTTAAGATGAACACTTCGTGTGACACGGTGAAATTGCCAACGATTTTTGGAGTCGAACCTCGTCGTCGGATCGCTGATCAGTTCACACTTACCATGACGGTCAGTTTTTAGCTTTCTCCTCCTGAGGTACTTGACCAGGCGAGCCAGAAGTACAATCGCAGGGGTTCTCCCTTTGCCCTCTTAGCCGAACATGCAGAACATAAGGGGCAAGCACCGGAGCCAGGCAACTCAACTATTGACCTAAGACATGGTTCGGAACTTGATGCATATAATGCAATATCCGAGACGCCGAACACCTAGCGGAAAGTGGTGCCGGACTTGAAGATATTGAGCTGATATATAAATCGAACTCTTGACTAGTTAATTTATTTTCATGCCGGGCTATTCGAAGAGCGAGGGGAGAATCGGAAAGGGAATAGACAAATCGCAAGATGCGGATATCCGAACACCATAAAGGGTATTTTTATTATTTCTCGTAAGCTCGGGACGTCTATCCGTACAATTCAAACTACGAAGGCAGTACTTGTGAAAGAAAAAGAAAGTTTACAGAGTAAAGGTTGACACAGGGCCTTGATGCGTGAGTTGAAGCCTTCATTGTGCCCTGCTGCACGTCTGTGCCTTTGCTTCTGAAAGGTGGGGGTTGGGACCTTCGATAAGACCTTGATGGGCGAGGACCCTGCCGATGAAGCTTTATGCTTGGGGGTATCCGGAATTGGTCCCCGGGTTATCCGAAGACGAAGTAATTCTGAAGTTCGGTTTAACCGAGCATGCACTTCAGATTTATTAATGTATGCCTCACAGCTGCCCATGATATTTTGAGTGCGAAGTTGTGCTGACGAGGCACATGGGGCGTGAAGAATGTGGGCGTGCCGTGGGGCGCGTATCCCTATTTGCGGCGAACGCATGCGGGTTCCCATGACGGGGAACGGGTTTGAACCCGTTTACTATTGTCGCCGGCCTTTACGGTGGGTCGGCATCCGGGCCTATATGGGCCTGTGTGGTCTTCGCCCTCTAGGGCCGCAGTGTGCTCTTCGGTTCGAAGTGAGTGTTCTGTGTTGCCGTTGATAGTTATGATGCCCGAGGGACCAGGCATCTTCAACCTGAGGTACGCATAATGCGGAACGACATTGAATTTGGCGAACGTTGTTCGGCCGAGGAGGGCGTGATAGCCACTGCGAAAAGGTGCAATACCGAAGATCTAGTCCTCGCTTCGGAAGTTATCCGGAGATCCGAACACTACTTCAATGTGGCACCCCAGCTCAGAGGAAACCGGAACGCCCCGTATTCCAGCCCAGAGACAAGTCTTCTGGAATACGGCACTGTTGGCATAGAACAAATCAGCTTTTTATTACTATGGATAAGGTTACAAGGGTACAATGATTACATCGGCACGGCGATAATACGCCTGCTCAGGATAGCTCTATGCTAACTGTGACGCCCCCGGCCCGATCGTGCACTAATCATACACGCAAATGCACACGATCAAGCCTAAGGACTCACGGGAAGATATCACAACACAACTCTAAAACATAAATAAAGTCATACAAGCTTTATATTACAAGCCAGGGGCCTCGAGGGCTCGAATACATAAGCTTGCGAGCAAGTGTCAGCGGAAGCATCAGATATCTGAGTACAGATATGAAATAGAAACAGAAAGGCCTTTAGGAAGGCGGGGCAAAAGAAAACACTACGATCGAAAGGCACAAGGCCTCCTGCCTGGGACCCCCCGATCCTACTCCTGGTCGTCAGTCAACTCGTAGTAGTATCCATCCTCTGGGTAGTAGTAGTAACGATCGTCGGGGCATCTGTCTCAGGGGGCTCCGTCCTCTGGTCACGTCAAACTGATATGGGGAGAAAAAGGAAAACAAAGCAACCGTGAGTACTCTGAAGTACTCAGCAAGCAAGGATCTACACTACATATGCAACATTTATCAAGGGGAGGCTGTATATGTGGACTGGGCTGCAGAAATGCCAGAATAGAGAGAAGGCCTAGTCCTATCGAAGACTAGCATCTTCAGCGATCTTGCAGCGGTAGAAGAGAGTAGAACAATACCATATAATGTAGCAGTAATGATATCAACCTCACCCAGAGATCCTTTCTCGACTCCCTGCGAGAAAGCAATCCCAGAGCCATACATTCATCAACCTCGTCCTGAGATCCCTTCTCGACTCCCTGCGAGAAGCAATCCCAAGCCATACATACAGGTCTCATCACAGGTATCCAGTTCTAAATTGTATCAATCAGGATACAACTCCGAGTGTCCTTTACCGTAGGACCGGCTATCGATAGAATGTTCTTCCCTGCAGGGGTGCACCAACTTACCCAACACGCTCGATTAACTTCGGCCACACACTTTCTAGGGTCATGCCCGGCCTCGGCCAAACGACACATCGCAACCCTACCTACGCTCAGCAGAGAGGTCCCCGTCGGTCTATATCCTAAGCGCTCAGGGGTCATGGCATCGCCCTGTGCACTCCGGGTCGGTGTGTGCAGGGTCGGGACAGCACCACCTCAGTCCTGGATGGTACTGGCCCGGCCCGGCCACGAGGCTGAACTGGACGTCTGACGAGCTTTCGGCTGATGCATACGATGCAGAACGCCCATACTATGCCCACGTGATGGTTAGTGCTATCAGACCAGAGGTCTGCTCGATCAAATATCCAAATCGTTAGGACTAGGGCTTGGTAACGAGCAAGACTCACGAAAATGTGACCCCGTCGCCCCTTCTCGAGGACTTGCGCAAGGGCCAAGAATGCCCGGCCGCGCCTCGTATTCACCACTCGGCACCACACTGGCAACCCGCCTTCACACACACGCTCGGGTACCCCTCAGGGTCGACCCGCCTTTCCAAGTAACATTGTAAAGTCCAAGTATCCGTGTGTCCATAACATCAGGAATCCGGGTATCACCTCATTGAATTCCCACTCGATGTATCCGTCAAGGTGAACTAGGAGGATCAACCCTCACTGGGTCCACACTTGAGGATTTGTAGGACAGCGTCGTTATCGGAAGCGGTGAAGGAGGATCACCCTCGATGACCACGACCGAATAGCTACTCTACAAGAGTTAACATCAGAAGTGCTACCAGAGGTTTCACCCTCGGCACTCGATAGTAACGCTGCATTGTCGTTACAACTAAGGGGTGATGTGCGTGTCGGGTCCTGGTCTTCAATCCCATTGATCGGGTCTTCTGACGATCCAGCGCGGCAGTCGGGATAAGTGGGGTCACTTGATAGGTCTCTACCCAGCCTAGACTAAACAGTTTAGGATATGTAGGTATTATTAACAGTAGGTTACAATGAACACTATGCATCAAATAGGTAAAGCACAGCAGCAGTAATTCTAATGCAACATGAGGAATTTAGAATGGGCGATTCGGTATGCTCAAGGGAGGGGCTTGCCTGGTTGCTCGCGGGCAAGGGCAAGGTCGTCTATGGTGTCTTCGGGATCCGGAGCTGCGTCGGTCTCGGACGACGTCAGGGTCGGGGGCTATCGAGAGAGAAGAGGGGGAGGAAACAGTATAATATATACCAGCATAGCATGACAAATACGATACCGGTGCTAGGGGTAGTCTACGCAGCATCACACGTAACAGACGACGGGAGAATATCTACGATATTTTCCCGGGTCTTTGGAATTATCGGACAGAGGATAAGAGGGGAACGGTTGCAAGTTCGGATAGTTAGAGACGCGTGACGGACGACGACCGGTATTCAGATTCGTCTCTTCGTTCTGAGCAACTTTCATGTACAAAGTTTTTCGTCTGAGTTACGGATTATTTAATATGATTTCTAAAGTTTTTATTAATTTCTGGAATTTAATTAATTTTAAATTAACATTATCCGAAACAGTGTCTTGCTGACGTCAGCATGACGTCAGCATGACGTCAGGACCAGTGGGTCCCACCTGTCATAGGCTGTTAGGTTAATTAGTGATAACCTAATTAATTACTGTTTAATTAACACTAACTACTTAATAGATTAACCTAATCAGGATTAATTAACTTAATTAATTAACTAATTAATTAATTATTTTAATTATTTTTATTTATTATTATTATATTTTTTTTAATTCGTTCTTAGGGGCTGGGCCCATCTGTCATTGGCAACGGCCGACATGTCCGGGTTTGCCCGTTTGGGCACCGGACATGTCCGGTGCGCATACGGGCGCACGGGTGCGGCCAGCGGTGAGCGGAGACGGCGCCGGCGTGAGCGGGGCCGCGCGCGGGCGTGGAGCGAGCGCGGGCGGGCAGGGCGGCCGGCGCGGTGGCCCGTCGGACGCGAGCGGCGGCGCGGTGAGCCGGGGCAAGCCAGCGCCTGTGCATGCGCAGCAAGCGCGGGCGAGCGCGCACGCGCGGTGAGGCAAGGGACGCGGGCGGAGCGTGACGAGGGCGATGCGGGCGCGCTCAGGAGGGAGAGAGGTGAGGGGCCGGCTCACGGGGGGCCGGACGGGATGATGGCGAGGCAGGAAACGACGGCGACGATGGGCGCGCGAGTCGGCGACGGCGTCGGGCAGCGGCGACGGGTGCGACGCTCGCTGAGGCATTCGGGAGGAGACGGGGAGGCGAGGTCCCGGCACGGCGTCGAGCGCGGGCGGAGGCGGAAGCGAGCGCGAGCAGCGGCGGGGAGCGCGCGACGGGCGACGGGATCGAGGGCGCCTCTGCCCCGTTCCGATCAGGGGAGTGGGTCGAGTGGAGGAGGCGGTAGAGAGGCACAGGCGAGCAATCGGCGCGGGAGGCGGTCGGGGACGGCCGGCGAGGTGGAGGGGCGACGTCGGGGACGGCTTCGGGCGACGGTGAGGTGGCGCCGGCGCCAGGGCGGGTGAGGCGCGGGCTGCGGTGAGAGAGAGGACCGGCGGCGGGGCAGGAGGCAGGCCGCGATGGCGTCGGAGAGCCGGCCGCACGGGCCCGAGCGGCGCGGGCGACGGGGTTCGATCCCGATCCAGAATTTCTGGATCGGGGATCGGGGGGGGGGGAGGAGGAGCGAGGGGGGGATAGGGTTTCGGTGGGGAGGGGGTTAAGGGAGAGTGGGGGTGGGCCGCCAGGGGGATGGGCCGGCCTGGGTGGTGGCCTGGTCCACTGGGCCCACGGCCCAGTTGTCCGAGGGGGGGGGATTTCCCCCTTTTTTTTTATTTATTTTCCTTTTCTGTTTTCTCTTTTATTTTTATTCCAAAGGACTTTTGTAAAATACGAGACTTGCTCCATTATTTACAGTGCATTATCTGTCACTGCTAGAAATTGGTTTGGGGTCCATATCTTTTTGTTTGGATTTTATTTAAATTGAAAAAGGATTGAATAGTGCTATGTTGCTGCTGTTCCTTGTTGTTCGAGTCCTTTTACAATTCCAACAAATGTTGCAATCATTTTTATAAATGCTATGGGAATATTTGCAACATGAGGCACATTTTAGTTTTCCAGTTTGAACAACTTTTATTTTCCACTTTCATTTAAATTTTGAATTTGAGTTAGAAGTTGAAATGCATTATGATGCAAATGATGATCATGCACTGTTAAACATGATGACATGGCATAATCAAAATGGGATTACTGTAGTTAACCACCGGGGGTGTTACAAATCTCCTCTACTAACAAGAATTCTCGTCCCGAGAATTAAGAAGTAGAAGGAAAAAGTTCGGGGTATTCCGCACGAAGATTATCCTCGCGTTCCCAAGTGGCTTCATCTTCAGTATGATTTGACCACTGCACTTTGAGGAACTTGGTAACCTTCTGACGGGTTCGACGTTCAGATTCATCGAGAATGCGGATCGGATGTTCCTTATATGAAAAATCATCATGCAATTCGAGCATCTTGTGATCCACAGCTCGGTGCGGAGATTCCTTGAAACATTTACGAAGTTGCGACACATGGAAGACATCGTGGATATGAGAGAATTGCGGCGGCAACTCCAATTTATACGCCACTTGACCACGTCTCGCAACAATGCGGAAAGGACCAATGTAGCGCGGAGCTAACTTGCCCTTGATTCCAAAACGGTGAGTGCCTTTCATAGGAGTGACACGAAGATAAGCTTGATCACCAGGTTGATAAGTCAAACCCCATCGTTTGCGATCATAGTTGCTCTTCTGGCGGTCCTGAGCCGCCTTGAGATTTTCCCGGACAATACGAACTTGTTCTTCGGCTTGTTGAATAATATCTGGACCCACGAGCGGTCGTTCCCCAGTTTCTGACCAATTCAGAGGGGTTCGACACTTACGTCCATAGAGAACTTCAAAGGGGGCCATTTTCAGACTAGCTTGATAGCTGTTGTTATAAGAGAACTCGGCATATGGAAGAGATTCTTCCCACTTCTTGCCGAAAGAAACAACACAAGCTCGTAGCATGTCTTCAAGCACTTGATTAACTCGTTCAACTTGGCCTTGGGATTGAGGATGATAAGCTGAACTCCAGGTAATATGAGTTCCCATAGCCTTTTGGAAACTTTCCCAGAAATGACCAGTGAATATGCTGCCACGGTCTGAACTGATCTCTTTCGGAATACCGTGGAGTGAAACAATTCTGGAGATATATAACTCTGCTAACTGACTAGCAGTGATCGTCTCCTTGACAGGCAGAAAGTGTGCAACTTTAGAGAGTTGGTCGACAACGACAAGAATAGCATCGTGACCCTTCTGTGACCTGGGAAGTCCTGTAATGAAATCCATCTGAACCTTATCCCATTTCCATAAAGGAATAGGTAACGGTTGCAGAATTCCAGCAGGCTTCTGATGTTCTGCTTTAACGCGACGACACACATCACATTCAGCAACATAACGAGCAATGTCTTGCTTCATTCTGGACCACCAGTACCTTTGACGGAGATCACGATACATCTTGGTGCTACCCGGATGAATAGACAACGGGGTATCATGTGCCTCCTTCATGGCTTTGTCAGTCATAAGCTCGAAGCGAGGTACCACAATGCGGTCTTTGAAATACAAGGTTCCATCTTCAGACAGCGAGAAATCCCTGTACTTTACAAGGTGAAGGTCTTTCTTCATCAGATCAACTTCAGCATCTTTAGCTTGCGCATTCTTAACAGCTTTCTCAAGATCTGGTTCAACAACCAAGGTTTTTAGGTATCCTTGGGGAACTATCTCGAGATTTAGCTTTCGAAGCTCTTCATACAGAAGTGGTTGCTGTAGCTGAACCTCAAGTTCGCAGCAATAGGATTTGCGGCTCAACGCATCAGCCATTACATTAGCCTTGCCAGGGGTATAAGAAATACCCAAGTCATAGTCCGCAATGGTCTCCATCCATCTTTGCTGACGGAGATTCAGAGATGGCTGAGTGAACAAGTACTTCAAACTTTTATGATCCGTGTAGATCTCGCAACGATTACCGAGGAGATAATGTCGCCACAACTGCAGTGCATAGATGACAGCAGCTAGTTCTAGATCATGTACCGGATAATTCTCTTCATGCGGTCGCAGCTGACGAGAGCCATAGGCAATCACTTTACGCTCTTGCATTAGGATACAGCCTAATCCTTCACAGGATGCGTCACAATAGATCACAAAGTCTTTGCGAGAATCTGGAGGAGCAAGTACTGGGGCAGACGTTAGCTTGTCTTTGAGTGTTTGAAAACTTTCCTGACATTTTTCTGTCCATTCAAACTTAACGCCCTTGTGAAGCAGATCAGTCAAAGGCTTAGCAATCTTAGAAAAATTCTCGACAAAACGACGGCAATAACTTGCAAGACCGAGAAAACTTCTCACTTGCTTGACGTTCTTCGGAGGAGTCCAGTCAAGTATAGCCTGAACTCGTTCTGGGTTAACGGCAATGCCATCTTTCGAAATCACATGGCCGAGATATGTCATTTCAGACAACCAGAATTCACATTTAGAATATTTGGCATACAGTTGGTGTTCTCGGAGCCTTTCCAGTACAAGACGGAGGTGTTCAGCATGTTCTCCCTTATTCTTTGAATAAACCAGAATATCATCTAGATATACCACGACGAACTTGTCGAGGTAATCCATGAAGATGTAATTCATCAGACGGGAAAATGTGGCTGGAGCATTGGTTAAGCCAAATGACATGACAGTGTACTCATAAGAGCCATAGCGAGTAACAAAAGCAGTCTTCGGAATATCCTCTTCACGAACACGGATCTGATGATAACCCAATCTCAAATCAAGCTTAGAGAATACTGCGGAACCAACAAGTTGATCATACAAATCATTGATCCGAGGAAGCGGATACTTGTTCTGAATTGTTGCTTGGTTGATTGGTCGATAATCCTGAACCAATCGGTTAGTTCCATCCTTCTTCTTAACGAAGAGTGAAGGTGCTCCCCAAGCAGAGGAACTGGGGCGGATGAAACCTTTCTTAAGTGATGTGTCGATTTCTTCCTTAAGCTCAAGAAGGTGGTGCGGAGGCATCTTATAAGGACGCTTCGCAATAGGGGTTGTGCCAGGTTTCAAGTCGATGACAAATTCGACAGCTCTAGCAGGGGGTATTCCTGGAAGTTCTTCTGGAAATACATCTTGAAAATCACGAACAACTGGAACGTTCTCGATGCCTTCAAGAGGTGAAGCGTTCAATGCATTCAAAACATATATTTGAGTCTCGGCATCCTGAACTGTTCGGGCTGAGTATTTGACTATCTGGCCAGACGGGTGTGTGAGCTGGACTGTCTTAGTAGCACAGTCAATCAAAGCATTATGGGCTGTCAACCAGTCCATACCGAGAATGATGTCTATGTCGGAAGGTCCAAGAGCAATAAGGGAAGCGGAGAACGTCAACCCTTCAATTTTGATCATTATGGGGAGGAGCTACAGCAGTGGACTGTCCGCCCTGAGTCACTAGCTGTCTCGGCGGCGGAGGCAGGCGGGGTGCAACATAAGACGGCCTTGGTGTTGGAGCAGGTCGGTGATGAACATTGTGCGGGATCCACACTCGACGTTTCTGAACAGGCTGACCCGAGGATGAGCCAGCTTCATGAGTGCGCTTGAGCGACTCCTGGCATTCAGTCAGAGCTGTTTCAATTTGGAAAGATTTGCTGACAAGCATTTCGAAGTCTGTACAATCAAGGACTGCAAGTGCGAGTTTTATGTCAGTACGGAGTCCTTCACGGAATTTATCCTGCTTACGGGCGTCAGTGCAGACGTCATCTTCAGCATAGCGGGACAATTCAAGAAATTTCCTCTGATATTCATCCACAGTCATTGTGCCCTGGGTAAGTTTGCGAAACTCCTGCTTCTTCTGGTCCATCAGGCCTTGAGGAATGTACCGTGCACGAAAAGTCGACTGAAATTCCTGCCAAGTGGTTACGGTTTCAGCAGGCAACATACCCTTGTGGCTTTCCCACCATTGAGCCGCTGGGCCCTTTAGGTGGAATGTCGCAAAGGTGACATAACTGGCAGGGGCAACATTAGCTGACTCCATTTCAAACAGGATGTCACGAAGCCAATCATCAGCATCCATAGGATTGGTGGAGTTGCGGAAAACGGACGGATTGAGGCGCACAAATTCTGCCAGAGTTATTGGAACATTCTGTTGCTGAGCATTTTGATTTGGGAACTGAGCCAATAGTCCAGTCATAAACTGCTGCATCATTGCGGCCATATAGGGTGGAGGTGGAGGATCGTCAGCCATCCTGCCAAATCAACAGGGGCAATTTAGCTAATAACTTGCAGGTGTATGGAAATATTTATGAAGTAACACGCACAACAGAAGGAAGTGCAATAGATACTTCATCATATTCGCACCAGACATTCAAAGCCACACATAGCCTCGGTTAGCATCCGGCATTACGACAGTTGAAAAGGGAAGGGCTAGACATCTAGGCGGCGCGCAGGCACGCGATATGGGAGTACACAACGAGACATAGCAAAGGCTAGATCCACGTCGGAGAAAACTATTGGAGCGAGGAATCTGCACGTGACAACACAGGGTGCCCTCGATAAGAGGATCCTGTAAGCAGAACCTGGCCCTCAATCTTGAAGCAAGGGGGAATATCTTCAGAACACCGGGTGGATGTGACCACGAGAACCTAATGTTGGAGTTAGTAAAAGTTTAACCCGAATAGATGAGATATCAGAGTCCTAGAGTAAAGGTCGAGGAGTAAAAGATCCTAATACCACCCAATTGGCGACATGGGCCCGTAAGCCACACAGCCAAGTTAGTAAAACAGTTTTCCGGTTTCTAGACTCAACTTCGGCCAAGGAGTTGGAAAGGGGGTTCCTACAGGCAGTCGGCTCTGATACCAACTTGTGACGCCCCCGGCCCGATCGTGCACTAATCATACACGCAAATGCACACGATCAAGCCTAAGGACTCACGGGAAGATATCACAACACAACTCTAAAACATAAATAAAGTCATACAAGCTTTATATTACAAGCCAGGGGCCTCGAGGGCTCGAATACATAAGCTTGCGAGCAAGCGTCAGCGGAAGCATCAGATATCTGAGTACAGATATGAAATAGAAACAGAAAGGCCTTTAGGAAGGCGGGGCAAAAGAAAACACTACGATCGAAAGGCACAAGGCCTCCTGCCTGGGACCCCCCGATCCTACTCCTGGTCGTCAGTCAACTCGTAGTAGTATCCATCCTCTGGGTAGTAGTAGTAACGATCGTCGGGGCATCTGTCTCAGGGGGCTCCGTCCTCTGGTCACGTCAAACTGATATGGGGAGAAAAAGGAAAACAAAGCAACCGTGAGTACTCTGAAGTACTCAGCAAGCAAGGATCTACACTACATATGCAACATTTATCAAGGGGAGGCTGTATATGTGGACTGGGCTGCAGAAATGCCAGAATAGAGAGAAGGCCTAGTCCTATCGAAGACTAGCATCTTCAGCGATCTTGCAGCGGTAGAAGAGAGTAGAACAATACCATATAATGTAGCAGTAATGATATCAACCTCACCCAGAGATCCTTTCTCGACTCCCTGCGAGAAAGCAATCCCAGAGCCATACATTCATCAACCTCGTCCTGAGATCCCTTCTCGACTCCCTGCGAGAAGCAATCCCAGAGCCATACATACAGGTCTCATCACAGGTATCCAGTTCTAAATTGTATCAATCAGGATACAACTCCGAGTGTCCTTTACCGTAGGACCGGCTATCGATAGAAGTGTTCTTCCCTGCAGGGGTGCACCAACTTACCCAACACGCTCGATTAACTTCGGCCGGACACACTTTCTAGGGTCATGCCCGGCCTCGGCCAAACGACACATCGCAACCCTACCTACAGCTCAGCAGAGAGGTCCCCGTCGGTCTATATCCTAAGCGCTCAGGGGTCATGGGCCATCGCCCTGTGCACTCCGGGTCGGTGTGTGCAGGGTCGGGACGAGCACCACCTCAGTCCTGGATGGTACTGGCCCGGCCCGGCCACGAGGCTGAACTGGACGTCTGACAGAGCTTTCGGCTGATGCATACGATGCAGAACGCCCATACTATGCCCACGTGATGGTTAGTGCTATCAGACCAGAGGTCTGCTCGGATCAAATATCCAAATCGTTAGGACTAGGGCTTGCGGTAACGAGCAGAGACTCACGAAAGATGTGACCCCGTCGCCCCGTCTCGAGGACTTGCGGCAAGGGCCAAGAATGCCCGGCCGCGCCTCGTATTCACCACTCGGGCACCACACTGGCGACCCGCCTCCACATCACACGCGGGTACCCCTCAGGGTCGACCCGCCTTTCCAAGTAACAATGTAAGGTCCAAGTATCCGTGTGTCCATAACATCAGGGAATCCGAGGTATCACCCTCATTGAATTCCCACTCGATGTATCCATCAAGGTGAACTAGGAGGAATCACCCTCACTGGGTCCACACTTGAGGTGTTGTAGGACAGCGTCGTTATCGGAAGCGGTGAAGGAGGAATCACCCTCGATGACCATGACCGAATAGCTACTCTACAGAGTTAACATCAGAAGTGCTACAAGAGGTTTCACCCTCGGCACTCGATAGTAACGCTGCAGTGTCGTTACAACTAAGGGGGGTGATGTGCGGTGTCGGGTCCTGGTCTTCAATCCCATTGATCGGGTCTTCTGACGATCCAGCGCGGCAGTCGGGATAAGTGGGGTCACTTGATAGGTCTCTACCCAGCCTAGACTAAACAGTTTAGGATATGTAGGTAATTATCAACAGCAGGTTACAATGAACAGGCTATGCATCAGAATAGGTAAAGCAGCAGCAGAAGTAATTCTAATGCAAGCATGAGAATATAGAATGGGCGATATCGGGATGATCAAAGGGGGGGGGCTTGCCTGGTTGCTCGGCGGCAAGGGCAAGGTCGTCTATGGTGTCTTCGGGATCCGGAGCTGCGTCGGTCTCGGGGACGACGTCGGGGTCGGGGGCTATCGAGAGAGAAGAGGGGGAGGAAACAGTATAAATATATAGCAAACATGAGCATGACAAATACGATACACGGTGCTAGGGGTAGTCTAACGCAGCATCACACGTAACAGACGGAGCGGGAGAATATCTGACGATATTTCCCGGGCCTTTGGAATTATCGGACAGAGGATAAGAGGGGAACGGTTGCAAGTTCGGATAGTTAGAGACGCGTGACGGACGAACGGACCGCGTATTCAGATTCGTCTCGTCGTTCTGAGCAACTTTCATGTACAAAGTTTTTCGATCTGAGTTACGGATTATTTAATATGATTTTCTAAAGTTTTTATTAATTTCTGGAATTTAATTAATTATTTAAATTAACATTATCCGAAACAGTGTCTTGCTGACGTCAGCATGACGTCAGCATGACGTCAGGACCAGTGGGTCCCACCTGTCATAGGCTGTTAGGTTAATTAGTGATTAACTAATTAAATTACTGTTTAATTAACACTAACTACTTAATTAGATTAACCTAATCAGGATTAATTAACTTAATTAATTAACTAATTAATTAATTATTTTAATTATTTTTATTTTTATTATTATTATATTTTTTTTAATTCGTTCTTAGGGGCTGGGCCCCATCTGTCATTGGCACGGCCGGACATGTCCGGGTTGTGCCCGTTTGGGCACCGGACATGTCCGGTGCGCATACGGGCGCACGGGTGCGGCCAGCGGGTGAGGCGGAGACGGGTGCCGGCGTGAGCGGGGCCGCGCGCGGGCGGGAGGCGAGCGCGGGCGGGGCAGGGGCGGCCGGGCGCGGTGGCCCGTCGGACGGCGAGCGGCGGCGCGGTGGAGCCGGGGCAGCGCAGGCGCCTGTGCATGCGCGAGCAAGCGCGGGCGAGCGCGCACGCGCGGTGAGGCAGGGACGCGGGCGGAGCGTGACGAGGGCGATGCGGGCGCGGCGTCAGGGAGGGAGGAGAGGTGAGGGGCGCGGCTCACAGGGGGCCGGACAGGGATGATGGCGAGGCGAGGAAGCGACGGCGACGATGCGGCCGAGTCGGCGACGGCGTCGGGCAGCGGCGACGGGTGCGAGCGCTCGCTGAGGCGATTCGGGGAGGAGACGGGGAGGCGAGGTCCCGGCGACGGCGTCCGAGCGCGGGCGGCGAGGCGGAAGCGAGCGCGAGCAGCGGCGGGGAGCGCGGCGACGGGCGACGGGATCGAGGCGCCTCTGCCCCGGTCCGATCCAGGGGAGTGGGTCGAGTGGAGGAGGCGGTAGGAGAGGCGACAGGCGAGGCAGATCGGCGCGGGGAGGCGGTCGGGGACGGCCGGCGAGGTGGAGGGGCGACGTCGGGGACGGCTTCGGGCGACGGTGAGGTGGCGCCGGGCGCCGAGGGCGCGGTGAGGCGCGGGGCTGCGAGTGAGGCAAGGAGGAGGAGGCGGTCGGCGGCGGGGCAGGCAGGCCGGCGATGGCGTCGGAGAAGGCCGGCCGGCGACGGGCGCCGAGGCGGCGCGGGCGACGGGGTTCGATCCCGATCCAGAATTTCTGGATCGGGGATCGGGGGGGGAGAGGAGCGAGGGGGGGATTAGGGTTTCGGTGGGGAGGGGGTAGGGAGAGTGGGGGTGGGGCCGGCCAGGGGGGATGGGCCGGCCTGGGTGGTGGCCTGGTGGCCAGCTGGGCCACGGCCCAGTTGGTCCGGGGGGGGGGGTGATTTTCCCACTTTTTTTTTATTTATTTTCCTTTTCTGTTTTCTCTTTTATTTTTATTCCAAAGGACTTTTGTAAAATACGAGACTTGCTCCATTATTTACAGTGCATTATCTGTCACTGCTAGAAATTGGTTTGGGGTCCATATCTTTTTGTTTGTATTTTATTTAAATTGAAAAAGGATTGAATAGTGCTATGTTGCTGCTGTTCCTTGTTGTTCGAGTCCTTTTACAATTCCAACAAATGTTGCAATCATTTTTATAAATGCTATGGGAATATTTGCAACATGAGGCACATTTTAGTTTTCCAGTTTGAACAACTTTTATTTTCCACTTTCATTTAAATTTGGATTTTGAGTTAGAAGCTGAAATGCATTATGATGCAAATGATGATCAGACACTATTAATCATGCTGACGTGGCATAATCAAAATGGGATTACTGTAGTTAACCAGTGGGGGTGTTACACTAACAGCGGATCAACCTGAGGAAGCGGAGTATCTCTCAGCAGCGAAACAGCGTCGGCGGTGATGGACTCCACTCCGCAGGGACTCTGGCTGGAACGCGTATCCTAGCTCGCAATCTCAACATCTTCAAGCAAACAAGCAAACATGGCATGACCTACAAACTGGCATGACACGCCAGGTGAGTACTTCGAATGTACTCGCAAGCTCACAACAAACACCAGCATTAAGGCAAGACAACATCATAGAAATCAAGATTAGGTCAAGATTTACTGTTGCCGAAGGAATGGTTGAAATTAGCAATGACAGGCTACTCTCCCTGCATTCTGGTGACCAACTTGTGATCACTCCAAGAACACCCAACCATAATCCTCGATATTGTTACCAAGACTTGCCACTGGCATGATGTCCAACTGTTTCATTCTCAGACAAGTTCTTCCATCATTATCAACACTACTATGGTTGACCACCTAGTGAGGTCTGGACGGGCTATCCAATACCGTGTATGCGGCTATTCGAATAGATTTTACACTCTGCAGAGGTTGCGCACTTTACCCACACTATGGAGCACTGACCTCGTGATCCCATTCGGGTGGACCAGCGTTGCTCCAACGAAACCCGCCTGACCCGTGACTCTTCCATCATACCACCGGCAATCACACTCCCTCGGAGTCAAGCCTTGGGTGGCCCCGTGTCACCTCGTGACACCCTGCCACCATCGTGGCCAAACTAAACTGTCCCAAACGGGGACGGGATCCCAAACAACTCAACTGGGCTCACAGGGTTATCGTCGTCTACCTGATCAGGGCAGCACGCACGCATAACCCTCCCTCTTTGGAGGTATCGGTGAAAGAGCACGCGATCAGACCAAGTCAAGGCCGTCCCATACCGGCAAATGTGGTTGCACGAATAAGCCCGGACAGGTGACTCAAGATCAACCAGCTAAGGATTGTATCCCCGAATAATATTTCTGTCATAGCTGACCTTCTGATATCATAGTAATCCAAGTCAAAACATTAATCAACTAGTAATCCAATACCCCTATGCTCAAGCCACTGCTACTAATTCTTATTCACATACTACCGTATGAAATCCAAAATAATCATAGACGGTAATCTCTTAATCCAACCACGACATAGCATCATCAAGTGGATAAACTACTAGCTCCTAACAAACCAGTCCGCAACATGATAGTTACCGATACAAGAATTTACTCTAGCATTGCAGAATCTAATCCATTATACAAATAAGCATATTTGCTATTAGAATAATTAGTTTAACTATGATATTGCAATGCAATTATGCAGATGAGGGTTGTGGCTTGCCTGAAGATGAAGGAACCACCAGGAAGGAGTGCGGAAAGGTCGCGGAAGAAGTTGCCGAAAACAGTTCTCTCTCGGAGGGGGCTGTTTACGGCAAGGGCAAATGGGTCATTTCCAGTGTGTCAAGACAGTATGAGAATGACACCAACATGACGGCTCGAAGAGACGAAGACGTGGGCGCTAGAATCACCTCAATCGGAGTTACGGATGAAGAGATATAGTGGTTTTTCTGCCAAGGACTTTTCTGTAAATATTTTTATTCACAACGGGGTCCCTGATAGTTATTCCACTGATAAGAAGAAATCGCACTGTTCACTTGGGCCGTTCTGGGCCAAAAGCAAACAGCGCCTGAGGCACAGGTCGAGCCGTGCGGCCGATTGCTCCATTTGGGCCGCCCACAGCTGCCCTGCCTTTTTAAAAACGGTGGGGGGAGGTGGAGCACTGACGTCCGGGCCCACCTGCAGGGGCATCTCCGTCCTCCCTCGCGCCCAACCAGAACAGAAAGAGGGCGAGGCAGAGGCGCAGCTGGGCCTGGCCGGCGAGGGGCTCGGCGGCTCCGGCCATCCCCTGCGAGGGCGCGGACACCGATGGCCTCAGGGAGGAGTGCCGCTCCCGCCTGAGCCTACCAGGGCCGCCGGGAAGCAATGAGGAGGGCGAGGCGTCGAACATGGCGGACCGCGGCACCGGGTGCAGGTGGGTTCGCGGCCAGAGGCCGCCGGAGGAGGGGGATGGGCGCTGGGGTGGATCCGCAGTGGAGGTGGAAGCCTCAGGAGGGGGAGGAAGGAAGAGCAGAACCCCGGCTCGCCGGAATTGAGCCGGGAACCTGCGGCGGCCACGGCGGCGATTTGCGGCGAGGAGAGGTTCCGGGGACGAGAGGAGGGGTCGGGGAGGAGTAGTCGAGGATGGGGAGTGCGGTGGTGAGCTAGGGAGAGGCTCGGAAGGCCCTTATATAGGCGAGCGACGAGGAGGTCCGGGCACGGCCACGGTGCCACCTCCGGCGTCCCGATGCTTCGGGAGCTCGCCTGGAGGGGAGGAGAAGCATCCGCGAGCTTCACGGAGGGCGGAGAGGATTCAGGCGCGGCCGGGGAGGTTCGGGAGGGCTCCATCGACCGGTCACGTCGACGACAGGGGCGGCCATGTTACGGGCGCGGCTGTGCACTGCGTAGGAAGAGACGGGAGAGGGGGGGAGAGGGGTCCAGAGCGAGGGCGACGACGAAACGAAGCCACTGGACATGATGTGGTGTCGAACGAGCGAGGAAACGGACGAGGCCAAGGGTCCCATGCACAGAGCGCGCGATTTGGCAAGTCAAAAACGTGGTCACCGTGTGGACTTGATTGGAGAAGACCAGAGAGGCTGGCTCACTATGTCTGGGGTGAAGACCTTGCTCCCCAAGGTAGCCTAGAAGAGAAATATCATCAGAAGAAGCCAAGAATTGACTAGAGGGAGTCTGGTTACAATGCACCAGCAAGGTGTTTGCACTGTGGTGAGGAAAATCCAAGAGGAGTGAGAGACTGATCTTTGGCATGGAGTTATCACATGCTAAGGTGATCATCTCTGCAAAGTTTCAGCCTAATTGGATGGAGATAAAGAGCACTTGCAGTTCAAATGCTCTTACTGGCCAGAATTGCAAATCTTGAAGTGGCACTCACCTCAAGTGTTGCCTTAGGCTGAAAATGGGCATAGGTTGATGATTTGGTCATATGAAGATTCTGTAAAATTTTCATACCATTTCGACATGCCAAAATAGTACTTCCTTCACAGATATCCTCTCTGACCAGAATCTAAGAAAAATTGCTGAGGAAAACTGGCTAACTAGATTGATCCCAAATTTGGTGGAGAGGAATAATATGGGTAGGAGAAGGCTCTGTTAAATTTTCAACAATTATGAAGCAATATAAAATATAGTTGCTTCACAACAAGAAAATATGACCAGAAACCAAGATTTGATGGTCTGCTCACATAGATGATTGGATAGGGTTTAAACTTGGTGGAGAGTCATTATTTGAGCATATGAATGTTCTTCCAAAATTTCAACTCATTTGGATACTCCTAGCTGGTACTTCCTTCATTAGGCCTTCAGTTGGCCAGAAACTTAGGAAATTAGCCAAGGGAGATTTACTAACCAAATGAAGTTGAATTTTGACAAGAGGCAATGATGTGGATAGGAAAGAGTGCACAAAAAGTTTGAGAGCAAGAAAGCAAATATAAAGGGTACTTGCTTCACAAACTGCCAACTGGGGCAGAATCAGAAAAGGAATATTGGTGGAATATTTTTGAGCATGGCAAGGAAGGTTTTGACATATCTGAGGAAGATATGACCCAAACAATTTATGAGAATTATTTGGGAATCTTTTGAATGATGGAAATGTGGGTTGCTTCACAACCCAGGGCAAATAGGGTTATTCCTTTAATAGAAAAAGGAATATCCCCAAGGAAAAGAATATTGGGATTAGTCCAAGATGGGAATGGCGAGGTCTTGAGATGATTTTGAGATTGACAAGACATTGGGGAGAGGAATCAAAGGTGATCTCTCCAGGTTTCAAGACCACTAAGCCACAGAAAAGCAAAACCAGGCCAAAATCGAAAGAAAAAGCAAATGGGTAAAATCCAGGGTGTTACAAACCTACCCCCCTTAAAGAAATCTCGTCCTCGAGATTTGGTTGCTCAGGGGTAAAACATGAATATTCCCACTTGTGGAAACTGTTTCCAACTCGGGTTTCCTTTTTGCCTTTGTATAATGTTCCCATTAAATTTCATCTGTCTGACTACCTGACTTGAGGGTGGTTTGTTTCACTTGGATCTTCTTTAACTGATTCCCACATATGAGGACATGTGCTTCGAGACTGTTGTTCATCCTTCTGATTACTTAGTCTGTCGGCATTTCTATGTGGATGGTAGGCCATGTAATGCTTTAACATTGTTGCTGCAATTGATCTGCTGAGCTGACACTTCAGTCTTACCTGAGAAGCTTGAATATCCCCTTCTGGCGATTCTGAGAATATATAGCTGACTGAGCGGGTTGACTCGATATGGGGTCCTTGCAAATGAGATAGACCCCGTGGGTGTGTACCCATGGTGATCAGTATCGAACCAGACTGTCCGGAGTATCTGTACCATGCATCCATTACCATACCTATATGGATGATCTTGTTCTCTTATTGTGGTTTTCTTTGCCTGGATCCTTAGCTGAAAGAGCTTGGCTTTATGTATTCTTGATTCTTCGGGTGACCATGGGTGCTGTCAGGTGCAGTATTCCGGCAGGCATATTACTTTACAAGTTGTAGCTGTAGGGTAACGATCGTCTGAAACCCTTGGATGAAACTAGCAAATAAACCAGTAGCCACCAGAATGGTCTTTACAACTCAGATCTGGGACATTACTGGAATAACTCAACCCCGACTCAAGACGGCTGAAAAGCAGCTCAGAGCATGAGACGGTGTCGATAAGAAGAAAGTAGCAGTTCCCTAAGACGGCCGAAAAACAGCTCAGAACATAGGGTCACCGCTACGGAAAGAAATTCAGCAGCTGTCCGAGACGGCCGAAAAGCAGCTCGGGACACGGACAGTTGCTGACAAGAGAAATAAAAATCGGCATCCACCCCGGACGGCCGTAAACAGCTCAGAACACAGGTGTGGTGCCGTTACTAAAGGAAGGCAGGCAAGGGTTCAGTAGTGTGTCATACAGCTCACGGGTTGTCATCATTATATGAGTAACTCGTGTAACCTTGGCAGCATGTTCACCATATCTATAGAAACATGTGTAGCTGGGCATTTGATTTCTGAGGCAGACTTGTGTCCTGACTGAGTCTTGCATCCCGACCAACGGTTGCAGACCTGACTCCTGGGATGCATTGTCATATGCTGCCAACTGTCTGGGGAATATCTTGTACTGCCATGGATATGATGCCTTGCTGACGGAATTGGCATAGCTTGTGCTGGAAACTATCATGAGTATCTTGCACTAGAAGAGATCGTTGTGTCGTATCGAGGAAGACAAAGAAACCTTGCGTCGTAAGCTTCTCTAATAGCTTGTTGAGAAGGACTGGGTTGGTTACGTCTGAAGCTTTCTCTTTGCCATATGCGGACTGAGTGCATATATATATATATCCCTTTAATGTTTCTGCTGTCAGTTACTTGTTGTAAGCAACAGGGTATTCAGCTATCCTGCTTGCTGAAGACCGCACTCATAACACATTCTGGCTTGCTTCCGAGATTTATCAGGGTTCAACCTGTACTCATAGCAGACTCAAACCGTATATGGTAACCATACCTTTAACATGAGGTGTAATGTGGATCGGCACACAATCTGTCGTCTTGCTGATTCAATGATTTCTGCTATGAAGGTTGTACTGATATATGCTTGATACTAATAATCAATCCAGAATACCATTGGTGGTCAGGCCAGGTATTTCCCGATATCAGACAGTCAGCGAAAAACTCCATATTGCTGAGCTGAGCCTCCAAATAACTGTCTCTTCATTGATTTCTTTGAGTCCGGTGTCGGTGAGCAACTTCCATAAGGGGAAATAAGGTAACACCAAGGGCCCAAAGAAGAAGCAAAAGGAAAGACTAAAACAAAACACACAAAGCAACAAGATCACACACAAGCAATCTCACATTCTACAGCTATTCACAGCAATAACATGCATGCATACTTAAGCACGCAAATCTCGCAAGAACTCCGGTATTATGGTCTAACATGTTGTGGCGGTGTGCACGAAAGTGAAACGATGTGTGGAGGAAACTTGGTGTAAACAAGGCTACACCACACACGGCTTAACACGGGTGGAACCGGTGGCGAGGACGAACTTGGTGATCGGTGATCGGAACACGGGGGTCACGACCACATTATCATCAAGCGGACTGAAGAAAACCGTACTCATCCAGAGGATGGACGGCAGGAAAGGATGGCGATGGAAAGAAGAGCTTGCGGCGTTGCCCTTTTCTTATAACCTAGATCAGTAAGGGTTGCCAAAGCGGCTAGAGGGATGGCAAAATTCGGGATAGAAACGTGCCTATCACCGAAACGATAGGGGTGGCTAAAGGGAATATATATTGGTGTGGTACCTGTGCATCAATCCTGCAAGGGATCGACATTACTGGATACCTTGGCATCACTCCGCTGGGACGAAGATGACACCACACCAAGGAACAAATATGCAAACTGGAGAGCGCAGGTAGTGGATCAAAACCGATGCCACCTATACTCACCAGATCCATCGTTAGTGATAACTAGTCTATATGCATGCTATGCAGCAAACAAATGCAACAAGCAAGTGCAGCAAACCCACTAAGCTCTATTCTACCGCTTTCTAACGTTCGCTCGGTCTAGGGCGTCCTACAGCCAGACCTGCACTGATACCAACGCTTGTGGCACCCCGTCTCAGAGGAAACCGAAACGCCCCGTATTCCAGCCCAGAGACAAGTCTTCTGGAATACGGCACTGTTGGCATAGAACAAATCAGCTTTTTATTACTATGGATAAGGTTACAAGGGTACAATGATTACATCGGCACGGAGATAATACGCCTGCTCAGGATAGCTCTATGCTAACAGCGGATCAACCTGAGGAAGCGGAGTATCTCTCGGCAGCGGAACAGCATCGGCGGTGATGGACTCCACTCCGCAGGGACTCTGGCTGGAACGCGTATCCTAGCTCGCAATCTCAACATCTTCAAGCAAACAAGCAAACATGGCATGACCTACAAACTGGCATGACACGCCAGGTGAGTACTTTGAATGTACTCGCAAGCTCACAACAAACACCAGCATTAAGGCAAGACAACATCATAGAAATCAAGATTAGGTCAAGATTTACTGTTGCCGAAGGAATGGTTGAAATTAGCAATGACAGGCTACTCTCCCTGCATTCTGGTGACCAACTTGTGATCACTCCAAGAACACCCAACCATAATCCTCGATATTGTTACCAAGACTTGCCACTGGCATGATGTCCAACTGTTTCATTCTCAGACAAGTTCTTCCATCATTATCAACACTACTATGGTTGACCACCTAGTGAGGTCTGGACGGGCTGTCCAATACCGTGGACGCGGCTATTCGAATAGATTTTACACTCTGCAGAGGTTGCGCACTTTACCCACACTATGGAGCACTGACCTCGTGATCCCATTCGGGTGGACCAGCGTTGCTCCAACGAAACCCGCCTGACCCGTGACTCTTCCATCGTACCACCGGCAATCACACTCCCTCGGAGTCAAGCCTTGGGTGGCCCCGTGTCACCTCGTGACACCCTGCCACTGTCGTGGCCAAACTAAACTGTCCCAAACGGGGACGGGATCCCAAACAACTCAACTGGGCTCACAGGGTTATCGTCGTCTACCTGATCAGGGCAGCACGCACGCATAACCCTCCCTCTTTGGAGGTACCGGTGAAAGAGCACGCGATCAGACCAAGTCAAGGCCGTCCCATACCGGCAAATGTGGTTGCACGAATAAGCCCGGACAGGTGACTCAAGATCAACCAGCTAAGGATTGTATCCCCGAATAATATTTTCATCATAGCTGACCTTCCGATATCATAGTAATCCAAGTCAAAACAGTAATCAACTAGTAATCCAATACCCCTATGCTCATGCCACTGCTACTAATTCTTATTCACATACTACCGTATGAAATCCAAAATAATCATAGACGGTAATCTCTTAATCCAACCATGACATAGCATCATCAAGTGGATAAGCTACTAGCTCGTAACAAACAAGTCCTCAGCATGATAGTTACCGATACAAGAATTTACTCTAGCATTGCAGAATCTAATCCATTATACAAATAAGCATATTTGCTATTAGAATAATTAGTTTAACTATGATATTGCAATGCAATTATGCAGATGAGGGTTGTGGCTTGCCTGGAGATGAAGGAACCACCAGGAAGGAGTGCGGAAAGGTCGCGGAAGAAGTTGCCGGAAACAGTTCTCTCTCGGAGGGGGCTGTTTACGGCAAGGGCAAATGGGTCATCTCCACTGTGTCAAGACAGTATGAGAATGACACCAACATGACGGCTCGAAGAGACGAAGACGTGGGCGCTAGAATCACCTCAATCGGAGTTACGGATGAAGAGATATAGTGGTTTTTCTGCCAAGGACTTTTCTGTAAATATTTTTATTCACAACGGGGTCCCTGACGGTTATTCCACTGATAAGAAGAAATCACACTGTTCACTTGGGCTGTTCTGGGCCAAAAGCTAACAGCGCCTGAGGCACAGGTCGAGCCGTGCGGCCGATTGCTCCATTTGGGCCGGCCCACAGCTGCCCTGCCTTTTTAAAAACGGTGGGGGGGGGGGGTGGAGCACTGATGTCCGGGCCCGCCTGCAGGGGCATCTCCCTCCTCCCTCGCGCCCAACTAGAACAGAAAGAGGGGCGAGGCAGAGGCGCGGCTGGGCCTGGCCGGCGAGGGGCTCGGCGGCTCCGGCCATCCCCAGCGAGGGCGCGGACACCGATGACCTCAGGGAGGAGTGCCGCTCCCGCCTGAGCCTACCAGGGCCGCCGGGAAGCAATGAGGAGGGCGAGGCGTCGAACACGGCGGACCGCGGCACCGGGTGTAGGTGGGTTCGCGGCCAGAGGCCGCCGGAGGAGGGGGATGGGCGCTGGGGTGGATCCGCAGTGGAGGTGGAAGCCTCAGGAGGGGGAGGAAGGAAGAGCAGAACCCCGGCTCGCCGGAATTGAGCCGGGCAGCGGCGGCGGCCACGGCGGTGATTTGCGGCGAGGAGAGGTTCCGGGGACGAGAGGAGGGGTCGGGGAGGAGTAGTCGAGGATGGGGAGTGCGGTGGTGAGCTAGGGAGAGGCTCAGAAGGCCATTATATAGGCGAGCGACGAGGAGGTCCGGGCACGGCCACGGTGCCACGTGCACCGGCGTCCCGATGCTTCGGGAGCTCGCCTGGAGGGGAGGAGAAGCATCCGCGAGCTTCACGGAGGGCGGAGAGGGTTCAGGCGCAGCCGGGGAGGTTCGGGAGGGCTCCATCGACCGGTCACGTCGACGACAGGGGCGGCCATGTTACGGGCGCGGCTGTGCACTGCGCAGGGAGAGACGGGAGAGGGGGGGAGAGGGGTCCAGAGCGAGGGCGATGACGAAACGAAGCCGCTGGACATGATGTGGTGTCGAACGAGCGAGGAAACGGACGAGCCCAAGGGTCCCATGCACAGAGCGCGTGATTTGGCAAGTCAAACACGTGGTCACCGTGTGGACTTGATTGGAGAAGACTAGAGAGGCTGGCTCACTATGTCTGGGGTGAAGACCTTGCTCCCCAAGGTAGCCTAGAAGAGAAATATCATCAGAAGAAGCCAAGAATTGACTAGAGGGAGTCTGGTTACAATGCACCAGCAAGGTGTTTGCGCTGTGGCGAGGAAAATCCAAGAGGAGTTAGAGACTGATCTTTGGCATGGAGTTATCACATGCTAAGGTGATCATCTCTGCAAAGTTTCAGCCTAATTGGATGGAGATAAAGAGCACTTGCAGTTCAAATGCTCTTACTGGCCAGAATTGCAAATCTTGAAGTGGCACTCACCTCAAGTGTTGCCTTAGGCTGAAAATGGGCATACGTTGATGATTTGGTCATATGAAGATTCTGTAAAATTTTCATACCAGTTCGACATGCCAAAATAGTACTTCCTTCACAGACATCCTCTCTGACCAGAATCTAAGAAAAAATGCTGAGGAAAACTGGCTAACTAGATTGATCCCAAATTTGGTGGAGAGGAATAATATGGGTAGGAGAAGGCTCTGTTAAATTTTCAGCAATTATGAAGCAATATAAAATATAGTTGCTTCACAACAGGAAAATATGACCAGAAACCAAGATTTGATGGTCTGCTCACATAGATGATTGGATAGGGTTTAAACTTGGTGGAGAGTCATTATTTGAGCATATGAATGTTGTTGCAAAATTTCAACTCATTTGGATACTCCTAGCTGGTACTTCCTTCATTAGGCCTTCAGTTGGCCAGAAACTTAGGAAATTAGCCAAGGGAGATTTACTAACCAAATGAAGTTGAATTTTGTCAGGAGGCAATGATGTGGATAGGAAAGAGTGCAAAAAGTTTGAGAGCAAGCAAGCAAATATAAAGGGTACTTGCTTCACAAACTGCCAGCTGGGGCAGAATCAGAAAAGGAATATTGGTGGAATATTTTTGAGCATGGCAAGGAAGGTTTTGACATATCTGAGGAAGATATGACCCAAACAATTTATAAGAATTATTTGGGAATCTTTTGAATGATGGAAATGTGGGTTGCTTCACAACCCAGGGCAAATAGGGTTATTCCTTTAATAGAAAAAGGAATATCCCCAAGGAAAAGAATATTGGGATTAGTCCAGGATGGGAATGGCGAGGTCTTGAGATGATTTTGAGATTGACAAGACATTGGGGAGAGGAATCAAAGGTGATCTCTCCAGGTTTCAAGACCACTAAGCCACAGAAAAGCAAAACCGGGCCAAAATCGAAAGAAAAAGCAAATGGGCAAAATCCAGGGTGTTACATTCAAGCGTCACGGTGCCCGTGCAGCGGGCCTCCACTCCCGGAATGACCCCCTTAAAGGTGGTGTTACTGGGTTTAATCCTTGATGGATCGATCCCCATTTTCCTCACTGTATCTTCGTATATCAGATTGAGGCTGCTACCTCCGTCCATTAGGACTCTAGTGAGGTGGAATCCATCGATGATGGGGTCTAGCACTAGGGCTGCGGACCCTCCATGGCGTATGCTGGTGGGATGGTCCCTGCGATCGAACGTGATCGGGCAAGCTAACCATGGATTGAACTCCGGCGCTACTGGCTCGATAGAGTATACGTCTCGTAGTGCTCGCTTCCTCTCCTTCTTCGGTATATGGGTTGCGTAAATCATGTTTACCGTCTTGACCTCGGAAGGGAAGGGTTTCTGGCCTCCACTATTCGGCCTGCGGGGCTCATCATCATCCTCGCTTCGTGGGATTTTGCCCGAGTCTTCGGCTGTGAGTTTGCCGGCATGTTTGATCACCCAACAATTTCGGTTGGAGTGGTTGGCGGGCTTCTCTGCTGTGCCGTGGATCTGACAAGGCATGTCCAGAATTGTGTCTAGTCTGGATGGGCCGTCATTGTTGCCTTTAGGGGCTTTCTTTCGGGGGTCCAGACTTCTGGTTTCGGAATCCGGCATTTACTGTCGTATCCTCGCCCTCGCCATCATTGTGGCGACGTTTATTCTTGCTGCATCGGGGCTTTCCATTTCCGTCCCGAACCTCGGAGGTACCAGGTGTGTCGGGGTTGGTGTTTTGGCGAGCGAGCCAACTGTCTTCGCCCGCGCAAAAGCGGGTCATGAGGGAAGTAAGGGCTGCCATAGTTCTTTGTTTGTCTTGACTGAGCTGCCTTAAGAGCCATTCGTCCTTGACACTATGTTTGAAGGCGGCCAAGGCTTCAGCATCCGGACAATCGACAGTCTGGTTTTTCTTGGTCAGGAACTGTTTCCAAAATTGTCGGGCAGATTCTCTGGGCTGTTGTGTGATGCGATTTAGGTCATCGGCATCCGGAGGCCGGACGTAGGTGCCCTCAAAGTTTGCTCAAAAAGCATCCTCGAGCTCTTCCCAGCAGCCTATGGAGTCCTCGGGAAGGCTGTTCAACCAGTGTCGAGCTAGACCTTTAATCTTTAGCGGCAAATATTTAATGGCGTGGAGGTCATCTCCTCGCGCCATGTGGATGTGGAGGAGGAAATCCTCTATCCATACGGCTGGATCTGTGGTTCCGTCGTATGATTCGATGTTCACAGGCTTGAAGCCTTCTGGGAATTGGTGTTGCATTACCCTCTCTGTGAAGCACAAGGGGTGCGCGGCGCCCCGAACTCGGGCTACATCGCGTCGGAGGTCTTCGGCCCTCCGAATCTGCTGCTGCTCCCGGATTCTATCGTTTCGGTTTAGCCGATCGTAGTATCCTTCCCGGTAAGCGGGCGGGTCTTCTTTGGGTCCATAGATGGACCTGATACAGCCTCCTCGAGCGTCTAGGTCATGGCAGAGGTCGTACTCATAAGTGGGCCGCACTTGATCTTTGTCGTAACGGCGGGGTGGGGCGGTTGGGTGTTCGGCCTCGTCAGCTTCTCTGTCCCGCCCTCTAGGGGGGCGGTCCGGCTGTTCGGTGCTTGTGTATGTCGGACGTGTTGGCTCTAAGACCTCATCGTCGAACTGCGGCAGTAATCTTTGCTTGGGATAACTTTTGGTTGGCTGTTCGCGGCCGTACCCTTCTTGGGCAGCTAGGACTTTAGTCCATCGGTCGTTGAGGGTGTCTTGTTCGGCCTTGATTTTTCATTTTTATTTCTTTAGGCTACGGGCGGTGGCTAAAAGCATCCGCTTGAACCGTTCCTACTCCAGAGGGTCTTCGGGGACGATGAAATCGTCATCCCTGAGGCTGACCTCCTCTTCAGAGAGTGGGAGGTAGTTACTATCCTCGGAGTCGTCGGGGTTTTCTGGATTGAGCGGGTCCTCCTGCTCCGCGGGGTCATCCTGATGATGCTTGTCGGCTGCGTCTCCAGCGAGGTCATCCATACTATTTATGGTGCCGTTCTCCGCAGAGTCCATGTTGCTCGCATGGCTTCGACGTGGCTTTGATCGGCGGCGCTGTTTTCGGCGTTTGGGTGGCTCATCTCTGGGCTTGCCTCGGTCCTGATCAGGAGTGTTGTCGCCATCCTTGGGGGTGTCCACCATGTAAATGTCATAGGTGGATGTGGCCGACCAGCGGCCGGTGAAGGGGGGCAATATTGGCATTGGCCGTGGCTCTGTCCTCCTCGTCCATGTATTCGGCATTCTACGAATTATAGTCTAGCATATCGGTTAAATCATCAATAGTGGCTACCAAGTGGGTGGTGCGTGGGACGCAAAATTCCCTATGGTACGCCTCGAAGGGTTGATGATCGAAGGCGGAGGGCAGCTCCTCCTGGATGGTCATATTCTGAATTTGGTCCAGCGCCTAATTTATCATTGCGAGGGCTGCCGAACTCGAGGGTTCCGGGCCGAACTCTGTTGTAACGGCGTGGGGGGCGATCAATGCCCTGGCCGGTCCCTGATTTCTGCTGGCCGTGCTGAGCTCGGGGTGCGGAGTCGGATCCTTGAGGGGGTCCGGGCCGTCACTAGAGGTCAAGGACGGGCTTTGGTCCTTGCTTGTGGCTTCCCCGTCGGGGTTCGAGATCGAGCTACTTTGGGCTGGGGGTAACCCCTGGCCGTTGGCTGCTGCTTTGTCGTAAGGGCTCAAGGTCGGGCGAGCGTTGTGAAAGGAAGGTTCGGCCGAGATTGACTCTTGGCCTCTGCCTCCTGATTCTACCTCGAAGGTCAAGGATAGGTCTTCCGTAGTCATGACGTGTCCGGACGGAGGCGGAGTCTGGCCCCTGCTTGAAGCGGAGCTCTCCTGGCTTGAAGCTGTCGAGGCCGATCTGTCGATCGGATTGGAAAGGAACTCCAGAGCGGGCGTGGCGAGGGTGCGGGAGGGGGAAGTGAATCCGGTGAAAACCAGATTGCCCCGTGCGTCCGCAACATATTCCAGACCACCGAATCGAATTCGGTGTCTGGAGGCGAAGGCGTCGAGCTGACCCAGACGACCAGTCGGGTCCGCGTGCAGCACGATGCTGCCGAACGCAAAGAGTTGTCCGGGGACGAAGAGGACCCCGGATCCGATGCCTTCTCCTATGATCAGGCGAGCCATCGATCCTCTGGGCGACCCTACAGCGGAACTCTCAATGAAAGAACCAATGTCGGTGTCAAAACCGGCAGACGTCGGGGTAGGGGGTCCCGAGCTGTGGATCTAGGATCATGTGGAACAAGGGACGACGAACACAGTGTTTAGCCAGGTTCAGGCCCTCTCGAAGAGGTAATATCCTACGTCCCGCTTGATTGTATTGGATGTATGATGTGGTTTACAGAGTAGATCTACCTCGAGATCCGTATGAGCTAAACCCTAAGGCGATGAGGTGATGAATGTAGCTCTATCCCTAAAGACTAAAAACCCCCGATTTATATAGACACCGGTAGGGTTAGGGTTACCGAAGATAGATTACAATAAGGGTTTAAAGAGATCCTACGCCTTTTTGACTTGGAGGGCACACCACAGCTTCATAGATCTCCTGTCACTATATGGCTCCACCAGTCCGGCCCATGTATAATGGGTCGTCGCCCCGAGGACACCTTAGTACATGACTCCCTCAACGGTGCTTCTTCAGAATTTTTAATAATCTCTCTTCTTCATGTTCTGAAAGGTTAGCACGAATAATAACATGATATATCTTTTTCTCATCAAGATAAGCATACTTCAGAGTGTCGGGCAGTTGCTTTAATTCAAACACAGGATCACCTTTAGGTGGAGGAGGTCCTCCTAGAGTTTCAATAGGCAAATTGTGTTTAAGGAGAGGTTATTGTTCAAAGAATATTTTATCTATTTCATCTCTTTCATGCAAGTGCATATCATTTTCATGGTTAAGCATATATTGTTCTAGTGGATCAGTAGGAGGTACGGCAATAGAAGCAAGACCAATTATTTCATCCTTACTAGGCAATTCTTTATTATGAGGTTGTCTACGAAACTTAGCATTGACAATGTTCAAGAAAGGTCTACCAAAAATTATGGGACAAAAGTCATCATGTGGGGAACCAAGAACTAGAATATCAGTAGAATATTTTATTTTCCCACACAAGACTTCAACATCTGTAACAATCCCAAGTGGTGTGATGGTATCTCTATCAGCAAGTTTAATAGTAACATCTATGTCTTCTATTTCAGCGGGTGCTATATCATTCATAATTTCTTGGTATAAGGTAAAAGGAATAGCACTCACACTGGCACCCAAATCACATAAACCATGATAGCAATGATCTCCTATTTTAACTGAGACAATAGGCATGCCAACAACATGCATGCCAACAACAGGCTTGTTCTTATCTTTTTCATCGGGTTTGGCAATTCTAGCAGCTTCATCACAGAAATAAATAACATGCCCATCAACATTTTCAACCAAGAGATCTTTGACCATAGCAACACTAGGTTCTACTTTAATTTGTTCAGAGGGTTTAGGTGCTTTAATATTACTTTTGCGAACCACTGTTGATACCTTGGCATGTTCCTTTATCCTAATAGGGAAAGGTGGTTTTTCAATATAAGCAGTAGGAACTACTGGATCAACATTATAAATGATAGTTTCATCTTTAACTATAACCTATTCTTCAATTTCTTCTTTAATAGGGGGGGTGACATTTAAACCACTTCTCCATAGGAAGATCAACATGAGTAGCAAATGATTCACAAAAAGAGGCTACTATCTCAGAGTCAAGTCCATATTTAGTGCTAAATTTGTGAAAAGCATCGGTATTCATAAAAGATTTAACACAATCAAACTCAAGCTTAATACCTGACTCTTTACCTTCATCGAGTTCCCAATATTCCGAGTTGCGTTTAATTCTTTCTAAAAGATCCCACCTGAATTCAATAGTCTTCTTCATAAAAGAACTAGTACAAGAAGTATCGAGCATGGATTGATCATCACGAGAAAGCCGGTCATAAACATTCTGAATAATAATTTCTCTTGTGAGCTCATGATCGGGGCATGAATATAACATTGAATTAAGCCTCGCCCAAGCTAGAGTGATACTTTATCCTTCACGAGGCCAAAAATTATATATATAATTCCAATCACGATGAACTAAATGCATAGGATAAAACTTTTGGTGAAATTCCAATTTCAATCGATTCCAGTTCCACGATCCAATATCATCACATGGCCTATACCATGTCAATGCTTTTCCCCCCAAAGATAAAGGGACAACCTTATTCTTAACTTCATCTCGGGGTAAACCTGCAAGCTTAAATAATCCACAAATTTCATCCACATGTATCAAATGCATATCGGGATGTAGTGTTCCGTCTCCTGCATAAGGATTAGCTAGCAGTTGCTCTATCATACCCGAAGGAATTTCAGAACCAATATTTTCAGTAGGTGCAGTAGGTTGAGGGGAAACTCTTTCTGTTTCTGATCGAGGTGAAGATACCCCGAACAAACCCCTCAAAGGATTGTTTTCCATAGTAACAAGTGACAATAAATTTCAGCACGTAATATAAATTTTTCCTTAGCGGTTTCCACTTACCAAGAGCTCTTCACTCCCCGGCAACGATGCCAGAAAAGAGTCTTGGTGACCCACAAGTATAGGGGATCAATCCTAGTCCTTTCGATATGTAAGAGTGTCGAACCCAACGAGGAGCAGAAGGAAATGACAAGCGGTTTTCAGCAAGGTAATTTCTGCAAGCACTGAAATTGTCGGTAACAAGTAGTTTGATAGTAAAATAATTTGTAAGGAGCAAGTAACTGTAACGGTAAGTAAAGTGCAGCAAGGTAGCCCAATCCTTTTGTAGCAAAGGACAGGCCAAAACGGTCTCTTATAATAAGCAAAGCGTTCTTGAGGGCACACGTGAATTTCATCTAGTCACTTTCATCATGGTTGTTTGATTCGCGTTCGCTACTTTGATAATTTGATATTTAGTTGGACCAGTGCTTGGGTGATGTTCTTACTTGAACAAGCCTCCCACTTATGATTAACCCCCTCGCAAGCATCCGCAACTACGAAAGAAGAATTAAGATAACAACCTAACCAAAGCATTAAACATATGGATCCAAATCAGTCCCTTACGAAATAGCGCATAAACTAGGGTTTTAGCTTCTGTCACTCTAGCAAACCATCATCTAATAACTACTCCACAATGCATTCCCTTAGGCCCAAAGATGGTGAAGTGTCATGTAGTCGACGTTCACATAACACCACTAAGGGAATCACAACATACAGATCATCAAAATATCGAACGAATACCAAATTCACATCATTACTTGCAACATGACTTCTCTCGTGGCCTCAAGAACAAAAGTAACTACTCACAAATAATATTCATGCTCAAGATTAAAGGGACATTAAATAGCATAATGGATCTGAACATATAATATTCCACCAAATAAACCATCTAGCATCAACTACAAGATGTAATCAACACTACTAGTCACCCACAGGTACTAGTCTGAGGTTCCAGTACAAAGATTGAACACAAGAGATGAATTAGGGTTTTGAGATGAGATGGTGCTGTTGAATATGTTGATGAAGATTGGCCTCCCAAAGATGAGAGGGTTGTTGGTGATGATGATGGTTTCGATTTCCCCCTCCGGGAGGGAAGTTCCCCCGGCGGAATCGCTCCGCCGAAGGGCAAAAGTTGTAACATCCCAAAATTCTAAATTTTGGAATGTTATATTAAATAAATAGTTTAGATTGTTTGTTTGATTGTGGTGTGGTTGCTTGTGTGAAATTGAGTGAAATTTGAAACTTTTTGAAAGTTGAATGAGAGGGAATGAAATGACTTTCCCAAACTTTCACCTTGCATTTATGATCTCCATGAATTCAAATTCATTTCATCACCAAAACCCTAGAGTGAAGATGATATGACTTCTTCCATTTAAATAAATGAAAAGGGTTTTGAAAAGATTTGAATTCCATTTGGAAATATTTCAAATTTGGAAACTTTATGCAACTCAATGAGTTTCATGAGAGAAGATAAAATGACTTCTTCAAATGCGAAGAAAGAGAGTTGAAAGTTTCAAAGAATCAAATTGAAAGTCCCTTTGAAAACCCACTTTCAATTTGGAGTTATTTGGTTTTATTCAAATTATTTTTCTCCAAAAATAAAATATGTGGAAAATAGGGTAAAATGATTCCCTACAGTATAAAAATGGAGAGAAATAAATTTTAAATTATTTTGGTATTTTAAAATATTTTTATTTGATTTTTAAATGAACCAGTAGCACTATTTGCTTTATTTAAATTTTTGTGGAATTTATTTGCCCTTGAAAAATAGTTCTTTTTTTAGAAAATATTTTTCTGAAAATTTTATATATAATATGCCTATATAAAATTTTATTTTATTTTTGTTATTCAGTTTTCTTTTTCTGTTTTTATTTACAAAAAAGTGCGCGTACGTCGTAACTATATGTCGCCCGCCTGCGCAGCGTAGTGGCAGCGGCGCCCCATTTTTTTTTTCCTACATGGGCCAGGCCCAGCCAGCAATTTCCTTCTCAGTTTTTTTTTCTTCTTTTTCTTTTTCCTTTGGCCGAATAAAAAAAAACGGCAGCGTGCGCGCGGCCGGCCCGTGGTGCTTTTTAGCCATGCGATTCCCTCGTTTTATTTGTTCGTCTATGTTTAGTCCCACATTGCCTAGCCTTTGACCCCAAAACCTCTTTTTCCACCTATAAATATAGACCCATAGAGCCTCCGAAAATCATCCGATTCGGGTTAAATCAATATATTTTGGTTTGACTAGATTCACTAAAGAAAAATATATTTCTCCTCTCCGGCGGGAATTCTGGAAGTCATCTCCTTTCTCCGAAGTCGTCTTTTCTCTACCTTATAAAGGTATCTTTCTTCGTATTTTTTTAATATATACTCCCGTAGCTTATTATTTCTAGACTAGTACGGTAGAAAAATTAGATTTATAAATTAGTCCCTGTATTTACATTTTAGGATTAGAATTCTTTTAGCCATAGCTCTTTTCTTCCGTAAAACAGCTTGGCCCTGATTTTTCAAATAGTCATAACTTTTTACTCGTTCATCCAAATTAGACGAAACCAACGCCTACATTTTCGTCTTGATTCCACCTATCTAGAGAATCTATCAAATAAACTTTTTGCAACTTTCAAATTTTGAAATTTGTTCAGATTCATACTCAAATTTCTTTCGATCATATCTTTTTATCCGTACCTTCGTTTCCGATGAACCCAACTGCATCGGATTCGTATTGAAGTAATCTTTCCGTTCGCATAATTAGTGTCATCTTTCCAACATATAATTGTGATCTTAGCCAGTTACTCTACTAGTCCATCAAAGAGTTATTACACAACATTCTAAGCAGATTCAATGCTATGTTGAATTACTTGATCCGTTATTTTCAATCTAGTAATTCTTTTTCCTACATAATCATATTGACTTCCTACATCCAGTAGCATCATTAGTTTCAACTTTTGCTCTTTTCAAATTTGAACGATTCAAATTTGAACTTGAAGCTTCACTTGATCATATCTTGTAAACTATAGCGCCTTTTCAATTGATTCCTTTTTCAAATTGAATCCCTAGGCGTAATCTAACATCTTGAGCCATCACCACACTTTTTCACCGAAATTAGGATCTGATCCTGCAAAATAATTTGATTTAATTCTTTTGGAGTTTTCGCAATCTTCCTTTGCATTTTCTTTTGGGTCTTTGAGTGATTGCTTATGTGTGGATAAAATTGCTTGCTTACGATAGATTGATCGGAGTGTGACGAGTAGAACTACCTGGAATTATGAGTGCGAAGGATCTTCATCAACAGTACAAGGCAAGTTACACTTTGACCATACCCCTTTATTACCCAGTCTTTATGCATTAGTTTCAACCCTCAAATATTTGCATGAGTAGGATTGGGAACACTTGGTTTTGGTTGTAGTACTTGAGGTAGGAACCTAATACCTTTTGATCACCCCGGGAATATACTCTTTGTTACTTATTGCTTAGCCATGCTCGTAGACGTGGATTGGTATGTGAGATTCATGCAAGTTGCGAGAGTTAATAACTAAGGGTAACTTAAGGTGGCAACATTAACACACATCTGGGTGGATTGTTTGCGGCACCTGGAGAAACCAGTGCTTGCCCAAGGGAATCCTGGCGTACCCGTGTGATTACCCTAGGTCCGCCACCCTGGCTCAAAGGGATCATAAGATTATTCATGCTAGAAACTTTCGTGTGCAGCCACAAGCCATTATGGGCTCTGGCATAGTTGAGTATGTTGTGTGACCTCTTTCAGTGGTAGGCTAGCAGATGTAGGGGAAAGTAGGTGGTACTGTCTACCCAGAGTAAAGAGTTAACGATTCGGAAAGACTGTGTCTCGGTCATCCGTTTCTCAAACACCGTGTAGTGCGAGAAATCCAACGGAGGAGATCGAGTCTTATGGGGAAAAGTGCACAAACCTCTGCAGAGTGTATAAACTAATCATGGTTAGCCGTGTCCCTAGTTATGGACATCTTGAGTATCTGGTATTTGAATTATTGGTTTGATCTCATCACTCTACTTAAAGAAATTGTTGGGCTATTAATGATTTGGGAATTTGGGATTGAGTTGGAGGAACCTTCTCAATAACGGCATCAACTTGGTAAAAAAAAGTATTCCTTTGTTGTAGGGAAAAATTGGCTTTATGCAAAATTAAACTTAGAGCCTCCACCAGCCAAATATGCATGTAGTGATAGATATTGTTCATCATTATCCTATGGTGTGAATTTGCCAGTACATTCAATGTACTGACCTACATGGCTGCAACGTCTCATGTTGAAGGAATTCTTACGACGAGTAAGTGATATGTTAGGGTTATGATGTCTACACTCAACTTTGCCGTTGGCGTTGTTGGGAACTCCACAACCTTGTTGTTACTTCCGCTATATGGATTGAGGTAATAGTATTTACGTTACTTTATACATGTGATTTACCTCTATTATAAATCCTCGAGTACTGTGTGTGTCGGCATACCGATCCAGGGATGACACTTAAGCATAGAGACTTGATCCATTTGGGTCGGGTCGCTACAAAAGTGCTCCTGCCCAAATTCCGCCTCGAGCTTTATTTTTTTTTCTAGGTCAAAAGACCTTATATACCAAAAGATGGGCACCGGAGGTGGGCCAGGGTACCCACCACCCGCCAGGGTGCGCCTTGGTGCCTTGTGGACACGTGGGAGCCCCTTTGGTAGTTCTTTTCTCCAATATTTTTTATATATTGCAAAATAATTCTCCGTAAAGTTTCAGCTCATTTGGAGATGTGCAGAACAGGTATATCTGACATAGCTTTTTCAGGTCTAGAATTCCAGTTGCCGGTATTCTCCCTCTTTGTGTAAACCTTGCATATTATGAGAGAAAAGGCATTAGAATTACTCCACGAAGTGTTATAAAGCATAAAAACACCATAAATAACAGTAGGAAAACATGATGCAAAATGGACGTATCACCTACTTCGTGAAGATCTACTCGAGTGAGGCAAGTCCTTTGTGGGCGATGGCCATGGTGGGATAGACAAGGTTGCTTCTTCATGGACCCTTCGTGGGTGGAGGCCTTCATGGACTCGCGCAACCGTTACCCTTCGTGGGTTGAAGTCTCCATCAACATGGATGTACGATAGCACCACCTATCGGAACCACGCCAAAAATTCTCCGCATTTCCATTGCGTTTGCACACTCCAATCCCATCCCTTTACATTCTTGCACTTGCATGCTTTACTCTTTTTACTGCTCATACTCTTGCCACGCTTGTGTAAAATGTATTGTGCGCCCTTTAACATGTGCTAAACTCAACCTTAACTTGAAGAAACTAAAAACTGCCACTTTTACTTGTTAAGGGTCTAATCACCCCCCTCTGGACCCCTCTTCTTGATCCTTTCAGTTCCATAGAGCAAAAAACCCTAGTATATATAGGTTAGGAGGAGAGGGAGGGGCAGCCACAAGGGGGGAAGGTTTCCCTTCCGCCTTGCGTCGACCAAGGAGGGGAAACCCCCCTCCAATTTGGCGTACCCTCCCCTCTTTCCATGGGAGAGGGGGCGCCACCCATATTGGGCTATGCCTTCCACCATTTGGCCTTTTAAGGCCCATTGACCCCTCTAACAATTACTAGAGCATATTATATATAATTTAACAACCATGGAAACATTTTCCACCTATATATTAATTATCGGCAATACCCGATACTCTCGGAAACCCTTCCGGTGACCCCGGAACTCTTCCGGATCCTCTCGAAACTATTTCAAATATTTATGAAACAATTCCACAAATATACTCTCATCACTCCCATCCTACTAACACTCCGCAGATCGTGATTGCCTTAAGCTTGTGACCCTGTAGGTTCGGTAACTCATAGACATGAACGAAACCTTTCGTTCAATGAACAATAGCGGAACCATGGACGTCCATATCGATCCCTATGAGCACACGAATGATATTCGAGTGAACCTTGGTTATTATCTGATGTTCCCTTTGCTTCACAATATTTCACAAAACCCGAGATGTATCAGTATCCTCCTGAGTCGTCACATGCTCACTATACCATTATCGACATTATCGATTCTGTTCTTCTTTCTTGTTGTCGTGTTCTGGATCCCCGTGACATAGTCACCTGTGTCTGGCCAGAAGATGATGGATGCCGTCACACCGAGAGGGCCCTAAGAATATATCTCCATCGTCGGAGGAGCAAATCCCACTCTCAAGTTATCTAGTCCCTTGTCAAACTTTCCGATGAGCCTGTAAGTTGTCGTTATGATCATCGTGTTACAGGTGACGTTTGAGCAACCCCAAAGTCCACCTTACAGTAAGAACTGATTACGATACTCTCATGGTCTAAGGAGCAAAATCACACGTTAACACTCCGTGTTATTACAATTGATTACACACGATATAAACTCAATTCATAACAGACAAGTTTGGGTCGATTCAATGTGATCGTTCTTCCATCGTCATAATCTCAATGTTGTTTTAGGAGCATCATTTACACTTAACGATATCCTTAGATCCGGAAAACATGATAACCAACAACACTTGAGCTAGTCCTAGAGGCAAGACTAGGAACCTTTTATTTAACTGTTTATCATTCCACACGTGCATATGAGTTTTCACTCAATCACATATTCCAGGCACTATTCAAGATATCTTTCGATATTCCGATAAATCGGCCGATTTATCGCTTACCTGTGTCTAACCGATAAGATAAATTGGCTGATAAATTAGCCGATATGCCGATAAATCGGCCGATATGCCGATAAACTGGCCGATTTACCACTTATCATGGGTCGACCGGTAAGCTCCCGATAAGCGATATCCCCAACATTGATTCCAGGATCATAGCAGTTATAACATAGAGTATAAACTATATAATTATGAATACGAAAATATAATAATGCAAATATTTTTGTCTCTAGGGCATATTTCCAACAGTACCATGTTAGAGCATCGCGATGCACAGTATTTTTGTAATTGTGCATGTTACTTCAACAATGAACATGATCATGTGAAGTGTGATGGTGTCATTGGTTTTTAATTTCAAATCCAAAGTCGTGTTGCCATTTGTCATGTCATATTTTGGCATCCAATGTACTCTTACACGATAGCCCTCGTCTTTCAACACGTCGTGAACATCTTGCGACAACATAAATCCAAGACACCGGTTTATGACATGTGTGATGTACAAGCATGAATCTCAGATGTCGAAGGCGAATCTTAGAGGATCGTGATGCACAATATATTTGTAATTGTGCATGTAACTTCATCAATGAACATGATCATGTCAAGTGTGATGGTGTCATGGGGGTGTTCCATTTGAAATGCAAAGTAGTGTTGCTGGTTCTCAAGTCATATCTTGGCATCTTACATACTCCTGCGAGATTCATGTGTACTGTCTAATTACGTGTGGTAGATCGTGTTCATGGTTGTCATGTTTCAATTTGTACAGATGATGTTTACATATATTTTAAAGAATTGGTAAAAATAAAACAAGCGACACAGGCAATTAATTGTTCTTATTGACTCCCCTCGTACAAACGCCCCCACCCCATTCCCCCTCCCCTCCGACCGCCACTCTTGTCATTCTCCTGATGTCTACCTTGCTGGATCCGTCCTCTACCTGAGACTCCGGCGGTTCTTCGTTGCTATCCCCAATGCGGACGTCGCCTCCGTCGCCGCCGTGGGATATCGACATGGTAGGTGGGGTGGCGTCGTCGCATGAATCTTTAACTATGACCGGTTCTTTAATTTCTTCTTTAATAGGGGGATGATATTTAAACCACTTCTCCTTAGGGAGATCAACATGAGTAGCAAATGATTCAAAAAAAGAGGCTACTATCTTAGAGTCAAGTCCATATTTAGTGCTAAACTTGTGAAAAGCATCGGTATTCATAAAAGATTTAACACAATCAAACTCAAGCTTAATACCTGAATCTTTACCTTCGTCGAGTTCCCAATCTTTAGAGTTGTGTTTAATTCTTTCTAAAAGATCCCACCTAAATTCAATAGTCTTCTTCATAAAAGAACCAGTACAAGAAGTATCGAGCATGGATCGATCATCATGAGAAAGCCGAGCATAAAAATTCTAAACAATAATTTCTCTAGAGAGCTCATGATTGGGGCATGAATATAAAAATTGACTTAAGCCTCCCCCAAGCTAGAGCGATACTTTCTCCTTCACGAGGCCAAAAATTATATATATATAATTCCGATCACGATGAACTAGATGCATAGGATAATTTTTTTGGTGAAATTCCAATTTTAATCGATTCCAATTCCAAGATCCAATATCATCGCATAGCCTATACCATGTCAATGCTTTTCCCTTCAAAGATAAAGGGAAAACCTTGATCTTAGCTTCATCTCCGGATAAACCTGCAAGCTTAAATAATCCACAAATTTCATCCACATAGATCAAGTGCATATCAGGATGTTCGGTTCCATCTCCTACATAAGGATTGGCTAGCAGTTGTTCTATCATACCCGAAGGAATTTCATAACCAATATTTTCAGTAGGTGCAGTAGGTTGAGGGGCAACTAATTATGCTTCCGGTCGAGGTGAAGATACCCCGAACAAACCCCTCAAAGGATGCTTCTCCATAGTAACAAGTGACAATAAATTTCAGCACGTAGTGATAATTTTTCCTTACCAATTTCCACTTACCAAGAGCGCTTCACTCCCCGGAAACGGCACCAGAAAAGAGTCTTGATGACCCACAAGTATAGGGGATCAATCTTAGTCCTTTCGATAAGTAAGGGTGTCGAACCCAACGAGGAGCAGAAGGAAATGACAAGTGGTTTTCAGCAAGGTATTTTCTGCAAGCATTGAAATAGTCGGTAACAGGTAGTTTGATAGCAAGATAATTTGTAACGGACAAGTAACGGTAACGGTAAATAAAGTGCAGCAAGGTAGCCCAATCCTTTTGTAGCAAAGGACATGCCATAACGGTCTCTTATGATAAGCAAAGCGTTCTTGAGGGTACACGGGAATTTCACCATGTCACTTTCATCATGTTGGTTTGATTCGTGTTCGCTACTTTGATAATTTGATATGTGGGGGGACCGGTGCTTAGGTGCTGTTCTTACTTGAACAATCCTCCTACTTATGATTAACCCCCTCGCAAGCATCCACAACTATGAGAAAATTATTAAGATAAAATCTAACCATAGCATTAAACTTTTGGATCCAGATCGGTCCCTTACGAAATAGCACATAAACTAGGGTTTAAGCTTCTGTCACTCTAGAAACCCATCATCTAATAACTACTCCACAATGCATTCCCTTAGGCCCAAATATGGTGAAGTGCCATGTAGTCGACGTTCACATGACACCACTAAGGGAATCACAACATACATATCATCAAAATATCGAACACATATCAAGTTCACATGATTACTTGCAACATGACTTCTTCCGTGACCTCAAGAGCAAAAGTAACTACTCACAAATGATAATCATGCTCAAGACCAGAGGGGTATCAAATAGCATAATGGATCTAAACATATAATCTTCCACCAAATAAACCATATAGTAATCAACTACAAGATGTAATCAACACTACTAGTCACCCACAGGTACCCATCTGAGGTTCCGGTACAAAGATTGAACACAAGAGATGAACTAGCACTACCGCAGGTTGGTCCAAATGCGACAGTCCAATCAGAGACCCTTCGACGAAACTGTGTGCGATGCATTAATCACAAAGGGTGATATAATAAAACCGTCAAAAAGATACAAAACATTTGCGATGGCGGTGACATCAAACACGATTCAGATTAGAGTTGCGTGTGCGATGCATGGCAAACAGTTAATCCAGCAGAACTATTTGCGATGAGGCAGAACAGCAGAAACGGGCAGCCAGATGAGGGTGTGTGCGATATACGGCATACGGTTCACTAGGATGAACTGTGTGTGATTATGCAACACAATAGAAACGGTCAGCCAGATCAAGGTGTGTGCGATGGAGGGCATACAGTTCACTGGGATGAACTATTTGCGATGAGCCAAGACAACAGAAACAATTCAGCTGAACAAGATGTATGTGATACGCGGCAAACAGGTCCGTAATAAGAAATGTGTGCGAAGACCAATAATAACACAGACGATTGCTGCTAATAAGAGTGTGATTTGCTCTGTCTACAGAAGAATGACATATATATATAACTGAAATAAACATCCAATTACATAAGTGACTATACAGATCATTCGCACACACCTCAATAAACAATTGCATGCATTCTAAACTAGGAGAAACAATCATCTAGTCATCTACTTCTTGTGACGCTCCCGCCACTGCTCTGTGGCTCGATCCCTCGTCTGGGGCAGGAAGAAGGCACTTCCTCATGTCAACGATCCGCCTGTACATCTCGTAGCTTGTGTACGCGTCCTTGGCCGCATACTTGACATTCTCTTCATCCAGTCTCTGATGCCAGACACTTTGCCAGGCGTTCTTGTCCTTCTTGCTCTCATCCTTCATCTTCATGTAGTAGGGGTCGATGATGGCTGACACGAGGTCAACCAGGGAGTTTTGTTTGTTGTTGTCGCTGCCCCAGACCTTGTAGTGGTCATGGATGTTGACAAGATTCTGGCAGGTCAAGCCCGAAACCTTGAGCGCTTTTAGATCGTTGGTGGTGTCCACCATAGCGAAACTGTAGTTGGAGCCGTTGATAAACCTGGAGAAACGCTTGCAAGGCCTTGTGGCCAGGTGGTAGTGGTAGACAAGGACGTCATGTCGCATGCACAACTGGGCGACGGCAACCTTCTGATCGTGCAGGCACGACCGCTGGTGAACTTGAGGTCGAAGCCGACCACTTGGTACTTGTCCTCAGCAAGCAACTGCTCCATAGTTTGGATGGAGCTCTCCACCGAGACCGGCTCGTTCATCTACACCACTGAGAGGGCCTTCCCGCTCACGTGGGTGTCCACTACGTGGTGCGTCGTGAACTGCCCCCCGTTGTCATCATCGGCCGCTGGGAGCGCCATTGGAGTCACGGGGAGCGCCATTGGAACCGCTAGATGTCCTCTCTGTATGTGTCGTCATGGGTGTGCTTATTGTTTCATGTGGCGCGAGAGATGAAGGTAAATGGCCGCAGGAATAAATGGGGGCCGGGCGGCCTGGATTCTCAGCGTGGCAGTTTTTGCAGTGGGTAACTGCATCATGGCGCCGCGCCCAGCGCAACCGCATGCATAATGGTAGCACGAACATATGTGATCGTGCGCCGGCCCCAAACACTGGCAGCGCGCGTGGAGGGACGAGGGCAGAGCGCCCGAAGGGACGCGAGAGCAGAGTGCGCGTGGCGGGACGCGAGCAGAGCACGCCGCGGCCGCCTCAACCGCGAGCGACCACACGCATAGAGCAGTTGAACATGCAGGGAATGGTCGTCTACAAGCCGGCCGACAGTTGCGACGCTGCGTAGAGAGCGGCCGTGTGCTACTACCTCTGTCTTGGTCTATTAGTCCCCTTTATATTCTATGCCATATTTTGACCTTAAATTTAACTAACAAAATGTTAATGCATGTTATAAAAATTATAATTCGAAATTATGATCAAATACGAATCGAACGATATAATCTTTGGCGACATGCATTCGTATTTTATTAGTTAAATATCTAGTCAAAATTTGGCACAAAAATACAAAGGCGACTTATAAACCAGGACGGGGGTAGTAGGTAATTAAATCACAAATGTTTTTTATTAACCATATGTGTACGTGTCCTTTCGTCCTCCTCTCGCACGTCTTGTCACCCCGCTGCCGCAGACGGCTTCGAGCGCAAGCTTGAGCAGCGCGCGGGGGCGTTCTTTTGGTCAAACGATGGCTCGAAGTGGCGCCAATGAATTGTCGGTGAGACCATTCTCACGCAACCGCGCAAGCTTCCCGCCCGACTCAGTGAAATCCCCCAAAATCCCAATGCTTACCGACCTGCTATATAAACCCTCACAGGCGGCGAGTCCTGCGTCACATTTTCCCCTCCCTCCCTTTAGCGTATCTCATCTGCTTCTCCCACAATCGCCAATGGCACCGGTCCGTCGTCATCGCTCAGCCACTCTGCCGTCATCAAAGGAAAGCTCTAGCTGGGAGGCTACACCGTGGCGGCGGCGCAGTCCCTGACGTAGTGTAGTGCCTGTGGCATCCCTGTTGGGTGTGCGCGGAACACCCACCACAAGCTCCACCGCCGCTGCCCGTCGGCAGCTCTTGCCGGCCGCTGTTGCCGCCACCCCACCATCTGCCGCCGTGGCCGCCACACCACCGTCGAAAGCCAGGGCCATCGCCAGCTCCGTCGCCACGGCCTGAAGGCGGGAGGTGGCCGTCGTGGCTGCCACCCCACTGTCGGCCACCGTGGCCGCCACCCCACTGTCGGCCACCGTGGCCATCACCCACTCCGCCACCGTGGCCCGAAGGCAGGAGGTGGTGGTCGTGGCCGCCAACCCATCGTCGACCGCCGTGGCCGCCAGCCCACCATCGACCGCCGGCTGGGGTCATCACCCGCTCCGCCACCGCCGCCTGAAGGTGGGAGGTGGAGGTGGAGGCTCGCATGTGCGTCAGCGACCTTGCGCGCTACATCAAATTCCTACGGGAGGAGGAGGAGCGCCTCGTCGAGCATGGAAAGAGCCTTACCGCCACTGTGGCCGTAGCACATGCCACCGCAGAGGCAAGGAATCAGGAGATGTATGAGGAGTCCCGCCGCTTCGAGAGGGGTCGTCTGGAGCAGCAGAGGGTGTTCCAGGTGAGCGTCGCTGAAGGTGCAGCAGCGGCAGGCACCATATTGGAGTTGTGCAGCTCGTCGGTAGGCTCCTCCTCCTCTGCCTCTTACTAAGCGCGCTCGACAGAGGAGAGGCTGCCGGAAGTAGTACAAAGCCCCTCCGTAGTAGTAGTATTTAGGGGCTATTTTGTTCAGTTCATCTGACTATAGATGTGGTTGAACTGTACTACATACTTAAAATTAGCTAGTATATATAGTTGAACTAGCTATTTCAGTACGTGGTTAGCAACAATTGGGGAAAAGTTTGGTCGGTTCAGCTGTCAAGTTAAACTATTTGTATAAAGAACGACTGCTTAAGCTATGATTGAAATCTATGCTTACTGAATTTCAGTTGCAAATTAGATAGTGCTAGTGATTTTTAGCTGCATATTTTGACAAATGACAGGGTTACAAGGTTGACAAAGGGCAATGTTACTAGATCAACAAATGTCAATCATTCCAGTTTGACAAATGGCAATATACCCAATATGACAGATGCAAATCTGTCAAATTGTCTGTACGTGGTTGCACACGAATCATCCGAAAAAACCGTTTGCATTGAAGGGATGAATCTCAGGTGCAGAGTGATGATACATAATCAAATACCTATTAATTAAGTACATCATTACAAGGCAAAAGGTACTGACAAGAGGAATGCAGACATCAACCTGTGCAGTGGCATTGGCTTTATTCAACATTTTGGTAAGAGTAAATGTAGATCTAATAATTTGGAGAAAGTGAAGGGCAGGGCAGATAAGATGCAGAGTAATGCTAGACAATCAACTATCTCACAATGCCAGTACAGTAATACTACCACCGTCCATTATTACTTGTGGCTCAAATGGATGTATCTAGCACTATTAAGTTCTAAATACATCCAATTGAGCAACAACTAATTCAATACGGAGGGAGTAGATGACAACAGGTACTTACATGAGCAATACAGAACTTCATAACCATTGTGTTAATTCTACATTTATCTAAGAGTAAATATATATCTTATAATTTTGAGCAAAGGGAGGATAAGGAAGCGAACATTTACAGTGATGCTACATAATCAAAGCAATGAGTGTAAGTATGCTGACAAAGGGCAAGAGGTACTGACAAGAGCAATGCAGTGCCCAGTATTGTTGTGAGATCCTATGATCCTTTGAGAAAGGAGATTCATCTAAAATTAGTTTTCATACAAGAGAGAAGGTAAGGCACATGCAGAAATGTAGGAGTTCAAATTTTGAATTGATATCATAGATAGTACTTGACGCTGGGCTCTCTGCAGTTCTAATAGGGGTTTTGCCAGTGGAGTAGGGGTAAAGTGTGGAACAGTTGGGCCTATGTTTTCTGTGGCTGCTAATCTATCTGATTTAATAGGTATCATTGCCTTTTCCAAATACCTAGTTTGTATTCCTTGAGGATCTGCACTCACCCTCTTCCTTTTGGACATCTATTACGAAAGAACAACATTTGACTGGAAAAACATAGTATGATGACACATGGAATAGGTACAGAAAATGGATAGGTATGGCATATACTCATATATGATGCTTAAACTAAGCAGATGGTGGTGTAACAAAGTAGAAGTAATGCAAGAGGTCATATGCAAGATATGTGCGACCAATACAACCTTGCCAAGTTAGAGCAAGCACCTTGATGGGTGAATAAGATAGGCCATCCTCCACCATGCCAAGTTTGTTAGCCAGTGGATTGTTTCACAATATTCCTCTCGTGCGCCCATTCTCATATTCATTTTGATCATGTTCAATACCTGACATGCATGAAAACATAAAAATAAGTGAGATTATCTTTGTAATGCAGAAGTGATTCTAATCCAATACTACCTCCCTGTAAACCCCTTTGTGCTATCTCTGCAATTCTTCTGAGAGATGCCATGCATGCTGTAATTTGGTGTGTGCATTAATATAATGTGGCCTACTACTCAAAATATTAGAGCTCCAGAAGTGATGATACTTCGCAGATGACAGCTTCAACATATAGTAAAGAACAAGAACTCAACCTGACCTGACAGATTCAAAATAGACTAAGGGAGAACAACTCGACCTGACCTGTCGACCACAAATGTCTCTGCTACTCTTCCCAACAAGGAACATACTTATTAAAGAAGAAGAGAAGAGGATCATGTTGAAGAAGAGCTGAAGAGCAAGCAGATTGAAGATATTACAAGTCTTTCTATACAATGTCTGTTGCCCACCCATGATGAACCATAGCGCACAAAGAAATACTATTCCTTCTGGTCTCTCCATATGTGGCTCACATGCATTTCGAAACTAAAGTAGGAACATTTAGCTGTCCAATTAAGCATGTCTCAGTTTTACTAATATCAGCATAATATCATATTCGAATTTGTACAAATAAGCTTGTTTAGCTTGATGGGTGGAGCAGTGCTATTACGACACGAATCGCGTAGGCTGATTGTGGTCATCATAAAATGGGGAAACGTAAGCATGATGAGTATAGTGTTGACCGTGGCAGTGGCATGGCAGATCTGAAGCTGCAAACCATGCAAAGGGTACATAGCAACCAATGTTTGCTTTGAAATAACAACTAAGATTTGGTATGGAGAAGAAAATACAATCCACAAGTGACAAAGAAATGCAATTCCTGTTGCCTCTCTATATGTCGCAACATGCATTTGGAAACTCAAGTGGGACCTTTAGCTAACCAATTAAATGTCTCTGTTAACTAATATCAGTATCATATCACAATCATATTTGAACAACTAAGCTTTGGAATTATGAGTGATGTGTCATTTAGCTTGAAGGGTGGAGTACTGCTAGTACGACAGAAAGCACCTACGCAGATCATAGTAGTGTAGATAAAAGGGGAAAACCCTAAGCATCACGAGTAAAATTAGGAAACTGGAACTAGCTGGAACATATGGGTTTGTATTGCCGGTACGGCTAGAAAGGGTTCGAAAAGGCTTCGGCCCCAAATTGGGCAGCTCTATTCAACTGAAGGCACAATACTGTTACTATCAGTCTAGACTCTCAAATGTTAGAAGTATATTGTGTTTAAGATAGAGATAGGAGTTATAGATAGAATATATTAAATCATGTATGACTTGCCCTCTACTCTGTGTCTCTCTCTCTCACATGTACATCTATATATACCCTACACAAGCGTCAGATCAATACAACGAATATTATAGGTTCTATATTTTCTACATCAAAGACGACATAGCTCCCAGCATTTCCCAGATATTATGGCAGACCATCTAGAATAGTTGAAAGCATCCATCTGAAGCGACCCAACAGACCTGTCGACTGCAAATGTCCCTGCTCCACTTCCCGACAAGGAACATACTGTACTATTCCCTCCGTTCCTAAATATAAGTCTCTTAGAGATTCGAATGCGGACTACATACGGAGCAAAATGAGTGAATGTACACTCTAAAATATGTCTATATACATCTGTATGTAGTTCTTATTGGAATATCTAAAAAGACTTATGTTTTACCGAAAAAGGCTTTTGCCCTGCTTTATAAATAAAGCAACGATGAAAAACACCCGGTCCAAACACACGCCACCACAACACACACACGCACCCAAGGCAGTTTAGGAACGGAGGGAGTAATATACTTATTAAGAAGAACAGAAGAGGAACATGATAACAAAGAGCAACAGATTTTAGATAATGCAATGTGTGTTGCCCACCCATGATGAACCAGAGCGCACAGAGAAATACTATTCCTTACGTTCTCTCCATATGTGGCTCACATGCATTTCGAAACTAAAGTAGGAACATTTAGCTGAAAAATTAAACCTGTCTCAGTATTACTAATATTAGCATCATATCAGATTCGAATTTGTACAACTAAGCTTGTTTATCTTGATGGGTGGAGCAGTGCTATTACGACACGAACCACGTAGGCTCATCGTGGTCATCATAAAATGGGGAAACCGTAAGCATGATGAGTATAGTGTTGACCGTGCCAGTGGCATGGCAGATCTAAAGCTGCAAACCACGCATACGCACTTAGCAACCGATGTTTGCTTTGAAATAACAACTAAGATTTGGTATGGACAAGAAAGTACAGTCAACAAGTGACAAAGAAATGCAATTCCTGCTGTCTTTCTATATGTTGTGACATGCATTTGGAAACTCAAGTGGGACCTTTAGCTAACCAATTAAATGTGTTTGTTAACTAATATCAGTATCATATCACAATCATATTTGGACAACTAAGCTTTGGAATTATGAGTGTTGTGTTGTTTAGCTTGAAGGGTGGAGTACTACTAGTACTAAAGAAAGCACCTACGCAGATCATAGTAGGGTAGATAAAAGGGGAAAACCCTAAGCATCATGAGTAAAATCAGGAAAGTGGAATTAGCTGGACCATATGGGTAGGGATGGCAATGGGTCCCCATACCCGACAAACCCATGGGGATTTCATCTATTAGGGGGTGGGGATGGGCAAAAACCTTCCCCATGTGGATATTTACTGAACTAATTTATTCCCCATAGGGTACAACGGGGATGGGGACGATAACCTATTCCCCAGACCAGTAACCATCGGGGACCCACTTTTTAACTATGACACTGCGGTCAAACTTAAAATATTCACAAACAAACTTGCGAAACAAAAAAGCCCTGAAGAAAACCTTAAACCTACCTCAAATCCTCACCTTAGCCGCCACCATGACCAAGAAATCAGTACGACCTAGATCGGCATTAGCTGGACAACGACAACACCATGTATATATGTTGATTATAGTCTGTCGTAGTATGTATATGACTATTTGTTTGTGGGGATGGGGACCCTAATGGGTCCCCGTTCCCCAGTGGGGCATGGGTATGGAGAATTTTTATCCCTAGTAATGTAAACGGGGATGGGAATGGGATGATGGGGAATAGATGGGGATGGGGATGTTCTAGGTATCCTCATAGGGGATTGTCCCCATTGCCATCCCTACATATGGGCATGTATTGCCGGTACAGCAAGAAAGGGTTCGGAAAGGCTTCGGCCCCAAAGGGGGCAGCTCTATTCAACTGAAGGCACAATACTGTTACTATCAGTCTAGACTATCAAAGACGACATAGCTCCTAGCACTTCCCGGATATTATGGCAGACCATCTAGAATCATTGAAAGCATCCATCTGAAGCGACCCAATAGACCTGTCGACTGCAAATGTCCCTGCTCCACTTCCCTACAAGGAACATACTGTACTACTCCCTCCGTTCTTAAATATAAATCTCTTAGAGATTCGAATGCGGACTACATACGGAGCAAAATGAGTGAATGTACACTCTAAAATATGTCTATATACATCTATATGTAGTTCTTATTGGAATATCTAAAAAGACTTATGTTTTACCAAAAAAGGCTTTCGCCCCGCTTTATAAATAAAGCAACGATGAACAACACCCAGTACAAACACACGCTACCACAACACATGCACGCACCCAAGGCAGTTTAGGAACGGAGGAAGTAATATACTTATTAAGAAGAACAGAAGAGGAACATGATAACAAAGAGCAAGCAGATTTTAGATAATATAATGTTTGTTGCCCACCCATGATGAACCAGAGCGCATAGAGAAATGCAAATCACTGCTGTCTCTCTATGTGTGGCGCACATGCTTTTCAAAACGAATATAGGAACATTAGCTAACCAATTAAATGTTCTCTGTTTTAGTAATATGAGCATCATATCAGATTCGTATTTGAACAACTAAGCTTTGGAATTATGAGTGGCATGTTGTTTCGCTTGATGGGTTGAGGTCTTGAGGAGCAGTGCTAGCACGACATGAAGCACCTACGATGATTGTAGTGAATATAAAGGGGGAAAACCATAAGCTTTACGAGTATAGTGACCGTGCCATGGCGGATCTGAAGGTGCAAACCAGACAAAGGCTACTTCGCAACCAATGTTTGCTTTCAACTAGCCACTACGATTTGGTATGGACAAGAAAAGTATAGTAAACAAGTTACGATCTATTTTCCGGGTGATATCAATAACTTAAGCAGACATGAAAGAGTACCACCTTTCTTGCGACGCCGTGTAGGCCTTGCTGACACGTTGAGGGTGCTAATGGTGTGATCGCTGTCAGCGGCGCGGAAGAAGACTTGAGATGGCAGACGGCCGGGTCGGGGGATAAGTCCTGCTGCCGTGGACGAGGTGGTCATAGGAGCGGCAACGGCAAGGTGGACGACGGCATTGATGAAGTGAGAGGACACGATGAAAGGATCCTGGTCCGGCGCTGTGGATGAGAGACGTCCATCTCTTGCAGTGGACGACGGGGTAGGGGTAGCGGCTCCGGCAAGGTGGAGGATGGGGTGGTGGACGGAGGAGGCTGGCCGGTGTGGGGAGGTTGTTGTGGCGCCAACGGTGTATGAATGGGGAAATGGAGGAGGAGGGGAGGGGATCTCAAACTTTGGGACGCGCTTGTCTGAAATGTGGGAAAGTTACGAACTTAGCCCCCGTTTAAAATTTCAGACATCTCGTTGGTTGGGGATAGGACGGTAATCTCGCATCTCCCCAATATTTGCCGATAGCGATTTCGGGCGAGGAGAGGGTGATTTGCCACCCACGGTTGGTGCCCACGGTGTATGAATGGGGCTGACAGCTAGGGCGGTTGTGTCACATCTGAGGGAAGTTACAGACCTGCCCCTATTTAAAATATTTGCCTACATCGATTTCGGACGAGGAGAGTTTGTTTTGCCGCCCGCGTGTATGAATGGGAAAATGGAGGGAGAGAGAGAGGTCTTTCAGATGAGTTTGAATCAAATGTGTGTTTGCCACCCATGTTTGGCGCCCACCGTGTCTGAATGGGGAGACAGGCAGTCGTGTCACGTCTGATTGAAGTTACTAACCTACCCCTATCCACAGCAGTGGAAATCGGGCCGATTAGGATGTGAAGTGTCAAGGGTAGACAGTAACTTCCATCTCGCAAACACTGGCCTCGGGCAGACGACAAATGATAGTGGGTGTTTTGCCGCTTCGTTCAAAATTTGGGAGAATTAGCATTCACGTTTACCCTGGGCCCTGGCAACTAAATTCAAATCCAATTTGTATTCGATTACGAATATCCAGACATCATTCTACATTTTGTTATTTATTTCTTCAAAACCACAACAAAGATTTATTCCACCTTTATATATGAATATGATTTAGAAATGCCGTGATCTTTGAATTCAGTAGGTTGGATACACTTTCAGTCAAACAGTTATTTCATCCAATACAATCTGCTCACACGAAAAACAGTTCACCTTATTTCAATCATACAAGTACTAAGGATTACCTCGCCTAAAAAATTCAAGGTCATTACAACACATGGACAACAAAGGGGTCTTACAACATAATCCATTCAGAGACATGACACAACATGCAAGTATACTAATCTAATGACAGTTTCAACTCGTATGTAAAGAACAACTGGGATTACCCTGGGCTTCAGATAGCAGAAGCAGCAGGACCTCCTCCGTCTTCAAATGCAACATTCTTACTTCCTCCAATTATTGGCTTGCTTGCATAATGCGTGCAGCTAATTGCATAATTTCCAGCCTCAAGATCAAGATTACCTCATTCATAGCAGCCACACCATCTCTTTCTACCTCTAGTAGAGCCTCAAGAGCTGTAATATCTGTGCTCAGACAGCTCTCCAACGGTGTTGCCTCTGAACTGCTACCATCTGGTAACATGGATGGCGCACTGCTTCCACAAATAGATTCTGGGGTTATACATTGTGTCCTAGTGTGAATGACATCCTGAAAGGTTTCTGCTGGACATAAGTAAGAGATAGTTATCGCATGATCCAGGTAGTAAGCTTACATGGTAAACGACAAACGAATTATTGCCGAGCATGGCAAGCTACATTTAAATGGTTCGAAGCGGCATCAGCCGAAAACAAATTTAAATGGTAAGATGAAAGGCAATGTACCACCGCTATATTTAAGTTGCCCAGGCATATAAGCAGTTGAAATAATCTGAGAAAGCACTTAAACAGTGTGGCCTCATATAAACTACAAAGACAATCTTGTGATGAAGTTCATAGGAAAAGTTAAGGAGTCAAATGAATTAGGCATGCATTTCTTTACGATAGTACAGTAGGCACTGCTGACATATTGGCCAACTTAGGTATAGCCTAACAAGTAACAAACAAGCATTCGAATCAAGTAATACAGCAAACCAGACAATTGCACTATTTGTAATTCTGTAGGATTACAGGTTGAGGGCACAAGCCAAGAAAGCAGCCCACACGCATTACATTTCACATGTACTAAAACACACTGGCTTACCATATGTTGCTGTGAAGCCTCGCTGTTGTTGCAATGTTCTTTGAAGATATCATGAGCATCCCGTGGTTGCAAATCTAGTCGATGTTGTTTATTCTTCCCCCTCTATTTAGGTAAAATTAATTTTAATCACAAGCACTGGTTCGAATTGATCATCAATGGTTAATCTAAACTAATGAAGGAAGGGTGTGTGCTTACATGACAATATATGTGCTTCACTCTATTTTTATGCTTGTTCGAGGTACCAGCCCCAAAAGAACAAATATTTTGCTTGATGGGGTTGGCAGCTCATAATGAATAGAAGCATCAAATTAGTCATGCAACTTGGGAAGATCAAGAACGCACAAAAAGTAATGAACAGAGGCTTGGAGCAGTGATGTAATAGCTACCATCGGAAAATGTAGGGTAAAACAAACAAAAAGCAGCGGAACCACAAGCTAGTTTGCTGATGTGTAATTAAGCATAGAGAACATAGGCCCTATTTGGATCCATGGGTTAGAGCTAGTTTGGGCTCAAATAGCCGTAAAGTATCCAAACATGAGGGCTAGTTTGAGCTAGTTGCATCTAACCAACCCAAAAAAACTTATCCCACCCAAGAGGTGCTAATTGGAGCTAGTTCTCCTAGTGCATTTATTGTCAATCTAACCCTGTCATCCAAACACCTCTTTGGCTAGAGTTAGTTCAGGATTAGTCATGAGCTAGAAACCAACTCTAACCTCTAGCTAAGTTAGAGTATCGAAACAGGGCCATAGAAGCAGTCTGATGTAACCAACAAGTGGCATCAAAACAACACCATTATCATAAATATAGCATGCAAGAAGTAAAATAGTAGGCAGTGATATCTAGGAAGTACAGTAATACTTAGGACAAAACAAAAGCATTGTAACTATATGTGCACTGGTTTGTAATTTAGCACATGTAACCTGTTCACTGCCACACGTATGGCCCTACAGGTGCAAGCAGAAGAACGCGTCTGATGAAAAATTGAATGATGCCCTGAAGAAATTCGAAGGTGTGGTGCTTATGCTAAGAAAGTGAATGTAGGCGCCGGCCGTTGGATAATAGTACCTGATTCTCGGCGGCATATGGGTATCGTTGTCATATGGGAAAGCTAAGGATCGTTGATGGTGCTCGTGTTGCGGTTGAGTTTGGGCCGGCTGTCGTTGTTGCTGAAGCGGCTCCGGTGCTTCGGTTGCGGCTCCTGTCGACATACAAGAAAGCTCATCTGTGGTAAGTGAACAGTTCCATGATAAAGAAGAGAAAAACTGAAGGAGTACAAATTGAAATAACCTGATGAGGCTGCGGCATCAGTAAAGCAGGGTGTCGGGGATATTGTGCGACATATGCCAGGGGGTGGCTTATCGTGGATGGGGACAAGAGTACGTCGCCGGGCTCTAGAAGCGAGAGTGAGCAAGACCACGCATGCCTACGAACTTACCCAGGTTCGGGGCTCTCCTCGGAGATAACACCCCTAGTCCTGCTCTGCGGGGTCTCCGCGTGATGACTATGATCAACAAGGTAGCTACAAGCTTGCTCCTTGAGCTGTTTTGGCTAGAGGAGGAAGAAGGGCAAGGCTAGCCCTACTCTTCTCTCTACGTGTGTGAGTGTATGGTGTGGGTGCTGAACCGAACCGCGAACCCCTTGCATGGGTGAGCCTGGGGGGTTTATATAGGCCTACCCCCCAGGGGTACAATGGTAATCCGGCCGGGTGTAGGACCCGGCCGTCAGCGTCTCTGGCCGCCGGCTTCTCCGCCGACCGCTGGGGCCTGCCGCCTGGTGGGCCATGTTGACTGCTCTATGTTGTAGCCTCGCCCTCGATGACGAAGGCTTGACCGAGGGGAACGTGGTTACAGTCCCGCCGCCTGACGGGTACTCGTTGTAGCCATACCCCGTCTCGTCTGGTTAATGGTGCACAGATTCCAAGGGGGAGGAGGGCCGCCTGCTAGGAGTCGGTCCTCCCTTGTTGCCGCCTGCTGGAGGTTTGCCGCCTTCTGGTGGCTCACGGACAGGTAGGGCCCGCCGCCTGCGGGCCGTACCGACCGCCCGTCGTGGGGGCGTGGCTCCCTCTGGCGCTAATGGCGTCACAGACTGTGCGGCAATAGTGCCGCGCTGGGCGGGGGGTGTCTGCCCAGTGCACAGCTCTGTGGCCACGTCCCATCCTGGATTCAGGGGTGGCAGGCTGCATTGCAGCCATGCCTTGTCTTGTCATGGTGATGAGGTGCTGACTTCAAGGGGATGAGGGGCCGTCTGCCAGGAGTCGGCTCCCTCACGGCCGTCTTCCATGGCCCTGCCGCCTTATAGCAGCCGGCCTCTTGGACCAGCCGGCCCAAGAAGGTGGTCGTGCTCCCGGATTGTGTGAGGGGCGCAACTAGCCCCAATGTCTTGAAATACCATAGGGGACTGATGGGGCTACACGTGGTCATTTACTCCGACAGTAGTCCCCGAAGCTGGTGAGGCACCGCGGCTGAAAAAACAAGGAGCCTCAACAGCTTCCTACTCTGAGTGGTCTGGTAGTTGGGCTTTGTCCGTCTCCTGGAGAGGCCGGTTGCCAGGAGCTGGCAAAGGCCAGGCTGGCCGCCCCGCGAATTCGAATCGTCGTGCAGAGGCCGGGTAGAGTGCCGGCCGGACGATAGGCTTGCCGCCCGTTGCTCGTTCGCCACGCGGCGCCAGCAGGCTAGGCCGGCCTACCAGCCCGCGTGCGTGACGAGACATCACCGCAGGCCTGGGCCCGCCATTACAGGGCCTCGGCGCGTGTGCGGATCCGCTGCGGCCGAGGCGGACGGTTGTGCTTTCCAGGTGCGGTAAATGCACGCCGTTATGGCGTTGTAACTGCGGGGTCATGGGGGGAGTGGGCGCAATTAATCTCGCGCCCCCCATGTCTCGCCCCCTCGGCTTCGCCGCCAGAGGGCTATAAGTAGGGGGAGGACGGGTGCGGCAGAACGCACGCGCGCCCTCCTCTCCCTTCTCTTTGCTTCTCTCCTTCGTCTTCTTCTTGCCATTGCCGCGGCCTCTCCTCTCGCCGAAGTGCTGCTGCATCCCGCCTTCACCGGACCTCCCTGCACCGCAGCCACCTCGCGCCGCTGCCGAGCATGGAGCCCATGGCTCAAAGCGGTGCGTGTCCCCCCGAAAGGGAGATCTCGCCGGCACCGGAAGGCGGCAAGCGCGTCGTCTTCCGGTCGCATTTCCTCCGCGGCTTCGGCCTTCCGGCTAGCGGATTCCTTCGCTCTTTCTTGGATTTCTACGGAGTGCAGCCCCACCACCTCACTCCGAATATGGTGGTGCTGCTGTCCGCCTTCGTCACCCTGTGCGAGGGCTACCTCGGCACGCTCCCCACACTTGAGCTGTGGGGAGAACTCTTCTACCTCAAGCTTGGCACCGCTGCCAAGAATGAGGCGGCCCAGTGCGGAGCCTGCGTCGCGGGGCGGCGCACGGGATCCGGGGTCCGCTTCCCAGCTCTCGCCCTGCTGCAGTCGGCCAAACTGTGGCAGAAGTCGTACGTCTACGTCGAGAATAACCACTCGACGCGGGACTACGTCAACCTGCCGGCCTACGCAGCCGGCCCGCCTGTTGGGCCTCGCACCAACTGGAAGTTTCGGCCGAAGACCCTGTCGGCCGCGTGCTCCACCGCGCTCCTCCGGCTCCAGGAGATGATGGCGTCGTAGGGCCTCAAGGCCTCGGACCTGCTGGCCGCATTCGTGAAGCGCCGAGTGCTGCCCCTCCTGGCCCGGCCTCACTTGATCAGCGTCATGAGTGGGCGCCGGGACCAGTGCCAGCTGTCCACCTAGGTGATGCCGGACATGGAGGTGGTCCGCATGGTGAACTTCTTCTCCGACTACAAGCTATCGGAGACGGAGTGGCAGTTCGGCAAGCCGCCGTACAGCCGGGCCAACCCGCCGCCTCCGGTACGTCTCCTTATTCTTTTTTCCTTTGTTCGTCCGGGTTCTTTCTTTTCGCCTGACCAGTCGTGTCACATCCTAGCTAGTTCATGCATTAGAGTGTTGCATCATGTTTAAACTTCTCCAGAAACTTGAAATGCGGATGATAGAACCCCCAGCACCCCCCCTGGAAACAACTAGGGTTTACTAAAATCTTTTTCAATGAACCTGAAATGCCCTTCTATAATGTCCATCATTTTTGTCTTGGGTTAGAACCTCTGCCAAAACTGGTTCACATTTTTCTAGGTCATCATAAGGTCACTGAATTAAATCTTATGTTATTTGCATTTGGGCATTTAGATGCTAGTAAATATTTTAAATGTCCAAATAATGCCAAACTGAAATGTTCCATGTTGGATATACTCTATACAGTGGGCATGAGCAGTTTGGTGAATTTTGAAAGTGCCTAGGTATTTCTAGAAAAGCCACAAAGTTGCAGAAAAATAGAAAACAGGAATTAAAAGAGAAAGAGAGAGAACTTACCTGGCACCCCAACCGGCCCACCACTGTAGCAGCCCAGCTGGGCAAAGTCAGCCCAGCCCACCACCGCAGCCCCTCTGTCGCCTTCCTCCTCGCACCAGTAGGCAGGGGCGCGTGCCCGGCGCGCGCGCATCGCCTTGCGGCCACCTCCTCCCTGCCTGCCTGGCTCCTTCCCGACGCGGCTGACGACGCCACGTACATCGCCCCGACCCCCTGGATCTCTCTCACTCTCCCTGGACCTCTTCCCTCTCCTCTGCTCTCTCTCCCGCGTAGCCCGAGCGGAGCTCGTCGCCACCGCTCGCCGCTGCCGCGCCTTGAGCCACCTCCTCGCCTCCCCGACGCAATCATCGGCCCCGCCGCATCGCCCTGAAGCTCTCCACCAACGAACACGACGCCGGAAGCCCCGTATCGTCGTCCCCGACCTCGTCTTGAAGCTTCGGCCGCTGGAGATCGTCATCGTCGATTCGCCGACCCCAGCGCATCCCCGAGCTCGCTGACCACCTCATCGCCCTCGCTGTGAGCTCCACTGCGTTTTCCCTCTCTCCTTTTGCTCGCCCTCGCACCGTAGCGTCAAACCCGACCCCGCCCGAACTTCGGCCGCCGCCACGAGCTCGTTTCCGGCGAGCTCGGTCCACCCCAGCTGCTGTCGCTAGCCGTGTTGGATGCGCGCGAGTCCCAGCACCACGTAGAGCCTCTCCGCCGTCGTTTTGGTCGCCGGAGGAGGAATCCCGCACCGCCCCGCCGCGTCTGGCCTCGCCGGCGGCTAAACGCCTGTGAGTCAGCCAGTTTGACCAGGGATTTGACCCCTGGGTCACTGACGTGTGGGCCCAGGGCCTTAACTAATCTGGTTTAGCATTAGATTAGTACTAATTAACTTAGATTAGTTAGTTAGACACTGACATGTGGGCCCCAGCGTCAGGTTTGACCTGGACCGCATAGTTGACCTGCTGACGTCACACCGACGTCATGCTGATGCAGTAAATTATTTTCTGGATTTAAAATAATTAGAAAATTCCAGAAAATGTCCAAAACTTCTAAAAATTCATAGAAAATAAACTATAGCTCAGAATGAAATAATTTATATATGAAAAATGATCAGAAAAATCCAAAGAATCTGAATATGGCATTTCCATGCATGTTTGAACAAGTTAACCACATTGAATAGAACAATTCATGATTATGGAATAAAGAGTAATTAGTTTTGGAGTTGGAATTTGCTATAGGTTTGACTTCCACTTCAATGAATATGACTAACTGTTGCACTAGGTCAATTCAGTACCTTAATATGACATATCATTCATATGTATGTGCATTGCATTGATTGTGGTACCTCTTGTGTTTGCCGTTGGTTGCTCCCTCTCAGTAGACGTGGTTCCGACGACGTGTTCGATGACACCGATGAAGAACTATATTATCTTCAGAAGTGCCAGGCAAGCAAAACCCCCTTGTTCATTCCGATACAAACCCACTCTCTCGCTTCTGCTCTCTGTTACTGCATTAGGACAACAACGATTCAACTGTTACATGCTGCGGTAGTTGAACCCCTTTCCTCTGCATGACCTGTCATTGCCACAGTAAATAGATGAAACCCACTAGCATGAGTAGGAGTTGTTTGGGCCCTGATGTGCCTACTCATCTATGCTTGTTTGTCATGCCTGCTACTGCTTAGAGTTGAGTCTGGTCTGATTCATCGGGGATGATTCAGAGGTGTGTGAACATGTCCTGCTGTTGAGAGCTAAGTGTGTGAACACGATTTGGTAAAGGTATTGGTGAGAGGCCATGTAGGAGTACATGGTGGGTTGTCTCATTGAAGCCGTCCTCAGGAACTGAGTTCTATGTTTGTGATCCATGAACAGCTACTACCACACATTGGGATCCTTAATTGACTCTCTCGACTTATTAGCCGCCCTTGTTCTCTGTCCAGGAGTTGCAACTAGTTTCTGGTGTTTGTAGGATATGTGTTGGGGGCCGTGCATAGCGCTGACCCTAGGGGTGGGCTATGATGCGGTAGATACACCGTGGCACGGTGTACCGGGCGCCCGTTTGGTGTCTCGGGAACCCTGCACACATCGTTTGGGGCCGTTGAGGACACCCCGGCCGGATCTCCTCGCGGATGGAACCCGAATAGGCGATAAACCTGGACTAGAGACTTGTGTGGTTAGTTAGGTCGTGGTCTACACCCACGTCGGTTTTCGCTTGAAGTCTGCCGAGCACATGTCGTGTGCAGACGCTAAGTGGTGGAAACATGTGTGAAGAAGTACACCCCTGCAGGGTTATAAAGGATCTATTCGAATAGCCGTGTCCGCGGTAAAGGACTTCTGGGTTGCCTGTACAGTTCATAGACAAGTGAAAGTGGATACTCTAAAACTCGCAAGATAAGCGTGAGTGCCATGGATGGCGTTCTCGTAGGGAGACGGGAGCGGATCCATAGTGGTGTATTGATATGGTGATTATGTGGACTCGTGTGTGCCACCTCAAAAGAGTTACCAGCATTCGTAGTTTAGGATAGCCACTGAGTCAAAGCTGGCTTGCTGCAGTTAAACTCCACCACCCTCTTTGTTGATACCGATGCATTTGTAGATAGTTCTGATGTAAGTCTTGCTGGGTACATTTGTACTCACGTTTGCCTATTTTATGTTTTGCAGAGAGACTTCAGTCTCGCTAGTAGTTCCACGTGGACTTCGATGTTTAGCTTGTTACCTCAGCTACGATCTTGTGCCCTCGACAGGATCTGGTAGATAGTCAGGCTTCTCAGCCTTTTTCATTTGTAGATGTCTGTACTCAGACATGTTAAGCTTCCGGATGTGCTTTGACTTGTATGCTCTGAATGTTGGGTCATGAGACCCATGTTTGTAATACTTGGCTCCTCGGAGTCTAATGAATAAATACTCTGAGTCGTAGAGTCTTGTTGTGATGCCATGTTGTATTTGCCCATATCCAGCATATTGTGTGGATGATTGAAATGCTTGGTATGTGTGGGATCCGACAACCTAGTTGTTTATCCTTGGTAGCCTCTCTTATGGGGAAATGTAGTCTGGTGCTTCCACTGAGCCTTGGTAGTCCGCTACAGCCCGGTTTACCGGAGTCCTGTTAACTTGCTACTGCTCTGGAACACTTAGACTGGTCGGCATGTGTCCTTCCTCGATCCTGTGTCTGTCCCTTCGGGGAAACGTCACGCGGTGTCTTTTGGAGTCCTGTTAGCCTGCTACAGCCCGGATTCTCGGAGTCCTGCTAGCCCAGTTGCTACAGCCCGAATTCACTCGTTGATGACCGACACGTTCGTTGCTGGGTCATGTATGCCTGGCCCCGTAAGTTAGTGCCACTTTGGGTTCACGACTAGTCATGTCGGCCCGGGTTCTCTGTCATATGGATGCTAGCGACTCTATCATATACGTGAGCCAAAAGGCACAAACGGTCCCGGGCCATGGTAAGGCAACACCCGTGGGAATACCGTGCGTGAGGCCGCAAAGTGATATGAGGTGTTACCGGCTAGATCGATGTGACTTGGAATCGGGGTCCTGACAGCTTTGGTATCAGAGCCTGACTGCCTATAGGATTACCAAGCCAAACTGGTCGAAGTTGAGTCTAGAAATGCTTTAGTTATATAAGGGAATTGATTGTGGAAGAGAACGTAAGGCTCTTTTTACTCCTTTACCTTATGCCTTTCTGATCTGAGTCAACCTCTTCTTTGCTACGGGGTTTAAGAACTAGGCTTCTCATCTTTCTATCAGGATCACGTGTTACTAATCCGTAGACTTATAGCAATGATGGATTCAAGTCTCAGTTCAGTTTCTAGTACTTCTGTGTGTTAACAATTGGTCTCGGAACCTTGATATTGTGTTGCTAAGTGGTTATGCCACCATTTTGCAGGATGTCTCAAATCTTTTTGAGCAATTACAGTCGTTATGCTGTCCGAGTCATCCCAGGTTTCTAAATAGTCTGATGCATTTGCAAATCGCTTCTTTCCGTTCCCGATGTTTCTTTGGGCCAGTTTAACCACACCAATCAGTGAGTTGAGGTACTCTGTTGCCTCAACATATATGTTGGAGCTATTGTTATGACCCTAGGTGTCTTAGAGAACCACTCAGTAATCTAGCAATGCTTTGTATCCTCCGTGTGATGATTCTGGCCATTATTCCCGAAAGCATCCCGTGATGCTATTTAGTTAGTAGGCATTCTATTCCTGGGTTTCTGAACCCGAGATTCACCCTACTTCCTGTTGTTAGTGTTCGCTAGTTCCTTTAGGATATTAGTAACCTTGCGACAGTCCTCGAGGTCCGTGGTATTTCCTTCTTCCAAATACCATGAACCATTAAGGCAGAAGTTCTTTTGAACCAAAGGATCACCACAAGAATGCTCTTGATGAGTTCTCCATTCTACATTATGAATCTGCCAGTCCTACCGTTCTGCATGGGTTATCCGGAAGAAATGTTGAGCTTTGCCCGACATACTAATCTATGCATCCACAACTCAGAAAGTTTATGTTTCTTTGAGTTGTCCCTCTTTAGTTGTATTCTGGCCTCCGTCTAACATTTGATAGTCAAGGGTATGTGTGCAATCGTGTTATCGATGCTTATTATTCTTGTGGTCCGTCAAGCCATTCTATTACGGAATGACTAGGAGAAACAAACTCCAGTACCTCATCCATATCTAGGATTGGGTCAAAGCGGTTGTATTCCGCAGATCAAAATGCCAATCCAGCTTTTGTTCTGTTCTACCCCGGAGTATTACCATCTTTATATCAAGAATATCATGGGAATTGCACACCATCCTATGAACTCTTGGTACAGTGATACTTCTCGCCATCATTATTCATTTCTCGGTCTCTGTGTTATTGTAACCGGAATACCGACAGGTGAATCGTGATGTGTGAAAGCAATACTCCTAGCAACTGCGTTGCTTGGTAGTTAAAGGACAATATTCTCATCCTTGATGTGTTGGTTATTGAATCACCATCCTAGGACTGATCGTGCTACCTAGTCCATTTTTGTTGGTGCACTCTTCGATCGATGAGTTAGGATTGTGTCAATCCATCACTCTCTTGATCACATCGTCTTGCCCTGAAAAGCAAGATTGTTCTCGAGCTTAGTTACATATCGGTGGTTCGTGACTTTCCGAATATCTTCTCGGAAGTGCTACCAGGTTGTCACCTGATCGCTATGTTGAGCTCATGATCAAGTTGGTTTCTTGTAAACCACCCTTTCTCCAAGAATCTGTGTCGGATACCCTGAGCTAGTTGGTTAAGCTAAACAACAACTTGGAGAGTTAGAAGATGAGAGCTTGTCTGACTCAGTTCATTCCTAAGGGATATCCTCGTGTGTGTGTGTTGAGGAAAGATGATACTTTCATTGATTGATCCTTGTGATCAATTGTTGGACCTATCATCTTATCCAAACTTTGATTTGAGTATGGGCTATCGTCAAATCAAATCAGAACCAACGATGTTCGTAATGTTGTTTTATCCGTGGTTGTTCCCTCGGGCATACACCATTATATCTTTTGGTCTGACCCATGCTATCATCTTGTTCACATAATCATGTAACCCCATCTTACGGGAATCTTGAGAAATTGTTGTTGAGCCCATCGACAACATCCTTATCTTGTCCATGATTCATGTTGAACATTTAAGTTAGTATTGGAAACTTTTGTAAGCATTTCTTCATGCTAGCTCATGGAGCATATGTTTGGATGAAAGAAGTGACTTCCTCTAATTCACGTGTATTTGATGTAAGTTGCCACCGTGAATTCGAGAGAGTTTGTTTTGCTTCCTTTGGAATCATCCCAAGTTAGTCATGCACGTGCGAAGTGCCCTATGGTTTGATAGGTTGGCCGCCTCCACTCCATATGTGTCCCTAGCACACCAAGCCACTGATTGACTTGTTCAAGGAGAAGAAGTTCCTTCTTAAGAGCATGCCTTATGCAAGGACTTCGATATCCTCATTGATGGTCCCCAACCAGAACTCGGTAGTGTTTTATTGTAAGACTATCCTGTGGCCATGCTTGTCTGGGACAGCGTGTTCACATGTTTGTAGCAGAACCCGCTCATGTTTTGGAGCTTGCTACCAAAGTTCATCTCCCGAGAATCTCGCAACGCCATCTTGTCGGTTTGTGTTGCAAACTTCCCTTTTCCGGACATGCTATCTGAAATATCCTGTTACCAACTAGATCTGAATCTCAGGCAGATATGATGGTTGGAACATCTCCCAAGAGCTATAATATTGGTCTCTGTAACCCGGTAAGTGGATGTCGTGGCCAACACACCCAGCCGGAAGACCTATTATTGTAGTATCCTGATTGATAAAGTTGGCCACCTCCCCATAAGGATCTCGCAGGATTTACTTCCGTAGTTATTCCTTATGGATTCTTGCGCTCCCGAAGTCCGACCTTCTACTTGATGTTCAAGATGCCAAACCATATCAAATGGGTTGCGCTAGTACATCAAGGAGAACATTAGAAGCGGAGTGCTAATTGTCTCTCGGTCGATCATCTAGATTTTGTTTCCTTGGCCTCGCTAGGGTGAAATCTGAGTAGATGTTATCTTCCTTTGCATCTGCATTATCCATCACTATTCATCATGGTAGTATGTTGGGTTGCCAGGATCCTCGACACGGTTGTCGGTAGAACCTTGATGAATATGGAAATGCTCAAGTTCTTGAGAGCACGTGCAAACATTGGGTTTATCGTTGGCATTAATTGGGATTTGCTCCTAGTTTTCTTCGGTTATGCTATAACCATTCCAACAGTGGCATCACTCCCTACTGTTGAGCTTCTCCCCAGTTACTAAGAATCATTCCCAGCATTTGCATTTTGTTCCAGCTTGCACCGCCATTGTACCATCCGACTATGGACTACCCTTCTCAGCAATTACTGATCAGGATCATCTTCAAGGTAGTTCTACCACGGATTCCACCCATTTCCGGTGATAAGCAAATCATCCCTTGTGTTGTCTTCAACAAGGTAATCCACATCATCCATACTAGTCCAAGTATGCCATTCTACCGAACTCCTCCAAACGATCGCTCGAGATTTGCCTTAGGCTGGTATAGAGAGTCTCAATGATCTCTATATCAAAAGTAATTCTTTTTGCCACTTAAGGAAATAACTCTATGAGTCACCTCCTCTAAGGTGTCTCGTTATGGTATCATGGCAACTCAAATCCTCGCTATGTTGACAACCGTTCACCACCTTGTTAAGCGTGAAATTATTGTCTACCTAGTGGACCTTCATCATCTGCTTCACTCCATCCCTTTGGATGTGTGCTTCGTGTCTCAGCTCGAGAGATGTTGCTATGTCTCATTCCGTGAGTTGATCCTGAGTTGTTTGATCTTCGAGAAGATCGATCCTTCTAGAGTTTTCCCTTTCCTCTCGTTGTCATGTTAGTTGGAGTTCTCAGAGCAAGACATCAAGACAAAGATGGTGATCGGATCAACGTTCTTATGAGATGCAACCTGGATTGTGAAGACTGTGTTAGTTTGCGTTCCCCTTTCATCTTACCCTACGCTTGAATCTTGGGGCGAGATTCTTTTGAGTGGGGGTGAGTTGTCACATCCTAGCTAGTTCATGCATTAGAGTGTTGCATCATGTTTAAACTTCTCCAGAAACTTGAAATGGGGATGATAGAACCCCCAGCACCCGCCCTGGAAACAACTAGGGTTTACTAAAATCTTTTTCAATGAACCTGAAATGCCCTTCTAAAATGTCCATCATTTTTGTCTTGGGTTAGAACCTCTGCCAAAACTGGTTCACATTTTTCTAGGTCATCATAAGGTCACTGAATTAAATCTTATGTTATTTGCATTTGGGAATTTAAATGCTAGTAAATATTTTAAATGTCCAAATAATCCCAAACTGAAATATTCCATGTTGGATATACTCTATACAGTGGGCATGAGCAGTTTGGTGAATTTTGAAAGTGCCTAGGTATTTCTAGAAAAGCCACAAAGTTGCAGAAAAATAGAAAACAGGAATTAAAAGAGAAAGAGAGAGAACTTACCTGGCACCCCAACCGGCCCACCACTGTAGCAGCCCAGCCCACCACCGCAGGCCCTCTGTCGCCTTCCGCCTCGCGCCAGTAGGCAGGGGCGCGTGCCCGGCGCGCGCGCACCACCGTGCGGCCACCTCCTCCCTGCCTGCCTGGCTCCTTCCCGACGCGGCTGACGACGCCACGTACATCGCCCCGACCCCCTGGATCTCTCTCACTCTCCCTGGACCTCTTCCCTCTCCTCTGCTCTCTCTCCCGCGCAGCCCGAGCGGAGCTCGTCGCCATCGCTCGCCGCTGCCGCGCCCTGAGCCACCTCCTCGCCTCCCCGACGCATCCATCGGCCCCGCCGCATCGCCCTGAAGCTCTCTGCCAACGAACACGACGCCGGAAGCCCCATATCATCGTCCCCGACCTCGTCTTGAAGCTTCGGCCACCGGAGATCGTCGCCGTCGATTCGCCGACCCCAGCGCATCCCCGAGCTCGCTGACCACCTCATCGCCCTCGCTGTGAGCTCCACTGCGTTTCCCCTCTCTCCTTTTGCTCGCCCCCGCACCGTAGCGTCAAACCCGACCCTGCCCGAACTCCGGCCGCCGCCACGAGCTCGTTTCCGGCGAGCTCGGTCCACCCCAGCTGCTGCCGCTAGCCGTGTTGGATGCGCGCGAGTCCCAGCACCACGTAGAGCCTCTCCGCCGTCGTTTTGGTCGCCGGAGGAGGAATCCCGCACCGCCCCGCCTCGTCTGGCCTCACCGGCGGCTAAACGCCGGTGAGTCAGCCAGTTTGACCGGGGATTTGACCCCCTGGGTCACTGACGTGTGGGCCCAGGGCCTTAACTAATCTGGTTTAGCATTAGATTAGTACTAATTAACTTAGATTAGTTAGTTAGACACTGACATGTGGGCCCCAGCGTCAGGTTTGACCTGGACCGCGCAGTTGACCTGCTGACGTCACACCGACATCATGCTGATGCAGTAAATCATTTTCTGGGTTTAAAATAATCAGAAAATTCCAGAAAATGTCCAAAACTTCTACAAATTCATAGAAAATAAACTATAGCTCAGAATGAAATAATTTATATATGAAAAATGATCAGAAAAATCCAAAGAATCTGAATATGGCATTTCCATGCATGTTTGAACAAGTTAACCTCACTGAATAGGACAATTCATGATTATGGAATAAAGAGTAATTAGTTTTGGAGTTGGAATTTGCTATAGGTTTGAATTCCACTTCAATGAATATGACTAACTGTTGAACTAGGTCAATTCAGTACCTTAATATGACATATCATTCATATGTATGTGCATTGCATTGATTGTGGTTCCTCTTGTGTTTGCCAGTGGTTGCTCCCTCTTAGTAGACGTGGTTCCGACGACGTGTTCGATGACACCGATGAAGAACTATATTATCTTCAGAAGTGCCAGGCAAGCAAAACCCCCTTGTTCATTCCGATACAAACCCACTCTCTCGCTTCTGCTCTCTGTTACTGCATTAGGACAACAACGATTCAACTGTTACATGCTGCGGTAGTTGAACCCCTTTCCTCTGCATGACCTGTCATTGCCACAGTAAATAGATGAAACCCACTAGCATGAGTAGGAGTTATTTGGGCCCTGATGTGCCTACTCATCTATGCTTGTTTGTCATGCCTGCTACTGCTTAGAGTTGAGTCTGGTCTGATTCATCGGGGATGATTCAGAGGTGTGTGAACATGTCCTGCTGTTGAGAGCTAAGTGTGTGAACACGATTTGGTAAAGGTATTGGTGAGAGGCCATGTAGGAGTACATGGTGGGTTGTCTCATTGAAGCCGTCCTCAGGAACTGAGTTCTGTGTTTGTGATCCATGAACAGCTACTACCACACATTGGGATCCTTAATTGACTCTCTCGACTTATTAGCCGCCCTTGTTCTCTGTCCAGGAGTTGCAACTAGTTTCTGGTGTTTGTAGGATATGTGTTGGGGGCCGTGCGTAGCGCTGACCCTAGGGGTGGGCTATGATGCGGTAGATACACCGTGGCACGGTGTACCGGGCGCCCGTTTGGTGTCTCGGGAACCCTGCACACATCGTTTGGGGCCGTTGAGGACACCCCAGTCGGATCTCCTCGCGGATGGAACCCGAATAGGCGATAAACCTGGACTAGAGACTTGTGTGGTTAGTTAGGCCGTGGTCTACACCCACGTCGGTTTTTGCTTGAAGTCTGCCGAGCACATGTCGTGTGCAGATGCTAAGTGGTGGAAACATGTGTGAAGAAGTACACCCCTGCAGGGTTATAAAGGATCTATTCGAATAGCCGTGTCCGCGGTAAAGGACTTCTGGGTTGCCTGTACAGTTCATAGACAAGTGAAAGTGGATACTCTAAAACTCGCAAGATAAGCGTGAGTGCCATGGATGGCGTTCTCGTAGGGAGACGGGAGCGGATCCATAGTGGTGTATTGATATGGTGATTATGTGGACTCGTGTGCGCCACCTCAAAAGAGTTACCAGCATTCGTAGTTCAGGATAGCCACTGAGTCAAAGCTGGCTTGCTGCAGTTAAACTCCACCACCCTCTTTGTTGATACCGATGCATTTGTAGATAGTTCTGATGTAAGTCTTGCTGGGTACATTTGTACTCATGTTTGCCTATTTTATGTTTTGCAGAGAGACTTCAGTCTCGCTAGTAGTTCCACGTGGACTTCGATGTTTAGCTTGTTACCTCAGCTACGATCTTGTGCCCTCGACAGGATCTGGTAGATAGTCAGGCTTCTCAGCCTTTTTCATTTGTAGATGTCTGTACTCAGACATGTTAAGCTTCCGCATGTGCTTTGACTTGTATGCTCTGAATGTTGGGTCATGAGACCCATGTTTGTAATACTTGGCTCCTCGGAGTCTAATGAATAAATACTCTGAGTCGTAGAGTCTTGTTGTGATGCCATGTTGTATTTGCCCATATCCAGCATATTGTGTGTATGATTGAAATGCTTGGTATGTGTGGGATCCGACAACCTAGTTGTTTATCCTTGGTAGCCTCTCTTATGGGGAAATGTAGTCTAGTGCTTCCACTGAGCCTTGGTAGTCCGCTACAGCCCGGTCTACCGGAGTCCTGTTAACTTGCTACTGCTCCGGAACACTTAGACTGGCCGGCATGTGTCCTTCCTCGATCCTGTGTCTGTCCCTTCGGGGAAACATCACGCGGTGTCTTTCAGAGTCCTGTTAGCCTGCTACAGCCCGGATTCCCGGAGTCCTGCTAGCCCAGTTGCTACAGCCCGAATTCACTCGCTGATGACCGACACGTTCGTTGCTGTGTCATGTATGCCTGTCCCCGTAAGTTAGTGCCACTTTGGGTTCACGACTAGTCATGTCGGCCCGGGTTCTCTGTCATATGGATGCTAGCGACACTATCATATACGTGAGCCAAAAGGCGCAAACGGTCCTGGGCCATGGTAAGGCGACACCCATGGGAATACCGTGCGTGAGGCCGCAAAGTGATATGAGGTGTTACCGGCTAGATCGATGTGACTTGGAATCGGGGTCCTGACAAGTCGGCCTAGGCGCAGCACTTCCCGGGCCAGACGGCCACTGACACGCCGGCCCCGGGTCACCAATACATGGCAGACCGGTCGGTGAGTGACGTGGACGACCCTGACTTGGGGGTGACCGCGCAAGAGGAGGACGACGCCACCGGTGGTGGCGGCGAGGGAGGAGGCGGCCTTGGGGATTAGCCGGATGACGACGAGGAGGACGAAGAGCCGCGTCGCACCCAAGGCGCCGACAGGGTGGGCGCCAGTTCCTTGGCAGCGCCGACTATGGCAGTCGGCGCGCCGAAGCACCGGGCTGACGCCGTGTTGTTCGGCAGCCGGCCCAAGAATGCCAAGACCTCGACCGCCGCGACCAAGCGGCAAGAGGCTGCCGCGAAGGCGGCCCTCTTCCAGAAAGCCCCAAAGCGGCTCCCGCTGGTGTCCGCGTAAGTGCCTTGCCCTTTCTTGCATCTTGCTTTGTGTTTGCTTTTCTTCTATCTTTGTGATATTTTTATTCTCTTCCACCCTTGGTGTGCAGCGCCCCACTTTCCTTGTCGCGAGCCCCGTCCGGCTCGGTGATCGGGGTGGTAGACAACATCGTGGGCCCCCACTGCGTGGATCCGCTCGCCGCCCTTCAGGAGGCGATGGAGGAGAACGCGTGGGAGGCGCGAGAGGAGCGGGAAGCTCCGGCCCGGGAGAAGGCGAAGGCCGACGCGGCGGCCAAGGCCCAAGCCGACGTCGTGGCTAAGGAGCAGGCAGACGCAGCCGCCAAGGCACTGGCGGAGGAGGCGTCCCGCAACCGGGCTCCGGAGTCCACCGGTCCGCAATCTGCGGAGCCCGTGGTGCTGGAGGTCCAGGCTCCGACCGGAGGGGCCGGCGATGACCAACCGATCCAAGAGAGGGAAGGGGACCCTGTTATCCCGGAGTCGGAGGTGCCCCCGCACACGCCAGCTGCTGATGCCCAGGGCGGACGTCCCGACGCGATGCTGGTGCCACCAGCCAGTGGCGAGTTTGTGGTGGGTCCGACTCCGGCCACCCGTATCCCGGTGAGTCGGCGAGCGGGGAGGGCGGCCTCAGCACCGCGGCCGTTGGAGGTCGGGGCCGCTAGCTCGTCGGCCCCCGACGCCGAGGCTACCAGCGCCGCCCCATCGGGTTGGACGTCTGGGGGTGGTACGAGTGTTTTGAACGCGGCCTCGTAGGAAGTCCTGGCCCGATTCAACGCCCAAGGCGCCGCTCTCCAGCAATACACGCAGGAGTTCCAGGCGACGCGGGCGGCCGTTCGGGTACGTTTCTTGCTTTTGTTTCTTTGTAATCTTCCGTGGGGGCGCGCCAGCGCACCCACTGGGTGTAGTCCCCGAGTTCCGGGCCGGCTGCTGAGCAGGCGGCTCGGAACTTCAGGTCGAGCTCCGAGTACTGACTCGTTACCTTCTTCTGTTGTCTTTGTTGCAGGATTACCACAACATCCGTGTGGCCGCCTATAACTCTCAGCTTCAGGAGCTGACCAAGCGGACCACCGATCTGACGAAGAGCCGAAGTAAGTACTTGGTCTTCTTCCTTGCGGGGGCGCGTCAGTGCACCCGCTGGGTGTAGTCCCCGAGATTCGGGCCGACTGCTGAGCAGTCGGGCCGGATCTCCCAGCAACTACTTTTCATTGGTGTTGATGGTTTCCTTTTTTCTTCATTTTGGCAGAGGCCACCGCAGATCTGCGGCAACGCCTGGGCGAGGCCGAGTCCGCACTCCACACCAAGGAGCAGGAGCGCAGCCAGGCAGCCTAGGAATGCGACCGCCTGGCCAAGGAGCTGGCGGACCAGGCGGAGTGGCACAAGGCGGAGCTCCAGAAGCTGAAGGAGGAGGAAGACTCCCTCAAGGCCGAGTTTGAGACTCAACGCTCGGACTAGGCCGAGAAGGAGAGACTCTGACCGACGTCTACAGCGAGATCGAGGACATGATCGATGGTAAGTTACTTCTTCTTTTGAACAGCCGCCGACTGCTATAGGAGTCGGCTTCTCGCTTCTGATCTTTGATCTTCGTCTTGTGCAGAATACTTTCCCGGTCACTCCGTCGCCGTCAGCCAGGCCATCGAGGCGCGTCGCGACATGCAGAGGAAGACGGGTGCGGACATTGCGCCCAACGCGCCCCGGAATCTCGGCGAACAGCTTCTGGCCGTCAAGACGCACGTGCAGCCAGCTCACAGGATGCTTCGCCGTCTGCAGCGCGCCGGGGCTCAGGTGTTGGCCGCCTTTTGGCCCGGCGCTCAAATTCCATGCACCCCTAGTCGGACTGCCGACTGGCTGGAGGTGGCGGTCAGCCACTTCGAGGCTTGGAAGGGCGCCGCGGCTCGGGCGGGTGCGCGGACGGCCTTGGAGTTCGCCAAGGCATGGTATCCTCGGCTGGACCTGGCCCAGCTGGCCACCTTCCGGGAGGAGGCCGGACCGGAGCTAGCGATGGTGGGCCCTGCGCTTACTCAACGCGCGGTGGCGATTGCCGAGTATGCCGACACCACCGTTTTCATCCCTGAGCTGGACAAGGAAGGCGCTGAGGTGCCGCCCAGCTGGTTCGGGCTGAACCCGGGGCATGCGGGGGACTCGGCGGAAGAGATCGCCTCCAGCGGCGAGGGCGAGGACGAAGAGGATGAGGACGGCGAAGACGATGCACCGGACGACGGAGCGGATAGCCGGCCTCAGCCAGACCAAGCCTCGACCAACGAGCCGCGTGCTACCGCACCGACTGCTGCCGGGGGCGATCAGGCCGAGACCCTTCAGTCGGCCGCTCCACCATCCGGCGCCGCTGCCTCTGCCAACCCGTCGGACCCGCCTGCTGCTCCCCTGGCCTAGATGGCCACGTCATCTTAACTTTTCCTGTTCTTGTAATCTTTTGAACAAGTATGTTAAATTTGCGCAATTCCACCCGCTGGGGGTGTATTCAAACTCTGTTGAATGCTGGCTAAGAGCTTTTGCTATGTAAATTAACTTTATTTGCACAAGCTGTGCTCTGCCGGGTTCTGACTTTGTCTTGCTTTTCTGTTCTTTTTTGGCTTTTTCCTTTGCCGCGTTTCTTTGGCTACCACCCTGCCAGCCGGACAGCCGCTCTGCGGTCTGTGGCTGGGTCCGGTATTTGGCCGTTTAGGAAGACAAGTACTTTGGCCATTTAGAACGTAGCAAGTTAAGTGAGAAGCCAGCCGGCCGGCTGCTCAGCAGTCGGATGGAGGGGCAAGGAGCCGGCTTGGCCTATGTTGATGCTTTTTCCTTAGTCATTTTTCGTTTGGACACCGTTTCCTGCCTTTAGCTTTTGCCAGCCGGACAGTCGCTCTGCGAGCTACGGCTTAAGGCAAGAGAGGGCTTAGATGTCGGCACACTACTTGTCCGACTGCAGGCGGCACCAACATAGGGCAAGGCGGCGAGCCCCCGGGCTGACTGGTCGGACCCGGTGCCAGGCGGAGGAATGAAATAACACATTCTCAGGCATAAACTTATCATACAGATAAAAAGGGGAGCCCCCGAGTGCTCCTCGAGGGACCCGATGCCTTTGCTCTTAATACGAAAGGTAGCGTGGTACATACTGCATTAACTGTAAAATCTTCGGAGGAGGTTTGCGTTCCATGGGCGCTCTGTTTCCTTGCCGGTATCGTCCCTCTTGCGTGTCCTGGGCTTCTGCGTGTCGACGAGGTAGTAGGAGTCATTGCCCAAGGCTTTGCTGATGATGAAGGGCCCTTCCCAAGGGGCCGAGAGCTTGTGCTGGCCGGCTATTCGCTGGATCAGCCAGAGCACAAGGTCCCCCTAATGGAAGGATCATGGCTTGACCTTCCGGTTGTGGTAGCGGCGCAGGCCCTGCTGGTAGATAGCGGACCGGCTGAGTGCCAGCAGCTGGCCCTCTTCCAGCAGGTCGATGCTGTCTTCTCGCGCCTCCTTCGCTTCCGCCTCCATGTACATGGTGACACGAGGCGAGTCAAACTCGATGTCAGTTCTGATGACGGCCTCGGCCTCGTACACGAGGAAGAAGGGGGTGAAGTCGATCGATTTGTTCGGCGTGGTCCGGAGACTCCAGAGGACGGCCAGTAGCTCCTCGATCCAGCAGCCGGCCGAACGCTCCAGTGGCTCGACTAGTCGAGGCTTGATGCTGGACAAGATGAGGTCATTTGCTCGCTCGACTTGGCCATTTGACTGCGGATGGGCGATGGACGCTAAGTCCAGTCGGATGCCCTGCGTCGCGCAGAAACGGGCCAAGGCGCTTTTGGCAAAGTTTGTGCCATTGTCGGTGATGATGCTATGCGGTATGCCGTACCAGACGGTGATATCTGTGATGAAGGTCACCGCAGTCGGACCGTTCAGCTTCTTAATTGGCTTTGCTTCAATCCACTTGGTGAATTTATCCACGGCGACCAGCAGATGAGTCATGCCGCCGCGTGCTGTTTTGAACAGGCCCACCATGTCCAGCCCCCAGACGGCAAATGGCCAGGTGAGGGGGATGGTCTTGAGTGCAGAAGCCGGCAGATGTTGCTTGGAGCCGAATTTTTGGCACCCTTTGCACTTCTTGACCAAGTCCTTGGTGTCGTCCAAAGCAGTCGGCCAGAAGAATCCATGGCGGAAAGCTTTGGCGACGAGGGATCTGGAGGCCGCGTGGTGGCCACATTCGCCTTGATGGATGTCTCTAAGGATTGCCTTGCCTTTTTCTGGCTCAACGCAGCGCTGGAAAGCGCCAGTCATGCTGCACCTGACAAGCTCTCTGTTCACTATCGTGTATGCTGCTGCCCGGCGTTGCACTTGCCGGGCCAAGGTCTCGTTGGTTGGTAGCTCTCCGCTTACCAGGAAGTTGAGGATGGGCTGCGCCCACGACGGTGCTTTGACCACTGTCATCACGGCCACTGGGACCAGGGCGGTTGGGTTGGGAGGAGGTGGGTTGGAGTCGGCCGCCGCTTGTTGTGTCGTTGAAGTCCCCGGGCCGACTGCTGCAGCCCCCTGGCCGGGTTCTGAAGTCCCCGGGTCGGGTGCGACTGCTGCAGTCCCCGAGCCACCTGCCATCATCCCCGGGCCGACTGCCACAGTCCCCGGGCCGGGTTCTAAAGTTCCCGGGCTGGGTGCGACTATAGCAGGCCTAAAGCCGCCTGCCAAAGTCCCCCGGCCGGCTGTTGCAGCCCCCGAGTTGGATCCGACTGCTCCGGGAGCAGCCGGCGTGAAGATGGACTCTTATTCCGGCGAAGGCTTGATAGACGGCTTGCGGAGGCATTGGAGGGAGACACCGGCTGGTATCGCTTGGCAGGTGGAGCCAATCCGTGCCAGGGCATCAGCTTGCTCGTTGTCGGCTCGTGGCATGTGAAGGAACTCGCACCTGTCAAAGTATCCACTGATCTGCTGGACGAGTAAGCGGTAGCTCGCCATGTTTGCATCCTTGGCGTCCCAGTCGCCAGACGACTGTTGGACTACCAAGTTCGAGTCACCGTAGCATAGAATCCGGCGGATGCCAATCTGTTTGGCCAGTCGGAGCCCGTGGACGAGTGCCTCATACTCGGCCACGTTGTTGGAGGCGGCAAAGTGGATTTGCAACATGTACTTGAGCTTGTCACCTTTGGGAGAGGTGAGGACGATGCCGGCTCCCAGACCGGTGCGCATCTTTGAGCCATCAAAGTTCATCCGCCAATGGGTAGAATCCGGCGCCGGCGGTAGGTACTGGGTCTCGGCCCAGTCGACGAGGAAGTCGGCCAGCGCTTGGGACTTAATGGCGGTGCGGGGCTGGTAGAGGATGGGGTGGGGAGCTAGCTCGATGGCACACTTGGGCACCCGGCCTGATGCGTCTCTGTTGCCCATGATCTCGGCGAGTAGGGCAGTGCAGACAACCGTGATGGAGTGCTCTTGAAAGTACTGCTTGAGCTTCTTGGCGGCAAAGTACACGCCGTAGCACATCTTCTGGTAGTGGGGGTAATTCTGCTCGGAGGCCGACAGCACTTCACTCAGGTAGTAGACGGGCCTCTGGACCGGCTGCGCCTTGCCGTCTTCTGGGCGCTCGACCACGATGACAGTGCTGACCACCCGGCTGGTGGCGGCGATGTAGAGGAACATGGGCTCCTTAGCAGCCGGAGCCGCCAGGACAGGCGGCGTAGTTAGCATCTTCTTGAGCTAGAGGAAGGCCTCGTCCGCCTTGTCGTTCCACTCGAAGTGAGTGGTTTTCTTCATTAGCTGGTACAGGGGAAGAGCCTTATCGCCCAGCCGACTGATGAAACGACTGAGGGATGCCAAGCACCCGGTGAACTTCTGGACGTCTCGCAGCCGGGTGGGCCTCTCCATCCGCTCAATGGCCTTGATCTTCACAGGGTTGCACTCGATGCCGCGTTCTGAGACAAGGAAACCAAGGAGCTGGCTGGCTGGGACTCCAAAGACACACTTTTCTGGGTTTAGCTTGATTTGAAAACGGCGCAGGTTATCGAAGGTCTCCTTGAGATCCTCCAGGAGGGTGCCACGCTTCTCCGTCTTCACCACAATGTCGTCTACATAGACGTGGGCATTTCTGCCGAGTTGCTTGAGGAGGCACTTCTGCATGCAACGCTGAAACGTGGCACCGGCATTTCTCAGGCCGAATGTCATGGTCAGGTAGCAGAAGGCTCCGAATGGTGTTATGAAGGCGGTCTTCAGCCGATCGGCCGGGTTCAGCTTGATCTGGTGGTAGCCAGAGTAGGCATCCAAAAAACTCAACAGCTCGCATCCGGCTGTGGAGTCAATCACTTGGTCTATCCGAGGCAGAGCAAACGGATCTTTGGGGCAAGCTTTGTTGAGGCTGGTGTAATCAATGCACATGCGCCACTTGTTGTTTTTCTTCAGTACAAGGACTGGGTTGGCAAGCCATTCTGGAAAGAACACTTCCATGATGAAGCCGGCTGCCAGGAGCCAGGCGATCTCTTCACCAACAATTCTTCTCTTCTCTTCCGACAGGCGGCGGAGGGGTTGCTTGACTGGTTTTGAATCTGATCTAACATGTAGCTTGTGCTCGGCGAAATCCGTCAGAACACCCGGCATGTCCTTGGGAGACCATGCGAAGATGTCCCGATTCTCATGGAGGAAATCAACGAGCTCGCTTTCCTATTTACTGTCGAGGTGGGCCCCCATGACAGCGAACCTCTCCGGGTGCTCAGGGTCCAAGGGAATCTTCTTGGTTTCTTTGGCCGGCTGGAAAGAGCCTTGGGTCTCCGACTCCTTGGGATCTGGTGATAGGTCCGGCTGCTTGCCAGCAATGGCCACAACCCGGTCGAGGAGCCGCCTTTCTGCAGCGATGACAAGGGACTTGGCCAGCCGACTGCCGGCAGCAGCACACAGGGCCGACTTCTGGCAGTTGCCGGCTACAGTGATAATGCCCTTGGTGCCCGGCATCTTCATCTTGAGGTAGGCGTAGTGCGGTACCGCCATGAACTTGGCCAGAGCAGGCCGACCAAGGAGCGCATGGTAGGGGCTCTCCAGATCCACCACCTCGAACCAGATTGGCTCGCGGCGGAAGTGATCTTTGTCTCTGAAGAGGACATCTATCTTGATCTTGCCGATTGGAGAGCAGGAAATGCCAGGTACAATGCCATGGAAGACAGTCCGGCTGGGCTGGAGGTGCTTCTCCTTGACGCACAGCTTCTCCATGGTGTCACGGTAGAGGATGTTGATGCTGCTACCGCCGTCTATCAGAACTCGGGAGAAGCGACAAGCTCGCCGCTCAGTTGAAAAGGTGGCATCCAGCACCAGGGCGTAAGAACCCGGAGAAGGCATCACCTCCGGGTGCTCAGCACGACTCCAGCTGATGGGCCTCTCGGACCAGTGCATGAACTCTGGGACCTCAGAAGCGACCGTGTTCACCTCGCGGTGCTGCTGACGCCGGCTGTGCCTGTCGTCGGCCACACTGGTGAAGACGACATAGGCTCCATGTTCTTCGGGGAATTCATCTTGAATTGCACCGACGGGGCTGGCCACCGGCTGCTGAGGAGGCGAAGCCGGCGGGCCAGTGGGCAGAGGGGCAGTCCTTCGCCTTTGGCAATGCGGGTGAGCCAGTGGCACTTCCGGGTGGTGTGGTTGGACGGCTTCGCGCCGCTGTGGAACTTGCAGGGAGCATCAAGGGTTTGCTCGAAGGAGAAAGCGGGCAACCAAACAGGCTTGCCACCTTTTTGACGCTTGGGGCCAGGCTGCCCTTCCGGCTATTGGTCTTCAACTCCTGCCAGCTGCCGGCTGGTGGAGGCCGGCTGCTGGGCCTTGTGCTTGTTGTCGTTCGACTGCTGGCGCTGACTGGAGTCGCCAGCAGGCGTCTGAGGGTCCGGAGGAAGCATCTTTCCAGACGCGTCCACTCGGAGCTCCAACTTCATGGAGGAGTCGGCGGTGGCATACTTGTCCGCTATGATTAGCAGCTCGTCGAGTGTGGCCAGCTTGTCGCAGAGGAGTCGGTGCTTGAGTAAGGTGCCCTCTCGGCACCCGTTAGTGAAGTATTCTATGGCTTGCACCTCATGCACCCCTTCGCAGGAGTTGCGCAGTTCGTCCCACCGCGTCAAGTATTCGCGGGTGGACTCGGTTGGACCTTGGACGCACGGGGAGAGCTGGCGGGGCTTGGGCGGCCACTTGTAGGTGCTGGTGAAGTTGCGGATGAAAACTTCGGCAAAGTCCAACTAGCTGTTGACGCTGTAGGGCTTGAGGCTGTTCAGCCATGTCCGGGCCGTGCCCTGGAGCATGAGCGGAACGTACTTCACGGCAACGTGCTTGTTGCCATTTGCTATGCTGACGGCGGTGGAGTAGTCAACCAGCCAATCCTCCGGCTTCACGGAACCATTGTACTTGGGAGTGTCTCGAGGAAGCGAGAACCCTTTGGGGAAGGGCTCGTCGCGAATGCGGGGGCCGAAACAAGGCGGGCCGATCGCATCTTTTTCTTCTAACGCCAGGGATCGAGCCAAGCGGCCAATCTGGTAGCGGGCGTCACTTTCTCTGACTCCTTCACGGGGGCCCAGGTGGCCTCCGAGAGTCGGGTGCTCAACGGGCGGCGGGGAGGTGCGCCTCTCCCTGCGCGGGGGAGGCGGACGATCGTCCCGCCGTTCTACAGCTCGTGGGCAGCCGTCTTGGTCGCGCTCGATGGTGATGCGTGTGCGGCTGCGGCTAACAGCCGGCTCTTGGTCTCCTCGGTCACGGGCGCCGCCTGTCGGTGTCCGGGAGGTCGCGCCGTGCTCTCCGCGAGGGGGAAGGTTCCTGGCCTGCAGGCCGGGTTCCACCACGCGGCGGCCGGCTTCTTGCTGCGCGGCGGCCGCATCGATGAGCTGCTGGACACGCTCCATCATGCAGCGATGCTCGTCGCCCTCCAGGCGGTCCAGCTCATCTGCTGCCGCCTGGGCAGCGCGTAAGTTCTCCATCGGCGTGGCGTAGACTGGGCGGTCGGCCCCCAGCATGCTGGCGATGGCCGCGCCGCGCTGCCGAACTGTGCCTGTGCGGTTGGGCTCGCCGGCAGCCGGCGTGCCGCAAACGGCGCGGTCGATCTCGTGCTAGTAGGCCTCGGTGAGGCGTCTCATGGCTGCCAACTTGTTGGCGCTGTCGAGGAGTGCAACACGGCACGCTTCCAGCGTTTCGCCGTTCGCACCAGGCGCTACGGGCGTGGACAGGTCTCGCATCGCCGCCCGCAATGGATCCCGGCTGGCCTCGTCGGAGGCTCCATCGTGGATGATGACCAGCACCTCGACGATGGTGCTGGCGCCGGTGCTGCCGTTAACAGCAGGGAGCAGGTCGTCGAAGATCACTACGTCACCGGGGAAGGCATCAGAAGGCGCGGCGTCGGCATCGATGACCATGTCGACGGGCGGATCGGTGGAGCCAACGGACTCCAAATCGGAGGCCTGCTCGCGGGTGACTTGAAGCTTGCCGAGGGGGTCGACAAGGCAGCTCTCGAAGCTGGCGGCGCCCGCGTTGGGTGCGGGCTCATCGGAGAGGCAGATCTCGCTGATGAGGTCAGCGAGGCAGCCCACGGCGCAGGCGGCCTCCACGCCACGCAGCGTGTCGGCGCAAACGGCGTCGGGCATGCTGGGCTGGCTGCGTTCGCCAGGAAGGAAGAGGGTTCTCATCCAGAACGTGTTTCCGGACGACGGTGCGCCTTGCCCCACGGTGGGCGCCAAATGTCGGGGATATTGTGTGACATATGCCAGGGGGTGGTTTATCGTGGATGGGGACAAGAGTACGTCGCCGGGCTCTAGAAGCGGGAGTGAGCGAGACCGCGCATGCCTGCGAATCTTACCCAGGTTCGGTGCTCTCCTAGGAGATAACACCCCTAGTCCTGCTCTGAGGGGTCTCCGCATGATGACTATGATCAACAAGGTAGCTACAAGCTTGCTCCTTGAGCTGTTTTGGCTAGAGGAGGAAGAAGGGCAAGGCTAGCCCTACTCTTCTCTCTACGTGTGTGAGTGTATGGTGTGGGTGCTGAACCGAACCGCGAACCCCTTGCATGGGTGAGCCTGGGGGGTTTATATAGGCCTACCCCCCAGGGGTACAATGGTAATCCGGCCGGGTGTAGGACCCGGCCGTCAGCGTCTCTGGCCGCCGGCTTCTCCGCCGACCGCTGGGGCCCGCCGCCTGGTGGGCCATGTTGACTGCTCTATGTTGTAGCCTCGCCCTTGATGACGAAGGCTTGACCGAGGGGAACGTGGTTACAGTCCCGCCGCCTGACGGGTACTCGCTGTAGCCATACCCCGTCTCGTCTAGTTAATGGTGCACAGACTCCAAGGGGGAGGAGAGCCGCCTGCTAGGAGTCGGTCCTCCCTTGTTGCCGCCTGCTGGAGGTTTGCCGCCTTCTGGTGGCTCACAGACACGTAGGGCCCGCCGCCTGCGGGCCGTACCGACCGCCCGTCGTGGGGGCGTGGCTCCCTCTAGCGCTAATGGTGTCACAGACTGTGCAGCGATAGTGCCGTGCTGGGCGGGGGGTGTCCGCCCAGTGCACTGCTCTGTGGCCATGTCCCATCCTGGATTCGGGGGTGGCAGGTTGCACTGCAGCCATGCCTTGTCTTGTCATGGTGATGTGGTGCTGATTTCGAGGGGACGAGGGGCCGTCTGCTAGGAGTCGGCTCCCTCGCGGCCGCCTTCCATGGCCCTGCCGCCTTATACCAGCCAGCCTCTTGGACCAGCCGACCCAAGAAGGCGGTCGTGCTCCCGGACGGTGTGAGGGGCGCAGCTAGCCCCGATGTCTTGAAATACCATGGGGGACTGATGGGGCTACCCGTGGTCATTTACTCCGACACAGGGTCGGTGGAGTTGAATATGGCGTCCGTTGAGCCGGTCCAGTGTAGTGGACGAAGGCGTCGGCGAAGCACATCTAGCACGGTGTACAGTGCTTTCGGTGAGGCGGATCTGTTGCGGCAGACGAGGGCTTGTATGAAGGGCCAGCGATGTGGCGGACGAGGGAGTCAGTGATGGGCCTACACTGTGGTGGACGAGGGTGCCGGTGAAGCAGATTCGGTGCGGTGGACCATGATGGCGGTTAAGGAGATCTGGAGCGGTGGACAAGCCAGTTGCTGAAGCGGCTCCGGTGAAGTGGTGTGTTGGCAGTTGAGGGTTCCAAGTGCGAAAGGTAGATCCGGCGGGGTGTGAGGTCCACCGCTGCGGCGGAGGACTAGATTCGGTGGCTTGGCGTGGTTGGGGGGAGGAGGCGGGGAGGGGAAGTGGAGGGGCTCTGGGGAAGAATGTTGGGGGCAAAGAGGGGAAAACAATGGAGTTACCAAAGCAGCCCTTTTCCGTTCATGTGGCAGGTGTAAAACAGGAATATCGCAGGGGCTAAACTTTCGGGTGCAAGATATTTCGATGTGGGCAGGATGTTTGAAAGCTTTTGGCGGCTGAAATTAAGTGTTTTGCTCTTGTACGGCCGACTATGATATCATGGCCGAGAATTTATTTGTTGTGCATGCAAAAAAAGTGCAAGTTTCGAAAATCAATGTCTCCAACTCGAAACTTAGATTGTCCATTCAATTCAAATATGGATCATTGAGCTAGTGGAAGCAAATACCATCATATGGTCCAATTCAAATGAAATTCGAAATGTGTTTATCCTAAATATGATGACAAAAACAAAAATGCGTATGCGTATGAATAAACTGGATGATTATAAGGTTTGAACATGACAGTATGTGTATATCTCTAGGTTTGATATATGAATTTGAAATCACGAAATCCCGGCTTAAAAAATGTACCCCCGTTTAAATGAATTACAAAAGCTAATAATGGAGTCGAATTCAAAAATTCCAACCTTAGGTTTGTAATTCTGGTACTTCAAAGTATATCACGCATGTTTAAAAGTATCATTATGTCATAGCCCAAACTGTGAAACAAATTGATCAACCATGAGTGCACACACTATTGACCATATATATCTCAATTACGCTTAAGTCTCTCAAATATAGACACCTCACTCTTTATCTGAAGCCCACCACCCCGTCCCCACTCCTCCCCCCCACAAGCCTTTCTCTTCCCCGGACATGAACACAGGAGCACATTAACCCCCTTCTCTCTTCTAAGTCCGGACCCCAATATAGGTCTCTATCACTTTGTCTCTCGGGCATGCACACATCTCTTCCCCCACTCTCTAGGTCTCCCGGCATCTCTCTTTCCCAAGCACACGCACTATATAGCAGTGTATCTTTCCAATACACACAAAACGTCACCCCCAAACGTCTATCTCCCTAGTTATGTGGTTCTCGCACACTCTCCACCATCTCTCTGTCTCTCTCTCGCATTAATATTTACACACCTCACTCACCACCCCCACTACAAAACAAGCACCCTTTGTCTCCTTGTGCACCACTCTCCTCTTTCTATCTCTCCCACATGCGGACCCAACCCAGCTCCTTCCCTATGTACATATATGTCGTGACTCTTTCCATAGCTTTCTAGCGTATCATCCTTCTCAATCTCGCATGTTGTTCTCTACACCATCTATTCTAGATCTCTCATGAAGTCTCTATCACACACACGATGACTCGCTTTCCTTGCGTCTCCGTACATAGGCCACTTTCGAACAACATCAAGCTTGTCTCCCTATCTATACGCCACTTCCGCACACAAATGACCCCTCTCTCTCTCTCTCCCTCTCTTCCTATCTCTCTCCCTCGCTCGCTCTCTCTCTCACTCTCACACCCCTCTCCCACACACACTTGATGTCTCTTCCAAATAGTCTGCTCCTCGCCCGCACCCATGCTATCCGGCTACTACACATGCCTTTCTCTCTCTTGGACACACACGTCACACCATTCCCCCTTCCCTACTAGGTTTACATCATTAGTGGTCTCTCTTCTCCACATACACACACTCCCTCTCACACACACGCACACGCACAAACACACACACTACAAAAAAACCACTTCAGTGATGATACCTGTTTGTCATAGTAGGTCACATTTTTTGTCATGCATGTACATCCATGACGATTTTATGACAGAATCAAGATAGTCACACCTGTGCTGTCGTAGAAGTGTTCCATGACAATACCAAAATTATCATCACGGAAGTGTCCACTTCCATGACGATAAATGGCATGTCATGGAAGTGCTTTCGTCAAGGGTAACCGATATGTGGCATCCACCGTAACGGGTCGCCGTTAAGCTATCGGGTTCCGGTTTGGATCCGATAACCCGTTAACAGCCTGGACCAATGGGGATTTTCCACGTGTAAAATCATCATTGGCTGGAGGAAACACGTGTCGGCTTCTCGGTGGGCCAGATGTCGTCCGTCCAATGGAGGAGACATGCCTATGATACGTCAACATGTGGCAGGGCCCAACAGAGGCCCATATAGGTTAAAAAGGCCAGCCCAGTCAAAGGCCCGTAGTATTTACTCAGGTACTAGTGGGCTAGCCCACTAACGGCCTGTTTAAACATGGCCCATTTATAGCCCAAAGCCAGATCTGGCCCGTTAATTGTTCACCGAATATTTGGGCCCAATTACGGCCCAGTGACATTTCGGCCTGTTAGAGGCCCGATGTAGACATGGTCCCATTTTAGCCCGGTATGTCTTTCGGCCTGGGAATGGCCCGTGCTGCCCATGGGCCATATATGGTCCGACGCAACATCCAGCCCTCTAACGGCCCGTGATCAAGGTGGCAATAGTTCAGCCCAATGTGACTTTGGGCCTGTTAAAGGCATGTCGTATAATTCGGCCCGTTGATGCCTCTACTAAGCTTTCGGCCTCTTAAAGGCCCATGATATCAGTTGGCCAACTAAGGCCCGAGATATGTTTCGGCCTGGTAATGGCCCGTCATATAACTGGGCCAATAATGGCCCGGTCTACATTTCAGCCTGCTAAAGGCCCGTCGACGACTAGTGAAAATTGAGGCCCAACATGTATTTTGGCCTGCTAAAGGACCATGGTTTCTTCTGGGCCGTAATAGGCTAGCAAAATATTCAGCCCGTTAATGGCCCGAAGCTACATGGGCCCAACTAAGCGCTGGGTCCACTAAAGGCCCAACTAAACTTTGGGCCAAATATAGGCCAGTGTAAGTTGTGGGCCTGGCGCAAAGTGTGAAGGCCCCAATGGTCTTTCAGGCCTAAGAAAGTTGCAGGCCGGCCCAATTGTGGCCCGCTAAAACACAGGCCCATTAGAGGAGAATGTTTCGACCCGGCCGACTACATCAGATTTTCGCCCTTTTTTCCAGATAGCGAATGATGGCATGTACGGTAACTAGTAGGAATTAAGAACAAACCTACTCTATACAATAAAGAAATTACGACATAATAACTTAGAATAAACCTACACTATACAATAAAGGATTTATGGTATATTACATCCACTGGGCATTGAAGTTCGCCACCAGTGATCATAAAGAGCAACGAAGAAGCAGATTACAAAAACTGGGCGCCATTGCAGCGTAACAAAATAATACCGAACCAAGACCACTTCCAAGACAGTTCAAGAAAGGTTAGCCTTGCACAGGAACTGCTGCGCAAGCTGCTGAGCAAGGCTGTGAGACCGGCCTAGCATGTCGGTCATAGCTTCCAGGTGTAGCTATTTAGCAATGAGGTTCTCATTGGTGTTCTCCGCAATCTTTCTTAGAGATAGGACTTCAAGTCGAAGTTGAGTTTCAGAATGCCTTTCTGCTAGAACTTGGGACTAAAGAAGTCGAACTGATTCAGACAGCGAATTTTGTGAGCTTGTCTGACTACTAGTCTTAAGTAACTTGAACACTGCATCAAGACAAGACTTTGGGGTTGTCTCGTTATCTTCAAGATGTTTTGCCTTCTTTGCTGTAATATATGTTGGGTTTGTCTCACAGCCTTCAGCAGACTTATGCATGCCATCAGGCATATCACCCTGAAACAAGTAGAGAGATGACAGGTTTTGCACGTGTATAAACAAAGATGGTAACTGTGCTGTCAATTCCATCAAATTTCAAATTAGAAAATAAAGAGTAAGTTCAAAATATCAATAGCATAATTTGGCATTGTTCATAATGTGGGGAGGTTCACCACACTACTGGATTACCATGTCAACAAAACAAGCATAGACGAAGGGCAAAGACAATCATTGTATCTATTTTGGTTAATGTGCATGGCATGTGTAACACCCCCAGTGGTTAGCCACAGTAATTCCATTTTGATAATGCCAAGTCAGCATGATTAACAATGCATGATCATCATTTGCATCATAATGCTTTTCAACTCCTAAGTCAAAATTCAAATTTAAATGAAAGTGGAAAATAAAAGTTGTCCAACATAGAAACTAAATTGTTCATTAAATAGCAAATAAATCAGAGACAATTCTAAAATTGAAACCAACATCATTGGAGTTGGGTAAGTGACTCAAACATCCTCAAACAGCGACTAAAAACAATATTTAATAACCATTTATTAAATCTAACTTAAGTACGAAATGATGTTTTGCCCAAACTAATTTTAGGTGTTAGGGAATAAAGCACTGGTATTTATGGACTAGGTCTCCCTTTTTACAAAATTCGGTTTGGGGCCTAACTATTTACTAAACAGAGATATATGAATTAATAAAAAGAAAAAGACAAAAGAAAAACAAAACAGAAAAAGAAAAAGAGAAACACACCCCTCCCCCCCGGGCCCAACTGGGCCCCAGCCCAGCTGGCCCATGCCGGCCCACCCCCACTATCCCTTATCCCCCAGGACCCCGAACCCTAACCCCAACCCCGATCCATTCCCCCCCGATCCCCTCCTCCCTCCTCCCCGGCGCCCGTCGCCGTCACCGCGGCCCCCGCCCCCCCCCCCCCGCGCCGCGCCCGCGCTCGCCGAGCTGCCCGCGCGCTCGCCCCTGACCGCGCCCGCGCCCTCGACGCGCCCCGCCGCCTCGCCGTCCTCGACCACCGTCGCCTCGTCCCCGTCGCCCTCCTCGACCCCCCCCACTGCCCCGTGCCCTATGCCTCGATGTGAGCCGCGCCCCTCCTCACTCCCTCCCTCTCCCTCGCGCGCTCGCGCTCGTCACCGCCGCCCGTGCGCCCGACGCCACGCTCCCAGCCGCGCCCGAACGACCGCCGCGCCTGGCCTCGCCCCGCTCCAGCTCACCCCGTGCCCGCTCCTCGCCGCTGCTCGCCGGCCACTACCGCTGCCGCCCTACACCACCTGCTGCCGCCGCGCGCCGCGCCCCGCCGTGCCCTTCGCCACTGCTGCCGCGGCCCCGCTCGCCTGCCTCTCCCCTCCGCGCGCCGCCCAGCCCGGCGCCTACCCTGGCCGCGCCGTCGCCGCCTCGCTCGCCTCTGCCCGCGCGCACGCGCGCGTTGGCCGGACTTGTCCGGCCCCGAAAGGGGCTCGCCGCGGACGTGTCCTCCCCTGCCACTGACCAGTGGGCCAGTTCCCTGTTAAAAAAAAGAAGAGATGTAAAAAAAAGTTAAATAAATAATTAAGTTAATAGTTAATTAATTAGTTAAATAGTTAATTAAGTTAATTAATACTGTTTAAATTAACTAATTAGGTTTAGTTGCTAATTAATGTTTAATCTGTTAATTAGTGTTAGTAGACTATGACATGTGGGTCCCCCTTGACCCTGTTGACTGGTCAACCTTGACCCAGTCAACGCTGACTGGATCTGCTGACTGGACCATTTGACTTAGTCAACCTATTTAAATAATTCGGAAAATTAATAAAACTTTAGAAAATCATATTATATAATCCGTAACCCGGATTGAAAAACTTTGTACATGAAAGTTGCTCAGAACGACGAGACAAACCCGAATACGCTACCCACATACCTGTCAGATGCTCCTAGCTATCTGAACATGCAACCGTTCCCCTCTGGTCCCTCTGTCCGAAAATACCAAACACCGGGAATACTTTCCCGATTGTTATTTCCCCTTCGCCAGAACCACCCGGCACTGAGTTAGGTCACCTCCGTCACCGCGTATTGCCATGTTATGCTTTGTGCTGCACTTGTTCGCTGTGTATTTATACTGTTTCCTCCCCCTCTTCTCTCTTGGTAGCCCCCGACACCGACGTCGTCCCCGAGACCGATGCAGCACCGGAGACCGAAGACACCATTGACGACCTTGCCCTTGCCGCCGAGCAACCAGGCAAGCCCCCCCCTTGATCATCCCGATATCGCCCATTCTATTTCTCATGCTTGCATTAGAATTGCTGCTGCTGCTGCTTTACCTATTCTGATGCATAGCCTGTTCATTGTAACCTGGTGTTGATAATTACCTGCATATCCTAAACTGTTTAGTCTAGGCTGGGTAGAGACCTATCAGTGACCCCACTTATCCCGACTGCCGCGCTGGATCGTCAGAAGACCCGATCAACGGGATTGAAGACCAGGCCCCGACACCGCACATCACCCCCCCTTAGTTGTAACGACACTGCAGCGTTACTATCGAGTGCCGAGGGTGAAACCTCTTGTAGCACTTCTGATGTTAATTCTGTAGAGTAGCTATTCGGACACTGCAGCCTTTTTGTTTCTCTTTTAATATCTGTACTCAGATATCTGATGCTTCCGCTGACGCTTGTTCGCAAGCTTATGTATTCGAGCCCTCGAGGCCCCTGGCTTGTAATATAAAGCTTGTATGACTTTATTTATGTTTTAGAGTTGTGTTGTGATATCTTCCCGTGAGTCCTTAGGCTTGATCGTGTGCATTTGCGTGTATGATTAGTGCACGATTAGGCCGGGGGCGTCACAAGTTGGTATCAGAGCCGACTGCCTGTAGGAATCCCCCTTTCCAACTCCTTGGCCGAAGTTGAGTCTAGTAACCGAAAACTGTTTTACTAACTTGGCTGTGTGGCTTACGGGCCCACGTCGCCAATTGGGTGGTATTAGTATCTTTTATTCCTTGTCTTTAATCTGGGACTCTGCTCTCTCTTCTATTCGGGTTAAATGATTTTACTAACTCCAACATTAGGCTCTCGTGCTCACATCCACCCGGAGTTCTGAAAATATCCCCCCTTGCTTCAAGATTGTGGACCAGGTTCTGCTTACAGGATCCTCTTCTCGAGGGCACCCTGTGTTTCACTTGCAGATTCCTCGCTCCAATAGTTTTCTCCGACGTTGATGTAGCCTTTGCTATGTCTCGTTGTGTACTTCCCTACCGCGTGCCTGCGCGCCGCCTAGATGTCTAGCCCTCCCTTTTTGACTGTCGTAATCCCGGATACTAACCGAGGCTATGTGTGGGTTTGAATGTCTGGTGCGAATATGATGAAGTATCTATTGCACTTCCTTCTGTTGTGCATGTTGCTTCGTGAATCATTCCATACACATGCAGTTTTACTTGCTAAACTGCCCCTGTTGATTTGGCAGGATGGCTGACGATCCTCCACCTCCACCCTATATTGCCGCAATGATGCAGCAATTTGAACTGAACCGTCAGGTTATGAACGGGATATTGGCTCAGTTCCCAAACCAGAATGCTCATCAGCAGCCTACACCAATAACACTGTCAGAATTCATGCGCCTAAATCCGTCCACTTTTCGCAGATCGACGGATCCAATGGATGCTGATGATTGGCTCCGTGACATTGCCTTTCAGTTAAAGTCGGCTAATGTTATTCCTGACAGTTACGTCTCCTATGCGACGTATCACCTGAGGGGATCAACTGCTCAGTGGTGGGAAAGCCACAAGGCTATGTTGCCTGCAGAGACTGTAACCACTTGGCAGGAATTTCAGTCAGCTTTTCATGCATGTTACATTCCTCAAGGTCTAATGGACCAGAAGAAGCAGGAGTTCCGCAAACTCTCACAGGGCAAAATGACTGTTGATGAATACCAGAGGAAATTTCTTGAATTGTCCCGCTATGCTGCGGATGACATCGACACCAACACACGCAAGCAGGATAAATTCCGTGAAGGACTACGTACTGATATAAAACTTGCACTTGCTGTCCATGATTTCACAGACTACGCAACGCTTGTCAGCAAATCTTTCCAAATTGAAACAGCTCTGACTGAATGCCAGGAGTCGTTCAAGCACACTCATGGAGCTGGCTCATCCTCGGGTCAGCCTGTTCAGAAGCGTCGAGTGTGGATCCCGCACAATGTACACCACCGACCTGCTCCAACACCAAGGCCGTCCTATGTTGCACCTCGTTTGCCTTCACCGCTGAGACAGCTATCGGTTCATGCTGGACCGCTTGATGCTATGGCTTTTCGTCAGGATGCACCACGTCCTTCTGCTGGTTGCAGGAAGAGCCATCGAAAACATCCTTCTAGGAATGTTGGAACCAGACCACCTGCTAATCAACGTGTTCATGTCAACCAAGTCAACATGGAAGAAGCTCGATAGGACCCCAACATTGTGATGGGCACCCTTCTAGTGAATTCAATCCCAGCTTTAGTCCTCTTTGATTCTGGAGCATCGCACTCCTTCATGTCCGAAAGTTTTGCGTGAAGCCATGATATACTTTTCGAGGAGATGTCCATCCCATTAGTAATCCATTCACCTGGGGCTAATTGGCAAACTACCATGGTTAGCCACAGTAACCACATTGTGATCGGAGGATTGATGTTCCCCGTTTCACTCATTGCTCTCAAGACCTCCAACATAGACATTATTCTGGGTATGGACTAGTTGAAGCCTCATAAAGCTTTGATTGACTGTGCCACTAAAACAGTCCGCCTCACACACCCTTCCGGTCAGACTATCAGATACTCAGCTCGTACAGTGCAAGACGCCGAAGCTCAGATATATGTTCTAAATGCATTGAACACTTCACCTCTTGAAGGAATCGAGAACGTTCCAGTTGTTCGTGATTTCCAAGACGTCTTTCCAGAAGAACTTCCAGGAATACCCCCTTCTAGAGCTGTTGAGTTCGTCATCGACTTGAAGCCTGGCACAACTCCTATTGCGAAGCGTCCTTATAAAATGCCTCCGCATCATCTTCTCGAAATTAAGGAAGAAATCGACATGTCACTTAGGAAAGGTTTCATCCGCCCCAGTTCCTCCGCTTGGGGAGCACCTTCACTCTTCGTTAAGAAGAAGGATGGAACTAACCGATTGGTTCAGAATTATCGGCCCATTAACCAAGCTACAATCCAGAATAAATATCCGCTTCCTCGGATCAATGATTTGTATGATCAACTTGCCGGTTCCTCAGTATTCTCTAAGCTTGATTTGAGATTGGGGTACCATTAGATCCGTGTTCGCGAAGAGGATATTCCGAAGACTGCATTTGTTACTCGCTATGGCTCTTATGAGTACACTGTCATGTCATTTGGCTTAACAAATGCTCTAGCCACATTCTCCCGCCTGATGAATTATATTTTCATGGATTACCTCGAAAAATTTGTCGTGGTATATCTGGATGATATTCTGGTATATTCGAAGAATAAGGAAGAACATGCCGAACACCTCCGTCTTGTACTGGAAAGGCTCCGAGAACATCAGTTGTATGCCAAATACTCCAAATGTGAATTCTGGCTTTCTGAAGTAACGTACCTTGGTCATGTGATTTCGAAAGATGGAATTGCCGTTAACCCAGAACGAGTTCAGGCTATTCTTGACTGGACTCCTCCGAAGAACGTCAAGCAAGTCAGAAGTTTTCTCGGCCTTGCAAGTTATTGCCGCCGTTTTGTCGAGAACTTTTCCAAGATTGCTAAGCCTTTGACTGATCTGCTTCACAAGGGCGTTAAGTTCGAATGGACAGACAAATGTTAGGAAAGTTTTCAAGCACTCAAAGACAAGCTAACATCTGCCCCAGTACTATCTCCTCCAGATACCCGCAAAGACTTCGTGATTTATTGTGATGCATCCCGTGAAGGATTAGGTTGTGTCCTAATGCAAGAGCGTAAAGTGATTGCCTATGGCTCTCGTCAGTTGCGCCCACATGAAGAGAATTATCCGGTACATGATCTAGAACTAGCTGCTGTCATCTATGCATTGCAGTTGTGGCGACATTACCTTCTCGGTAATCGTTGCGAGATCTACACGGGTCATAAAAGTCTGAAGTACTTGTTCACTCAACCTTCTCTAAACCTCCATCAGCAAAGATGGATGGAGGCCATTGCGGACTATGATTTGGGTATTTCCTATACCCCTGGCAAGGCTAACGTGATGGCTGATGCCTTAAGCCGCAAGTCCTATTGCGACAACCTCATGGTTAGGCGAGCTCAACCTCGTCTTTATGAAGAACTACGCAAGCTGAATCTGCGTATTGTTCCACAGGGATCTCTTAATAACCTTGTGATACAACCAGATCTTGAGAAAGCCGTTCAGAATGTGCAAGCTAAAGATGCTGAAATTGATCTGATGAAGAAAGACCTTCACCTTGTAAAGTACAGGGATTTCTCGCTGTCTGAAGATGGAACCTTGTATTTTAGAAACCGCATTGTCGTACCTCGTTTCGAGCTTATGACTGACAAAGTCATGAAGGAGGCACATGATACCCCACTGTCTATTCATCCGGGTAGCACCAAGATGTATCGTGATCTCCGTCAAAGGTACTGGTGGTCTAAAATGAAGCAGGACATTGCTCGTTATGTTGCTGAATGTGATGTGTGTCGTCGCGTTAAAGCAGAACACCAGAAGCCTGCTGGAATTCTACAACCACTTCCTATTCCTCTATGGAAATGGGATAAGGTTCAGATGGATTTCGTTACAGGACTTCCCAGGTCACAGAAGGGTCACGATGCTATTCTTGTCGTCGTCGACCAACTTTCTAAAGTTGCACACTTTCTGCACGTCAAAGAGACTATCACTGCTAGTCAGTTAGCAGAGTTGTATATCTCCAGAATTGTATCACTCCACGGTATTCCGAAGGAGATTAGTTCGGACCGTGGCGCTCTTTTCACTTCCAAATTCTGGGAAAGTTTCCAAAAAGCTATGGGAACTCATATTACCTGGAGTTCAGCTTATCACCCCCAATCCCAAGGCCAAGTCGAACGAGTCAATCAGGTTCTTGAAGACATGCTTCGGGCTTGTGTTATTTCATTCGGCAAGAAGTGGGAAGAATCTCTTCCGTATGCCGAGTTCTCTTATAACAACAGCTATCAAGCCAGCTTGAAAATGGCCCCCTTCGAAGTACTCTATGGACGTAAGTGTCGAACCCCTCTGAATTGGTCAGAAACTGGGGAACGACCGCTCGTGGGTCCGGATATTATTCAACACACCGAAGAACAAGTCCGTATTGTCCGGGAAAACCTCAAGGCGGCTCAGGACCGCCAGAAGAGCAACTATGATCGCAAACGATGGGGTTTGACTTATCAACCTAGTGATCAAGCTTATCTGCGAGTCACCCCGATGAAAGGCACTCACCATTTTGGAATCAAGGGCAAGCTAGCTCCACGCTACATTGGTCCTTTCCGCATTATTGCTAGACGTGGTCTGGTGTCGTATAAATTGGAATTGTTGCCGCAATTCTCCCATATCCACGACGTCTTCCATGTGTCGCAACTTCGTCAATGCTTCAAGGAATCTCCGCACCGAGCAGTGGATCACGAGGTGCTCGAATTGCAACATGATTTATCTTATAAGGAGCATACGATCCGCATTCTCGATGAAGCTGAACGTCGAACCCGCCAGAAAGTTACCAAGTTCCTCAAAGTTCAGTGGTCAAATCATACTGAAGATGAAGCCACTTGGGAACGCGAGGATAATCTTCGTGCGGAATACCCCGAACTTTTTCCTTCTACCTCTTAATTCTCGGGACGAGAATTCTTATTAGTGGAGGAGATTTGTAACACCCCCAGTGGTTAGCTACAGTAATTCCATTTTGATAATGCCAAGTCAGCATGATTAACAGTGCATGATCATCATTTGCATCATAATGCTTTTCAACTCCTAAGTCAAAATTCAAATTTAAATGAAAGTGGAAAATAAAAGTTGTCCAACATAGAAACTAAATTGTTCATTAAATAGCAAATAAATCAGAGACAATTCTAAAATTGAAACCAACATCATTGGAGTTGGGTAAGTGACTCAAACATCCTCAAACAGCGACTAAAAACAATATTTAATAACCATTTATTAAATCTAACTTAAGTATGAAATGATGTTTTGCCCAAACTAATTTTATGTGTTAGGGAATAAAGCACTGGTATTTATGGACTAGGTCTCCCTTTTTACAAAATTCGGTTTGGGGCCTAACTATTTACTAAATAGAGATATATGAATTAATAAAAAGAAAAAGACAAAAGAAAAACAAAACAGAAAAAGAAAAAGAGAAACACACCCCTCCCCCCCCAGCCCAACTGGGCCCCAGCCCAGCTCGCCCATGCCGGCCCACCCCCACTCTCCCTTATCCCCCTGGACCCCGAACACTAACCCCAACCACGATCATTCGCCCAGCCCGATACCTCCCTCCCTCCTCCCCGGCGCCCGTCGCCGTCGCCGCGGCCCGCCGCCCCCCCCCCGCGCCGCGCCCGCGCTCGCGAGCTGCCGCGCGCTCGCCCCCGACCGCGCCCGCGCCCTCGACGCGCCCCGCCGCCTCGCCGTCCTCGACCACCGTCGCCTCGTCCCCGTCGCCCTCCTCGACCCCCCCCCACTGCCCCGTGCCCTACGCCTCGATGTGAGCCGCGCCCCTCCTCGCTCCCTCCCTCTCCCTCGCGCGCTCGCGCTCGTCACCGCCGCCCGTGCGCCTGACGCCACGCTCCCCGCCACGCCCGAATGACCGCCGCGCCTGGCCTCGCCCCACTCCAGCTCACCCCGTGCCCTCTCCTCGCCGCTGCTCGCCGGCCACTGCCGCTGCCGCCCTACACCGCCTGCTGCCGCCGCGCGCCGCGCCCCGCCGTGCCCGTCGCCGCTGCTGCCGCAGCCCCGCTCGCCTGCCTCTCCCCTCCGCGCGCCACCCAGCCCGGCGCCTACCCTGGCCGCGCCGTCGCCACCTCGCTCGCCTCTGCCCGCGCGCACGCGCGCGTTGGCCGGACTTATCCGGCCCCGAAAGGGGCTCGCCGCAGACGTGTCCTCCCCTGCCACTGACCAGTGGGCCAGTTCCCTGTTAAAAAAAAGAAGAGATATAAAAAAGTTTAAATAAATAATTAAGTTAATAGTTAATTAATTAGTTAATTAAGTTAATTAATATTGTTTAAATTAACTAATTAGGTTTAGTTGCTAATTAATGTTTAATCTGTTAATTAGTGTTAGTAGACTATGACATGTGGGTCCCCCTTGACCCTGTTGACTGGTCAACCTTGACCCAGTCAACGCTGACTGGATCTGCTGACTGGACCATTTGACTTAGTCAACCTATTTAAATAATTCGGAAAATTAATAAAACTTTAGAAAATCATATTAAATAATCCGTAACCCGGATTGAAAAACTTTGTACATGAAAGTTGCTCAGAACGACGAGACGAACCCGAATACGCTACCCACATACCTGTCAGATGCTCCTAGCTATCTGAACATGCAACCGTTCCCCTCCGGTCCCTCTGTCTGAAAATACCAAACACCGGGAATACTTTCCCGATTGTTATTTCCCCTTCGCCAGAACCACCCGGCACTGCGTTAGGTCACCTCCGTCACCGCGTATTGCCATGTTATGCTTTGTGCTGCACTTGTTCGCTGTGTATTTATACTGTTTCCTCCCCCTCTTCTCTCTCGGTAGCCCCTGACACCGACGTCGTCCCCGAGACCGACGCAGCTCCGGAGACCGAAGACACCATTGACGACCTTGCCCTTGCCGCCGAGCAACCAGGCAAGCCCCCCCCCTTGATCATCCCGATATCGCCCATTCTATTTCTCATGCTTGCATTAGAATTGCTGCTGCTGCTGCTTTACCTATTCTGATGCATAGCCTGTTCATTGTAACCTGCTGTTGATAATTACCTGCATATCCTAAACTGTTTAGTCTAGGCTGGGTAGAGACCTATCAGTGGCCCCTCTTATCCCGACTGCCGCGTTGGATCGTCAGAAGACCCGATCAACGGGATTGAAGACCAGGCCCTGACACCGCACATCACCCCCCTTAGTTGTAACGACACTGCAGCGTTACTATCGAGTGCCGAGGGTGAAACCTCTTGTAGCACTTCTGATGTTAACTTTGTAGAGTAGCTATTCGGTCGTGGTCATCGAGGGTGATTCCTCCTTCACCACTTCCGGTAACGACGCTGACGTGCAACACATCAAGTGTGGACCCAGTGAGGGTGATTCCTCCGAGTTCACCTTGACGGAGACATCGAGTAGGAATCCAACGAGGGTGATACCTCGGATTCCCCTGATGTTATGGACACACGGATACTTGGACTTTACACTGTTACTTGGATAGGCGGGTCGACCCTGAGGGGTACCCGCGTGCACCTGAGAGGCGAGTGTTGTGAAGACGGGTTGCCTGTATGGTGCCCGAGTGCTGAATACGAGGCGCGGCCGGGCATTCTTAACCCTTGCAGCAAGTTCTCGAGACGGGGCGACGGGGTCACATCTTTCATGAGTCTCTGCTCGTTTTCGCAAGCCCCTAGTCCTAATGATTTGGATATTTGATCCGAGCAAGCCTCTGGCCTGATAGCACTCACCATCACATGGGCATAGTATGGGCGTTCTGCATCGTATGCATCAGCCGAAAGCTCTGTCAGACGTCTAGTTCAGCAGTGCGGCATGGAGTGATTGGCGCCATTTCGGTGGTGCTTGGATCTGAGCCATGTGCGCAACGACCCGGAGGGCGAGGGGCGATGGCCAAGACCCCCTTGCGCTTAGGATGTAGACCGGCGGGGACCTCTCTGCTGAGCTGTAGGTAGGGTTGCGATGTGTCGTTTGACCGAGGCCGGGCATGACCCAGGAAAGTGTGTCCGGCCGGAGTTAATCGAGCGTGTTGGGTAAGTTGGTGCACCCCTGCAGGGAAGAACACTTCTATCGATAGCCGGTCCTACGGTAAAGGACACTCGGAGTTGTATCCGGATTGATACAATTTTAGAACTGGATACCTGGATATATGGCTCTAGGATTGCTTCTCGCAGGGAGTCGAGAAGGGATCTCCGGACGAGGTTGATGACTGAATGGCTCTGGGATTGCTTTCTCGCAGGGAGTTGAGAAAGGATCTCTGGGTGAGGTTGAGACTTAATGTTACTGCTACATTATATTGTACTGTTCTACTCTCTTCTATTGCTGCAAGACCTCTGAAGATGCTAGTCTTCGATAGGACTAGGCCTTCTCTCTATTCTGGCATTTCTGCAGCCCAGTCCACATATACAGCCTCCCCTTGAAAATGTTGCATATGTAGTGTAGATCCTCGCTTGCTGAGTACTTCTGAGTACTCACGGTTGCTTTGTTTTCCTTTTCTCCCCATATCAGTTTGTCGTGACCAGAGGACGGAGCCCCTTGAGACAGATGCCCCGTCAATCGACTACTACTACCACCCCGAGGATGGATGCTACGACGAGTTGACTGACGACCAGGAGTAGGATCGAAGGGTCCCAGGCAGGAGGCCTTCGCCTTTCGATCGTAGTGTTTTATTTTGCCCCGCCTTTCTAAAGGCCTTTTTGTTTCTCTTTTAATATCTGTACTCAGATATCTGATGCTTCCGCTGACGCTTGTTCACAAGCTTATGTATTCGAGCCCTCGAGGCCCCTGGCTTGTAATATAAAGCTTGTATGACTTTATTTATGTTTTAGAGTTGTGTTGTGATATCTTCCCGTGAGTCCTTAGGCTTGATCGTGTGCATTTGCGTGTATGATTAGTGCACGATTAGGCCGGGGGCGTCACAGCATGTTGTTCATATAATCAGCCACATCAGTAAGATAAAGCAGGAGATGACAAGGTGCAAACGTGGGCTGCTTCACCACACACCGGATTATAGATCCACAAAAACAAGCATACATATAGGGAGTATTGAGTAATGTGCATGGTATGAATAAGGAATTTGGTTTTACAAGTAAAACTTGGAACTTACAGTTGTTGTGAACATGCATTTTGATAGAAACAGCAAACTAAACAGCAGTTGACGATAGGGAGTATGAGCAAATTAAACAGCAGTTGAAGATAAAGTCTTTAGAAGGACTGACTTACATTAACAGTTAACACCGGCTTTATAATGCCCTTCTCCATGTCAAGGGAAGGATAACTCAAGAATTTCAGCATAGAATCTTCTTCATAAGCATTGCCTGTACTCTACATTTTGTAGAGAGTAATTATAGATATGATAATACTGGAAGGGATAGAGGATAATGAAGATAAGATGCAGATTGATGCTACATAATCAACTACCAGTCCCTGGAAGGACAAGCGTTACAGGACAAAATGTACTGACAAGAGCAATGGGCTACACTTCTGCGTTGGCATTGTTTGTGTATTCAACTTTTTGGTAAGATTAAATATAGATCTAATATTTTTTAGTAAATGGTGGGCGAGGGAGATAAGATGCAGAATGCTACACAATGAACCAATCCCTCTTCCCATAATATAAGAGTGTTTTGAACACGGGTGTACTGTACAAAACGCTCTTATATTATGGGACAGAGGGAGTAGCTGTTAATGTAAGTACAGTGATAGACGACTTTCAGTCCTTACAAGAGGACTGCAGTGCTAAACCTATTCAAAAGCATTGGGTTGATTCTAAATTTATGTAAGAGTCAATACGGATCTTATAATGTCCACCAAATGGAGGATAACGAGGCTAACATGTGCAGTGATGCTACATAATCAACCAGCTATGAAAGTAAGTATGGTCATACAGGGCAAGAGGTACTCACAAGAGCAATGGAGTGTGCAGTATAGTTGCGAGATTCTATGGTCCCTTGAGAATGAATGTTCTTCTGCAAACAGTTTTCGTACAAGTGAGACGTTAAGGCACATGCAGAAATGTAGTTCAAATTGTGATGTGATATCATAGACATTACCTTACGCTGCAGACGAGACCAATGTGTAACAAGATTATTCCAGTCACTGTCTGATAAATGTAGCACTGGAGACTTTACAAAAAAATTGTTTAGAGGCTTGCCATCGAAGTGCGCTTGCCTCAGGTAGGAACGATACTTCATCAATGAGTGCTTGAAAAGTGCAACCAACCCTTGCTCATCTTGACTATCCAGTTTGGTCCTCGCCTATTTAAAAGAATGAAATCTTGTGTCTTCTATCAGCAGAAACATATGCAGTAATTACCATGAATAACATTAGTACATTACTTACGCGTAAGTTGCGGAGGAAGATTAGAAATTGTTCTTTGTCTGTGGTATAATCTTTCCATGAAGGAAAGATGCGCACAAAGTTCCTGACAACAATATAAGCTGCGTCTTCTAAACTGGGAAGAAGTGGAACAGGAGTCCTATTTGCTGCAATTGGGGCTCTCTCTCGTTCGAAAAGGGATTTGGCAACTGGATTTGGTGTACTCTTTGCTGGAATGGGGATTTTGCGTCGTAGAGCTGGTGCTATGTCAACTGGCATCATCATACTATTTGCTACAGTTGAGGTCTGCTGAGTTGGGGCATCAGAGATGGCCAGTGTAGTAGGGCTAGAGTCTGCTAGAGTTGTGGTCATGTTTTCTGGGTCTGGTGATATTGCAACTACACCTAATGGGCTATTTGATTTATCAGATGTCACTACCATTTCCAAATACTTTGTTCATGCTCCTCCGCGTTCAGCAATCGCCCTCTTCCTTTTGAACGTCTGATACACAAGAACAGAATTTGAATGGATAAATATGGTATGATGACAGATGGAATATGTACTGAAAATGGATAGGCAGGGCGTATTCACATACACGATGTGTAAACTAAGCTAATGGCAGTGCAACAAAGTAGAAAGCAATGCAAAGCATCAGTTGCAAGATATGTGCAACCAATATAACCTTGGAAAGTTAGAGCAAGCACCTTGATGGGTGAATAAGATAGGGCATCTGCCTCTGACTCCTCCACTAGGGAGCTACATTGACTTAGGTCTCCCTCTAGCTCAGAATCATTGTTAGGATCATATTCTGAGCATGAATCTATAGGTGGAGAGCGTTTGCATTGCATTGCATCCAGACTTGATTTCAGTCCCTTAATGCCAAGTTTGACAGCCATGGCATTATTCTGCTTTATTCTTTTTATGCGCACAAGCTCATAATCATTATGATGTTGTTCAGTATATGAGATTCATGAAAACATAAAAAGTAGTCAGATTATCTATGGAATGCATTGCGGATTCAACTCGAAGAGTGTCTCCCTACAAACCCATGCGTATACAAAGTTCACCCCCCAACCGTGCTGACCAGACCACACACAGAAATACAAACCTCTTATGTCTCTATAACAGGCAGACACACATTTCAAAACTGAAGTAGGAACATTAGAATCATATCAATTTCGTATTTGAACAAATAAACTAAGGAATTATGAGTGGCATAATGTTTAGCTTCAAGGGTGGAGTGCTGGTAGTGCGACACAAAGCAAGTAGGCAGATTGTATTCCATGTAAAAGATCGTAGTCTACGTAAAAGGTGGATATGACACTTTCTTTCTATACAATGCAGTGTTTGTTGCCCACACATGATGGAAGAGATCACACAGAGAAATACTATTCACTCATGTCTGCAGTTTCAGTATTTTGAAACTGTGTGATCCACCCTAAAATAATATTGACAACAAATATGACAAGGCAAGCATAGAGGTAGTGAATCAATCATTACTTGTGAGCTTACTAGGACAAGTATGCAGAATTGTAACTGCAGTAAGAGACCATCCAAAATCTGAATCAAGAAGTTGGTCTAGCACTTATTGTTTGTAACTAATCGACGTGAATAATTGGATATCATATCGAATGAGTAAGAAAGACAAGTAAAATTGTCAACAAACCTGGACTGCAGTAGTAATCTGGGTCAATGTCACTATGACCAACAATCCAAAATGACTAGTGTCTGTTCCTAGGGCTAGAACTTTGAAACCCTGTGAACTTTACATGTACTAAAGATTACTGAAATAGATCTGAACCATTAAGTGTAGGTAGCACTCAGTACACAACAAACCCTAATGACAGTCCTGCCTAATGAGTAATGAATCAATTAGAAAATGGGTGATGAGGAGTGGCTGCTAAGTTTTGAGGACGTATCTCAGGATAAATCGGGTTGGCTTAGTGGCTGCTGCACGCCTGAGCCCTGAACGGACTGGGAAGGTGGGCACGGCGGCGCGCCCAGGCAGCGGTGACGCTGTTGGGCGAGCGGCTCCTGACCTCCTGTTAGTCCGGTGTCTCCTCCTAGAGTCATGCCGTCCGGGGGCGGCAAGTCACCGGCGAGGCAGGCGACTGTGGGTGAGTAGAGATTGGAAGCGCAACAAACAGAGGGGAATCGGGGCCTGGGCCGACCCAAAATCCTAGGGTGGGCCGCGGCCCATCGTGGGCACCCTGCAGATCCACACCCAAGCGGCGTACATGCATTTTCGAAACTAAATTAGGAACATTTAGCTGACCAATTAAACGACTCTGTTTTAATAATATCAGATTCATATTTGAACAACTAAGCTTGTTTAGCTTGATGGGTGGAGCAGTGCTATTATGACACGAAGCATGTATGCTGATCGTATAGTGATCATAAAAGGGGGGAAACCCTAAGCATGATCAATTAAACCCTATTATGACTGTGCCATGGCAGATTTGAAGCTGCAAACCGCAGAAATGCTATTTAGCAACCATTGTTTGCTTCAAACTAAGAACTAAATTCTAAGAGCTGAAAAGAAAGTACAGTAACCAAGTTATGATCTATTTTCTGGTTGAGATAAAAAAGTTGAGCAGATATGAAGTAGTATCACCTTTCTTGCGGCGCCGTGTAGGCATCGGGGGTGCGATGGCTGTCGGTGGCATTGAAGCAGATCTGCGGCGGTAGACGGGTGCATCGGGGGATAAGTCCCGTTGCGGTGGACAAGAAGGTCGTGGAAGCGGCCCCGGCAAGGAGGACGACAGCGCCGATGAAGCGAGAGGACGCGATGCAAGGCTCCTGGTCCATCGTCGTGGATGAGAAATGTCCATCTCTAGTAGTGGACGACACGGTCTTGGTAGGCGCTCCGGCATGGTGGAGGACGGCGGCGATGGATGGGGTGGAGACGGCGGCGATGGATGGGGTGGCGGACGGAGGAGGCTGGTGTGGGGATGGTGTTCTAGCGCGGATGGTGTATGAATGGGAAAATGGAGGGAGAGGTACGGGGAACCATGTTTTTGGGACGCACCTGTCTGAAATATGGGAAAGTTACAAACTTAGCCCCCGTTTAAAATTTGGATGTCTCGTCGGTTGGGGATAGGACGATAATCTCGCATCTCCCCAATATTTTCCCAAAGCTATTTCGGGCGACGAGAGGGTGTTTTGGCGCCCACGGTGTATGAACGAGGCTGACAGGTAGGGCGGTTGTGTCACGTCTGAGTGAAGTTACAAACCTGCCCCTATTGAAAATATTTGCCTACATCGATTCCGGCCGAGTCGAGTTTGTTTTACCGCCCACCGTGTATGAATGGGGAAATGGAGGGAGAGACAGAGGTCTTTCGGACGAGCATGAATCAAATGTGTTTTACCACCCACATTTGGCGCCCACCATGTCTGAATGGGCTCAGAGGCGGTCGTGTCACGTCTAATTGAAGTTACTAACCTACCCCTATTGAAAGCAGTGGAAATCGGGCCGATGGATTGTCCGTGTAAGCGGTAGACAGTAATTTCCATCTCGCAAACACTGGCTTTGGGCAGCCGACGTGGAATTGGATATTTTGCCGCTTCTTTTGAAATTTGGGACAATAAGTATCCACGTTTACCCTGGCAACTAAATTCGAATCCATTTTGTATTCTTATACGAATCTTTATAAATCTTTCTATGTGTTTTTATATATCTTCAAAAGCACAACAAAGATGTATTGCACTGTCACATATGAATATGATTTACAAATGCCGATACTCGAATTCAGAAGCTAGAATCTAGTTTAAGGGGAATTCAAATGTTTGAAACCACTTTATGTCCAACTCAAGTGTCACACGCAGCATAATGTGTACTCCCATTTAGATATGTACACAAGCAATGTCTCAAGATTCAAAATACCGAGTCAATCAACCAATAATGTACAAAACTAACAGACATATAAACACTTATAGAGTATATGGATCAATAATATCAACTAACATACATAAGCCAGGCCGTTGTACTTTTCTTGCTAGAAGAGCATCATTTTTTTAGCGAAGCTAGTACATCATCTTGGCCCTTTCAGATGCATGCCACTTAAGGACCATCTATACTACTATTATTGCTGAATGCACATTCAGCACGATTGGCATATTTGTAGGTCTGGCACAACAATCAAAATGAAATGTCTCAGGGTCTTATCAATTAATACAGACTCGTGCTCAAAAAATTGACAAACCAAAAAACAAAAAACAATTATTACATGATCTCTAAAACAAATGGTTTGATCGATTACATGAACAAACAACACAAAGGTTATTCAACGATGGAAAAAACATTTCACCTATGATTTACCAAGTGGGAATTTAATTTCCTTTTTTCCTTCAAGACCTTAATAATGCGGTCAGTCTCAGCTTGCTTTGTTTTGAAATCCACCAAATATTTAATGGTTGTCTTGAGTACTGCTTGTGATTGTGCTGTTTGCTTCCTCAACATGTCAACTTCATCTCTAAGTGCAGAAGCAGAATCTCTTTCTACCAATAGTTTAGCCTCTAGAGCATCGGCAGTTCGCAATTCATGATGCACGATTGGGTCGGTGCCACTGCTGTGGGATGATACAACATCCATGGGGACCTTGCTCTTTGATCTTGGGCTAACCTGTTTTGCCATTAAAGTTCCGATTGGATTCCGAAAAGTTGAAGTTAGCAAAACATCTCAACTGGGAGTTAGAACAACAAACCAGTTAAACAAACAAGGAATTAAAGAGTTTCAATTGGATGCTGAAAAGTAGTTATTAACATCATTATAACCGGTTGCAGCAGAAAAGCAGTTAAACAAACAAGTTTTGCAAAAGGTACCTATTGTGGCATTGGAGTTTCTCTTGGATCCTAAAAAGTTGAGTAGCCAGTAATGTGATTAGAGCAACCGGTTGCAGCAGCAAAGAAGTTAACCAAACAAGTTTTGCAAAAGGAACCTGTTGTGGCATTGGAGTTTCTCTTGGATCCTGAAAAGTTGAGTAGTCAGTAACTTGATTAGAGCAACAAGTTACAGCAGCAAACCAGTTACACAAATATATTTTTGAAAATGTACCTGCTGTGCAATTGACTTCCAATTGGATCCTGAAAACTTGAAGTTGGTAAGATGATTACAGCAACAAGTTACAGCAGCAAACTAGGTAAACAAGGAAGTTTTCTGAAAACATACCTGTTGTGCCAACGGAGTTTCAGTTGGATCCTGCAAACTTGAATGTTAGCAATCATAAATAAAGTGTTGCAAGACCATAAGAAACTAACATCAAACTAGTAAAACTAACCAGTTTTGGCAACGTATTTAATTACACATGAACTAGTAAAACTAACAAGTTCTTGGCAACGTATTAAAGTAACAAGTCGGTACCATTTACCAGCAACACAGACATCTGTAAATTTCTTTGATGTAAGCAAAATGATTCCGACACATATATATATAAGTTAAAAAGACGGTGTCCCTCATATAAACCTGACACTCGTCTATCTATGAACATGCAAACATTACTAGTGCTACAAGTGATAACAACAAATCATTTAAATGAACAGGGTATCAGAACGTAAATTACACGTGAATTTTGTTGCACCCTAGAAGTACATATGACTAGCTATCTACGTGCTTAAGTAGATATTTAAGTTTAGGTAAACACATAATTCTTAATAGTAAGTATCAAACACATAGATATGCACCGTCTATAATAGGATTAACAGGCTATGGCATTATGTAATCAGTAGCAAACTAAATTAAGCCAAGCAACATAATTGAACAATTTTGCAATAAGTGGCTAACTAAAATTCCGAGAAGCAGGTAACTGAACTTACGCTAGCTCTTTGTACAGGCACGCTGCAACTTCTTTTTCGCTTACAAGGTTCTACGAAGGAGTCCATGGCATCAATTGCTTGGATACGTAGTCCCAATACTTCTTTCTTCCCACACTGCATTGATAAGTCGAATGGTTAATCTGATAAGATGGTGTGTCCTTGATATGTTATATGAGGACGGGTTGTCAGACTAGTTGTAGCAACACACATCACACTGGCTTTTAGTGTATATTTCATGCGATTACATTTGGCATATCGAGATCTAAGCAATCTAGAATAGGATGAAAAGACTGGCATCCTTCACATTATTGGCGAACTCAGTTCATAGAAACAAGCAATTCAACCATTCTGTGGGTAAATCAAAAGCGCCACTGGATAATTTTTCACAACCCCAATCATACACGCAAAAAGGGGCGACGCCACCATAGGGGCTGGTATGGGCGGTCGCCTCGGGTGGCTGGAAAGTGTGCACCTAGTTTGAGTCGTCCAAGTTGGCCCAGGATAGTTTTGTTGGTCCTAGCGCACAAGCAGGCAATGTAAAAAATGAAGAAAAATGTTTCAATTTGGATGGGCCAATATCGTAAGTGCAAGGCAGGCCCTATAGCAGGCTCGCGGCCCAAACGAGCGCCTCCCATATCGATCGACAGCAGGAAAAATCCCAATTCATTCGCTCCAGTCTGGTTCGCCCCTAACCTAGCCGCCGCTGGACAGACCGACATAGCACTTCCTCACGCCCTTGTTGGACGCCGGTCGCCGGGCTTCAAGCGAATGGAAGGACAAGAAGATGAAGATCCAACCCTGGGTGTAGCCTGCGTGGGAGGCAGCGGCGGCGGCACAGGCATGGCATCGAGCTTGCGCAAACGGACAGTCACAGCTTGCAAGAGCAGCATGCGCAATGAGCAGGTACATCACATCCCTGATTATATCTAGTTCAACTGTTCAATTTCTGGCCAATAGTTAAACCTGACGGTGTTGTAAAACTGCTTGTATCACTACAAAAAAAAAGACACATCTGTGACATTTTGGGCCGAACGAAAAAAAATTCTATCATGCTTATGACACTTCTATGACAATAATTATGACAAAACCCAGTATCATCATAGATGTGGTGGGCTCCTACTTCTATGACAAAAAATCATGACAGAAAATGGGCTTTTCGTCCTGGGCGGGCCGGAGACGCACCTGCATGACATTCTTTGGGCCGTCCATGACGGAAAAAATCATGGTAGAAGCAAGGGCGAGGAAAATTTCGGGGAGTTCCCGGTTACGGTGGGTGGTCGGGGCCGAGCGATGCACTGAGGGATTGCGCGTTTCTCTCGTACACGTACGCGCGTGTGTGCGAGGCGTTGGGCTCTAACCTGAACCCGAGCCAGGCGTTCGCTCACTGAACCCGAGCAATTGCACTAGCTACGTTACTGAACCCGAGCGATCGATCCCTTGGCTGTTAACTGAACCCAAGCGATTCCTTCGCTACTGCTGCTAACTGAACCCGAGAGATCGATTGTTGCGCGCTGCTGCCTCTTGATGAACCGTGAACGTGGGGGTTGCGGTTGAATGAGTCGAGACGTACGTGGTTGGGGTTGGATGAACAGTTCCCGGTGGGGGTTGGATGAACAGTATCCCGTGGTAGTATATATAGGCCGTTGTTGCTGGATGAACAGGACCCCGAGAGGAGGCCGCCACAGCTGAGCTGGTTGGGGGTGGATGAACAGGACCCCATGGAGGGCTGGTTGAACAGTAGCCGGTGGAGGGCTAGATGAACAGTATCCCGTGGATGAACAGTAGCTGGTGGAGGTAGGAGGAAGATGCAGTGGATGAACAGTGCATGTGGAGGCTGAGGGAAGCCGACGGTGGGTGAACAGTAGCCCGTGGAGTCCCGTTTTGCGGTATGCCACACCCCTCCGATGAACAGGACCCCCGTTTCGACCGTAGTGCTCCAACACAAGTCCGTTTCCTTCGTTTTGCGGTACGCCACACCCCTCCCGATGAACAGGACCCCCGTTTCGACCGTAGCGCTCCAACACAAGTCCGTTTCCTCCGTTTTGCGGTACACCACACCCCTCCCGATCAATAGGATGCCGTTTCGACCGTAGCCAGTCAAACAGAAGGCCGTTCCCTCCGTACTATGGTATGACAGACCCTATTTCGGCTGTTCCATCCAAGCCGGTTGGCTCCCGTTGAACAGGACGCATTCCGACCTAGTATGTTGCCTCCCGTTGAACAGGACACTGTTTCTCCGTTCCAGCCCAGCCGGTTGGCTGCCCGATGAACAGGATGCCGTTGCTGCCGTCCATTGCCTCTCCATGTACATGAGCCGTGGCCGTACGTATGCGCGAGGACACGTTCGAGATCCCGCCCGTATGTACGTACGTGGCCGTATTTTTTGGCATGTGGCTATACGTACGTGTACACGGTTTGTAAGGGACTGCCTGAACTACTACGTCGGGGCTCTACTACTACATGTGCCGCTGCTTGCTCGGCCACCGTTCATCGTTGAAGAGAGACCGATCGACCAGTATGTACGTACACGTTCGTGACAACGCTACGTACGCTTCGACCAGGTGGGTCCCGGCTGTCAGGGAGGATAAGGACGCACTTCCTTGCGTGCGAAGTTATTGATGGTGGGTCCGAGCTATCAGGGGGAGGATTCATCTTTTTTTGCGCCTAATATGGAGGCACTTTCCTTGCGTCCGAAGATATAGCTGGTGGGTCCCAGCTGTCAGGGGGGGAAATGTTTTTTTCGCAAAATATAGCTAAGCCAAAATACAGAGGCCCTTCCGGTAGGTCCCTGCTGTCAGGTGGAGGAATCATTATTTTGTGCGTAATAAGGAGGCACTTCCTTGCTGCGGCCGTGGACCCAGCTGTCAGCCTCTCCACGTACAATCCTCTTCCGATGTAAGTCGTTCCTTGACCACGTTGACCACGCCGCGCCGAGAGCACCAAGGTGGTGGACGACGGCGAGGCCTAGGAAGGGAATGACCCGGAGCCAGGGAAGACTCGGCAGTTGTTTCCCACGCGGAGGGGCCTACGAGGGTTTACTAGTTGGGCTGCAGTGTGAGGTTTCCATCGCCGGAGAATAACAGCAGGTCTGGGTGAGTACAGGGATGGCCAAGCCAGCGATGGGAGTAGGGTGGGGCGGTGAGGCCTACGCGGCAGCAGAGCCGGCAATGGGAGGTAGGAGCAGGCGGCACGACCGACGCTGGTTTGGGTGGCTGGAGCAAGAAGACCAGAGGTTGAAGAAGCACTACGGCCGTTGGATGGACATCGTACGGTCACTAGAGCTAGAATCGTTCATATTGACTAAGTTGACAAAGCCCTCCGTCCGCGTCAACTTAGTAGGCCCACAAGTCAACCTCCAACTATGGTGGGTCCCAGATAGCAGGGGGAGTATTCATTTTTTGGTGTGTAATAAGGAGGCACTTCCTTGTGTGCGAAGATATAGCTGGTGGGTTCGAGCTGTCAGCGGAGCAACGTTTTTTTTGCGAAATACAGAGGCCCTTCCGGTGGGTCCCTGCTGTGAGGTGGAGGAATCATTCTTTTGCGCGTAATAAGGAGGCACTTCCTTGTGTGCGGCCGTGGACCCAGCTGTCAGCCTCTCCACGTATAGTCCTCTTCCGATGGATGTCGTTCGTTGACCACATTGACCACGCCGCACCGAGAGCACCAGGGCGCTGGACGACGGCGAGGCCTAGGAAGGGAACGACCCAGAGCCGGGGAAGACTCAACAGTGCTTGCCCATGTGGCGGGGAGTACGAGGGTTTACTGGTTCGGCTACTGTTGCCGAAAAATAACAGGAGGTGTGGGTGAGTAGAGGAATGGCCTGGCCAGCGATGGAGTAGGGTGGGGCGGTGCGGCCTATGCGGCAGCACAGCCGGCCACGGGAGGCGGGAGCAGGCAGTCCCACCGGCGCTAGTTTGGGCGGCTGGAGCAAGAAGATTAGATATTGAAGAAGCAGCATGGCCGTTGGATTAACATCCAATGGTTACTGCTGCTAGAATCGTTTGTGGACTAAGTTGACAAAGCCTTTCGTACACGTCAACCTAGTAGACCCACAAGTCAGCCTCCAAATCTGTCCCAAACAGCATACAACCCGAAATTTCTAGCCAGATTCAAATTAATTTAAAAACTAAACGTACCTTAATTTAAATCCAATGAAATTTTACCCGCACAAAAACAATGAAATTTAAAATATCAAAATCCGAAAGAAAAAATATTTTGGAACTAATTGCCTGTTTGCTGTATTTTTCATTTTACAGCCCATTTCTTATTACTTATAGCCCATTTCTTATTACTTATAGCCCATTTTCTGGGCAAGCCCGAATGCATCCTCCTCGTCTTGAAAGATTTCCGGCCCAGCAGGGCGTAGAAAAGCAAGTAGGCCTACGTTGGTTATTCTGCAAGAAACAAAATAGCTGGGCTAGCCATTTTCAGAAAGGAAAAAAATTGGGCTGGTCATGTGGTAAACATATGAAATAAAAGCCTGGGCTAGACGGGCCACAGCTCCTGCACAACCCAGTTGATACCCTTCTCCGTCCCGAAAACAAAAAAAATTACTGCGCGCGCTGCTGGGTCCCGGGTGTCTGCCGCTCCTTGTGCAGTTATCTCGCTTATTGACTACGTTGACAGTGGCGTGCGACCCAGATGTCAGGAAACCATCAGGAGGAACCCTTTTTTTTCTTGTAATTAAGGAGGCACTTGCTTGCCTACTGCCATGATCCTGGTGGGTCCCTACTGTCATCCTCACCATGTACAGTCATCTCCTTATTCCTCTCGGTTGTTGACCATGTTGACAACACCGGAGGGCGGCGCAGTGGCGAGCGAACAAAGGAGGAGGACGATGGTGAGGCCTCGGACGGGAATGAATAGGAGCCGGGGAAGTTGCGCAGAGTTTTAGGGTGTGATGTGGCCACGATCCGTGCACGGCAGCACAGCCAGCCGTGGGAGGTGGGAGCAGGCGGTCCCGCCGGTGCTGGTTTGGCTTTGGCGGCTGGAGGAAGAAGAGACTGAAGAAACACGACAGACGTTGAATGTCAATCCAATGGTCAAGGTTGGCACAATCGTTTGTTGACTAAGCCGACACCAAGTAGCATACTTTTTTATGTATAGGAAGAAAAGAAAAACTGGGCTCGATCGCCAGATAACATTCCCGAAACTGCGACCGTTTGATCTTGCGTCGCAACTAAAACTACGAGGAAAATGCATTCGTTTGCCATCCTCCTCCCAGGGAACGTTCGCGACATAAGTGACTAGCACCCTTGGTTTTCAACCGAGAGGTCTTGGGTTCAAGTCCCACGAACCCTCAATTTTCTCCTCCTTCCTTCCTCGCAAAACAAAAAAGAAAATCTAAGACTTGATAAGGCATATAGAACAAGCTAGTGTACCAGTAAAGAGACGTTGTTGAGTTTTAGAAAAAAGAGAGACGTGCTCCTGTAGCTGGTTCGAATCCAAACCTAGACTATGACTATATATGGTGCTATGCTACTCTGCAAGTAATGATACTGACATATCCAACGTTCGCTTCTCCTCTTCTCTACTTACTCTGCCTAGCATCAGAAGCTCTGGCAGTAGCAACCATGTCCGCTGGCGGCTCGTCCACCTGCTCTTCAGCAGGCAACAACTAGATATGCACCAAGTCGCCACCCGTACCATCGCCTGTGGGTCTCATCACACCCCCGCCGGCACACGCACCGCAGCCGGTTGCTCATCGCAACCCGCTGCCATTGGTGTGGTGCCACTACTGCAAATCACGCAGAGTCATCCGTCGCATCTCAACCACAATCCTCAACACTGGCCGAGTCCTCTACAAATGCCCGAATCATGGGGTAATAATATGTTTAAGTGTTGTTCTGCTGTTTTCAGTTGCTGATTTTTTAATAGTTTGCTTGATGATCTTCCAATTTGATTTGTGCAGAAAAGGGAAGATTCATATGATTTGTATTTCTGGGAAGTTGCTGATGTGGGGGAATGCAACTACGCTGATTATTTGGTTAGCTGAGGAATCCCAATACCAGCAGGTTGGGGTGTTGGACAAGTAACTAAAGGAACGACAGAAGAGGAAGATGCAGAGCAGAAGGTTAAAGATGCAGTTCCTCTGATCATGGCCAAGCAACAGCTGCTGAACGACCTTGACAGCAATGAGGAGATGAAAGAGCTTGTGAAGATAATGGGCAAAATCGATGTGCTCTGTAGGATGATTGTCTCTTTATTTGAAGTGTATGTAGCACTCGTGATGTATTCAGTGGCTATGACATGAGCACTTTGCTGAAACTAGTAATGAATGAAACCTGTTTAGCAGGCTGGGCGTAGTGTTGTGAACATCTAATGATTTCTATTAACGGAAATTGGGGGGTATCCCCTTTTGCTCATAAATAAATAAATAGTAGAGGCCCTTTTGCTAATAAATAAATAAATTAGCAGAGGCCCTGTCGGGTCAGCTTTGTTCCCATACGAAGACGTCGAGCAAATTGCAGTCCAATAGCAAACTATATCATCAAATACAAGTTTCACAGCCAAATATGAGTACAACTAAATGACGATGTCATCATGTTTTAGTCGTCATACAATCACCAAACACAAATCAACATACATAATAAGTGATGTTCTCACAGCAAATACTAAACAACAACTTCATCAGGTTTCAGTTGTCATAGCAAACACAATTTCACATAGTAGATAAAAAAACGTCTTCTGACAGGCAAATACGACAAAAGCAATCTAATCATCATCCGCAGCAGCAGCGTCAACATCTTCGCCATGTGTATCAGTCTAAATCGTAATTCCCCCCAGTGTCATCTTCTTCTTCATCCTCAATGTCCTCGAATGTTGGCGTCTTATTGATCAACTCTCATATTTCCACAGCCCGACAGGCAATCTTTTCGCCAGCATCATTGACGTGATGGTTCTCAAAGATATTAGGAACATCTGTGGAATATTCTACATCAGGAGCAGTGTAAGCATCATCTTGTTATGCAACTTCATTAAATGAATTCCTCTGCTCAAACCTTTGCAATACTCTCCAGTCATCGCTACGTGCAAATGTGTCTTCCAAGAAAAATATCTGTGTTGCTTGATTTGCCAAAATAAAAGGCTCGTAGGTCTGGTACACTGCCTTGACATTGATGGATTTGAAATAATCATCAGCTCTGGGTTTTGCGATCCTGGAAAACAGGTTATACCAACGATAGCACAACATAACCACACACCGATGAACGTCGAAACTGGAGATATACTGCAACTAAACAATGTCTGTTATGTTAGCATACATTTCAGTTGTCTCTTCGCCGTACTTATCCGTGCTCATGATGGCACTGTTTTGTGTCTTCCTTCCTTTGTCGCGTGCAAGGGTGTTGTAGCGCACATCTCCAACAACGCAAGATTCATAATGTCTTACCCGAGTATCAGGACCCATTGCTAGTGCCTAAAGGGCATCATTAACTGCCTGCCCATCCTCCCAAATCTTCTTAACCTATGGTTAGAAAATAGATAAGCTGATCATCTTATGTACTCAATATATTAAAAAAACTGATAGTGCAATTCAAAAGCTTACATGGCTCTTGAACCATTTCGCAAATCCTGCCATAACCAGTTTGTCAATGTTTCTTGGAGTTTGCGGCAGTAACTCCTTTTTGTAGATGCTGCACAACATAGTGATCCCGTCAAACATCTAAATATATAAGAATGTGCTGCAAGTTTAGTAGATTATGATGTATAAGCTGCAGTACTTAGCACTTACTCGATATAAGGTAGAATCTCAGGACAGTTATTCAACACATACCAAACACTTTTGTCCAAATCTTTAGGTTTGTTGTCTTGTCGACTCTTCCTTGTAACTCGAATAGAACAATCGAAAACATTGAGCTTGGGATTGTCTTCACCCACCTCTTTCAATGTATTTTGAGCAGAATGTCAACACTTCTGTAGCAATGTAGGCCTCTGCAATGGAACCCTCAGGTCTAGCTCTGTTCCTAACATAGCCCTTGAAAGTACCTAGCCGCCTTTCAATAGGGTACATCCAGCCATACTGTAATGGACCTCTAAGTAGTGCCTCATTAGGTAGATGAACAGCCAAATGCACCATCACATCAAAGAAGGCTGGAGGATATATCTTCTCAAGGTCGCATAGGATAGTTGGTATCTTGTCTCTAAGACGCTCCAAAGCATCTATCCTGATATTTCTACTGCAGAGTTCCCTGAAGAATTGTCCCAACTCTGCAACTGCTCTGTATAAATCAGGGCGGCCCAATCCTCTAAGGATAACAGGTAAAACCCTTTGAAGTAGGACGTGGCAGTCATGAGTTTTCAACCCTTGTACCTTGTTTCCATCTGCACTGACTATCCTTTCAGGGTTGGAAGCAAATCCATGTGGGAATCTCACATGTGACAGGACCTTGCAAAATTCTTTTCTTTTTAGCTTGTCCAAGACATACACAGCTGGTGCCATATCCCGTGGTTTACCTTCATCTTCCACCTGCAAATCCTTTCTGATACCCAGGTGTGTCAAATCAATCCTAGATTTTAAGATATCTTTCGTCTTGCCTTCAATATTAAGAAGTGTGCCGATAATGCTGTCACATATATTTTTCTCGATGTGCATCACATCAAGATTATGCTGCAGATCCTAATCTTTCCAATACTCCTAGTCCCACAAAGTGGACCTGCGTGTAAACAATAATCTCTCTTCTGCCCTGCCATGCTTCCTTTTCCCACTACCATTATCAGGATGGTTTCCTGGTGTAATATGCCTGACCTTCTCTAATTCCACTTGCAACTCATCGCCGGTGAGCCTCTTTGGCGCATCACGGTTTTCATGCTTTGCATTGAACACATGTCTTCGGTATTTTGTAGGACACAACTTGTCCTTGGCGAGGAAACGACGGTGTCCAATGTAACAGATCTTGCTAAGTATTGCGTATGACAGCGGATTCTTGTCACAACGAACGCATGCATTGTAACCATGTGTTGTTCACCCTGACATAGTGCCCAAAGCAGGATAATCATGGATGCACGAAATTATAATAGCATGCAAAAATAAATCAGCTGGTGGGCTGCTATATAGGTCTCGAGTGAGAACACCCGTCCATAGCTGTTGAAGTTCCTCCACAAGAGGCTCCATGAATAAATCAAAATCCTTTCCAGGACTTTTTGGACCTGGGATGAGCAAGGCCATCATGTAGTTTGATTCTTTGGTGCAGACATTTGGAGGCATGTTGTAAGGGATAACAAGCACTGGCCACATGCTATATGTGGCGCTTTGGTGGCCAAATGGGTTAAATCCATCTGTAGCTAAGCCAAGTCTAATGTTTCTCGGTCAGCAGCAAACTTTTTGTGTTTCTGATTGAAGCTTTTCCAGTCACTACCATGAGATGGATGGCTCATTACATTCTGATCTCTATACTCCTGGTTCCTAGAATGCCACAGTACATCCTCTCTTGTTTCAGCATCATGAAACAACCTCTGCAATCTTGGTATAATTGGAAAATGTCTCAGAACATTATGAGGAATCCTCTTCACAGCATCGCCATCTTTCCATCTTGATGATTTGCATTTTGGGCATTCACTTAAGTTGGCATAATCCTTCCGGAACAGAACACAATTATTCTTACAAACATGGATCATATCATATCCAATTCCAACTGCACGAAGGAAATTCTTCATTTTACTATAGGTGTGTGGCAGTTCAGACGCATCTGGGAAAGATTTGCGGAAAGTAGCCAACATCGCATTGAATGATTTGTTGGTCATCCGCTCAGATGTCTTCACCTGAAGAAAGGTGACCATAGCTGAGAATACTGACAGCTTATTTCATGGGGTGACAGCCACGTTGCATTGTTCCAAATGCGGGCCCACCGTTTTTCTTATGCAAGTGAAAGTTCACGAAATGCGCGAGCATTTCGTAGCATTGTTTCAATGTTGGTCAAACTCACTGGCTCCGCCACCACCACCTCCTCCTCCTCTTCCACCTGAGCATCAGGCAGATCAAGATGGTGATCTGCTGCTTCCACATAGTCAGTAACATTGACGTTCACAGCTTCACCATGATGAACCCACCTAGTATATGTGACCGACATCCCATACAAGTGTAGATGATTTTGCATAGTCGACTGGGGTCTTGTAACTAAATTCATACAACTGCTACACGGGCAGAGCACATCTGATTTCGGACCGCCGTACTCAGCTCTGATAAAGTTCATGAAGTTTTCAACCCACTCGACATATGCAGCGGAGAATCTTCGAGCAGAAGTTATCCAAGTCCTGTCCATCTGTTAGACATACAAATTAGTTCTTCTACTAGATATTACAGGAAAAACATATATGCTTTTTTATGAAGTCCGAAAAAAAATACCTTGGTCGATGTCTAAAGCTATGGCAAGATATTTGGACAAGCAGATCTAAGTAATGAAATATATGTAAAGCTAATTCAGCAAACAGATTTGAGTGCTAAATTATGGCAGGCTATTTTAGCAGTCATTGAGGCCGAGCACACAGCCATCAAAGGCCATCTCAGCAACAATGATCGAGTATAAAATGGTGTAGAGTTGTTTCACCTAACAGATTGGCTACTTGACCATGGCAATCTACATCACAATAAATATATGGCAGGATATTTTAGCAACTAATCGGGCGTGGCATGCCATCTCAGCTAAGCAGATTGAGTGCAGAACAAGGCAAGGAAGCTTCTTAAGTAGAGTATATTGACTGTAAACTATTTCGACAAACAGTGAGATTAACAGCGTCTATCAGCTAACATTCAGCGCTACTCCGACATGCACGGGGCCTCAGTCTAGAATGCGCGTATCGTGGGAGATGCTGACCGCCGTGCGTCTCCACAAGAATGTCACCAGTGGTGGCGGCGTGGCTAGAGGACGATAGTCTACGAGAGCGTACTGTGGGAGCGAGAGGATCGCCGTGCGTCCCCTCGACGAACCGCGGCGCCAACGTATCGGCGCGGCGGGGAGGGTGGCTTTGGCGGAGCGAATGGAGTGGAGGGGGCCGGGGGGGAGGGGGGTTTGGGGAATATTATTGGCTAGTTGGCCGAAGGGCGGTTGAATTTGGGATTTGGGGGGAATTTTCGCGCGATGGGCAGGGGAGTTTGGCGCATGGTCGGTTTCTCCAAGTGCGGTCCGACATGTCAGTGAAGAGGCAAGCCGAAGCATGTTCCGTTTGCGTGAGCCGTGTGTAGGACCGACCGTGTGAGGGGTGTAATGCGACCGCGACAGGCGTGCTGTGAGTGTACCGCTTTTTTCCTTTTAAACTTGGTGCTTCGCGCGATCCATCGATACTACTACTAGTAATCCGGTAATCCCGACTAAAACGGCGGCCGGGTCTTTTCCCGTGCGATTTGCTGGGAGGTTGGCTTAGTTGGTTTTTTTAGGACGAGTAATGCTACACCTACGTAATCCCAGTTACATAATTAACGTAATGTGAAACGTGTGGGCTGTTGATTGGAGATTGGGGGGAGGGAGGGGTCCACCACCATGAAAATTAGGGTGGAGAGAGAGGCAATTTACGTTAACCCTTTCGTAGGTTCCCGTAGATGTAGAAAGATGTGAAATGCATGAATGTGTAGTGGACGTACTATTGGAGTGCCTAAGATAAATTGTGTATGTAGGCCCTATGTGTTTATTTACTTCGCATGTTAGCTTTGTCTCGGGTCAAACCTTCTAAGTTTATACACACAAAAATGAATCATCATTCCATATATTTTCATACTCCTACAATATATCTTACTATTATTCTGAAAGTTCATATACACCGAACGAGATTCATGCAAACAGGGCAGATTTTCATTACATTTCGAGCTTTTATAGGACAGAAAAATAAAAGAAACCCGACCCTAAACCTATTCTACGGCGGCGACCGACATCCTCCATCTGCCATCTCCATGTACGAGGGCGGGGTTCAAGACCCGTGAAGTGAAGGTGTGGTCTCCCACGAGGAAGAGTAGAACACGGGAGATGGACCGGCCAGTTGGAACACCATGCCCTGCCGCCTCCCATGCCCTACTCATCCTCGGAGGAGTCCCCGACCTCGGCGGTGCCGGTGGAAGTGAGGTCGATGATGATGGATGTGGACGGTCCATCGCTTCACCTGCCACATGCGCCAGTGAACGTTGGACGGCGGCAAGTAGGACGCGTGGCTGACGGTGCTCCCGTCATCGGCCGCCAGCGTGGACACCGCTTGTGCGGTCACGTCCGCGTCCGGCTACGGCGCTATTGCATTGCGAGCGGCAACTTGAGCGAGGGAGGCGACCTCGAGCTTCATCCCCGAAGACAAGCTCTCCCACAGAGCGTTCGCGCTCGCGGTCATGGTGGATGTGGTGCCAGGTAGTAGGAGGATGCGCTATGGTGTGGAGTTTAGCTGGGCGTTGCCGCTTTAAGTAGCGCATTCTGATGAGGCCAAGCGTTCGGGTGTGTCATTAAGTCACCGGAGTTGGTTCCTCGGGCACCGAGCCTCTTAATGATGGCATACATACGGACGGCATGAATGCGGACAGCTGGCGCCGGCTAGGAATGCACCGCACGACAACACGAGGGACGAGGGTTTTTGGTGTGCCAGGGTAGTCAGCTGCGGTCGTGGCAATGTTGGAAATGCCCTTTGCTCACATGCGATCCCCACATGTCATTGAAAAAGCAAGATGACCCGGCATGGTCTCAGGTCCTGGGGATGCAGCTGGCCGCGCAAGAACACTCCGCGGACGCGTCGCAGCGCACGCGCACTTCGGTGCCCCGTGCATCCTCGACGAGCCGAGTGTTGATCTTCTGGTCGTGCCACAGTGCTAACGCCACCCTCGGCACCCTGAAGTCGAGCGTGTCCAGCGACGATGAGCGTGTCACTCACCGCGGTCGCCGTGTCCAGAGGTAGTGCGGGAGCTGCGCCACGTTGTTGGCCCCCACGACCCACATGAACGGTTGCCGGTGGCGAGGAGGCTGTGGGCCAGCTCCTCCATTTGACTAGTGTGCGCCACGTCATCCCGACAGGTGTGCCCCACATGTCGGTTTCCCTTTTTTCCTGGCCAAATTTGAGCGTCAGTGCTCCGCGTTACGCATTAGGCACAGAATAGGTGGTTTTTGTGCCCTGGTTCAAATGTGGTACAGTACCAAGTTTGTTACCCTAGCCCCAAGTGTGGTGGTTTTGGGTACGGTAGTACCCTTTTCCTTTTCAACTAGTGAAGCATAACAGTTGATTAAGTAGCCGGATGGTGTGCTAATGTAGGTGTCTGACTGTTTGAAGGAATAATTGAGGTGTGCCCGGTCCATGCCCGCATTTAGGGGTTCAACTTACCATGTTCCGGCAGTAGTAACTATACTAGTCCCTGCGTACTCCCTCTATTTTTATTTACTCCGCATTTTAGCTTTGCTCAAAGTCAAACTTTGAAAACTTTGACAAAGTTTATAGACAGAAATAATAATATATACAATAACAAATCAATACCATTAGATTCATTATTGAATATACTTTCACATCATATAGATTTGCTATTGTAAATGTTCATATTTTTTCTATATATTTGGTCAAATTTTATGAAGTTTGACTTCAGTCAAACCTAATATGCAGAGTAAATAAAAACGGAGGGAGTATCTTACTCTGTGACCAAGACGGAAGGGAAAACGAGACAACTTAATGTTTATTTGAGCCGTTCAAGTATAATCATGTGGCGTTGCTTATTTCTCAATCCTCTTCAACCCTCTTCTCCATCGATCATGCTGCCTTCCGGTCGAGTCCATCCTCCCGCATGCCTCATTTGAACATTCCGCCGAGTACCATTCGCATGTGGGCCTAGACCATGCTTGTATTTCCAATGTTGTAATTTGTCCGACATGCATACAGACAAACGGTTCGTTTAAAGTATTACTTTGCCTCCACTACGTGTCGCTTCCCATCTTAGTTTTGACATCCCATTCGGTTCATTCCCCGACACATCTTGATGAGATCGATTGATGTTGAGAGATCAAGTGTGTGTCGTGCAAGGTGATAAAGGTTTGGTGTGTTTCTATGATAGAAATGACCCGGGGGGGTCTGTGTGGATCGGAGGGAGTATATTGTACGTTCAAAAGAGAAACGAATGTACTATACCAACCCTAGTCCTCTTTCAATCGATCTCCGGACCCCGAGATGAAACCGAGAGAGAACGAGTGGGTGCATGTGTGATACCTAAGACGGATTCAAAATTTTGAACCGATGATCATAATATCAGCAAATCATATATAAAGGGTATTCAATGTTCGTCTCACTTTTGAACGTACATTATACTCCCTTCGATCCTTTCTAGTTTACATATAAGTTTTATGTGTAGCCAAAGTATCTCTACTTTGATCAAACTTACAGAAAAAGTATCAACATTCAACAACGCCCAATCAATATTGTTAGATTCGTACGTACTCCTAGATTTTATTCAAACAGAGATGGTTTCCAATTTGTTTTCAAACACGTGAATGTGCTTGTTCTCACGCATGCTCTTCCTACTAGGATTTCTCCATGTATAGCCAGTCCAATAGTAACTTTTTTTAAGCTCCCTGTCCAATAGTAGTAGAAGTAGTAGAACTAGTGGAGTACTGACAACATCTGCAGTAGAGTATGCAGTGCTCATAGTACTAGTAGTATACTCCCTCCGATTTTATTTACTCCGCATAAAACTGAGGGAGTACTAGTATCTAGTAGTATAAATGACGTGGGCGGGGGAGGGGGAGGGACGTCGGTTTGCTCTCAACTGCAGTCCCACAAGCGTGCGAAAACGCAAGACGAAGCATGTTCCATTCGATGAGCGGCGTGGAGGGTCCAGCGTGCCGGGGTGCAACGCGAACGCGACAAGAGTGATATACACCGTCCATTCCTTATGAACTTGCATACTTCGAGTACTCCTTTTTTTAACACAGTACAAACGCAAGCGCTCATACATGCGCGCATACACTCACCCCTATGAACGCACACACACGCACACCCTACCCCTATGAGCACCTTCAAGAGACTGAGCCGTCATACCTCTATCTCTACTCTCGGTGATGATGGTGCGCCTGCCATCTTTCAATATAGACCGTCCAATCTATATCTGACGGATAGAAAGCAAACTATGGCAATTTGTGAAAAGGATACCCGCACCTCTATCGTTCATCCTTATCTCCCACAACTTCATTGTTGAGTAATTAAAAAAGGAAGCCTCTAGAACAATCTGGCATGGTGGCTGCTGCCGGCGTCGTCCATCCCCATGCCTCCGCTATGTCCGACCACCAATCACCACCACGCCCCACTCCTCCTCACCTTATCTCTCATCTTTCTCGAGATATCATTTTTCGATGAAATTCTCGAGATACCATTTTTTGATGAAATTCTCGAGATATCATAAAAAAAATGCATCCTGATGTTCTGTGCAATGCACGGGCATCTTGCTAGTCATCTTGAGATTTATGAAGTCACCGCCTCGTCGTTGACAGGAACGGTGGGGAGGTCCGGACGTCTGCCACGTGAAACTCCGAAACTTTGGTCCCATCCCACCCCACAACTCTCCAGGCTCCAGCCGTCCGGCTTTGCAAACTCCGCACAGTCAAAACCGATTGACCGGTCGTCACCGGAACCACTATTCACACCAGAACCTTTGCTGCTCGGCCTACGCCAGCAACTTGCCGGCCGGTCACCACTTCCCCAAAACCACACCTCCTCTCCAGCCCATTCCCCCACCTTTCGATCCCCTAGCCCGCATCAACCGTCCCCTAGTTCGCCGGAAAGCCATGGTGCGCCACAAGATCACGTACTACAAGATGCTGATGCCGGAGCACCGAGCAGAAATCGTGGCGGCATTCGGCACCACAGACCTCCGTTCCCAAGTTCGCTTTGCGGCGGGCCAATCCCCGAGTTCTCTGGAGCCAAGCTCCGAGGAGGAGGAAGCCGATCCAATGTTCCTGGCGGAGGTCGCGGCGTAGAAGGCCCCCGATGCATATGAGACGATGGACATCGACTTCGTGCTAGTGTCCGGGTCCCCCATGGTGCAAGCGGACCAGCGGTTCAACATGGCGATCCTAAACAAGGACCGGGAGGCGGAGGCTCAACTCAACGCGGAGCGCGCGGATGCCACTGCCATCGAGGCCCTCCTGCAGGCGGAACCGGATGTCGTGGATGTGAACCGGGTGGCGGAGGCTCAACTTGACGCGGAGCGCGCGGATGTCGCTGCCATCGAGGCCCTCCTACAGGTGGAACCGGACGTCCTAGACTTGAACCGGGCGGCGGAGGCTCAACTCGACGTGGAGCGTGCGGATGCCGCTGCCATCGAGGCCCTCCTGCAGGCAGAACCGGACATCCTGGACTTGAACCGGGTGGTGCTCGCGTCCATGCAGAGCACCCGCACACTCCGTGTGAACGAGTAGCTGGAGGCCGAGGACAACCACGGTGCGGAGACACACATCGGCAGCTACGGCTGGTTCGCGCCGGCAGCCAAAGACGACGAGGCCGGCTCGTTCCGCGAGCAGTGATAGTTTTACTTTATGTTGTTGTTTTTAGGGATCTTTTGCTGTGTAAAAACATATATTTATGCAAGTCGCCTGACTTTCATCATTTGGGTCAGTCGACCATTTCAGGCGGTTGGATGAATATCCTACGTCTCCTAACCCTTCGTCTTCCTCACCTCCTCTTCTTCCCCAACAGACCACCTCACGGGCTGTATGGATCTTCCCCAACATGCGGTTGGATAAACATACTGTATGAACGAAAATTATGTGTTAGTGGTAGGATGGCTGAGTTTGGTTTGATCACATGCGGTAGCACGTGTTAGTGAGGGTGCGTTCCCTTGGTTAGTTTTGCGGCGTGTAGGAGGGACTGTGTGAGGGTGCGGTGCGACTGCGACAGCCGTGCTGAAGTGTACCTCCTTTTCATTTTGAAAACTCTAGGCAAGCTTGGCAAAAATGTGTGGCAAAGTATGGCAATGCAAGGCCTAGGCCAAAACAGGATACAAGTACGTACGTACTACTTGTGTTAAAAAAGAAAGGTGGGGTTTTCCTTCGCGGGATTGATCGATACAAATCCTCGTTTGACGTGTCAATTAATGCGTATTTTTTTCTCCAACGCCCAAGGAGCTAACCATCTCACTCCTCATTGCTTTATTAATGCAGCGCCATGCAAACCAACCTTCTCACTTCCGCATGCATGCAAGGGTATATTAATGTCCTTGGTTGCTAGTACGAGGCAAACCCCATCAATTTTGCCTCGATTAGTGTTAGTGGCCTTCTGCAAATTGTAATTTTGATACTGGCCTTGTATACAAAAAAATGGAGGTAGTAACTATTTGACTTCTGTCGGATTCAGGGCTTCGCAGACCCCAAAGAAGGTTCGAACTCTGGGGCGTGTGCGAAGAACTCAACCTATCCAACCAACCAACCCGTCGCCATACAGCCTAGCTCGATGGATCAAGGAAGGAGACGGACACGTCAGTTTACCCAGGTTCGGGCCACCTTGTGGTGTAAGACCCTACTCCTACTTTGTGGTGGATTTGCCTCTCGAGGGGCTGAGGATGAACTAGTACAAGGCAAGAACAACCTCGCGAGGTCTGCTCTGGGACGAGGGTGAGCCGTCCTTCGGTTCGGTCTCCCCTCTCTCTATGGTGGTGGCTAGCTAATACTTATAGCGGCCTCGGTCCTCTTCCTCCAAAATGAAGGCGGGAAGGGATCCCACAGTGGCCAATTTGAAAGGGGACAAATAGTACATCTTATCCTGACGAAAGGTGGTCTTCGCCTGCAAAGCTTCTGGTCATAACACCGCGGTGGGCTCGGCGATGACATCCATCCTGCTGTCCTAGCGGTCTTGGTCTCGTTGCACTGGAATGGAAACCTTTGCCTGATTCCTCGGGAACCCACGCCTGCGCTTGCCTCCTTAACACCAAAGAGGAAACCTGCTCCTCTGCGCCTACTGGCGCCTGCCTGGCCTTGGTCGTCATGGCTTGCGTCACCGCAAACTCGTGAGGTTGGATACCTGCATAGAAATCTCCCCTCCTCAGGAGGCAGCCTGGGGAGGCCGCTCCCTCAGGAGGTCTTGGCGCTGTCTGCCTCGCGAGGCTTGGCCCCTCGCGAGGGCCTTGTATTGTTGGTGTTGAAACTAGGCCGTACTGGGCCGTCGATGGAGCCACGCCGTGGGCCACAGGCAGGCAAGTCTGGGTACCCTGGTTCCCAGAGCGCCGCCAGTAGCCCCCGGGCCCAAGGCGCACTCGGACTTGGCGTCGAGGCAAAGCCAGAGGGCAAGGGCGAAGCGTCGCGGGCCCTAATCGCCTGCGGGCCAGGCTGACCTGTGGCGCTTGATGGAACGTGGGCGCCTCCAGTAGCGGTGGTACCTCCCCCGGAGAGAGCTCGAGCGATGATGACTACACCGAGCTGCCGCGATCGGGCCTAGGAAGGGAACGCGGCGCCAGGGTCTGCGCCTCTTGAGTAGCGGCCCTCTCCGTCCTTTCCTTTTGCTTCACTTCCTGTATCAAAATGATGAAGTGCCTCGGGAGGGCGTGTAAGAACTGCGGCACTTGCGCCTTTATTTTAACATTTCCGCCTTATGCTCTTGTTCGTGCTCACATTTCCCGATTGGGCATTGGTCCCCTTTTTGATCTCGCGACATCATGTTGCTCTGCACTGACAGGACCCAGTCCCCAGCGAGCTTCGGCCGTCGCTGGTATGCCAGGTCACGATGCCATGTGCAAGGCCAGGAGGTGAGCGGCCTGAGGTCCGGTGAGAGCCCCTGAGGCACGATGCTCAGGAGGTCCCCCTTGGCGCCCAAGCGACTATCGAAAGATTAAAAAAGGGGGGCCCTTGCCCGAGCGAGGTCATGAAAGAATGAAACTCCAGTGGCTAGGCTCATGCTGGTGTACGCAGGATAACTTAGCTTGGCGAGGTCGTAGTTCACGGCGATTCCCTTGCTGCGGAGGTGGGCTTCCTTGGGACTCTCGATCCTGTGCGTGTTCTGGAGCAGCTCTGCTTAGCTTTTCGCGAGCTGGAGAGCCATGATGACGAGGACCTATCTCCTGAGGCTCCTGCAAGTTAGTTAGTCACGAAACATGAGGGGCGACACGCATTGAAGAGGTTCCTCTGCACCCCCGACCCAGAAGCTCCGGCGGCGGAGGCCAGCGGTGGCGATGGCAGTGGCAACGACATCGGGGACGAGCCTCCTATGACCGAAATGAGAGACGGCGACGGCCAAGGGGGTGGTGGCACCTCCTCCTTGTTTTTATCCTGCAACACTTAGCGTTCCTCATGGAGGCGTAAAACTTTTGTCTGAATTTGTGAACATTCTGCGTCTGTAATAACTTATTTAGGACTCCGCGACTTCCTTATTGTGCCTGGTTTCGTTCTTGCTTGCTTTTGCGCTCTGCGTCGGTAGGGCCCAGTCCTGCGCATGCCTCGACTGCCGTTGGGGCATCCGGATCGCCAAGATGACACCAAGGGGCGAGGGGCTACGTGACTAGTGAGGCCCCTGAGTCGTGATGCTCAGGGGTCCCCCTTGACGTACGAGCAGCCCTCATGAAGGAAACGTGGACGCTGGGGCGTACCCCTTCATGCTCTGCGTCGGCAGGGTCCAGCCCTGCGCATACCTCGACCGCCGTTGGGGCGTCCGGATCGCCAGGACGACACCAAGGGGCGAGGGGCTACATGACTAGTGAGGACCCTGAGTCGCGATGCTCAGGGGTCCCCCTTGACGTACGAGCAGGCCTCGTGAGAGGAGCGTGGGCGGCAGCAAGGTTAGTCTGGAGTATCAGGGACAATACTCTTGGTGCTCTACGTCGGCAGGGCTCAGCCCCGCGCATACCTCGACTGCCATTGGGGCGTCTGGATCGCCAGGACGACACCAAGGGGCGAGGGGCTACGTGGCTAGTTAGGCCCCTGAGTCGCGATGCTCAGGGGTCCCCCTTGACGTGCGAGCAGTCCGTCATACCTTTCCTTGCCAGCCTTCACCTGAGAGGGACGCGCGAAGACCAGGTGCCGGGTACCTGGTGAGGTGGCACGCGCCAGGCCAGGCTTGAGCGTAGCCCCCGCCAGCCCCCTCGTGCATACCTTGCAGGGGGAAGCTGCAAGGTGTAGCTGATTGAAGAGCCGAGAGGCTATCCTGAGGTTGGTGCAGCCGCTAGGGTGCCCTTAGTCGTTTATTCACCAGCGCGGAGCATGGTACTTCCACTTGGCGTGGGCATAGCCGCTCCTCGGCTGTGTTGTCTGCCAGCGCGGAGCATGGGGCTTCCACTGGTGCGTGGGATGGAGTTCCCTTGGGGGGAGACTCCGGGGCGTGTACAGCCCCGTTCGTACATGTGGCTAGCACGACAGAACTGGAGGAGTTGTATCTGGGCACCCTTGAGCCAACGCGGGACTCACGAGGCCCTACCTCAAAGCGGGTTGCGCCTGATTTTTGGCGCGAGGTGCTCATGAGAAACCTGTGGGGTGTTGGGGAGGCCTGCGCTGAATGAATCTCCAAATGCCATCGCATGAGAAGGCCGAACACCAACGACCCCAGGAGGTGACGTGAATGGGGCCGGCCCGCCAGAGAGAGCTCAACCGTTGGGTTTATCGACGCTGCAGGGACGGACCCGAGCACAAACGCCGTGCCCAGTCTTCTCATGCAACAATCCTAAGAAAAAACAACTGGCGTGCGGCTCCCGCGGCGGGGAATCACCGGGTCGCGCGCCCTGACTCACCCACTCTTGATTAGCTCACGGGAGAACAAGGCACCAAGGACCCCGGGAGGTAACGTGTACGGGAGCTGGCCCGTCAGACAGAACTCGGCCGCTTGGATTTAACAGCGCTGCAGGGACGGACCCGAGCACAGACGTCGTGCTAGTCCTTAATCATGAGGCGGTCGCAGGCGGGGTCGTGAGGGTGCACAACATTCATGGTGACGAAGCACCGAGCATGCAGGTTGCAATACTTAGGAAATTCATGAAGGCAAGGCCAGTGCTACGTGAGGATGATGCAGCCCGAGGGGCGCCCTCAGTTAAACAAACCAAAAAGTCACCTGGCATCATTGTTGTAGAAGCGTTGAAGTAGCTCAAGACGCGTACTGCTGAGATCGCTCCTCACGAGCCGGCTGGCTCCTGAGGCTCAGGAGGCTTTGGAGGCCCGGGAAGCTTGCGAGGGTCCAGCACCTCCTCTGTCAGGACCGCCCGGCGCCGGGCCTCATGAGCAGCCAGGACGCCCTGCATGTAGCGCTGGTGCGAGGCAGCCATGTTCAGCAGGCTGAACGGCATGTGGACGTAGCTGCGATGGTAGCCCCCACTCCGTCCAACGCGGGATGGCCAGAAGAGCTCCTGAGAAGCAACCCTGTTGAGACCTGGGATGTTGACACAGACGCGCAGCTCGCTACCCATGTTAGGGGCGGCAGCTGCACTAGATGATGCGGGGCGATGCTCGCCACACATGGCTAGCGCCTCCTGAAGCTCCTCGGTCGCCTTGGTGATGAATTCCCGAGCGCCTGGCGCCTCGTGCCTTGCGCCTTGCTCACGGAGGCGCACATCGAAGCACGCCCCCATGTGGTGCCCGAACACCTCCCTCGTGATGCTGGTCAGGTCAGAGGCCCTCCAGACAAGAGCCCCCGAGCCCATCCTAATAGGGGCGCCGGGCACGCCTTCCTATGCGAGAGGGAAAGGCGCCCTGGCAGTGGGCGCGGGGCCTGAGGCACGATTGCCAGGCGCCCGAACCTCCTGATGGCTCTTTGGAAAGAGCTGCTTCTTCTTCTTGGGGATGGCCTCAGGAGGCAGGATGACACCCTTGCCATTTGAGTTCTCGACCGCCGCTGAGCACCCCAGAAGTTGGCAATGAAGCGCTCGCATAGCTCGTCCCAGGAGGAGATCGAGCCCACCGGGAGGTTCAGAAGCCAAGAGCGCGTGTCGTCCTTGAGGGCCATGGGGAATCGGTTCGCCATGACCCTGTCGTTGCCGTTCACTGCCTCGATGCTTAGCTCGTAGAGCTAGAGGAACTCTGTGGGGTCGGGGGTGCCGTCGTAGCGTGGAGGCAGATCCGGCTTGAACTTGCCGGGCAGACGATGCGGCGCAGCTCCGGGGTGAAAGCACGGCACCCTGCCGCACTCACAGGGGCCAGCCACAGTGGAGGAGCCTGATCTCGATGCCCGCGCGCCGCTGCCTCTGGCGGTACGCGGTCTTGACGTGGCGGTGCTGGAAGCGCACGCGCTTCTCCTTGGGGCCGCTGCACCACCTGGCAGCTTTCTTCATCGTGCGCCGGCGCTCTGCGCGGCGGGTCACGCTGGGGAGCTACATGCCTCGGCTCAGGGCCCACGCCATGCAGAGGAGGGGGAGGAGGCGCGCCGTGAGCCATGTCGCCCGCTAGGGATGGCGGAGGGCGAAGCGAACGAGACGGTGCAGGAACGTCACCGGCGGCGTTGACGAGCTCGGCGATGTGGCCGAGCCTGTCGTCGTAGGGGTCGTTGGCCGGACGATAGCACAGAAGCTCACGCGCCATGAGCAACACAGCCTGGGCGTTCTCCGGCCCATGGCGAACATGAGAAGATGACGCCGTGGTCAGAGTGGGTGATGGGGTTGCGGTGCGGCCGTCGCGCCGCACGGACGGTGGCAGCGATGTGTCCTGCTGTTCACGGACAGCAGGGTCGGTGGCAGCGTTAGCCACCGAGGAGGAAGAGCAGCGAGGGGTGCCGTCTCCCGCAGGCGCCGTCTGGGCGACACGAGCAGCCCGGCACTCGGCTCGAACACGGCGAGCGTCGGCCATTGGAACGGCGGAACGGCAGTGGAGCGAGCGGTGGAAGAGAGGCTTCGACACGCCCCTACCTAGCACGCCAAATATCGGATTCACGACTCCGCAGACCCAAAGAAGGTTTGAACTCTGGGGTGTGTGCGAAGAACTCAACCTATCCAACCAACCAACTCGTCGCCCTACAGCCTAGCTTGATGGATCAAGGAAGGAGACGGACACGGCAGTTTACCCAGGTTCGGGCCACCTTGTGGTGTAAGACCCTTCTCCTGCTTTGTGGTGGATTTGCCTCTCAAGGGGCTGGGGATGAACTACTACAAGGGAAGAACAACCTCGCGAGGTCTGCTCTGGGGTGAGGGTGAGCCGTCCTTCGGTTCGGTCTCCCCTCTCTCTATGGTGGTGGCTGGCTTATACTTATAGAGATCCCAAAGTGGCCAATTTGAAAGGGGACAAGTAGTACATTTTATCCTAACGAAAGGTGATCTTCGCCTGCAAAGCTTCTGGTCATGACGCCGTGGTGGGCTCAGCGATGACATCCGTCCTGCCATCCTGGCGGTCTTGGTCTCATTGCACTGGAATGGAAACCTTTGCCTGATTCCTCGGGAACCCACGCCAGCGCTTGCCTCCTTAACACCAAAGAGGAAACCTGCTCCTCTGCGCCTGCTGGCGCCCGCCTAGCCTTGGTCGTCATGGCTTGCATCACCGCAACCTCGTGAGGTTGGATACCTGCATAGAAATCTCCGCTCCTCAGGAGGCAGCCTGGGGAGGCCGCTCCCTCAGGAGGTCTTGGCGCTGTCTGCCTCGTGAGGGCCTTGTCTTGTTGGTGTTGTAACTGGGCCATACCAGGCCGTCGATGGAGCCACGCCGTGGGCCGCAGGCAGGCATGTCTTGGTACCCTGGTTCCCAGAACGCCGACAACTTCCTTCCCCATTGTGGTGACATTGATGATATCTCGAACGTTGTGGTTTGGCGAAGTGCGTTCGACGGAGCACACCATTGAGGGAGACCATGGTAAGTCATTTGCAAGTGTCGCCTGCAAGCCAAGACAACCGCCTTCTTTGCATCCAGGAAGTCTGTTGAACCAAAGGACGCGTAAATGTACTAGTACTACACAATAGCGTCGTCCGTCCAGCTTAGTGCGGTAAGGTGGTTTCTCGAAGAAGACGATGGAGAAGGGGAGTCAGCGAAGAGTGAAATGATGGTTGCTTCGTCCGTGCTTTGTGATTTGACACCTCAATGCTTTGTGATTTGTGATACAAGGGACAGGGGAGTAGACTCTGTGCTCTATACTGTACATGCGTCCAAGCACGGGATAAAGAGGAGAGAGGTTGCATTTTTCTATTCCTTCAATCAATCAATTAGGGAGCTTCGGTTCCATCTTTTTGGCTTTGGCAGCACCGTCCACAATGGTTCCCATCGATGCCAAAAGCTATTTTCACATTTGGCTACACATTGTGGATGCCCTTAACCATACCACTTGGTTTTGCTCCTGTGTGCTATCTATACAAATCTCGATTATATTGATCTAAAAAATTAAAGTATCAAGATTAGTAAAAAGGAGGTGATTTTGCCACGCGGAAGGCGGGGGAGGTTTCTTATTTTTAGAGGACGTTGGCCTGGCGGTTTACTAACATGCGGTCCCACGTGTCAGTGCTTTACCAAGCCGATCCGCATCCCACATGAGGCAGAACAACTGCAGAAGCAACACGTGGTTAACTTGAAGAAGATGAGGGAGAAGCGGATTCAGCAATGAGTGAAATGATGGTTGCTTCGTCCCTCCAACCTCTTTTTTTTAGCATTACTTCGTCCCTCCAACTTTACTGCGGTAAAGGTGCAGCTTTGTGATTTGATGCCTCATTGCTCATTACTACGCCGGCGCCATGACTGGGGTGCTTCACCCCTGCTGCTCTGCACTCTTATTTTCGGTATGGCACGTGGACCCGGTTGCTTGATGTCCCACATGTCGGCGAAAGGGACTAGAACATTTATGAAAGCGAGCGCTCCACTCTTACGACCGAGGAGTACACGACACGGCGGCCCAGTGAACTGTTACTTGTACTGTAGTACTACTATAGTTTTGTTGTTTCGCACGATCCATCGATACAAACCCGATTAAACAGGCAAGGGCGGGATTTTTCCCGCGCGGTAGATGATACTAGCCATACATTTCAAAGGCAATTTTAATGTATGCAAACTGAATAATTAAGTAACAATATGAGATCTAGTAAAACTAAAAACACATATGATTTATTGTGTTACAGTGTAGTAGTAGTGTTGTATTGCATAGTTGTTAGATGTAATATGTGAGAACGTGTATAGATGTACTTTTGGAGGGCCTACTGAGAGAAATTGGGCATAAAGTGGATTAAAATATTTTTATTCGTCTTCATAGCATTTGTAACTCATATCTACAGTTTGTACAGTAGACGTGAATGCTTGTTCGCTCTTACAAAACCAGTGCAGCAATAATGGGGTGGCTTGCGCCAATTTAGGCACTGGCACGTTGGCCTACTCAGCTCCACAGAGTGAGCAAGAGAAGAGATAAATACACGGGTGGTCAGTGTATTTCAAGCGAAAAGCGTAATACGGTCACCGGACTTCAGAATACGCTCATTACGGTCACTATATACGTTTTGCAGTGATTATACGGTCACTTGCTCACCGTTCAGCATCGGATTGCACTCTGTTGACCGGCCAAATAGTCTGCGTGGCACTATGTTGACAGGTTAAATTGACCATGTTCCTTGTGGGTCCCACCTGTCAGTTCGCATAGGAAAAAGGCAAGATAAACACAAATTTACGCAGGCACGACAAGATTCCAACCCATGCGCGGGAACCACCTGGTTGTGTATGTGTCTGTCAGGGCCTGATGTGTGCGCATGCACGTGTAGATTGAGCACTTGAGCGTGATAGTGTGTGTTGGTCGTGTGGTGTGTGCATGCATGCGTGCGTGTGTGCGTGTGAGTGTTGCGTGCATGCGTGGCTGTGTGTGTACGTGTGGGTGTTGCGTGCGTGCGTGGCTGCGTGTGTTCGTGTGAGTGTTGCGTGCATGCATTTTGTGTGCATGCGTCGTGTGTGTACAATCACCACACCAGCTCATGTGTGTTAAAACAGACGGCTCAGCATACCAATACAAGGCCACCTTGTCCGCTGTGCCCGCGGTCATGACTTCGAACCACCGTCCAATATTTTTTTATCATTTGTTTTCATTCTTATACGCGCGGACAGGTGGGCCCAATGGTAGTGAGATAATGTGATGCAACACTAGAGGTGCCACATGGAGCGTTTAATTGGTCAACTAGTCGTGTCTTGAGCAAATACAGAGCTGTACGGTGAGCCCGTGACTGTATAATAATCACAAAACGTAAATGATGACCGTAATAAGTGGATTCTGAAGTCCAATGTACGTATCATGCTTTTGCTTCAAATACAATGATCGTCACTGTATATATCGCGAGAGAAAGATGAAACATGCGTGAATGTGCTGGGGGCGTACTTTTAGAGGATCTGGAGATAGTTTGTGTGTGTACGTGAAAGGGGCGTAGAGGGGGTGTATGCGATGGAGAGAGAGATGCTCTTCATTTCTCTTTATTATGACTAACTTTATATATAGTATAAAAATATAAAAATTCACAGTGCGGAATAAATATCATTGGGTGCACCATGCAATGCAAATTAACGTTCATACTCCTCCATATAACTTTGTAATGTTGTATATATGTAGAAATTCTAAAATAATTTTTTGGCCACACTTTGTGTGGTTTCATTCAAAAGGAATGTTGTATGCGAAATAAACTGGAAGAGATGGCTTTTTAGATCAATGGGGTACGTGATGTAACATGTGTGAATGTGTAGTTGACGTATTTGGCAGGGCCTAGAGAGGTATGTGTATGTATTACGTATTCGAGAGAGGCATGGATAGAGGGGCCGGTGGGGGGGGGGGAGGTGGGAGAGATAGCGCGAGAAATGAGAGAGGTCTAGAGAGAGAGAGACGAATAGGATGTCACGACGAGAGATGCCCTTGAGTGTGTATATGCAAGGGGGAGGCGATAGAGGCACGAGGAGAAAATATTTTGTGTGGTGTCTGTGTTGGTATGTGTGGGTGTGAGAAGATAACGTGACCTGGGGGCAGAGGGTGTGTCACCGCGTGAGGTCCGGTGGGCCGAGGTGAGGCCCTTGGTTCGGTTCCGTCCTGCGCCACATTGGTCGGCCCGTGACGCATTCAGGGAGATCCATGGAGGACTAGTCGCACAAGACAAAGATACCAGAGTCATGAAGGACTCTGTGTCCACTGACAAAGCCGGCTAGGATTTGTAACCCTAGGTCCTTGGACTAAGGTAACCCCTTATCTATGATATTACCATTCATCCAACCTAACTTTAAGGGGCATCCTATAGAATGCTCTGCTAGAATCATACTCGTCAATTAGGAAGAGAGGTGGAGACAATGCGTGTGAGACAGGCCTAAAGATAATGTGCGTGCGGGAGACACGTAGGCAGGTCTATGTATATAGAAAGGGTCGATGGGGATTGTGCATGTGTATGCTTGTGAGAGGAAGAGTGCTTGTGATAAAGGTTAGTGAAAAGAGTCATAAATGGTTGCGAGAGGGAGGGAGGGTTATATCGAGAGCATGTCTGCGAGAAAGACACGTTGGGAGAGAGTGTGTGAGCATGTGTGAGAGACCACCGATGGATATACACCGTGTGCGCGTATGTGTGAGAGAGAAAGTCAGCGCGTGTGTGAGGAGGGGCCTATGGAGAGTGACACTACACGTAAAAGACCGATGTACACATTGATTAAAAATATAAATTGTATCAAATATTAGGATGGGATCATGATATTTGCAATTCGCGTAAGGAACAGTCATTGATCCATCAGACATCTATATTCTATCAAATTTGAGCATGTCTATGTTATTATTCAACATAATTGATCCACGGAGTTAGTATTTTGAACTCCAGACAATGCATCACTTTAGCAATCGAATATAAACGTGAGTATAGTTCATGTTGTGTGTGTAAAGCACATTATACATACAAAAGTTACACAATGAACATTATAAATAGCTAGCTATGAACTAGCATACATTTGAATTCAACTTAAGGTGGTTTAAAAAAATCGAATTCAACATGAAGTCCATTCAATTATTTGAATTCGAGATCATGGCATTTGTAAATCATACCTAAATTATGGGGGCACCAATCTTTGCTCTGCTTTTGTACATAATAGCATATATAGTCGTGTACAAAATAGATTCAAATTTACCTCCTCCATTCCAAAATAATCGTAGTTATAGGATTTACATGTGTCAAAATTTCAAAAAGAAGCGCATAATTTAATGAGGTTTTCAAACATACAATGTCAAATTTAACGTTGTCTATTTAGGTCAATCCTCAAAGTTCAAGAGTACTCTAAACGTGAATGCTTCTGTTTCAAAATTTCGAACGAAGTGCCAAAAGAGCCTCTACTCGCCCGAAACCGCGTGAGACCAATGTTTGGTAGAAGGAAATTACTTTTCTAACTCCGACCCGTGAAGCCTACCGGCCCGACGTCTATAGGTCTAAACCGGGTTGGTTTGTAACTTCATCTACACGCCACGCAACCGCCTCCGAAAAACATTCATACACCATGGCCGCCTAAACACACGTTCGCTCGGCCGAAATCGCTCCCGCCCACTATTTGGGACACCTAGGATTACCGTCCTACCCCCGACCCACAGTAGGTCCAAAATTTAAGTGGGGGGCAAAGTTTGTACTTTCCCCAAATTTCAAACAAGCGCGTCCCATCTGTTAAAAAAATAAAAACAAGCGCGTCCCAGACCGAAACATGGTTCCCCCTTAGCTCCCCCCGCCACCCCCGCCCCCGTCCGATTCCCCATTCGTACTCCGTGGGCGCCAAAACTACCTCTCCACCAGCCGCGAAACCCCGGTGTCCTCCGTCCGCCACCCCATCCCACCCATCAACCGCCGCCCTCCTCCATCACGCCGGAGCCGATACCCCGACGTCATCGTCCACCGCAACCGCAACCACAACGCCCTCCACGGCTAGTAGTTGAAGCCGAGGCCGAGCTGCCTCCAGGACGCCGACATGCGCCGTACCCGAGACAGTTCAACCACGCCGTCCTGCGCCTCACCGCTGCCGCTCCAACGTCGCCACCGTCTACCTCACCGGAGCTGTTCCCGCTACGCCATCCTTCGCCGCCTCAGATCTGCTTCCCCTCTGCCGACAGATGGCCACCGCAACACAGTCAACAATTTGGCCATGGGTTCGTCCAAGGCTCCACCCTCCTCCAAAACATCGGTTCCCCTGGTAAAAAGAAGAACATCGCCGCGATATCAGGAGGACACATCACTGGCAACTGGAACTGGTACTCCTCTTCCCTTATTCGTGCAAATCTTACGTGTCTAGTTGCATGGTATTCATCCCACAGAAAACACTAGTTGACCGCTTCTTCCTACACCTTCTTCCTGATACTAGACGTTCCTCGTAACTTGTGATGCACAAGGTTTCTCCTCATATACTATTTCACCTTAGCTAGAGGTCTGTCGCCCCCCTGGATTTCAATTCCTAGTCAGTTGATTCCCAATTAAAGGAAGCATTCCCTGGCGTAACAGGCACTAGTCCGCCTATTACGCCGGGGAAGCAGTGCCTCGGTGTTTATCTTAGGGGTGCGTGGGGCCTAGGAGCTGCTGGCGCCCAATCTGGAGGTCGGCCGGGCTTAAAGGGATGGTCGGGGGGCGCTGCCAAGCACAGCGGTGGTGTGAGGTCGAGGGGAGGGTGGGGCGGCGGAGGCAGGGGTCTGGGCCGGTGGTCGCTGGCGGTTCGAGAAAGATCGTCAACAGTGACTGGCGGGAGGTAGACGAAGGCCATCTGCCTGTTCCTTGTAGATCGGATGGTTCATAAAAAAAATCGACTGACCTATTTATTTTCAGTCGACTGTTATTTTGATAGGACCACATGTGGTGGTGTGCTGGAGGAGTACCTGCATTTCCCAGCCATCCCTGTGCTCATATATTACAAAATCATACGGAGTAGAATCTAATTTTGTTTGCCATGCAATGTTGTAGAGCTATCATATGTCTCCTGTCATTTATTTTTCAGCCACCTGCTATCTACTACTTTTATAGTGCACTAGTTCTGCACACACTTCACCCATACTCTCACTATTGTTTTTTATGCATGGGTATTTTAGCCTCTGCCAACCGGTTGATAGAAGCACGAAATAAAAGAGAGAAGTAGCCCCAGCTTTCTTTGGGCTTAGGCAAGACACGTTTCGGCGCTATAAAGGGTGCAGTGTCAGCAGATGGAGACGGTAAACGTAGCTCTGGAGTTGATGATCTCGCTCGCCATGAACCACCATCCCAGGTGCTTGCTTTAACTTCGCGGTGTCATATGTGGTTGCATGTTGCATATGGTGTCTAGCTTGTATTCGAAAGGCCGAAGTCGGTCTTTATTAAGATAAGGAAAGATATTTTTTACATGAACCACCATCCCGGGAGCACCAGAAGACAAATAGCTAGTCAGGGCACTGGCCGAGCCAGTGACAAGCCTAGCACAGACAGGCATCACCTGGAAGCCAACTAAAAAGCTACGATGGTGGCGAAGCAGCCCGCCTCCCACCAGGCTCTCAGGTCCTCGATGATCATGCTGACCACTCCAGCCGGATGTCTAGCTTGTATTGCTTCCAATTTGGTTAAATTGCATCTGCTTAGCTTACACATTATACCTTTGAATATGACATGCCTTCCTGTTTTTGGTACATACTAGTACATCTGTCTATTAACCATGTTCTTACATCAAACTAATGTTCTTGTGTATCCCTCATCAATCACTTATGATGAGACAGTCACCCCAGTGGGTTACTGTGAGAAAAGATGCTCTTTTAAAGAATGCAGTGTCAGCCTCCCCACATGATTCTCAAGAAACAGCAAGGCTAGATGAAGATAGTGAACGTAACTCTGTAGTTGATGACCGCATTTCCCCTACACCACCATCGCAGGTGCTTGCTCTAACTTGGCAGCGTGATATGTGGTTGCATGTTGCATATGGTGTCTAGATTGTAATTCTTCCAATCTGGTTAAATTGCATGTGCTATAATGCTTAGTTTATACATTATACCTGTTAATGTGACATGCCTTCCTGTCTTTAGTACATAGTACATCTGTCTATTAAGCATGTCCTTACATAAAACTACTATTTTTTTGTATCCCGCATCAATCAATATGATGAGACACCTTTAGTATATGCAGTGTGATATTGGTTGCATCTTTCATATGATTTATAGCATGCGCTGCTTGTAATTTGTTGAAACGCCATTTATGATGGGACGCTTTTAACTTGGCAGAGTCATATTGGTTGCATTTTTCATGTGGTATCTAGCTTGCATTGCTTCTTATTTGTTGAAATGGCTTCTGCTTAGTTTACACAAATAGTTGTGAATATGCCATGCCGTCCTGTTTTTCGTACATATTCCATCCTGGTATCATGTGTTTGCCTTACATCAAAGTAGTGATTGTCAGTATCATGCATGAATGAGTTCTGAAGAGTGAATTGTATTGCTTTTTCTTGTCGGTTTTACTTGACAATTCAAAATCAATAAAGCGGAAGGAAATTAGCAAGGTAGTGGATAAAGGTGCTCCTTCCAAACGGAGGGCCTCTACATATTCTACTCCACAACCCCCCCCCCCCCCCCCCACCCCCCCAAGAAGATTTGCAAGACAACACATGCATAGACACTCAATGTAGGTGTGTTGATGATGAGCATGTATCCCCTAGTCCACCATCACAGTGATCCCTCTAACTTGGCACTGTTATATGTGGTTGCATGTTATGTATGATGTCTAGCTTGTATTGCTTCTAATTTTGTTGAATTCCATCTGCTTACTTTACACATTATACTTGTGAATAAGACACGTGTTCCTGTTTCTAGAACATACAATATCTGTCTATCACACCATGTTCTTACATCAAAGTACTACTGTTGTGTAACCTGTAGCAATCACTTATCATAAGACACGTTTAACTTGGGAGTGTGATATAGGTTACATCTCGCATTCTTTTCTAGCTTGTACTACTTCTAATTTGTTGAAATGGCACTTATGATGAGACAGTTTTAACTTGGTAGAGTGATATCCGTTGCATCTTTCATATGGTGTCTAACTTTCATTGCTTCTAATTTGTTAAAATGCCTTCTGCTTAGTTTACACATCATGGCTGTGAATATGCAATGCTGTCCTTTTTTCTTACACATTCAATCGTCCTATCATGCAGTCGCCTTACATTAAAGTAGTGCTCGTCAGCATCCTGCATCAATGAGTTCTGAAAAGCGAATTTTTATTCATTTTTCTTGTGGTTTTGACTTGACAAGGCAATAAAATTAAGAAAGAGGAACGAAAAAATTAAGGCAGGGACTGATGGCGGTCTTCCGGCGAAACCGGCATCCCAGGTGCTTTCTCTAGCTTGGCAGTGTGATATTGTCTTGCATGTTGCATACGGTGTCTAGCTTGTATTGCTTGTAATTTGATTAAATTACTTCTGCTTAGTTTACACAAATAGTTGTGAATATGCCATGTCGTCCTGTTTTTCGTACATATTCCATCCTTGTATCATGTGTTTGCCTTACATCAAGGTAGTGATTGTTAGTATCATGCATGAATGAGTTCTAAAGAGTGAATTTTATTGCTTTTTCTTGTCGGTTTTACTTGACAATGCAAAATCAATAAAGCAGAAGGAAATTAGCAAGGTAGTGGATAAAGGTGCTCCTTCCAAACGGAGGGCCTCTACACATTCTACTCCGCCATCCCCCCAACAAGATTTGGAAGACAACACATGCATAGACACTCAACGTAGCTGTGTTGATGATGAGCACGTCCCCCCTTGTCCACCATCACAGGTGCTCCCTCTAACATGGCACTGTTATATGTGGTTGCATGTTATGTATGATGTCTAGCTTGTATTGCTTCTAATTTTGTTGAATTCCATCTGCTTACTTTACACATTATACTTGTGAATAAGACACCTGTTCCTGTTTCTAGAACATACAATATTTGTCTATCACACCATGTTCTTACATCAAAGTACTACTGTTGTGTAACCTGCAACAATCACTTTTCACAAGACACGTTTAACTTGGGAGTCTGATATAGTTTATATCTCGCATTATTTTCTAGCTTGTACTACTAATTTGTTGAAATGGCACTAATGACGAGACAATTTTAACTTGGTAGAGTGATATTCGTTGCGTCTTACATATGGTGTCTAGCTTTCATTGCTTCTAATTTGTTGAAATGCCTTCTGCTTAGTTTACAGATCATAGCTGTGAATATGCAATGCTGTGAATATGCAATGGCACTAATGACGAGAGACCTTTAACTTGGAAGTGTGATGTTGTTTGCATCTTGCATATGATTTATTTCTTGTACTGCTTCACATTTGTTTAAATGCCAGTTATGACGAGACACTGTTAACTTGGCAGAGCGATATTTGTAGCATCTTTCATATGGTGTCTACCTTCCATTGCATTGCTTCTAATTTATTGAAATGCCTTCTGCTTAGTTACCTTCCATTGCATTGCTTCTAATTTATTGAAATGCCTTCTGCTTAGTTTACACATCATAGTTCTGATTATCTAATGCCGTCCTGTTTTTCGTACATATTACATCCTCCTATCATGTGGTTGTCTAACATCAAAGTTCAGTTCGTCTGTATCACGCGTCAATTTATTCTGAAGAACTAAATTTTTATTCCCTTTTCTTGTCGGCTTGACTTGACATGGCATAGAGAAAGAGGAAGGAACACAGAATGGCAGGGGATGGTGTTAGTACTCAGGACACATGGAAATGGAAGCGGAACAATTATGCAGATTCTGCTGGTACTGATGGTGCAATAGAAGGTCAAAGTCCACCGAAAAATTGTACAAATGCGGTATCCTGTGCTACACGAGCTGCAAAACAATCCAAACAGAAACTAATAGCTGTCACCAAACAAGCAGCGACATCCCTAGTTGTTGCAACACCTTCCACAGTACCACCAGCTGCATGAGTTACTCGTTTGTCAACTCAGCTAGCAGCATGTTCCCAAGCTCCCTTGCCACCTGACACTACTTTCGAAGCACTCTTGACACAAGACGAGTTGGCAAGATCAGATGAACCTTGTGAGCTTCAACAACAAGAAGGTAGTTGCTGGAGTCAAGTTATAGTTGCATGCTTCTTTATATGTAGTCTCACAGTTTGATGTACACTAACACTTCCTATGTTCGTTGTTGGACTAGCACCTAGGCGCAAGAGGAAACAGACATCAGGGATAATGCTCGATAGGTTAACTAAATCTAGAGGAGGAAGAATGGAGATCCATTTTGAGGCAGGTATAAAAAGGCCACGTGATGCTACAGAGTCAGCCAAGTTAGTATCAGAGGCAGCGGTTGCCGTTAGGTGTCATGCACGTATCCTCCCAATATGGATTCAGTACAGGAATGACAAAGACGAAACCCAGTTCAACACCTTCCTCAACCATTTATCTGTAAGTATGGCTATGTATGGAAACTAGTAATATCGTCTTGCTCTGTCCCATACTTTCTAGGTTGCTGATAATGAGACTCCCATAATTTTCAACATATGAGGTTCAAGTTGGATAGCCAAGATGATGCAACCAGACAAGCTTGCACCCATGTTTTCAAGTCTACTCTGCGACAGTATCGATATAACTTGAGGAAAACTCACTTTGAAGGCAAGGCTAACAGTGAACTTGCCCAAACATCTCCAGTGGAAAATATATCGGATGAAGACTGGAGAGGCCTTGTTAAACACTGGTCTGATCCAAAGTATCAAGTACGTTATATATATGTGATCAGATCACATGTTGAACTCCTATTTATGCATGCGCCTCACAAATCTATCTTCTTGTAGGTGAACTGTTCAAAGAACAAGGCCAACTGTACGAAAGTGAAATTCCAACAGACGACAGGATCTCATAGCTATATTGCACGCTGTGAGGCTCTTGTAATTAGCTGCTGTTTCACTCTTTTCGATGTGCCATATTATCAGATCTATATTGACTTGTTCCAAATGCAGAGGAAAGCCCGCAAGGACCAAAAAGTACCTCAACCAAATGCTATGGAAATCTTCAAGGACTGTCACACCAGCAAGACGAAGGGCATGACTACACCAGTCAAAGCCGCTGTTGTAAGTCCTTAATCCTCATGCCTTTTAAGTACTACTTACTCTGACTTGTGCATTGAACTGCACGGTTTGCAGCCAATGTCTATTACTCTTTTCAATTTCATACACAATTGTCTTAGCGTATCATTGCACCTTACAAGGTTTAAAAGAGAGGAGTGATGTTCCTTTGATCCTGATCTGTAATCTAGTTCCGTGCTGGACTTACCCACACAACGTTACAATTGCCTATTTGTTTGTTCTCAGTTGTTTTTTGATATGAATGCTGTCATACTATGCTTACCGTATTATAAACTTTGTCTCTTTATCCTTAGCTGTCAATACAATGTGCAGAATATTTTACGGTCAGAATTAACCTGGTTTTATTATGTACTTTGTAGTAAAATAAAACTAGTATTTTACACAGGTTCACCAGAATAAGTTCTGTATATAGACCAAAGCTATTTTGTTTGGTTTTGCTGCCTCCTTAATATCTTCTGTTCTGGTACTACTAATGTAAAAACTCAACTTTTCGGCAAGCTATGGAACAAATGGTGGAACCGCCACCTTCTAAAGGTGACGAGGCAACTATAACCGCAATGTCACCTCTTGCTGCAGTGGGTCAGTACCTGTCCACTAACAGTGCCAAAAGCATGTTCCTGCGTAATACTGGGTTGGTTGTTAAGGCAATCTCGTCCAAACTACCTCATGATCAAGATATGCAAGCTCAAAACAATGTTATATATGCTCTCCAGACACAAGTCCATTCCCTAACAGTGACCTTTGTGAAACAAGGACACCCATTGTTCGATGTCGTCAAGATATGCATGGTTTTGAAACCAGACTATCAGACATTTGCTATGTTGTTCATGAGCCTAGGAGAAATGAAGGCGAAGGTTATGGTGCTCCATTGGACAGTACAGCATGAAAACGTAACAGTCAGGTCAAATGAACTGAACATCTGAACTTCTGGTGGTGCATTTATCTGCCGGACTGTTAACTTTTATGCCAACCTTCCTTTTGTTTTATGGTTGTAATCTATTTTGTTGCGATACAAAATTTGTTCTTAACATGCAGCCACCGGCTCAAGAAAACAGCAAGCCATTTTTGTATAGTGTAGGGTGTTCCCTATATTTGCACTGGTGGCGAACTTTGATGCCCAGTGGATGTAATCTGTGCAATCGCCTTAATAGCCTAGCGAGTTTTCTGGCTTATTTATTTCCTAGTCTTCTTTTTCCTTGGTTTGCTAGTGGCCGCAACAACCATGGGCCATATACGGACCATGGTAACCTTGAGCCTGCTACAGGCCGTCGGATAAATGGGCCTCCAACAGGCCGTAGAATCAGTGGGCCTCGGGCCGTTGGATAAATGGGCCAACATGGACTATAAACGGGCGTAATTGGTATCGGCCCAGCATGGTAACAGGACGTTAACAGGCCGGAAGATAGCAAAGTCTTAATTCTGGCATAGGCATAACGGGTCGTTAATGGGCCAGAATATAGGACGGGCTGGAAACGGCGCAACGGGTTAACATGCCATAAACGGGCCGATTCTAACCACGGGCCGAATTTGGCCCATTAGGGGAACATGCCAGTAACGGGACGGAAGTAATAGAGGGCCGAAAAGGTGCCCAAGATCGTATGGCCCGTCAGTAGGCCGAAAGCTAACACGGGCTGGAAACGGCCCATGTGAATCATGGGCCGTTAATGGGTACAAAGAAATTTACTGTTCATTATGGGCCAGACACCATGGGCCACTAAAGGGCCCAAAGATACGAAAGGCCTCATATGGGTCGAAAGATGTCGTGGGCCATACATGGGCCGAAAGTGAAATGGGCTGGTGTTATATTCGACGGCCCACATGACGCTGTTGCGCCGATTTCGGGAAGGCCCTAACGGGCCATGAGTTACCGAGCCGTAAAATGGGCTATATGCGAACAGACCGTTAACAGGCTTTTCATGGGCCGACCCGCTAGCTTTTGACCAAGTCAAACGAGCCGGCCTTTGTAAGCTAAATGGGCCAGTGTTGGGCCGTCGCACGTGTCGACATATCATAGGCGCCTATCTGACCCAATGACGAGCTGACACGTGTTTCCTTCGGCCAATGAGAATTTTACACGTGGAAAATCCCCATTGGTCCGGGCTGTTAACGGGTTATCGGATCCAAAACCGGACCCGATAGCTTAACGGTGACCCGTTACGGTGGATGCCACGTGTCGGTTACCCTTGACGAAAGCACTTCCATGAAGCGTCATTTATCATCATGGAAGTGAACACTTCCGTGATGATAATTTTGGTATTGTCATGGAACACTTCTACGACAGCATAGGTATGACTATCTTGATTCTGTCATAAAATCGTCATGGATGTACATGCATGACAGAAAACGTGACCTACTATGACAAACACGTATCATCATGGAAGTGTATTTTTTTTGTAGTGTATGTAGGGAATCTATAAGAAAATGAAACCAATTTCTGCTTATTATATAACTCCCCCAATCAATACTGAACTGACTGAACCTGATGTGTCTAACCAAGTTTCTGGTGCAAACATACAAGCTCATGTTGTTCTTGAGCCTGAAGTGTCTAATGAACAGACTGCTAATGAAGGATTTGATGCAAACATTTTACATGCTCCTGGTGATGAACATATAGTGTCTAATGAGGGATCTAATGCAAGCATTTTGCAAGCTCCCATTGAAGGATTTAGTGTCTAATGATGATCTGCTATGTTGAGAGAGAGATAGGGATTTGCAGGAATTGATGACAAGCAAATTATAGTACATTTTCATGGCTTGAGGAAACGTCGAGGCCATCTGTCGGTGCAATAGACCCTGGGTCCATTGCACGGACTGTGCACAGGCCAGAGACAAGATTACAAGACCAAGATCAGACCAAACAAGGATGATCAATTCCTTTGAAGGATCCAAGTGCAAGTCGAGAAGGCCAAGGTGAGACAGAGGAATGAGGCATCGCTAAGGGAAGGACCTACCTTGCCGGGTAGGCGAGCCCGGCAAGGTTGGGTTTTACCCCGGAAGCAAGCTCCCAGATCGTCCCGGCAGGCCTGCCGGGGCTGGCGGAGGCAAGCCACTCCACCGCTCCACCTCACAAGCGACGCAAGTCATTAATCAAAGCGGTGTCGAGCTCCAAGGTGACTAAGTGGCTGCTTTTTGCCACATGGCAGCCACTTCCTACAGAAAACACCTCCATATGACACCCGTCCTGAGACATATCAAACGAGCAAGCGAGAACGTGGCAAAACAGCCCGGCAGGGCCTGCCGGGCGGGCTGTGATGTGACACTGAGCGGCGCATTTAATGCGCTCTGTCAGCCTGTAGAGTTAGGTATGATAGCACTGTTAGCTATCTAATCAGTACGCAAAGACTGATTTGCCACCGTGGTGACCCCTTAATCTATAAAAAGACGCCCATGGCGACCGTAGAAAGGGTTGGCCCTCGCATATTGATACGCTGGTAGCCACTCTCGCCCCAGAGCAACCTTGCCAGGCGAGTGTGCTACGTCCACCACCATTATCCACCATCAATCCACCAAAGCAGGACTAGGGTTTTACGCCTCACGGCGGCCCGAACCTGGGTAAAGACTGCCCGTGTGATCTCTGCCGTGCTGCGCGACGCTTCTCCGCCCTTTGTGCAACGTGCCCATCCCCCCGCCGAACCAAAAGGGGCTCATGGCCCCATAGGTGGCCGTGGTTTCCCACGACATCTTTGGCGCGCCAGGTAGGGGGATCACTTGCGCGAAACCGAGAGCGTACGTTGCGCGTCATCTTCATCGACATTTTCGTTGTCGACGGCGTCATCGATTATGGCGCCCAAGAGGAAGCCCGGAGCTGCAAATCACCCGTCCACCTCGAAGGCTCCGCCGCCCGCGACCGCCGATGTCATGGGGAATGCGGGGGCTCGTGAGGGTGTGAATGCTGCGGGGGACGTGGTCGGCGCAGGCGGCGCCGTCGCCACCTCCCTCACGGCCGAAGCAGGAACGGGAGGTACCGGGGAACGACAGCATCAGCAACATCCCAACGGCCATGCTCCACGAGGTACGGATGGAGGGATCATTCCGCCTGAACCCCTTCTCCTCACCAATGGGCACAGCCGCAGTGATGATGATCATTCTAGGGCGAATCGCAACCCTCCGGCCGCCCCCGCTGCGGGCGTGACCACGGGGCATGCACCACCCCCGGGGCGGGCTGACCCAGCTACTGTGCCCAACGAAGCCGCTGGCCCTCAAGCGCCTCCACCGCGTCACCATGCCGTCCAAACGGCTGGTTCGCTGTAGCAAGGGCATGGGACGGTCGCCACCGGCAACGTCAGGAGCCGAGCGACACTACGATCTACATCGTCATCACCTATGCCAAGCACTACCTCAGAAGCCATGGCATGAGCCCAACTGCTTATGAGATTTCCACCGGCGACAGACCAGATGGATGAGTGGCGAGCCACCATCCAAAGTCTAATTGGTTTTGCCGAGGCAGAAGGATCATAGCGGGCCGGACCGCCACGGCCTTCCCAGGCAGCAATGGCGGCTCGTGCGGCTGGCCGTGCGGGTGGGGCCACCCTTACGGTGCAATCCCCACCACGGCAAGCCGCCCGGGAGCCGCAAAATCAAGCACCCGATGATGTCTCGATGGCCTCATCAGACCCTCGAGCGCGTCAAGGCCGGCAGCGTGCCTCGGAGGGCAGGCGAAGGGAAGGCACGCGCCTCATTGACGAGCGGCGCCGCGACAACCCCCGCCGGTCCAATGGGTGTGATGGCCCCGACGTCGACGAGCCCGCGCTCGGAGATGGCGGGTGCCTGCCTTTCGTGGTTGGGTGCCCTGCCTTCACCCATGAGCTACGGCAAGTCCGTTGGCTGTCCACTCGCACGTTCAAGCCAGAGATACCCGAGAAGTATGATGGGAGACTAAATCCGGCAGAGTTCTTGAGCATCTACACCATCGATGTTCAAGCTGCTGGGGGAAGAGATGAGAAGGTGTTCGCCAACTACTTCCCTTTGGCCCTCAAGTCAAGTGTGAAGTCTTGGCTAATGCACCTGCCGGAGAACTCCATTTTGACCTGGGCTGACCTGTGCCACGAGTTCATTGGTGCCTTCACGGGCGGCCATCAAGAACCAGGGCGGCCCAGCGACTTGCAGCTTCTCCAGTAGAAAGAGGGAAAAACTCTATGGAAGTACTTGCAGAGATTCAGCCGAGTCCACAGAAATATCCCAGATATCCACCCAGCAGCCATGATAGCTGCCTTCCAATCCAACGTGCGCAACCGCAGGATACGTTCCAAGATGAACATTCGGTTGCCCAAGACTGTGAAGGAGCTCTACACTTTGGTGGACAAATGTGCTCGGGTGGAGGAGGGGAGGAAACTTCTTGGAGAGGAAGATTGCGTCGACATTGACTCAGAAGATGACAACGAGGCCATCAGTAAGAAGAAGAAGAACAAGAAGCACAACAAGAAGCGCAAGGATAAGACAGTGATGACTGTTGAGGGGTCAGGCATGCCTAGTACCGGCAAGAAGGCCAAGGCTGAAGCCCCGGCAAGGAGGCTACCACATGCGCTGACTGCCGGGAGGCGGCGGCTGCCGAGAAAGCTGGGAAAGGTGATGGGCCGTACTGTAAGATTCATCGGATCAAGGGCCATGATCTCCAGGAGTGTCATCATGTTGAGGAGCTCGTCAAGAGGCAGAAGGATGAGTATGAGAAGCGCGATAAGGAAAAAGGTCAGAATGGCGCTTGCGGGAAGGGCCGGGGTGGTGAAGCAAATCGCCCCGGCAAGGCTCCTCGGAACCAAGGGAAACCCGCCAAAGGCCGAGAGAAGAAAGATTGCAGTAATGAGAGTGATAGAGGGAATGCAGAGGAAACCAGCGAGCAGGAATTCTAGAAGGCCACTGACGCCCTGTGCATTGACGGGGGTGCATCTTTGCACTCCTCTCACCGCCAACTTAAACAGTGGGCGCGTGAAGTCAATGCCGTGGAGCCAGTGGCAGATTCTTGGAAGCCACTCAAGTGGTCACGCACGCCCATCATCTTTGATGAAGAGGACCACCCCGACCGCATTACTACAGTAGGGTGCTTGCCGTTGTTGGTCTCACCAACAATTCGCAACCTCAAGGTCACAAAGATGCTGGTTGACGGCGGTGCCGGGTTGAATCTGATTTCCCCAAAGGTTATCAGCAAACTCCAGATAGCAGAGGAAGAACTTAAGGCCACAGGCATGTTTCAAGGAGTCAATCCCGGCAGGAGCCGTCCTAAGGGAAAGGTTACATTGCCAGTGACATTTGGATGAGAGTTGAACTACAGGACTGAGAAAGTTGTGCTTGATGTGGTTGACCTCCCCCTGCCGTACAACGGGATCCTTGGGCGCCCGGCCCTGGCCAAATTCATGGCAGCATCCCACTATGCCTACAACGCCTTGCAGATGCCAGGGCCGATGGGCGTCATTTTTGTTCCGTCGGACAAGAAAGACGCAATTATTTGCGTGGATAAGATGTACCGGGACGCGGTCGCGGCAGAGGTCGCAGAAGCTACAGTTCCCGCCAAGGGAAAGCATAGCAGAGGCACTGGCAAGGAATCCGGGAAGCGTACCTCTATGGAATGTGCTGCACCCGTTGATGACATGCCAGAGAGTTCCAACAGCAAGAGATCCAAGGCTGCTACACCCCAAGTGAAAAAGGTCACGGCAGGGCTGGCTGGCGCTGATGGTACTTTCACTATAAGCGCCACCCTTGATGACAAATAGGAAAGCGTGCTCGTTGCCTTCCTGTGGGCGAATATTGATGTGTTTGCCTGGCAACCGTCTGATATCCCTGGTGTTCCCAGGGAGGTAATCGAGCACCACCTTGCTGTCTGCCCACATGCTCGGCCCGTCAAGCAGAAGGTTCAAAAGTAGGCCTTGGAGCTGTAGCAGTTTATTGACGAGGAAATCAAGAAACTTGAAGTAGCTGGTTTGGTCAGAGGAGTACTACATCCAACATGGTTAGCAAACCCAGTGGTTGTGTGCAAGGCTAATGGAAAATGGAGGCTTTGCATAGATTTCACGGATTTGAACAAGGCATGCCCAAAGGACCCATTTCCCTTGCCGCGCATCGACCAGATCATGGATTCTACTTCAGGATGTGAGTTGCTCTCTTTTCTGGATGCATACTCTAGAAACCATCAGATTTTTATGTCCAAGGAAGACGAAGAAAAGACCTCATTCATCACCCCATGCGGCACATACTGCTTTGTGCGCATGCCTTTCGGGTTGAAGAGTGCCGGGTCCACTTTTGCAAGAGCAGTCCAGATTGGCTTTGAACCACAGTTGCATAGGAACATTGAAGCCTATATGGATGATATTGTGGTCAAGACCAAGGATAGATCAACCCTCATCCAGGATTTAGAAGAGACATTTGCTAATCTACGCAAGATCAACTTGAAACTGAATCCGAAGAAGTGCATGTTTGGCGTTCCCTCCGGCAAGCTACTTGGTTTCTTTGTGTCCCACTGTGGGATAGAGGCCAACCCCGATAAGATCAAGGCCATTGAGCAGATACAGGCACCCAAGATAGTTAAGGATGTGAGGCGTTTGACAGGATGTGTTGTCGCGCTTAGCAGATTCATCTCCAAGTCTGCCAAGCGCGCATTGCCGTTCTTCACGATTTTGAAGAGGGCGGGACCCATGAAGTGGATCCCGGAAGCAGATGCAGCACTGCAGGATTTGAAGGCCTACTTGTCTTCTGTGCCTACTTTGGTCGCACCCAACCCACAAGAGCCATTGCTGCTATATCTAGCTGCAACTAATCAAGTGGTTAGTGTGGCCCTAGTAACGCAGCGGGAAGTAGAAGAAGCAGCCACCTCAGCAAGTGTCCCGCCCGGGGAAGAGAAAGAGAGCGGCCTGGCAAGGCCAGATATGGATCAGGACAAAGAGGAGCATGGCAGCGGAAGCAACCCCAAGGACGCGACAAGGAAGAAGGTGCTGCAGCGCCCAGTATACTTCGTCAACTCCCTGTTGCAGGGGGCTAGATCCAGTTATTCTGGCGTGCAAAAATTGACCTTTGGCCTTGTCATGGCCTCAAGGAAACTGCGCCACTACTTCCAAGCCCATGAGAGCATGGTTGTCACCCGCTTCCCGTTGCAAAGGATACTTTGAAACCCAGAGGCCACCGGCAGGATAGTGGAGTGGGCATTGGAGTTGTCCAGCTTTGGCCTGAAGTTTGAAAGCACATCAACAATCCAGAGCAATGGTTGGCAGAGTTTATTGCAGAATGGATGCCAACCCCTGATGAAGAAGTACAGGAAACAGTTATCCCCATCAAGGAAGCGCCCCAAGAATGGATCATGTATTTCGATGGTGCCTTCTCCCTACAAGGTGCAGGGGCTGGCATGCTTCTCGTGGCTCCCACTGGAGAGCACCTGAGGTACGTCATCCAGATGCACTTTCCCCGGGAGGAGGTGAGCAACAATACAGTAGAATATGAAGGGCTTCTTGTCGGGCTTAGGATTGCCACAGAATTTGGAATCAAGAAGCTGATCATTCGAGGAGATTCACAACTGGTGGTGAGACAAGTCAACAAGGATTACCAAAGCCATTGAAGGAGGCATACGTCGAGGAAGTGAGAAGATTTGAGGAGCGCTTTGATAGGTTGCAAACAGAGCACGTACCCCATGCGGAAAACAGCATTGCTGATCACCTGTCAAAGTGCGCTGCGCAGAAGCTTCCTGTGGAACCAGGAACTTTTGTTCTCCATCTTACTCAGCCCTCCGTATCCCCGACAATAATGGCCCGAAAGAGGAGGAAATTGGAGTCCGGTAAGCCTCTCCCGGTAGAGCCTTTCCGGGCTCCTGACAGGGACCCTGCCGGAAACAACTCCCTTTCGATTGTCGGGCTGCACCCTCCTGCCGGGCCACTGGTCCCCGCGGTCGAGGGATGCGCCCCCACGAATGGGGAGGTGCCGCTAGTCCTCATTGTCGAGCCTCAGGCTCCAACTTGGGCAAGGCACATAGTCCATTTCCTCCAAACCGGAGAACTTCCCGAAGAGCAAGAAGAAGCTAAAAGAGTAGCCCAGAGGGCCAGTATGTATCAGTTTGTCGATGACACACTATACAGAAGAAGGCCCAACGGTGTGAAATTGAAGTGCATTTGCCGGGAAGGAGGAAAGGAACTTCTGGCAGAGATACACAAAGGCATGTGCGGCTCCCACATTGGATCAAGGCTTTGGTTGGGAAAACATTCCGGCAAGGATTCTATTGGCCCACAGCCCTCCAAGATGCGGTTGAGCTCATCACCAAGTGTGAAGCCTCTCAATTCCATTCCAAAAATATCCATCTGCCTGCCCAAGCACTCCAGACAATCCCTTTGTCATGGCCGTTTTTGGTCTGGGGGCTCGATATCCTCGACCCTTTCCCCCGAGCTGCCGGGGGCTTTGAATTCTTGTTCGTTGCAATCGACAAGTTTACAAAGTGTCCGGAAGTAGATGACGTGAGAAAGGTGACTGCTCAGTCAGCTATCAAGTTCTTGAAAGAATTGGTGTGCTGCTTCGGGATCCCTACCCGGATCATCACCGACAACGGCACCCAGTTCATGAGCCACGCCTTCATGCAATATGTTCATGCCCTCGGAAGCAAGATCTCATAAGCCTCTGTCGGACATCCCAGAAGCAATGGACAAGCTGAGAGGGCGAACGCTGAAGTGCTGCGAGGACTCAAGACAAGAACATTTGATAAGATGCGGAAGCACGGCAGGCAATGGATCAATGAGCTGCCGATGGTTCTTTGGTCCCTTAGAACAACACCAAAACGAGCTACCAGGCAGACTCCCTTCTCCCCAGTCTATGGGGCAGAAGCAGTTATCCCCACGGAACTCATTTACGGGTCACCTCGATTTCTCGCCTACGATGAAGTAGCGTAGGAACAGCACATGCGTGACGACGCCGTGCTTCTCGAGGAGAACCATCTCCGGGCTGCTACGCGCGTTGCATGCTATCAGCAAGCCCTGCGTCGCTATCATAGCCGCAGGGTTCATGCCTGGTGTTTTGAGGAAGGCGACCTTGTCCTTAGGCACATTCAGTCCGCCAAGGGTACAAACAAGCTGTCGCCGAAGTGGGAAGGCCCTTACCGGGTAGTACGAGTCACCAGACCTGGCGCGGTCTATCTGGAGACCGGAGATGGCATTCAATTGCAAAACTCATGGAATATTGAGCATCTCCGCAAGTTCTACCCGTAAGGTGCGGCTGTCGGGCCCTACCCGGCAGCCACCCTTTTGTACAGGCCTTGCCTCAGCTGCATGTAACCCCTTGTACAAAGCCAGGCGCAGACCCCTGAGCAACAGAGAAATAAATGAAGCATTGGGGGCCCCCGACAAGTTGCATGCATAAGCATATCATAAGCATCGCATGATTCATGTAGATAGGTTGCATGATCATGTAGATAGATTGCATCTGGCATCATCTTCATTTGCATAAACTGCAGGCTCCTTCCGTGGACTTAGTCCTAGGAAGAGGATGCGAAGACAAGCCAGCACTGCGGTCTCCGGCAAGCCAAACAGATAAGTTCCATCTCTTATCCATACATGTTCCGTGAGTAGGACTTGTGCATATGAAAACCTCGCCGCCTCGGAAACAATGGTACTCCCATCTACTGACACGAACGCTGCTTCGGTCAGGATGGTCGTAGTGGCCTTTGGCTGAAAGGGGTTGGAGGGGGGCTGGTCTCTCCCAATGGGTTCTGCGCCCGGCAGGCTCAGCCTCACGGCAGCAGTCCTATGGGGTGCCGGCAAGGTAGCTTACCGGGATCTACTTGTTTACATGAAAGTATGGAGGCGTTTCACCTCTGCATGGATATCGTACATGCACAAGTGCCCGGCAAAGCTTATCTTTTTCATTAATATGCTGATCAACAAGTGCAAATCTCACAGAACATAAACATGGATACGAGAGATTACATTATTTGAACTAAAATTTGGCAAGTGCCTACAGATTTAAGATTAAAAAAAAGATAAGTGCCCCGTGATGCTTTTGCCCTTGTCCATCTCCATCAGGAAATCGCAGGAAGGAACGGAGAAGGCGGAAGGCGGGCCTGGCTGGGATTCGACGCCTTCCCAGGATCAGGAGAACACCGTCGATGGGCTAAGAGGAAGAAACTGGAGGGCAGGCGCGGGCGGTGGCACTGTCGGGAACCCAGACGGAGTCACTGGCAAACACGACTCATTGGAACGGTCGCCCCCGTTCTTGACGCATCATGGGTTGCCGCCACCTTCTGGACCACCATCGCCCAAAGCTCCCACCATGCCCATCGATGCGAACGCCGCGTGCCCCAGGAGACCCCACAGAGAGCATGGACGTCCCCGACGGCCCAGCGATATGAAGACCCCGCCCGTTAAGGAAGCATGCACAAGGACTAGAGGCTCTCCCATGCACCAGACGGGCGGAGTACGGGGAGATAGGGTCCACCCTCACCAATGGCAAACCATCTCTGCAACCTCCCTCCAACGCCGCAGGAAAAGGGGGGATAGGCCACAATCGACTACCACACCTTCTGCCCATTATGGGCCTCAGCATGGTGTCGTTTGCGTCGCCTCTCACAAAAGTTGAAGCCATGGGCGACCCGGCGACGAGCACACCAGAGTCGCCACCTCCGGTGCTACCGCCGCACCGCCCGAGCGCCCCCATGGGGCTCACGCGAAACTCCAAGCTAGGGCCCGGGGCCTGGCCCCGGGCTCTTCCTTTCAGCATACCCAGAAGAAGTAGAAGGCGGAGGAGGAGAGGAATATGGATGAATGCCTCTGCTCCTCCCCCGCTCCTCCTTTTATAGGCGAGCTGTGGCTGGGGGCTGATTCCCCGGCGAGTACCCGCCGTCCTCCTCCACCAATCCAAGAAGATCGGGCCCCTGCCTTGATGCTCTCCCACACCACGCGCCTCCATTACCTACCCCACTCAATGCATGTGGCATGCGTGGCTAAGGATAAGGGCGCGGTGGGAAGAGTGAATTGGCAGTTATCCGCCCGTGCATTAAAGTCATTCACGGGCCATTACAAGAATGGCCCCACCACAATTGGCGTTGCACAACGTGCGGGAAACCGGAAACTGACCCAAGCTCAGGTTAATGAAGAAGCAAAGAAGATCTCAAAGGGTGGAGCCGCCCTTACATTTCTTCCCGTGCACTGGTTAGGGCCTACCCCGACGCCCAGCGGCGCGTTCATGCCAGGCCCGAGGGCTCCTATCGGTGCAACAGACCCTAGGTCCATTGCATGGACTATGCACAGGCCAGAGACAAGATTACAAGACCAAGATCAAACCAAACAAGGAGGATCAATTCCTTGGAAGGATCCAAGTGCAAGTCGAGATGGCCAAGGTGAGCCAGAGGAACAAGGCATCACTAAGGGAAGGACCTACCTTGCCGGGCAGGCGAGCCCGGCAGGGTTGGGTTTTGCCCCGGAAGCAAGCTCCCAGATCGTCCCGGCAGGCCTGCCGGGGCTGGCGGAGGCAAGCCACTCCACCGCTCCACCTCACAAGTGACGCAAGTCATTAATCAAAGCGGTGTCGAGCTCCAAGGTGACTAAGTGGCTGCTTTTTGCCACATGGCAGCCACTTCCTACAGCAAACACCTCCATATGACACCCGTCCTGAGACGTGTCAAACGAGCAGGCGCGAAGCTGGCAAAACAGCCCGGCAGGGCCTGCCGGGCGGGCTGTGATGTGACACTGAGCGGTGCATTTAATGCGCTCTGTCAGCCTGTAGAGTTAGGTATGATAGCACTGTTAGCTATCTAATCAGTACGCAAAGACTGATTTGCCACTGTGGTGACCCCTTAATCTATAAAAGGAGGCCCATGGCGACCGTAGAAAGGGTTGGACCCTCGCATATTGATACGCTGGTAGCCACTCTCACCCCAGAGCGACCTTGCCGGGCGAGTGTGCTACGTCCACCATCAATCCACCAAAGCAGGAGTAGTGTTTTACGCCTCACGGCGGCCCGAACCTGGGTAAAGACTGCTCGTGTGATCTCTACCGTGCTGCGCGACGCTTCTTCGCTCTTTGTGCAACGTGCCCATCCCCCCGCCGAACCAAAAGGGGCTCATGGCCCCATAGGTGGCCGTGGTTTCCCACGACACCATCTACCAGAAAGTCCCCGTATCATGACAACGTAGCATAAATACTTTCCTAATGTGTTGTTTGAAACTATTGGCATACTTGTGCAGGATAGATATATTGATATGCAGTTTGCGCACTGGTTATAGGTGCAATTACACTTCGATATTTTCAGCCAGAGAACAAATAATTCAAGAAGGTACAGTCCATGTTAGTAGTCCTTGTACACCATGTTGCATTTTGTGTTTTTTGGTGCTTACATCATTTAGTGTTTTATAATCAGGAACTACTTTGGATCATTAGCTGGTTTTCAAAGTGCATGTAGCTTCACATTTCTCAAATTATGTTGATTTCCGGAGTGCAAGTTCCTTCATATTTTTCAAGTTAAATTTCCCCCCTGGTAACTTGAATTCATGGATCCGCCACTGCACACAAATCATACACGCAGGCCAGTATGAATTAAATGAAATGCAGGGACTTATGCTAGCTTGTTGTACATGCTCACTGCAGCTCTGCTTGCGCTTGGGATGTTCCATGTACAAGTCCATCTTACCACTTGCTTGGATGTGCAGGCCTTGTGCTCCTTGCATCCCCCTCTGCATTTTTGACATGGCGAATGGTTGATCAAATAAGAGGAATTGACCTTGCTGTTGTACCGGAGGACAGGTACTTACAAGGTTATACCGGTGTGCAGGCTGTGTACCAGATCCCGTAGCACCGTCATGCTTCGCTAAAAAATGGTTTTGCTTGTTTCAGATGATATCTCCAGAAGAAATAAGAGTTAAAGTCAGAGTTGCATAGGCGTGTAAGCTAAGAGAGCAGTAAAAGGATATCCAAACATCATCGGAACAGTGCACAAGGGAATGATATGTGGATACCTAGTTCGGGCCGGCGTTTGGGCATGCTCGCCTAGCTAGAGTGCGGGTCACTTCAGAGCCGTTGAGGGTGATGCGCTGGCGTTGGCTGGCCACGCACGGATGCAGATCTTGAGCGGCAGCGGAGCGCTACGATGTAGTGGACGAGACCGTTGGTGAAGCCCCAACGACCTCGGGGGGTGGAGGTGCGACGATGTGCTCGGTGAAGTAGCCCCAGTGAGGTGGGAGATGGCGTCGGTGAAGCGCACCTGATGTGGTCGAAGTCGGTGTCTGTGAGGTACGTCGGTTGTGGCGGCCGATGTTGTCGGTGGACCACCCTGTGCGGTGGACGAGGGCGTAGATGAGGTAGCTCCGGTGCGGTGGTGAAGCGTGATCGTCGTCGTTATCCGGCATAGAGGTGGGGAAAGAGATGAGACGAGGGGCGATTCGAACTTTGCTTGGGTTGGCGGCGAATTAGGGATTTGAGCGCTCTGGGCACGGAAGGGGACGGTGGAGAAGGGAGATTTTGCAGGGCTGGAATTGGGGCCGCCAGATATTTCAATCCGAAACGTGGAAGCGCGAACTTTTTTTGTCGTCGTACTTTTGGGGGGGGGGGGGCGGGGGAGGGAGGGAGGGGTGGGTGGCTGGGTGTTAGCATCCGTATGACACACGCGACCACCACGGCACAACCCTGGTCTGCCTACATTTGAGAATGCAAACGAATCTTCTTTCATTTGCAAACGAATCTGTAGGTATTACCATGCCCGTGTTTTCCTTGCAAATAATTAGTCATTCGAAATGAGATACTATAAATTAATTAATGAGGAGTTATTTGAATTAGAGTGTGTGTCACATAGCGATCTACAATTATAATGTGGATTTCGCATTTCACGGTATCCACGCTACTTTTTTAATACAAATTCATATGTATAAGATGAACACCACGGTAGTGAGAAAACTTTGGATGGATTCAGACATATGACCTACAAAATAGCACAACAATCGAGTCAATGTCAACTTTTCCAAACCTAGTATGGCACGAATTCGAAATAATTATGGAAGCCTTATGCATGGTCCTCTATTCAAATCTTACATTGTACACTAAATTGAAACGTCGATATTAAGTCTCGTACTATCTACATTCAAATGTTGTTTTTAGCCCCCCCCCCCCTCGGCACACATGCTACATACTTCCTGTATCGATCAATCTTCCTCTCCTAACCACCTTAGAAAGCTATCGTTTTCCGACACACATTCATTCTTTCTCTCCATGTTTCAATCTCTAACTCTCTCAACTACACAACCCCCTTTTTCCACTCTGTTACCAAATGTATCTCTCTCACACACCCACCATTGCACTCCATGCCCAGCTCTCTCTCTCCCTCCCTCATACCCTCTCTTGCTAGATACATGCATTGCCTATCTAGACCCCCTCGTGTGCGCACGCACGCACATTGTCTATCTAGGTCACTCTCTCGAGACTGTCTCACTCTTTCTTCCGCACGGCGGCCCACACTCGCTCAATCTCGCTCCCTTTATCTAAGTCTCGATTAACCTTGCTTTCTCTCACACACAAATGATATATCTCCCTGTTCGGGCCTCGATCGACACACTCTATACTCTCTCACGCAGATTATCTATCTAGGTCAGTCCATCCAAGCTACCCCCACTCTTTCGACCTCATGGCGGGCCACGCGCTCAATCTCTCTCTCTCTCTCTCTCTCTCTCTCTTTATGTATGTATCAATTGACCTCGCTCTTTCTCAGACACAAACAATATATCTCCATGTTTGAGCCCAATTTGACATATTCATATTGTATACTCTCTCACGCACATTGTTTATCTAGGTCACTCTCTCCAACCCGTCTCACTCTTTCGATCATATGACGACCCACACTCGCTCAATCTCTCTCCCTTTATCTATGTATCAATTGACCTTACTTCCTCCCACGCACAAAATATATCTACATGTCTGTGACTGGATCATCTATCAAGCTCTATCTTACAGCCCTCACCCTTCTCAAAAGCTAAATCGGACAATATCTCTCCAGAGCATATATATCTTTTCAATGAATGACGGACCACACTCACTTTGTCTCTCTATCTATCCGTGTCTCGATTGACCTCGCTTTCTCATGCCGTATCTTCCACACATTGAAGCTACCTCTCCATCCCTCGCAGAGCCGGAGCTATTTACATTGCGAGGGGGACTCCAACCTTGGATTAATTTGCGAAGGCATTTATTCCGGTGGGTTTAGATTATATTTTCGTAGCATTCGGCCCACAACTACTCCAAACACCGTTGCAACCCCCCGCACCTCCCCCAATTGAACCCTCTGGCTCGGTCACCACTCTCTCGCACGTCCTTTCTCACCTTCCACGTCGCACCATGGTATTTTTGCAAAAAACTCTATTATTCTCTTTAATTATTACAAATAAGCTACAAACTACACATCGATAGTCCACCTGTAATGGAACAAATTTCGACCCACAAATTAAAGTGCTACAAACTACACACTCAGGGGCCCACCTGTCATGGAACAAATTTGGACCCATATATAAATTAAAAATGAAAAAGGACGAGGATCGAACATGCGACCAGGGCCTTCAAGCCGCACGTCAATAGGCAACATAGTAGCAACGTTTGTTGTACCCCCCTTTGTTGATATAATGTTGTTATATTACCACAGCCTATTTAATGGGTAACATGTTTTAATATTAATTTTAGTACATTAGTGGGACCGGCTCGTTAGCATGTACTATTCGCCTTCACTTACTGGTGGGTTCCATGTCTGCTCTCTCTCTCTCCTCCCCTTCTACGTTTAGATGCACGGGCAAACACGAAGAACGCGTGGGGGATGTTGCCGTTGACCATATCTAGACGCGTTCACAAGTTACGGCACCAGTTTCACGTACTAGTAGTATTATACATGTAACTAGCAATGTGCCCGTGCGTTGCAACGGATCCAAAGTAGAATAGTACTTGTTCACAAACTTGAAAGAAAACACTCTTGTTTTGATATACATATATACACTAAAAATATATTACTTTTCACTCAAAATATATTTCTCAGGCTGTTTTGATGAGGTGAGAGGGATGTGGTTGCTTATAAGATAATAAGGGGCTTTCTGCAAATTGGAGCAGAGAAGTGGGCTATTGTTGCAAAAATGCCACAACTTACCTCACAGCAGTTAGATGCAGATCTAATGGTCAGAAATGACGGATGGCAGACACACCATCATCACCAACTGAGTCTTTTATAGGAGTAGAGATAAGTTTAGGAACAAAAGTGACCGTGACGGACAAGTTAGGCAAGTTGTAGTACTATTTATCTACTACTCCGTAATAATTAAATGCGTGGATAAATAGATGTATCGCCTAGTGCTCGAACAAGGGGACTAGTCGCGCCCTACAAGTATTTGGAATTGACTTCCCTAAAAATATATTTGGAATTGACGTGGTATTTAATATGAAATGTTTGTGATGAGAAGGAATACATGTGGCTTGATGATGTTTTATATTTAATTTGATATGGCTCTAGCAGAACATTCAATCGATCAAACCATAGATTTCATTCAGTCTGACTCCGACTTTACATTCATACGACGATCGAACTAAAATAAACGGAAATGATAAACCCCAAACGTTCGGATTTTAAGCATGGCAATCCGAACATTTTTCATGGGAAATTTAGATTACGCGGTGGCGGCGGGGGAGTCTTGCGATGGGAAGCGGCTCCTCTGCCGTGTTCTATGTACTGTCAGGCCACTGACCGACAGCGACGGCGATGGCGGCGTCTTGCGCCATTGTTGACGTACTCCTGGATGTTGGCCCTAGCTTCAAGGAAAGCCAGAATGTTCTGGACTTCGGTCTCCAGGAGCGAGTCAACTGGCGGGACAAGGCGACTGGCATTGGTGCAAAGAAGCGGTCGACAGCGGCGATCCGTGCCGCTGAGGGGGGCACTGGCACCCGCGCGGGGACATGCGCTGGCAACAGCACGGTGGAGACAATTGGGTGCACGGGCACCGGCACGGGTGTGCGCGTCAGTGCACGCGCAGGCGCATGCGCTCGCAGGTGCACGGGCACCGGCACGGGCGCATCGGTCAGTGCACGCGCAAGCGCATGCGCTGGCAGGTGCACGGGCGCATGAAAGTCGACGGGGACCTCGTGGAACCCCGTGGCATCAAGCTCGGCAACAATGTGCGGCTCCTAGCCCATCAATGCCACGGGAATGGGCGCTGGCGCAGTCGGGGCGACGGGAGCCAGAACGGGAGCGGGGACAGGCGCGACGTCTTCCCGCAAGGCCAGTTCAAGCTTGTCCCAAAGCGCCTTATGTTCTTGAGACTCTGGCTGGGTGTCTTCCTCAGGAAAATGGAAGACTAAGGGCAGGCCATCGTGATGCGGCATGGCGTACTGTTAGGTCAGGCTGGTTGGAGGTAGACGACAGGAGAATCGGAGAGGAAGAGAGAAGATTGTAGCGATACTGGGTAGTGCGGAGGTAATTTTAAATTGCGGCGCCGGCGCCATTAAAAGTGGGGGCAGTTGGGACGAAGGTGGCGGCGGAGCCTGATCAAAGGGCTCGCCTCCCGGTGAGCCTACGCAGCGGCCTGCTCGCACGCCTCCCGGTCAGCCGGCGCAGCGGTTTGCTCGCACGCCTCCTGTCGACTCACACGCTTGCTCGGATGGCGTCTGCCAATGAGAAGCGGGACTCGTGGGGGCACGTAAACGCCCATGGTTTGAATAGTGAAAGCGTTCGCGTTAATGTGATAGGTCTTTGTTCCAAAATACCTTGGCTCTTCATTTGTGCAACTTTTCATAAGCAGCTTGTCTCAAATTGAACAAAAAAAATATGACAGCATATTTGTGCCATATCACGAGACCATGCTCAGTTTCACGAATTTCAGGTCACTTTTGGATTTTATGAAATTTAAAATCCAGGATTCGAAACAATATCATAACCTGCATCATGCAATAAATTTTCAAGCGATACATCTTTACTGTTGTAGATGTTAATATTTCTTAAGAAAGGATTTGGTCAAACATTTTGCTTAGTTAGACTTCAGACAAGTTATATATGCAGAGTAAAAGGATAATCCCTCCGTACTAGTGCATTGCCTGATATATTAACTCAATTACTAGGCACGAACAAACGAGGCTCAATTCTGTGCTCATCCTGGTGTCGTACTTCTATTAGTACTAGGCAATGGAGTTGACGGGTGACCTTGGGTAGCGGCGACCGAGAGAATTGAACCGTGCTCGGCACGGTAGGTAATGTTGTCTAGTTACTAAAGCATCCCTCCATTGTTCATCGGTAGTCATTATGGACCGGGGACATGAGGGGAATTTCCTAGGGCTGGAATTCTGGCCTCCAAATATTTCGACTCGAAACGCGGAGGCTCGAGTGGTTGGGTTTGGCTAATGTGCATACCACGCACGCCACCAGAAGGACACGAGCCCGTTTTTTTTTTTTGAGGATCAACACGAGCCTGGGTCCGGCTGGTACGCCGTTGGGTGCTACCATTCGAGAATACGAAAGGAATCTTTTAAATTGCCGAACGAATTTATATGTATTACAATACCCGTATTTTCCTTGCAAATTACTGGTCATTCCAAAAGGCACGGTAATTGATTTATGATGAGTTCTTGAATTAGAGTGAGTTTGTGATATAGTGATCTCAATGTGGATTTCACATTTCATGGTATCCCCGGTAAGTTTTTCATTGCAAATTCAAATTTAAAAGATGGACGGTATGGTGGTGAGAAAACTTTGTATGTATCAAGCATATGACCACACACACACACGAATACAACAACAATCTAGTAAGTATAGTGCATCTATTTTTTCAAACCATGCATGTATGACATGAATTCAAAAATACTCCCTCTGTTCCTAAATATTTGTCTTTTAGAGATTTCAATAAGTGACTACATACGGAGCAAAATGAGTGAATCTACACTCTAAAATATGTCTATATACATCCGTATGTGGCAGTCCATTTGAAATCTCTAAAAAGACAAATATTTAGGAACGAAGGGAGTAAAATGTAAGCCATGCATGGTCCTGAATTCAATATTTAAAATGAACAGGAAACTGAAACATGAATATTAAGTCTAGTACTACATACATGCAAATGTTGTGTTTAGGTCTCTCCATCGACCCCCCACCCCCACCCCCACACACAAACATACTTCATGTATCGATTGATGTTCATTTCTTTGTTAATAGAGCTATTGGTATCCGACACACGCGCGCTCATTATTGCTCTTCACGTTTCGATCTCCATTTATGTCATTCCCGCCATCACTCTCAACAAATGTATTTCTCACACACAACCTCGTCGTGCCCTCCATGACAAACGCTCCCTCTCTCTCTCTCTCTCTCAAGACACATGTGTTGCCTTTGTAAAACACCTTCACCGTGCGCGCACACACAAAGTCTATTTAGGCCACTCTCTCGGTAACTATCTCCCTCCAGCCCTCACCACAGCTTCGTCGCACGATATCTCGGGGTATCATCTTTAACATTCGAGTGTACGCTAGGCCACACTCCCTTGATCTCTCCATCTATAAATGACTCGATTGACCTTGCTTTTTCGCGTCGTCTCTCTCACACATAGACGCTCGCACTACACCTCTTGCATAGGCGGAGCTATGTAGATTGTCAGGAGTTAACCCCTCGACCTTAGATAAAATTGTGAAGCTCTGTTTAGGATTGTTTAGATTATATTTTTGAACACTATATTTGTCCCCACCCTCCCACACACCAATTGGTTGTGCACCCCTCCCCCCTCCCTAGGAGAATATCATGTGCCCCCACACCTTAGATCACTACAAAAGAAACCACTTCCATGATGATACGTGTTTGTCACAGTAGGTCACATTTTCTGTCATGCATGTACATCCATGACGATTTTATGACAGAATCAAGATAGTCATACATGTGCTGTCGTAGAAGTGTTCCATGACAATACCAAAATTATCATCACGGAAGTGTCCACTTCCATGACGATAAATGGCGCGTCATGGAAGTGCTTTCGTCAAGGGTAACCGACATGTGGCATCCACCGTAATGGGTTGCCGTTAAGCTATCGGGTTCCGGTTTGGATCCGATAATCCGTTAACCTCCCGGACCAATGGGGATTTTCCATGTGTAAAATTCTGATTCGCCTTAGTATCCATGTGTCAGCTCTGCGTTGGGACAGGTGTCATCAAGCGAGTGGACGGGACGAGCCTATGGTACGTCGACACGTGGCTCGGCCCAACAGTGGCCCATTTAGGTTAAAAGGCCGGGACTGTCAAAATAAGTGGGCCGGCCCATTAGCGGCCTACTTGAGTCAAGCCCATTCGCAAGCACAGCCCATACAAGTTACACAGAATCGGCCGATTAAAGGCCCATTCTAGATTTGACAATTTCCAGCCCATCGTCAGTTCCAGCCTGTTAACGGCCCGCTACGTCTTTGGGCCCAATTACGGCCCGACCTTCTTTCGGCCTGTTAGCAGCCCATTATCAGTTCCAGCCCGTTAACGGCCCGGAATGTCTTTCGGCCTTTTCTCGACCCATTCTGTAGTTGGGCCAACTTCTAGCCCGTTGTGACTTTAGGCCTTTCCTCGGCCCATTCGGTAAATGGGTCAATTCCTAGCCCATTTTGTCTTTCGGCCTGTTAACGGCCCGCACAACAGTTGGGCCTTTGACTGTGTAACCTAATTTTGGGTCCATTAGCGGCCCACGTTCCGCAGGGCACAATTTCAGACCAACGCGACTTTCGGCCTGTTAAAAGCCTAGTTTGCAAATTGGGCCTCTTCTGGCCCAAAACACTTTCGGCCTCTTACTGGCCCGTAAAGTAAAAGTGCCGAGACAAAATTGACATTTATTTCAGCCTGCTAGAGGCCCGCGGGCCATTTCCATTTATAAGGCCCTATCGAGCTTTCGGCCTGTTAACGGCCTGCTAAGAGCCGTTGTTACGGTGGGCCACATCATTTGGGATCCACTAAATATTAATTTGACCAGCCCAATTAAGGCCCGCTTTGACTACACATGTTTGTTCGTTCGGATGGCATCCAGGTAATGTTTGGGCGTGTTAGCCCCCGTTTCAATGATATAGCATATTCAAAGAATTATCCTACTCTATACTATCGCCTCTAAAAACATACACTATACAATAAAGAGACTAAGGCATAGAAACGTAGAATAATCCTACACTATACAATAAAGAAATTACAGCCAATTATACCCACTGGGCATTATAGTTCGGCACCAGTGATAATAAAGCGTACACAAACAGCAAATTACATACACTGGGCAAATAAAGCTCATACATCATGGACACGCATCAACAGAACTTACCATTTGAACCATAATCTCTTCAGAAAATAGGATTGGCCGGATTCAGCTAGCACAAATTTCAGTCTGCAAAATCTCCAATTCCTTCGTGGTTACATCAGTGTCTCATTTCATTTTTTGACTCCTGCATCTAATACCTGCAACTCCAGTCTCAACTTGTTGATTGCATGTTGAGAATCATGTACACGTTGTCTTGCCACCTCTAGTTGATGCTCGAGAACATCAGCACATTCCAATTCCAATCCATAATCATTTGGTAACGGCCATGCCGCACTACTCGCAGATCTTTGTGTTGATGTCACTTCATCCTGAAATGTTTCTGTAAGTACACATGACTAGGGCAAAAATATAGTTACAACAGTGAAGCGAGCAAGACAGACTATTTTGTACATGGCAAAACAGGACTAACAATAATGTTACACGTCATGAAGCATAAGCAGGTGATATTTTAAAAATTATAAAAATGGTAGTCTGTGCAGCCCGCATACAGAAATCTCTCTTAGCTCACCAGAGGAGCATGATGTTGGGGCCAAATCCAAAACACAGACATGTTACAAATTTAGACCACACGCAGCTACTGAACATATATATTGCGTATAAGTAAGCAAGCAGTTGGCCATTCTGTAGCTCAATTAAAGTCTTAGGGAGCATAATGAACAGCAGAGGGATTCATACAAACCTACTACAGCAAGCAAAACTATGCAATCATTAGCCTAGTATAATCTAGATTGTGAGCCTCATGCAGTAATAGTTGGTTAATAGACTTCAAAGCTTTAGGCACACTTCGCCAGAGTAATTAAATGGTAAGGCCTTTAATTATGTCAACTAATAGTTATACAAGTACCCAACATCAGGCATCATTGTTTGGGCATCTCATTAACTGAGGACAAATAAAGCAATTGAAAAGAGCAATTTAACTATGCCTGAAACAAATAAGCAATTGAACTGTTGAGTTGGCAGCATGCATACATGCATGCCTCAATAACATCCATGGCCTAGCTACATTTACTATATAAAGGAACAAGTAATGTAATATTGTTTGCCCCCTATGAAGTATCTCGACTAGTATGTAATCAATAGCCTAGTAATGATAGGGAGGATAATGATGTGAATATGCGTTTGGTTATGACATTTATGACATCGACAACTCTACCATGGCAGGAAGCAGTTTCACACTGTTCACTATTATAAGATGTTTTAGATATTTAAAAGTAGACTACATCCATAATGAGTGAACAGACACATTAAAATGTGTTTACATACATCTGATTTACAAAAAGTTAGAACATCATATAGTAGTGAGCGGAGGGGGTTTTAACCAATGGCCCAATGACTGGGTTACAGGTGAAGAACCCTACGAAAGCACAATGTCAGACAAATATGATGTCCTGGTAATTGTAATACAGTGACTTACCATAACTAGTTGAGCAGGCTCAACGCTGCTCCTCCTTCTCTTGCAAGGCTCCTTCCTAACATCTTGTACTTGGAAATCCTCAATCTTATCTTCATTGCACCCCCTCTACAAGGTGACACAAACTAGTTACTGCTCTCCTTGGAAGATAAATATGCATACTTTCCAGTCTGTGAACAACACAAAAGGATGAGTTTATAACAAAACAACACCACATAATGAAACATGCCACATCTCTTGCACACAATGAAATGAGCATTTACTATGTGTGCACTGTGTAAAAACTAGGCATACCTTCGAACTGGATCTCCAGGTACTCTTGGAGAGCCTACTTTAGTGTACAGCCAAACCTTTTATGTCACCTATGAGTTATACAAGCCCCCACTACAGCAGCCCTTAGTGTTTAAATCGTTGACAAGCTCTGTTAGCTCAAGAACAGCAAGTAATCAAAGCAAACAGTCCTGTATGGCTAGCTGATACAAACAAGCAATTGAACAGATGTGTGAGCAAATCTTACATATCAAGAAAAGAAGCATAGAAGGAGGCTTAAAGACCATCACTTGACTGACCAGATTTTAGGGGCATTTAAACATCATGTGCAACGTATGAACTAACATAAACATTGCATATTTCAGATTCTATAATGAAATGCACATGTATTAGGTTATGCCATGTATGATGCCTAAATGTACACTATAGCAGGCAGGAGTGATTCATCATTGCATGCACAATTGAATTGCAGGTTAAGGGCCAGTTCTATTCCGCCTTTTCAGAGCTTATTGTCAAAATAAGCCATAAAAGATGTAAAGAAGTCATTTTTGAGTTATGGGCTTGGGCTTAACTTATTTTGCTTTGGAGGGGGGTGCTTCAGGTAGAAGCTCACTAAAAATTGAAGGGAAGGGGAATAGTGAAACGACTCTGTTGTCTGCCTATATTACACTCAAAATGCCACTGCTCACACCCGCGTCACACCTGACCCTCAAGTAAAAACAAACACGCAAGCGTTCATTGCCCTACCCACTTGCATCTCCTCTCCCCTTTCCATCCACCTCGATCCCCTGCCTGCAGCGCTAGGGTTCCTCCAGCGAGCCGTTGCCACTGGTCCCATCTGGCCTGGTCCTCGACGATGCTCTGTCCAGCTAGGCTACATGGCCGGCGGGTAGGGCCAAATCTCCCCGGCTGCTCCTCCCTCTGGCGCCGCCCCTCATTCTCATGGTCTCCAGCAGCTGCTCCGCTGTGGTCCGTCCAACGCACTACTCCGGCGGGCGCCGCACAACTACGGCCGTTGCCCCACTCCGGCAGAAGGCACCTCGTTCCCCCTCCCCTCCTCCCAGGCCGTGGCCTTGAGGTGCTGTTGAAGGATGAGCTCATCCAACAAGGTGAGGATCTCCTTTGATTTTTTGCCAAATTTTCAGTCTTATCTGCTATACGATGAATTGCTATGAGTTGCTTCTGCTACTGCTATATGATGCATTGCTATGAGCTGCTCCTGCTATATGATGAATTGCTATGAGCTGCTGCTGCTGCTATATGATGAGTTGCTATAAGCTGCTCCTGCTGCTGCTATATGATGAATTGCTATGAGCTGCTCCTGCTGCTGCTATATGATGAATTGCTATGAGCTGCTGCTGGTATATGATGAATTGCTAGCTGCTGCTGCTGTATGATGAGTTGCTATGAGCTGCTGCTGCTATATGATGCTTTCAGGTGGTGCTGCTATATGATAATAACCAGCCACTTGGACCATCGAATTTTGATAAATAATTGTTCTTCATTTAAATTTAGGTCATGTGTTCTTCATTTAAATTAGGCAATGGGATCTCTATGGAAGACATTGACCAAAGTAGATTGTGCCAAGTAGATGGTATCTTTGTATTTGCATTTTGAACCAATATTGATGGTCTATTTTCCTATCATATTAATTACTGCACTGGGTTCAATTTGTGATGTTTCCAAGTCAAATTAATTTTCATATGGGCAGCAAAATGACAAAATATAATGCAATCTAGACTTTTCACTGATCATACCACAGATAAGCTAAAAAGGCAGGCAATGAAAAAAATTGGTTGGCTTATTATCTGGAGCTTATATTCAAAGGCGCTTATTTTCTTAGGAGAACTCGAAATAACTATCCCTAAGAAACTTGGCCAATAGAACTGACATATAAATAACATGTCACGATGATTGCAATTCCGGCCCAGTTCTTTTACCAGATTCTCCCAGAATCTGACCCCTACCCAGATTCTCCCAGAATCTTTGAGCCCCATTTGTTTTACAATCCTATCTAGTTAGGGTCTAATTAGTTAGGATTCTAAAACAAAAGGGGGTCAAAGATTCTAGGAGAAGCTAGAGAGGGGCAGATTCTGGGAGAATCCTGCAAAAGAGCTGGGCCGGAGTGACCTACCATAGCACACTGTATAGGCTCACCGCTGCCTCCCCTTTTTTTGCGATGTTCCATGAAATTGCCACATAAATCTTGTACTTTTTCATTGCGTAACCCTATCTGCAAGTTGACACGGCTAATTTTAGATATCTCTACATGATAATACATTGCATATCCCTTGCGCATATTTAAACCACCAATTAACGATTGTGTGCGTAGCATAAACTAGCCATGACTCTGTGTGCTGGACTAGCAGGCACTCTAAGGGAGCCTAATGTAGTGCACTAGAATTCCTACATGCCACCTATGATTTTGTGTAATGTACTACCTCTGTTCCTAAATATATGTCTTTGTAGAGATTCCAGTATGGACCACATACAGATGTATATAGATGCATTTTCAAGTGTAGATTCACTCATTTTGCTCTGTATGTAGTCTATAGTGGAATCTCTAGAAAGACTTATATTTAGGAACGGAGGGAGTATCATGTATGACATCTACATCTCTAATTTAGCAGCCAGTAGTGGAAATCATTGTCTGCACAAAGGGATTATTGGTCAAAAATCCTAGCAAAGCACGCTGGCAGGCACACAACAATACAAGAGAGAGAGACGCACTTACAAGATCATAGCAATGCCTCAGTCCAGGATCTTGGTTGGCCAAGCTGTTAGATCCAGAAGAAACATCGTCCTTGTAGTTTTTGCCAGCTGCATAACATGTAACAGCGACCTGTTAGTATATTTGAAGTACATCAGGCAGGTGATGCTGGACGGGTTTAAAGGTGACAAGTACCTAGGCCATGGCGGGTGCTTGGCATCTTGCCGGACGGTGGGAATCAGGTTAGAAACGTCAAGGGTGATGATGCTGCGCTGGCTGTCGGGGTCCGGTAAGGAGATCTAGAACTGTCGGGTAGGGTGTTTGTGGAGCGGCTCCAGTAGGGTGGACTATGGTGTGGGCGAAGCGGATCTGAGACCATGGACGAGGGAGTCGGTGAAGCTGCTCCAGTGGTTGGGTTCAGGATAGTGTCGACGATGCGGATCTGCGGCCGTGGATGGGGCGTCAGAAGCTGCTCCGGTAGGTTGGATGAGGGTGCGACGAAGCGGATCTAAGGCCGTTGACTTGTGCATTGGCAAAGCGGCCCTGGTAGGGTTGAGAATGGTATAGGCGAAGCTACTCCGGTAGGGTTGAGGATGGTGTCGGCAAAGCGGCTCCGGTAGGGTTGAGGAAGGTGTCGGTGAAGAGGATCAGAGGCCATCGACGGGGGCGTCGCTGGGGCGGCTCCAGGGGTGTGGACGAAGCGTCTCCGGTGGGGAGTACGAAGGAGCCGCTGCAGGTGTGCTGCGGTTGACGAGAGTACCAGCGAAGCAGATCCGGCGTCGTGGACAAGGCCGACACTGAATGGGCTGTGGTACAGTGGTGCATGAGCAATGTACTTCTTTCTAGGGGAGGTGGGAGGGGTAGATGCGGCCGTAGCAGTAGATCCGGCGAGGTGGACGCCGCTGGCAGTGAATGGGCTCTGGTACGCCGGTGGATGAGCAGTCTAGGGTTTCGAGAGGGGAGGGGTAGAAAGGTCGATGAAGTACGGACGGCGTGATGTAAGATGCTCTGGTGCTGTGGAGTTAGTCGTTTTTGCGGGAGGGGGAGAGGAAATGGGGGTGCCGTGTGGTGGGGGGAACCGGAAGTTACCAAATCAGCCCCGACCTATTGTGTAAATGAGGGCCGTATTGTAACTATTGTTCTCCGTGCACCAAGGACAAAAGGGGAATTTCACATGCTAAAGACTAGGTGGCGGAAATTTTAGAAGGAGGCGGGAGATTTTGGGCCCGCGGGATCGTTCATTTCCAGTTTCAACTAATTTTGGACAGTGCTAGCGGGAAGGTCATGCGAAACTGTGTACACGGGGCACACGTCAGTAGTTAATAACTGGTATGAAGTCCACCCTAGAAAAAAAAGACAATAACTCGGGATGATGCGCCGATAACTTGGACGTTCACACGGGCGCGGCCAATCGTACGGGTGTAGAGGCGCGTTCACAAAAAAAGGATCAAACACTCAGGCTATGTATTTCTCGTGTAAATATATAATTTAGTGCCATTGGTTATTTACTTTAAACATAATGCATTGACGTGTTATTGTAGAGGCGCACAAAAAGTAATGGATATTGTAGTCCCACAAAAGAAATGGATATTATAGTCCGCTACTTAAAAGTGTTACCTCATATGATTACATGGCCTCCATTTCATAAATTGCGTACCCGTTGAATTCATATATGAATATTACATATATTACTTCATAATAGAACCTTAAATCATCCAAGACTAATGAATTTGAATGCAAGACTAACAATGGTGCATGTACATGATAGCTACAGTGCTTGTTTCAAAGAAACATCACTATAACTTTGGCATGCACAATTGAAAAGGATTATTTGGAAAAAATGTGATATGTGAGTGTCCAATCTTTATAGCGTTGAATCGATATTGTATCTTTGGCCACAATATGAAGTAGATATTGCTTTATGTTCAAGCGATGCACGTCCATGATCGCTAGATAGTGATACGTGAATGAATTGTGCAATCTCTCTCACACGCATACATATCTCATTTCTCCGTGGGCATCGGAATCACACACGCGCACTTCGTGTATTTCTCTCCCTCCGTCAAGGTTAGAATTCGTCTTTCTACCCCGTCCTACAAGTCTCTCACACAGAAACACACACGCTCTCTCTGTTGAACACGCCCACCCCTTTAATTCCGCCCACCCACCGCCACTAATGTCTCAAAGTATAATTATGTCTCGCACACATATGCCTAAGGTTAACTCGAGTCCCGGAACCATATGAATACATACAATGGGATTCCAGCAGAGCACCTTTTGTTTTGAGAGTTCACTCTCACACACACACGCGCGCGCGCGTAGACATTGTTTCTCTCTTCATTTTTTTCCGGCACTTACATGCACACCGCTTGTTTATCTCCGTGATGCTTTAAGTATCCCTCGCACACATGCTATCTTCCTATCCCTTAATATAGATATGTGTCACACAAACTCCTTCTCCTATATCTAATGTCACTGCCCCCCCCCCCCCACACCCACAACACACACACACACACACACATCTCCGACACCGAAGGAGTAGGGTGACACTCGATCTTGATACTAATCTATCTACTGGCTTCTCTCTCAACACACACCACACACAACACACACACACTACCAGACAACGAAGGAGTAGGGTGGCACCTCGATTTTGATAGTAATCTATCTACTGGTTCTCTCTCAAACACACACAACACACACTCGCTAGTTGTGCCTACGGCGCACACTCTCGATATATCTTTCTCTCCTCCCCCCTCCCCACCCCCCAACAATGACAGCAGAAGGGTGACAACTTGATCTTGATCTTAATCTATCAATTGGCTTCTCTCTCAAACACACACACACACACGCTAGTTGTGTCTCTGTGCCTCGCTCACATACACTCGATACGTCTTTCTCTCCGTAGCCCCCTCGATATGTAGACTTCTCGCGTGCGCACGGCTGTAGTGACGATGACACTAAACCCAGTGTGCCTTGTTTTTACCGGCCTCATGTGATAGTTTTCACCCTGTTTTCTGTTAATTAACAAGTCAACCTTTTCTTTGTTACTACTAGTGAATTTGAGATCATTCGGGGCAGACATAAAATATATCACTTCAACCCAATTATCGCAGTAACTATTTAAAAAGAAACTAGGAAGATGCCCGTGCATTGCACGGAACATCAAGATGCATTTGTATGAGTAGTTTATCTTGTGAGAGAAAAGGATGAACGAGGGAAGGCCTTATTTGCAAATGTGGAGAGGGGTGTGGGTATGTTTTTGCAAAATTGCCATAGTTTCCTTCCTATCCGTCAGATATAAATCGGACGGCCTATATTGCAGGATGGCAGGCACACCATCATCACCAACTCTGTTTTCTACTCCCTCTGTTCCTAAATATTTGTCTTTTTAGAGATTTCAACAAGTGACTACATACGGAGCAAAATGAGTGAATCTACACTCTAAAATATGTCTATATACATCCGTATGTGGTAGTCCATTTGAAATCTGAAAAAGACAAATATTTAGGAACGGAGGGAGTATAAGAGTAGACATAGAGATATATCTCCAGCATCGTCCATAATGAACATCTGCTGGACTGGTTAGCGCCGGATGCTCGCAACGCGATGACCTGAGTTCGAATTCTGTCTTTAACTTTAGATTTTTATATTATATATTTTTTAATATATACTTATTTCGCTACTGTACTAACAGTGGAACCCAAAGAGTACTTAGAATACAAGATTAAGGATGGATTTGTTTCTTTTTAACTTTCTGTACGAATCTGTAGCCACCCTGCAAGTCATGTACACTGTACATGCAATTAACTTTTTATAGAGGGAGAATCATACACGCAATTAACTCAAATGGATTGGATGTGACTCTATTATTTCCAGCATAAGAGCATCTCCAACGGCAGCCAGCAAATTTCCTCCCGCTTCCTTCCGCGGAGGACGACATCCAACGCAACTGGCATACATTTTCACAACTCTAACCAACCAGAGGAAATTCGTGCAAACACGGACTGATATCATATAAGCATGAAGGATTTCGTATAAAAAAGCCGGATCTTCATATAAACATGACGGATTTCATTACATTTACATGAACTAAGCGGTGCTAATCTGGCTCTTGTGGTATAATTAATACCTAATCTAAATGGCCGCCCGCAGATCCCGTTGTCTTCCTCATGTCCGGCAGACACTTCCAGGGTCGACGAAGGTCCTCGAAAGAGACGAAGCAGCAAAGAAACCACCTGAATACGCAGTCGTCGCCTCGGCGGTGGCCTTCATGGGACCGAAGTGGCGTGGCCTCCTGTTTTCTACTTCTCCTCGATGATGGCGGCGGACACGGAGAAGCTGGCCACCGACTCGTCGCTCTCCGCGCACCCGGCTTCTGTCTCTGCCTTCATGGCACTACCGCAGGCATGGGAGACGCGCCCACAGACACGGGAGGCACGGCCACCACAGACACGGGAGGCGCGGCCACAGACACTGGTGGCGCGGTACGACGCGGCAGCGATGACGCCCGTGCCGCCGCGCTCGCCGCCGTGCCGGCGTGGAGCAACTCGCCACTCCTCATCAAGCTGAACTGGAGCGATGAGTTGCTAAACCACGCGCCGGCTTGGGGCGGCAACTAGCTCCATCGGGCCAAGCGAGGTAGGTGAAGCACCGAGCCGCCTCGCTCGTATCTGGAGGACTCGGCGGGCCACCCAGCCGGGTAGTATGCCGGAGAACGGCTCCTCGGAAGCCATCGGAAGAGTGGAGAAAATGCTGAAGGAGGAGATGGGGGAGCGGCGGAGGGGTGCGATTCTTGCCTGTTGTCTGCCCTCGTTTAAATAGAGGGCGGACGGTAGGAGCTTGGCTGGCGTCTGGCCTCGTTTAAACTGAGGGCGAACGGGAGGAGCTCGGCCGGCGTTACGTTTAATTCCGGCCCGCTCTTGAACGGACATGTGGCCGGAGTAGGTTTCTTGGTTTGCATGCGGGTTTAACGGAGGCGAGGAGGCGTGTTCAACCGGGCGTGCAGCGGGTGGCGTAGTACTATTCGATTTGACAACTACTAGTAAACTAGGACAGTTCCCGATACGGCTTTAATGCAGGCGAGGGAGAGGGTAGCGGTTCCTGAAATGTTGAACGGCCAATGATGCATCCTCCTTCAATTAGCATCCTGAATGCATGAGGGAAGTAATGGGAGGAGGACGGGGAAAAGAGGCAGCACGATGTGAATGCTACACAGTTTGCACTCATATAAAGGCGCCCCTCCATTCCAATGCATCTACCACATCGTACGCACCTAAGCACCTACACTAAGCGCAAAAGTGCTCACTCCAGACCCATGGCGGCGATGCGCGCGAGCAGGCAGCGGCTGTGCCAGATGGTCCACGACGCCGGCCTGCAGCATGGCACCGAGGGTCGTCTCCAGACGGTGTTGGCGACCGGCTGGTTCATGGCCATCGTCGGCGCCAGCTACGACTCTCATTTGGACCAGATGATCATTGCCACCATCAACAAGTTCACCGTAGTCAAGAAGCTCGCGGACGACATCGCCGTACTCCTCCAGCCCGCGTGCCCGGGCTCCTCATTGCCTGCCACCCTAATCGGCCTCCATGGCGAGAACCTCTTTCAAGCACTGGTGGCCCTGCGACTACCCGCCGATGCAACGAAGAATGTCCACCTGGAGGTCGTGCTCGCCGCGAGGTGCCTCGCCCTGCAAGAATTCATCAACCTACACATCCACGTGTACGCGGAAGTCGTGTACATAGGTATCTACAAGGTCGGTGAGGACGCTACGAAGTTGGCCTTCGTCAACCGGCTGGAAGTTGGACGCCTTTGTTGAGAAGCACCTTGACCTCGCCACAAAAGCCGCCGCTCCTAAGCCGCCGGTCGGTGGCCCGGCGCACTGAGTCGAGGAGGAGGAGGTCGTACGTTGATGGACTCATCTTTCTTCTTACCTCCTGTAACCACCACTACGATCGCATCATCGTGGCCTTAATTCTTATTGTGCTATTGCATTCTCGTTCCAGTCAATACAGACATGTGTGATCCCTTTGCTCACATTTGCAGGCAATTATATGCATCACTGTAACTAGTACTCCATCTGTTAATTTATAAGTTGTGCTTACCTTTTCCATCAACTTCATAATTTACGTTTGACGCTTGACCTGACCTATGAACTACTCCTAAATTCAAAAACTGAGACCGAACCTATAAATTCAAAACTACTCGTGCATCACGCCTGTCACGTTCGCAAGTTCAAAACGAGAAACTGGAACACGTACATGAAGCATGTCCCTTCCGCCGGCGACTACACAGCTGGTCCTCGCCCCCCCCCCCCCCCGTTCAACACGCATTGGCTAGGCTTTATATCACTACAACATGTGGGACCGCATGTGACCAAACCGACGATGCGCCAACCTAGCTACTACCCTGCTTATCTGGCGGGAAAAGCCCCGCCCTAGCATTTCCAATCGTTATTTCTATCTATCGATCGTGCCAAGGAGCAGAACCAACTGTTACAATTTATACATGTTTCTCTACTCCCATAAAAGACTCAGTTGGTGATGGTGGTGTGTCTGCCATCCGTCATTTCTGACCATTAGATCTGCATCTAACGGCTATGAGGTAAGTTGTGGCATTTTTGCAACAATAGCCCACTTCTCTGCTCCAATGTGCAGAAAACCCCTTATTATCTTGAAAGGAACCACATCCCTCCCTCAACTCATCAAAACAGCCTGAGAAATATATTTTGAGTGAAAAGTAATATATTTTTAGTAGTATATATGTATATCAAAACAAGAGTGTTCTCTTTCAAGTTTGTGAACAAGTACTATTCTACTTTGGATCCGTTGCAATGCACGGGCACATTGCTAGTAAAAGGAAAAGGCCTGCCGCGTTCGCGTCGTACCCCCACATGCCCGGGATTCGGGAGTACTCCACGGCCCGTCTGGCACGCCACATACCTTGGGAAGGCGTGTTGCCTAGGAGGGGAAGATCTAGCTGTAGCACGGAAGCCAAGAAATTTGGTGACAGGTGGTACTCGTTGATAGAGTAGGAGCACTCCGTACTACACCTACTACAAAGTTTGTACTACTACTACTACTACTACTACTACTACCACTATACAACTAGGTATGTGCATGGCACAGCATCGTAGGAACAAAAAAGGGGAAGATCTTGTTTTGGGTGATTTATCTTTATTTCAGTCAACGTAGTATGAATAATATGATGTGGGGGGCACCCATGAAGCCACGTGGCACGTCTGGAGGTCTTATTTAGAGCTTCTTGTGTAGATCGATCACACTGTCGTGCTGGTCATTTGAGAAGAACGTGTATGGGTACTTATAGTAGATCTGAATCGCAGCCACCTGGACCATTGGATCAACATCAATCAACGGTTTATATCATGTACGTGCAAATACACGCATTGACTCCGGAAAAATAATGAATATAGAATGTATAATACATATACCGCATATTGGGTTTCTCTAAAGTCAAACCTTGTATACTTTCAACAATTTGTAGGAAAAAGTATTAACATATAAACCACCAAATATATATCATTTGATTCATCATTGCTTTTATTTCCACACCGTGTAAATTTGTTAGTGTAAATGTTCATATTGTTTTCACCAAATTCGGTCAAGCTTTATAAGATTTGGATGCTGTCAAAGCTATATATGTGCGGAGTAAATTACAAACGGAGGGAGTGGAATAGATATAGATATAACTATACAAATAAAAAATATAGTAATATAGTCTATAGATATAAATAAGGCTACTACCCTTTTTCTACGTTAGAACTAGCGTTGTTGTGTACACATTGTTTTGTTTTTGCTATAATTTGCATTTGCGGGGTGTGTGTAGGACTACCGCCTTTTGTTCAGTACCAGCAACCCCACCATTATCCTTAATTACTTCATATTGGCAATTACGATTGCATTATCTTAGTTCTAGCCAATTCTTCGGTTGCTTGGAGGAACTCCATCTCGTTATTCAGGTTGATTTTGTGCATACGACAAGGTCACCGTGCTATCGAGGTCTATCCAGCTCTCTCACACGCAAACAGACGTTGTATGTGTGTCCCTTCATCGCACACACACTATTGCTCTCCCATATCCGCAACCTCGTAACCTTGTCGATCCCGACGTTACACGCATCTCTCTCTCTCTCTAACACACACACACACCCTATCTCTCCCTTTCGGACACTGCTCTCTCTACGACACACAAAGTCTTTCCAACACGCATATGCCCCTCTCTCGTTAGATATCACTGCCCCCGCCCCCCCTCTTTGTCACACAAATATTCTCTCTATATATATCTCTCGCAATAATACATGCATAGTCTAAATTGAAACCAAGTACAAAAATGAGCTCCGATTACAAAAATCAAATCCACTCCCAAACAGAATAAGAAAATAGAGTGAAATCGTGCACACAAATGTTTGTTATGTCCATGAATGTCAATGATATGGATGTACTACTCGTACATCACACAGACCCATTTCACACAAATTACATTAAACCCTTCTCAAAATATGGTGCGCATGTGATGTTTGTTGTACTGCTCCTGCCAGCCTTCCTCCGACACGTTCCAACATATTGTGCTACTTCCGATTCTATTTTTCTCCTCAGTCCATGTGAAACCACGAAAAGGTCACCCCCGCCCCCACTGGTACTGTAGTTCGAAGCTCCCATACAGACACAACACCTACTGGAGCACGCAGCCGTTGCCGAAGTGGACGGTGCCGCAGCCTGGGAAGAGGACGGAGTCTCCGACATCGCCGAGGTGGAGCACGCCCTCTACGGCCGTGAGTAGCGCGCGCTGACGGTCCATGCGGAGAACAGTGTGATCTAGCAGTTCGCCCTCGTCGGGCACGAGGGGTAGCTGTGCTCCAGAAGCATGCCCTGGTCGGTCACGAGGAGGTGCATCGCGTCCTCGCCGCTCGCAATGTGGACGAGCGGGTGCTCCAGCAGCATGCCCGCGAGCATCGCATCGTCGAGAGCGCGCCCGCGAACATCGCAACATCGCCGCTCTCGACATGGACGAGCATGTGCTCTGGCAGCATGCCCACGAACATCGCATCCTCGCCACTAACAATGTGGACGAGCGCGTTCTCCAGCAGCATGCCCGCGAGCATCGCATCATCGCCGCCCGCGAACATCGCATCGTCACCGCTCTCGACGTGGACGAGCACGTGCTCCAGCAGCACGCCCGTGAACATCACATCCTCACCGCTCACAATGTGGACGAGCGCGTTCTCCAGCAGCATGCCCGCGAGCATCACATCATCGCCGCCCATGAACATCGCATCGTCGCCGCTCTCGACGTGGACGAGTGTGTGCTCTGGCAGCACGCCCACGAACATCGCATCCTCACCGCTCAGGCGCACAAGCGTGTGCTCCAACAGGACGGCCACGAGCATGGCATCCTCGCGGCTCACGAGGTGGTTGAGCGGGTGCTCAGTACCCCAGGAGTCAGGACGCGAGCACCACGCCCCCGGCTACGAGGAGTACTGCATGGTGCCCATCGTGGTTTAGGAAAATCCCGTGACTCCACCGCTCCCTGGAGGAGCGCGAGCTCTAGTGGGCGCTCGAGGAGTCCCGCGCCGATATGTAGGTGGCGGCGAACGTGCAAGATTATCCTTCGAGCTCTCCTCCTCTTACGAAGATGCCTCCACCGCCCCCGTCATACATCCTCTGCCTTGGCTCCGGCAGACATTTGGAGTTTAGTTTTATGGAACATTAATATTTGGACTAATGCAAAAAACAACCTATGACTAACAGGCATAAATAGATGATGTGGCGGCATTGCATGCTGGAGTATATTTCAATTTATGGATTGCATGCATGACTAGCTTATGTGGCTTGGTTGCTTGGCTAGGAATGGCTAGAGAAAAACAAATAGATAATGTGTTTAGAGTGCACTCCACTAAATGGGAGCATGTAAATATCTTTAGAGTGCACTCCACTTTTTTTTCAGATGCTTAGGTGCACCGGATGCCGTGCCACGCTACAAAATGATAGAAAAAATATCTGCTCCAATGTTTTAAAAATCTATTATTATCTTGAAACCAGCCACACTCGCCCCTCACCTCATCAAACCAGCCCGAGGAATATGTCTTCAGTGAAGCATAATTTATTTTTACTGATATATGTATATCAAAACTAGAGTGTTTATATTTCAAGTTTGTGAACAAGTATTATTCTACTACTTTGGATCCATTGCAATGCACAGGTCGACACATTGGTAGTAGTAAGAAACAAATTCTGGGTTTGGCACGAGTTCGTACTGCGGGAGCACCACAAGGCCTAGCGGAGGAGTTACATTTCCCTCTTGGGGCCCACGGGACCGAGCTTCAGCGGCTATTGCACCTGCCTTTGAGTCAATGATATGTGGACCCTAAATGCGGCTGGCTCGCATGTCATTCTCATAAAAGCAGAGTGGTGGTGGGACCGAGAGGGGTGAGTCGTAGGTCGGCGGACGTGTGGTGTCATGGGTTCGAGCGGCGTCGTTGGAATCTAGTGGGACGAGGCTTGCCTGCTCCCCTCCCATGCTCCGATCTGTACTCCCGCACCACTAATTTTCATCCAACGGTTACACTGTAATAGATTTCCTCGTGTGGGTCATCTATAGCCTCAAAAAAAGGTAAACAAAGGCCGTATTTCCATGAAATAATTTCCTGCATGAATCTGTACACGCATGCAAGACCCTTTCCTTTCCTGCTCGTCCTCCGAGCGTGGCAACAGGTGCCTGCCTAACCCATGTAGCACGCTACGCCGCCAGCGAGTAGCACCTCCTCCATGCCAACATCGGCGTCTGGGCCATGCACATGCAGCTGCTCCCGTAGTATTTTACACGCATGTTCGACTGCAGTACCACACCGATCTTGGACGAGACCATGGAGCTTGTGGCCAAGAAAAGTCTCTGCCCAGTCGACGCATGTCGAGGTGCTTGTCTATTGTGACGTGCCGCATGATGTTTACTAGCTCGCGCTCCGGAAGATCTCGGGCGGGAGCCAATGATCTACCCGGGGCACATAGCTCGACTTGGGCTCGAGATTCCGACCGCTTGCACTGTCCCGAGGATGTACCACTCAGCGGCGAGGCTGGAATGCTGGATACGTATAGGCGTGTGCTCGTGGGCAGGAGCAACCTGCTCAACGGATACCGGTTTGCGAACGTGATGTACTCGACGTAGTTGAGCCAGCGAGCCTGGAGCCGTTCCTGCCATCGTACATTGACATGCGGCTCAACGGCGTGTGGCCACGGGCCAGCGTAGGTCGGCTACGGGAAATCGGCATCGGAGTGGTTCGAGATGCCCAGCTGGCCGTTATCATGGTGGCATTCGTGACTCACTCGTTCGAGATGAACCGGCCGGTGGTGGCCTGGCCGTGGCAAGGGTGCCACAGCTGGACGTCGGGGTGTTACGAGGCATAGATGGCCACACCGGCGGGAACTACCTGTATTACAGAAGTAGAAGCCAAAGACGGGCCTTTATTTTATTTATTATATTTGTGGCTGAGGAGTGATGCCCAGGACGAAATGTGTCACAGCCGCTGGATGAAAATTGGATGGTGCGGGAGTACGGATCGGAGCCAAGAGCGGAGCATGCAAGCCGCGTCCAATCGCGTGTGGCTGTGGTAGAAACTTGATGGTCGCCGCGGTTCAGCTGGCCTACATGTCATGCACACATAGGCAGAGGAGCGGTGCGGCCGAGAGGGGTGAGGCACACGTCGGGGGACGTGGTGGCGTGGGTTGGAGCGGCGTCGTGGGAATCGCGTGTGGTGGTGGTAGAAATGTGATGGTCGCCGTGGTTCAACTTCCATGGACAAGCTGTCATGTCTATTGACACATGCATTGCGGTAGACGGCCGCGGTAGACATAACACATGCATTGCATACCGCTCACTGCAAGTAGTAGTAGAGAAAACTAGGCGGATAAATAGTTCATTATAATCAAGCGGACCTATATCAATGTACACAGAGTACACTTCTTCCAAAGACATGCACACCAGCGAAATAGTTCATCTATATCAATGTACACAGAGAGAAAATATAATTTTTACAAGAGAGGAAATAGTTCATCCATCTATAATGCCCTGCTGCTGGTGCAGCTTCTTCTTCTTCTTCTTTTTCTTCTTCTTCTTCTTCTTCTTCTTCTTCTTCTTCTTCTTCTTCTTCTTCTCATTTTCTGTGGGAGACAGCTTCGCATCAAGCTCTTTCGACCTTGCAGCTATCTCGAAACTCACACGGGCATTGAGGGCAGCATATTTTATCCGCTCGTAGGTCAAGGGATAATTCTCCCATCCAGACGACCTTAATCCCAGCGTCTCGTCACCCTTCTCAAGATTTGTTCCAAGCACAGAATTTGCTACGTCGAACAGGGATGGTGTTTTTTTATCACAATCCTCTACAGGAATTCTGGTTTGTAGGTCAGCGATGTTTTTCAAGTCAAGGTTGTATGGCGCCAGCTTCTCTTTGTCCCCTTCGATGGCTGCCCCATAGAAGTATATGTCCTCCCGAGACATGAAATTGTGGAGCTCACTTGGTATGGAGGGCACGTGTATGATGTGATACACCAAAACTTCATCTTCGAGGCACAGCTGAAGGACGGTGGCGCATTGGATCTTCCCAGTGGCACGCTCCGTGTACTCTGCGTCGAGACTGACAACCTTCATCTCCACCTTTTGGAGGGAGTTGGATACATTGTTGATCCACTCCTGAACAACCCTTGGGTGGTCGGTGATGGTGGCAACTATGCTCAACGAGCCTTCGACGAGGACATGTTTGACGCTAAAAACCTGCATAGGGATCTCTTTCGCCATTTGGAACTGCTGGACCGGAGGGCTATGGTTTGGAGAACTAGGATTAAGATGGCTAGTCTAACTGAAGAAGATGATTATTTAAAGGGGCTTGGGAATTACTCAAGGAGGATGTGAATCCCGTCCAGTGGGGTTTGAATGCAAATGAAGGAGAGGTGAAGAAGCCAAGGAAAATCGGTTCCTGATGGAGAAGTAAATGGGAGAAGTGGCATGCAGGCAGTTGATTAGACGGCTAGGTAGACCAACCTGCAAAACGAAAAGGCTATGAGGGTAGCGTACTGAGAAGTGGTCCGTCTCCGTGTACGTGCCCATCCTTCTATCGCTACATGTGCCACTGGTTAGTTGAGGTCACTCTTTCAAATCACCGTGGCGAAACATTTTATGATTACTTTTTATTTCTGCACCCCTCCTGACAGGTGGGATCTACGCAAAACCCACTTGGGTGGACGAACAGATATACAAACATATCCATCTCTTTGCACACAAAAAATATGTCGTAGCTGGTTCGGATTGATATTGGCGTGTGCCTGGGAGACACAACCTTTTCTGGTTAAGGAATATATGCGGTTATCCTAAAAAAAGAAAAAGCCCTTCTTCGCGCTTTCGCATGCACAAGAATTTGGTTCTGCTTGCAATATGGATGCTACCTGGAGGATGAAGTGAACCCAGAGGCATACTAGCACGGGAGACCTATTTCCGCTATACAGTACTACTCCGTATGTTACTACTAGTAGTAGTACAACTATGGTACACTTGATGGTCAAAATATTAGTCATCCGGTCCTCACAGTGAAGTGACAAGACCCTGCGCCCGAGGTGACACTAGTCCAGGCGGCATGTTCGGGTTACCAAAGTTAGCCTCACCTTGTGCACTGTGCAGTCACTGTCACGTCCGCTGTATAGCATGCCTCACCTCGTCTCCCTCTCCCCGCCTAGCACCAATCCATCTCCATCTCCGTCTCGCCAGAGATCCTGAGGTCACTCTTCATCATCTCACTTTGCCCCCGCGTACCCTCGCCCCGCTCGCCTCCCCCAGTACCACTATCCCCTTGCTAACCGCTCTGGCACTGAGAGCCTTCTCCCCCGTAAATCAAGCCCCCAAAAACCCCACCTTCCAAACTCCACCCTGGCCGAACGCGAACCGCGCAGCATCCATATGAGCTGCGATTGGAGCAATCTCCCCAGTGACATCCTCGACCTCTGTTGTTCGTGTATGGATATGTTGAGCGCCGTGCAGCTGGTTGCATGCTCGAGGGACATGCACACGGCCATCATCGAAGCGAGGCCTAAGCTTTTCAAGACACCCTACTTGCTACTATCTGGTCTTGCGAGATTTGCTCACCATGATACGGAGGCATACATGATGCCCCTCAACTTCAATCAGACCTCCATTAGCCGAAACTTCTTTGCAGGTATGTAGTGGGTCACCGTACATCATTTCCCTCGACTTCGATCCGATCACCATCACCCGAAACTTCTTGGCAGGTATGTACTGGGTCGGCATGAACTCCCACTAGATGGTTACCGTCAGAGAAGACGGGAGAAATTTGGTGCTCGTGAACTTCCAGACCTCCCATGAGATTATCCTTCCTCTGTTGGATTATATAGGGTTTTACCCTCGCGGTCAAAGTCATCTAGATTACCACGTCTGTTGGACAGACCTTGTTTTGCAGAAGATTGTAATCTGCCAAGTGCCCACATGACATGCGGATTACGCAGACTTCAAGCTAATTGCCTTGTTCGACCACGGACTCGCCTATCTTTATGTCGGTGCCTTCTTTAGCTGTAGACGACTCAGCTCGCAGTGGATCGTCAAAGCTGATACACACTTCTGTGATGCTATTGAACACAATGGCATCATCTACGCGATCGACAAAGCAGATGGCACCACGTATTGCTGGGACGGTGCATGTAAGTTGTTTTCGTCTGATGTTAATGATAATGGCATGACACTGTTTGAACTTTTTGTGATGATTGGCATATCCCTGTTTGAGCACAATTTGAGTAGAACTATGGCAATGTATTAGAGACGCCGTAAATCAGCTATTTTGGAATGAGTTAATTCATGCGATTGTGGCCATGTCATTACAGCCAATTTGTACCCTTGAATAATCAAACGGTTAGGAAGATATGGATATTCTCCTTACTTTATAGTAATCTATATACTACTAAATATGAGTGTGTATCAATATCCATGTTAGTTTCCTCATTTTCATGATGTAGAAACATGCATCACACTGTTGGTTTCATCTAACCATACATTAGGGAAGTAAATGTGCATATGGAGAACTCTATATTTGGAAGTAGGGAAATCATGTAATGCTTACCATGTGTATATACCTATATTCGCCCTTCAGTAATCAATGGCTAGAATAATATCCTCACAAGAATTTTGCCCACAGAACATGAGTATATAACAATGCTTGGTCTGTTAGTTTCCTTGAAGAATTTGTTTGTGAGGATAGAACATGATTACATAACATGCATGACATGGTAGTTTCCTGTGAAGAATCGATTGTGAGATAACATGAGTATAACCATGCATGGCACTTGTATATTTTCGAACCCAGTATACATTTCCCTGTATTTTACTCTCAGTTCCAACAGGGACAGATCAATGATGTTTCTTGCATTATCCTACTCATACTCTGAACAATGCTGATCTTACATTAACAATGCCTGTCCTTTTTGATATGATGCAGTGTCCCTACAGTTACTGCCCTTTGTAATCACACCACCTTTGCCAAAAACAGGGAAGCACAACTGGTTCCTCGCTCAATCAGATGATGGCAAAAGACTGATGATCATTCACACACATGAGCCGGAAGAGTTATATTGCAAAAAACCCACAGTGTACAAGCACCGTGAAATACGTGAGTATCCGGACAGTGGCTGTTACGTCTATGAGCAGGATACCAGCTTGTTGGGGCCTTCAGGATATTTGAGTTGGAGGCGGGTAAACATCCTTGGTTCACACTCTCTGTTTCTTGGACTTAATTATCCGATTAACTAGGAGATCACCGTTGGCAAGGACCTTGATGGCAGAGAGGCTCTGTTTGCTAGGGAAAACTGTGCCTACACGGTGAGCCCTAGGACTTCGGGAGCAGACTCCCCTGATTGTCAACGATACAGCCTGCAGCCAAAAGAAGGTGAGAATGAAAAAGTCATCTGGATTAACTTTGATCCTTGGATGTCTCAAGTCCGACAGGTAGTGATGTGGTTCAAGCCTTCAGGTTGATAGGTAATTGGGCTAATGCATCGAAAGGGTGGAGTTCTGGTGTCTCCGAATCACTGGTGGCTGAAGCGGGGCTGCAAATTATGATGGTGTTGGATCATCCCTCTTCGAATGACTTGTTGTCTTTGCTGCTTGTTCTGGATGGGTAGTTCTCTCTTTTGTATGCATACTCATTGTCATTTGGTCATCCTCGTCTATGTCACTCTTACTATGTAATAGTTGCCTCTATTTAGAATGTCATTCTCGTCTGGATCACGAGAGTCTGAGCACTACAGATGGGTGCGTTTTGGTGGTGTAGCAAGACTTCTTATGAACTATCATGTCTTGTTGTTTATGTCAGTAGTAGTCACTAGTCAGTGTTTGAATGTTGTATATATTGTTGTTTTGAACTATTTATTGTCTTGAACTGCTGGTGGGCTAAATGAGGGCATCACCATTCTCCAGTGTTCAGAGTATATCTCCTTTTTGCAAGTTATATAATTTGAGCTCAGTGTCTTTTCGATGATGTACACTTGTTTGGACCAGTGAGGTGTCGTTGAATATGGGCCAACTAGTAATGCAATGCCAAATAGGTCAATTATGACTCTCAGGCCGGGCGCTCAAAAAAAGAAAGAAAAAGGACTCTTAGGCCGACATGTGGGCGCCACTGGTGTTTTCGTGCGCTTGCATGCAGAGAGCATATTGGCGCGTGTTCGAAATTCATGCTACCTTTTCATCCCCGATCTCCCGCCCCTCCCCCGAATCTGGAATCTTGATTCCTACTCCAGTTCCCCCAAATCCCCCTCATCTACTCCCTGTACTCAAGCGCACTAGCTATCATGTCGCCGGTCAACGCGGATCTCCGAGCAGGAGATCCTGAGGTCTGTCCTGCCTTCGGGCGCTGCGTGCTGTCTCTCAACAGTGGCATGGCGGCGCTTGATGACTAGTTTTCCGGCAAAGTGTTGATGGTAACCATCAACGGTGAACGGCCTCCCATCTCGCTGGACGACCTTGTCAAAGCTCTTGGCATTGCGCACGGCATCCAAATAAGTGACTTGCTCGTTGAAGTCTGTCCGCCACCGGCCAATTTCTTCATCAGGTTCCGGACAACTTTCGACTGCAGCCGTGTGTTTGAATCTTCCCGGCATTTGTTCTGCGATGGCGCGCTGGTGAGCTTTGATCGGTGGCACCCAGGATGGGGCTCGGTGCCCTCTGAGCTTGAGTTTTTAACAAATCTTACCTTCCATGGCATGCCTCGACGTGCTTGGAACAGCGAGTCCATGAATGAGCTTATCAACGACCTAGGAGGTGAGCTCGTAAGTATGTTTGTTCCTCCAGACAGCTGGGCTCTGACGGTTATGGCATGGATGAAGAAGCCGTCCACCATACCGAAGGTGATTGGTGTTGAGATACCGGTGCAGGAACCGGGGTTGTACTATTTGTCCCCACCAAGGCCGCTGTGGACCATATTAGGGATGTACCTGTATTGAGTGTTCGTGCATGTCGAAGAAGTAGTCAATCCATCAATCGAAGTCCTGCCGCCGCCGCTGGTGCCAGGGTCCGTCGGCGACGTCCATTACAGGAGTCAACATCAGACTTTCCCCGTGTTGCACGGAACGATGGATGGCACAGGGCCTACTCCATCGCGCGGCGCAGGCCACTGCTTCTTTGGGAGAAGAGGCAGAGCTGGCTGCCTGGATGTGCTCTAATTTCAGGTAACAACTGAATCTTCTCAGATACTAGTTAAATCCGAGCTATTGGTGTGAAGCACTGATGTGCCAGTACATTTGATTGTGACATGTTCTATTTTTCTACCTGAACATTTTTTAGAAATGGGTGTACGTCAACTTAATGTGCTAGCAGAACTTATTGTGTTGTCTTTCTGTTTTCTTTGCACTGCATTCAAGATATTTCCCTGCCATTGATAAAGACGATGAACGGTTATGTATGAGTTCGTTGGTTTCAACATAGCCCTACCCGTAGGGATCCACTGCTTCCACCCTGATTGTGCTGCCTGCATGAAATTTTTGTATGCAAGTTCAGTGTGCTATGATGTTCTATATGATTGTGTCAACTATGTAAGTTTTTACTGAGCATCATCAATGCATATGGCTGAAAGATGTATTTACGAGCATCGACCGATGGGTCTCTCTCTCTCTCTCTCACACACACACACACACACAAGTGGGACCGTTGAATTATTTCTTCGCTCGTGACAGCTTTTAATTAGGTTCCACTATACTCTAACTTTTTTCTTAAGTTATTAATTGAGGTCAGCGACTTCAAAAAGTTGCACAGAAGCCTTGTTTGGGCCTTTTCAGGCGTCGTTGAATGTGGGCTGAGTAGCCATGTAAAGTTGTACTGTACTACACAGGGCTTTTTCGTTGAACATCAGCAATGCAACTGGGCCGATAGTTGTACACAAGATCCTAAAATAAGCGCAGCCTAGCCTATGTTTCTTTTAATAAAATGCACAGCTCAGTTCATTTTTTTATATAATAAGATTACCAAGACCAACTTATTTTTTTTATAATATTCCTATCTCGATATTATTTTTTATACAAAATGCTTAGTCCGGACCATCATTGTTTTTTCACCCATCCCAGAAAATGGGTCCATTTCTACTAAAATCAAATGGCTTGTAAATTATCAGAAATGATAAATGGGCATCATGTACGCAATATTATTTTTCACCCAGCCCAGTAAATAGGTGTATTCGAATAAATAATCAAATGCGCTGTAAATTATCATAAATAGTAAATCGGCATTATTATTTTTACCCAGCCTAGGAAATAGATTATTTTTTGAGTCAAAGCCCAGGAAATAGATGTATTAGCAAACAAAATGAAATGGGCTGTAAAACCTAAATAAATGGGCTGCATTCCGCCACAGCTTTCGAAGCTGACTTTGCTTGCCCACTAGACGAAGCTTGCGCAAGGTGTTGTCCATTTAGTGAACAAAACGATTTTATGGTCTAAAACAAAAAGTCAACCAATTATTTTGACATCTGTAGTCGTTGGATTGACATCCAACGGCGATCCTGCTTCTTCAAGCTCTGGTCTAGTTGCTCTTGCTCCAGCCGCCAAAACCATCGCCGGCTGGAGCGCCTGCATCTGCCTCCCGTTGCCGGCTATGCTATCGCGCATGCCTCACCACCCCACCCTACTCCCAACGGTGGCCAGGTCATACCTGTACTCTCCCACACCTTATGTTATTCTCCGGTGAAGGCAGCCTCACCCGGCAGCCGAACCAATCCCTCGTACTCCCCTCTGCCAGGGACTCCAGTGCCCCTTGTTCCACGACTCCAGATCGTTCCCATCTTAGGCCTCGCCGTCGTCCACCGCCATGGACCGCTCGACGATGCGTGGTCAACAACGAGAGCCAACATGGAGTACGTCGAGAGTCTGAGAGCTGGGAACCACCAGCTACATCTTCACACGCAAGCTAGTGCCTCCTTATTATGTGGGAATAAACTATTCCTCCCCCTGACAGGTTGGACCCACCAGCTACAATTTTTGCACGCAAGGATGTTCATTCTTATTACGCAAAAAAAAGTCCCCCCATGACAGCTGGGACCCATGAGCTACATCTTCGCACTGAAGGAAGTGCCTCCTTATTACGCGCAAGAAAAATGATTCCTCCCCTGCTAGCTCGGACCCACCTGATTCGGAGGCTGACTTGTGGGCCTACTAAGTTGACATGTACGCAGGGCTTTGTTAACCTAGTCAACAAATGATTCTAGCAGCAGTGACCATTGGATTAACATCCAACGGACGCACTGCTTCTTCAATCTCTGATCTTCTTGCTCCAGCCGCCCAAACCAGCGCCGGCTGAACCGCCTGCTACTGCCTCTCGTGGCCGGCTGTGCTGCCACCGCTGGCCATGCCATCCCTCTATTCACCCACAACTCCTGTTATTCTCCGGCGATGGCAGCCTCACACTACAACCGAAGCAGTCAACCCTCGTACTCCCCTCCGCGTGGGCATCCACTATCATGTCTTCCCCACCATCGCGTCGTTCCCTTCCTAGGCCTCGCCGTCGTCCACCTCCTTGGTGCTCTCGGTGCGGCGTGGTCAACGAATGACAGCCATCGGAAGAGAACTTTAGGCTGTGAGGCTGACAGCTGGACCCACCAGCTACATCTTCGAACACAAGGAAGTGCCTCCTTATTACTCGCAAAATAAAAATGATTCCTCCCCTGACAGTCGGGACCCACCAGCTATATCTTCGCACGCACGGAAGTTTGTCCTTATCCACCCTGACAGCTGGGACCCACCCGGTCGAAGCGTACGTAGCGTTGTCTGTCTGGTCGCGAACGTGTGTGTACATGCTGGTCGATCGTTCTCTCTGCAATGATGAATCGTGGCCGAGCAAGCAGCGGCACGTGTAGTAGTAGAGCCCCCGATGTAGCAATTCAGGCAGTCCCTTCTAAACTGTGTACACATACGTACTGCTCGATTGCAAAAAATACGGCCACATACGTACATACGGGCGGGGTCTCGAATGCGTACTCGCGCATACATACGGCCAGGGCTCGTGTACATGGAGAGGCAGCGGACGGCAGCAACGGCGTCATGTTCATCGGGAGCCAATCGGCTTGGATGGAACAACTGAAACGAGGTCTGGCTTACCGCAGAATGGAGGAAACGACCTTTCTGTTCGACCGCGTACGGTCGAAACAGGGTCCTGTTCATCGGGAAGGATCTGGCGTACCGCAAAACGGAGGAAACGGACTTGTGTTCGAGCTCCTACGGTCGAAACAGAGTGCTGTTGATCGGGAGGGGTGTTGCATACCGCAAAATGGAGGAAACGGACTTGTGTTGGAGCGCCTACGGTCAAAATGGGGTCCTGTTCATCGGGAGGGGTGTGGCGTACCGCAAAACGGGACTCCACGGGCTATTGTTCATCCACCGTCTACTGCCTCGCTCCAGCCTCCACGGGCTACGATTCATCAATCATCGACTTCCTCCAGCCTCCACCTGCTACTGTTCATCCACCGTCGACTTCCTCCTGCCTGCACCAGCTACTGTTCATCCACGGGGTCATGTTCATCCTGCCTCCACCGGCTACTGTTCAACCAGCCTTCCACGGGGTCATGTTCATCCAGCCTCCACCAGCTCCTGTTCAACCAGCCCTCCACACGGGGTCCTGTTCAACCAGCCCTCCACGGGGTCCCTCCACCAGCTACTATTCATCCACCCCCACCAGCTCCTTGATCGGGGTCCTGTTCATCCAGCGGCAATGGCCTCTACTACCACGGGGTCCTGTTCATCCAACCCCCACCAAGAACTATTCATCCAACCCCAACCACGTACGTCTCGACTCGTTCAACCAACCCCCACATTCACTGTTCATCAAGAGGCAGCAGGTTCGATCGGCTTTAGTAAGCAGCAACAGCGATCGATCGCTCGGGTTCAGTTAGCAGCAGTAGCGAAGGAATCACTCGGATTCAGTTAATAGCCAAGGGATCGATCGCTCGGGTTCAGTAACGTAGCTAGTGCAATCGCTCGGGTTCAGTAAGCGAACGCCTCGCTCGAGTTCAGTTAGAGCCCAACACGTCGCACACACATGCGCGTACGTGTATGAGATAAACGCGCAATCCCTTCATGCATCTCTCGTCCCCGACCACCCACCGTAACCGGGAACTCCCCGAAATTTTCCTCGCCCTCGCTTCTACCATGATTTTTTCCGTCATGGACGGCCCAAAGAATGTCATGCAGGTGAGTCCCCGGCCTACCCAGGACGAAAAGCCCATTTTCTGTCATGATTCTTTGTCATAGAAGTAGGAGCCCACCACATCAATGATGATACCGGGTTTTGTCACAATTATCGTCATAGAAGTGTCATAAGCATGACAAAAAAAATTCGTTTGGCCCAAAATGTCACGGATGTGTCTTTTTTTTGTAGTGGATGCTATATGCTGATACGAGTTCCTTGGAGCTTGTAGATCTGAGATATAGCAGCTCACAGGATGTCTTAATATTTTTACAGGAAACCTTAATGAGTTTGAGAATTGCACACAATTTGTACAAAAACTACTCAGATGCCCTTGGATCCCATATCCAACGACCTCGAAGCTCGTATCACCATAGCATCTAAGACGAAGGAGGACCTCATATTCTCCTGTATGTAAGAATATCATGTGTTATCACACCTTAGATGCTTTGGTGATACAAGCTATTCGGAGCCGTTGGATCTATGATCCAACAACTCCTAGGTGGTTTGAATGTTTTTTTGCAGAAAAGCCCCCAAAGAGTTCGGCCACTGCTTACAAGCACAAAGACTGATCAGATGCCATTGGATCTCAGATCGAATGACCTCGAAGCTCGTATCGCTGTAGCATCCAAGCTGCGAGAGCACCAGATGTTTTCTCGCACGGGAGAATATGAGGTGCTCCCGCACCGATTATATGATGATATGAGTTCCCGGGAGATCTAACGGCTCATAATAGGAGGTTTGAATGTTTTTGCAATATAGGCCTCAAAGAGTTTGGGAATTGCATAGAAAGTACAAGTACTACGCATGTGGCATCTGATCAGAGATCATACGACCTAGATGGTCGTATCACCGTAGCGGCTAATTAAGCTACGGGGAGCACCTAATGTGAGCTACTGGGAGCCGTTGGATCCAAGATGCAGCGGCACACATGAGGCCTGAATGTTTTATTTGCAAAAAAAACCTTGGAGAGTTTGGAAATTGCGCATAATTACAAAGACTACTCCCAAGCCATTGGATCTCAGATCCAACGAAGTAAAAACTCGTATCACCATAGCATCTAAGCTGCGGGGTGGATGTGATATTCTATGCCGCTGTCATTTTTGTTCCTAAACTTGCAAAATACGTGTAACGGGTGCCGTTACTTGTCTAACCGCGCAAAGTGTTTGTGCAAAAAACCATCCTACACTGAAATATCGGAACAACACACGGGGGTCCCACTTGTCATTGATCAAATTTGGACCTAAAACTAACAAATCTAAAAGACGATATTCGAACTGGCAACCTGGACTACAAAGCATAAGTCGATAGCCTGAAACAGCAGCGGTTGTTGGCTTTGTCGCATAACTTGATTTTATACAGTATTACGTTGAGTAGAGTAGAGGGAGTGGCTCGTCAACACGTGCATGACCGTTGACTCACTTACTGGTGGGTCCCATGTCTGTGATCTCTCTCTCCTCTCCATCGTCTAACCTTTAGACACACGGGCACACACGAAGAGCGGCGCTAGCTTACCGTGGTGTTATTATAACTAAAAAAAATGCTTGGAAAATAGAAGAATCACCTAGAACAAGAGACATTGTGGCTGGTCGAGATGGAGCTAACCACACCTATCCTCCGTGCCACATTAGCATGATGAAGTTGTGTGGCTAGTGGGGTGTTTTCGACCGACTGTCTAGGTCCCGAGGTCGAACCATAGGTAGTACGTCTGATACAGTATATTTTTACACGCACATTTTTCCTCCGTGTCGAGACGTGGCACACCCTACCACGCGGTTTCTGGGTCCTCCCGGGTGGTGCATGCATATTTTCTTCCTTGCCGAGATGTGGGACGCCCTACCGCGCGTTTTCTGTGTCCTCCTCGGTCGTAGCGCCAAAGCAAGTAAATGAGTTGTCAAATCACAAAAGCCCACCTTTCCCGCCGAGTACATCAGTGAAGCATGGTGGCTAGCTAGTTGGGCTAGTGCGACCGATTAGCTAGGCCGCCGCCACATTTGTTTTTTCACCCCTTTTTTTCTCCCCTTTTTTTCTCTCCTTGCCGGTAGGTAAATTTAAATATCCACCATGGCGTTGCTCTGGTCTTTGGGTGTGGCAGACGCGGCAGGATTTTTATTTTTTTGATTGACGGGAGCAGGCGCGGCAGCAATTAGTCATGATGACTCCGCCTGTAAAACCCACTGCTCCCTGATGTGAAAAGTCGTCGACTGATGTTTTCCCATGGTGAAAACCAAAAGATTCACCCCTCTCCTCGGCTGGCTCCCTCCGTCTTCCCGTAGATTGCATTGCCTTTCAGCCATTTCACCCTCCTTTGCTTCCTATCCCCATTGCTTCTACCTGGTTCCATGGCGGTGCACCAGATCACGGAGTCTGAGGTGAGGCGCCTGACACAGGAGCTCCAGGCCAAGGATGTGGAGCTCAGGGCCAAGGACGTGGAGCTCCGTGAGCTCAAGGAGGAGAGGAGTGCCATGCTCCTCCTTTATGTGCGGGAGTTCACGGAGCTTCAAAAGCCGCAGGCGTCCACCACAAAGATGCTCGAGGCGTCGGCGGCATTGCTGCAGAAAGCGAGAGATACAATAGGCGGTCAGGCGAGCCGGCTGGAGCACGAGCGGGCCGATCGTGACGAGGTCCAGGATTGCCTCAACCACTTGGTGGACCATGTTGCCATGCACGTGTTGCGGCTGCGCGATGCCTACCGTCGTGCCAGCGCGACCATGCCGGCCGTCGGGCTAAACCCGTTCGACAACCCCGTCGACTTCAACGAGCTGTGGCTTCCTGACCTGGTCTCCTTCTTCACCTATATCTCCAAGGAGCTGAGCCGTCTCCGTGCGATGGTGGGGGAGGAGCTGGACAAGGAGGGGTTGCGGGCTGCCGTCGCCGTTGCTGGGCGAATCCTCGCAGGGCTTCGTCACCGGAATCCATTCGTGCCATTGGACGCCGTCTTTGACGAGCTATCTCCCGTCGACCGGGAGCGGGCTCTGCAGGCGGTGGCACCCTGCATCACCAACATCGTGCGCCTCGAGATGCAGAGGGACTTCGGTGGTGTTTAGGCGTCCTCTGCATGGGCATGTCCATGTCTCGGTGCAACATGACCGTTGGATCAAACTCAGACGGTGCAGATCAGTCACTGTAGCACAAAGCGTGTGGTTGTGTTTGGTTGCATTCTCATCTCAATATAATTGTTCCCTCTTCGTGCATGCTCATCTCAGCACCCCTCTTCAGGCATGCTCCTAGTGTATTTGTGTTAACCTACTAGTGTGGACTCATGCACCCTTCATGCACTCTGCCGAACACCCAAAAGTGGGTCGAGAAGGGAACTTTTGCTCCCATCCCATGCACCCTTCATACACCCTGCCTAACACTGATTCGTGCTTCATATGATTCATGTTCCATGGAGTACTGTAGCACCGTACTCTTCGTGTGATGTAGACCTAGTTCTGTTAACATTGATCTCATCGTTCATTCTCGACCGGGCAGTCAAAAAAGGGGTATGTTACATTACTGTTCATATAGTTGACATGCGCACAACATCATTTGTTATCGTCATATCTTACTACACTAGCAACAAGATTATGTAGTGCTGATGTATGAACCACTGCACATGCCTAGTAGTAGGAGTACTATGTAAGTTCAAGTGGATGCCGTGTTTCGCACTCCTCCATCGTAAGAGTGGAAACGCTTGCTGTAATCTTTTTTTTTTCAAAAACAGGGGACACGCTCTACCGTGCGGATCCTCCTCGACGGTCATCGGGAACCTTGCTACTCACTTTCGTCGACGTGTGGGACAGCCAGCATCGGGGTCCACTTGCCATGCACTAAATTACTCTGTACTAGAGTGCACAACTGCACGGTTTGACTACCCCGATCGAAGCGCCGCAGTAATGCCCAATGAGCCGTCAAATCACAAAACCCCCACCTTTCCAGCAGTAAGTTGGACAGATGAAGCAACCATCATTTCACTCTTCTCCCTCAGCTTCCTCTCTTGAAGAAAACCCCAACTCACTTCTCCCTCATCTTGTTCCTCATTTCTTCAAGAAAACCCCAACGCGCTTCTACCATTGTTCTTCTCTCCCAAAGAAGGAAAGGTGAGCGCATCAATGGTGTTGATTCTGGCCAAGGCCCGGTCTTGCAACCCCGAGACTGATCCTATAACTCCCTCTCTGTTCTTCTTTTGGGTTTGTGATTATGGTTTCTTTTCTTTTATTTCTATTTGAAAGTTTCTTGATGGACCCTGGAGCACCGGCCGAAGTGATGTCTATGGCTCTGGCCAAAACCGTCGAGGCTCAGGGTACGAAGAAGCGCAATCACCCCGCCAAGACTACCGTAGACAAGCTCAAGGCCATTGCCCTGTCCAAGCCCCCCTCTCCGGGATCCCTCATTAAGCAAGTCCAGGTAATATCTCTTCTTGACGATCTTTTTGGCGATCTTGATTGTGTTTTTTCATCTAAAATGCAGTACTAGTACTAGTAGTACAACTTTCTGGGTGATCTTGCATGTGATTTTTGTGTGCCAAATGACTGTTCTAAATTGCTCTTTTGACCAAAACATGCAAGAGGTTGACATACATATGATTATTGCACATAACACTGATTTCTTATAGATTACTTTCAACTACTTTATGAACATCAATGCTAGTTCTAGGAAATGCAAGATTTTAGCTCTCATGCCTTTGAAGAGAGTATATTAGCCTCAGTAACTTGTGTTATGGATATTGCAAGTAATCCCGCTGCTCTCATGCCTTTGAAGACATGTTCTAGTGTCTTTGTTCACTCATTTATGTGCGTATATGTAGTCTTATATGGAGTAAAATATCGAAAATCATCTTATATTTCTGAACGGAGGTAGTAATAAAATATTTGGTTTCTGTTTGATTAGAACCAGGTCCGTGGTGGAGATGAAGTTCTCAAAGTCATGCCGTGTGAACTGGAAGACCTGAGGATGAGTTCTACTACTAAACTATCCAGCTGTTGTGTCCTTGTCGCCACGTGTTGTGAACTAGTGTTTTCCTGTAGCATTGTTGTCAGGCGTGTTCTCGAGGGTGTACTTCACCACAACAATTTCCTAGCTGTGCCTTCAATTACGAAGGGTGTGGTTCTTGTAAAGCTTCCCGACAAATCTGATGCTGACTGTCTTCATCGTCATGTTTATCAGTGGAAAGACCACTCTATTAGGTTCTCCAAGGTTGACGAGATGGTGATGGTGCTGGTAGACATCTCTCACAAAGTCAATGGCCTAGTCAGTTATGTGGGGTACATCCCGTAGGTCGGTGGCAAGAAATAATCTACAGAGTTTAATTAGTGCAACTTTGCTTGTCTGTAGTAAGTACTATTGGTCAGTACTTGATTTGTGTGTGTGAACCCTGTATTGTTTAGTACTACCGCTTTTGTTGTGTGGTGAGTCCTGAGAACAGTCTATGTTAATGTCTGTCCACTCAATTCAGTCTGTATATTTTGAAGTATCCAGATCATCTTTTTTGTGAGGACAGTTTATCAATTATGGTTACACTCCAATATCTGTATGCATTACAGGGTTTATCACACCCACCAGGATTTCCAGTCCCATGGATGTTCGGTCCATATGATTTGTCACAACCTTTGGACTGTCCTTCTTGTGGAAGTAAGCGGGGGCCTTGCATGCCACCCGTAATTGAACGATCAACCTTCTGTTTAGAACTTGAACATAGTGATTTCCTGGTAATGATCCACTCGTGTCACATCAAGTAAATCTTATTGATTTACTGTCATGTTTTCTTACTTTTGCTGCAATTTTACGATGCAGGTTTTGCCATGTCACATTCATTACAGAATAAACCGTTTGGTTTGCTCTATGATGGTTATTTTTGCAGGTTTCACTTCTTATGTCGTGTCAGTAATGAAGGCACTGTCCATCACTTATATTACTGGACACAATTGGATCAGACTGTTGTCTGAGTACAATCTGAAGCCCTATGATGAACTGCAGTTTGGTTTAACAAACACGCCACAATTAGTCCTTCTGGTGTTTAAAAGAAGTGAAGAAAAAGACTAGATCAAGGTCACGGAGCCTAGTGAAGTTAGAAAGCTGAAGTATGAAATCATAGCAGACCAGAGACGATCGATGTTGTCTCGCACATCGGGACCACCTTCATCATCGGATCGAGCACCGGCACCTTCTCAGACGGCACTGGCTCTAGCACTAACAGCGGCAGCAGCTCAGTCTGATCCAACAGAGGATTGGGCACCGACTGCGTCAGCAGATTAGGCTAATCTACCGGAGGATCGGGCACCGACACGGGCACCTACTCCGACACCGGCACTAGCTCCACAAGGAGCACCATCTCTGGCAGCAACAGTGGCACTACCAGTCGCACCGGCACGGGCACCAGCAACGGCTCTGGCACCTGCACCAACACTTGAAGTTGCACTTGCATCTGCTCCGGCCCGTGCAGCGGCAACGGAACCAGCAGTTGCACCGGCAACAGACTAGGCTGTAGTTCGCACTGCATATAGCAAAGTCCTTACAAAAACCGACATCTCCACCTTCTTGGTAAGCATTGGCCGCCCAAGTGCTTCATTCTTTTTTCTTTCCATGTTGTTTCACATGATTCACTGTGTTGATCTAACTATTTGTGTATGTCTTCTTGTTTGCAAACAGAGAATTCCTAGAGCAACGAGGGAGTCGTTCAATAATCCGGGCGACCGTGGCCAAGTTTCTCTTACCATGCGCAGCCTTGGTGTAAATGAACCTGCTCAACATACCGTAAGTACAAAGGATGGTCGCATGATGATTGATTCTAAAGGATGGTCAAGGTTCAAAACTCTATCAAATCTTGCGGTAGGGGATGATGTCAAAATTGAACTTTCTCGGCAAGGAGAGCTGGTCCAAATCAACTTTGAAATTCTTGAGTAGCAGCACGCAACTGCCGAACTGATCTATCCTCCGAGAGCTTTTAATGTAATAATATGGCATGGTGAAACAAGTTTCCTATGTGTATAAGTAGTACGACAGTATTATTTATCACGTAGGATATCGTGAAAGAATTGCAACTCCGATTGCTGGTTACGAACTGTCGTTCGATTTCATTCTAACAGTTGACATGCTTTATTTAATTTTCTGTATTCGCCTTGCGACAGCATCTAAAACCAGTGCCGTACCGATCGCTTGCAATATGAAATGCGCTGAGTTAGAACACATGGGCCCCCAAACATGCAGGCCCACCAGCCTGTGGCCCAAAGTCCAGAACCGTGAGCCTGTCTGAGTATTATATTCTCAGCTGAACCCCCATATTATGTTATATATATTCCCCTTGATTTTTCTTATGTATAAAGTTGTGATACAAAATATTTTTATATTTCTTTACAGAGGGAGTATCTCTCTGTCAAAAATATATTTATGTGTAACTAGTTACTCCTACCTTTCTACTTCCTTTCGCTGATATGTGGGGCATCCGGCAACGGGGTCCACGTGCCATGCACCAAATTAGAGTGCATAACTACACGGTAGACTCACCCCGGTCGTAGCGCCGCAGTAATGCCCAATAAGCCGTCAAATCACAAAAAAAAACCACCTTTCCAGCTTTAGCAGTAAGCTGGGCGGACGAAGCAGCAATATTTCACTCGGCCTGAATCCCCTTCTCCCTCGCCTGCTTGTTCAGAGAAAACCCCCTATCGGCGATTGCGTAGGGTTTTCTCATGGAGAACCAGGTACGAATTCTTCATCCATCCCCGATAAATACTAGTCCCTTGGTCACGGGTAATCCTAGGATGGCAGCCGCTGCCGTTGATGCATTTTTCTTGCTACTGAATCTAGTGTGTTTCATTTGCAATGCCCAAAGTGCGAGGACCCTACAGGTTTCTGCGCCCTCGGCGAGATGCCACACTTGTTCCTTCTCATCCTAACACAGGATTTTAAAACGCGCACAGTATGTTCCTAGAATCCTCTTTTCTACCTGGGAGGGTGGGGTTTTCGAACATGCTGTCGACTAATTTGGAAATTTGGGTTGCCATATTTATATAAAAGGTACTAGTACCATGGTAAACACTGACGTGAAGGAGGAAATTATTTCTAGATTTGGATAGCGAATACATTGTGTTCTCATATTGTTTTTCCTGCAGTGCATTCCTTGCTCTGCTAGAACACATGTAGTCAAGATGGTCGGCCTTGCCATAACTGAATACACCAGTTTAATGGTCACATTGAAGACAAGCCATGGATATAAGTTCCGAGTTGGGTTCATGAACCAAGAAGATCGCTGCTTTTTATGGCCAAACTTGGATAACCTTTCTCAAGTGTTACTGACTGAAACTTGGCGCACGAATGTTGATCGAAATAGCAGAACCTGGTCTCATATTCACTGTGATCTTCCACCCCGACGTCGTTCCAGTAGTTCATCCATGTTAGTTTGTTATATGGTTCTTGCATGTTGCCTTGATTACTTCTTAATCCACCTATTCTGTCTAACTAATCACAATTTAACTTTAGAAGTAACAACAATTTGTGATTCCCTTCTCTCACAAAGATGCTACTTCTAACTAATATTTCTTATAATTGGTGGCACATGCAGGTTATTTCAAAGTTAAGTACGCTACTCGTTTGTTATTCTATAGGGATAATTCCATTTCTGCCCCTAACTGGAACCCACTACTCAAATTTGCCCCTAATTTCAATGTCTACTCAAATTTACCCCTCTACCGTTAGTTGCCCTCATAGAAATGCCCTTCTGCGCCGTTACCGGCTGGTCAAATAGCTTTGACCATCTCGAAAAAATAGCAAAAAAAATAAAAAAAAACTGAAATTTTGTGGGATCGAAGGTACTCAGGTTCGCAAGGTGCGTGCAAATTTTCATGTTGTTTGGGCATACTAGGAGCTCGTGGCAAAGGAAAAACAGTAAATATGTACGCATGTGAACAGTAAATTAAAAAAAATAGCAATAAAATTCAAAAAAATATGAATTTTTTCGGCATCCAAGATACTCGGGTGCGCAAGGTGTGTGCAAAATTTTGTTATGTTTGGACATTGTAGGAGCTCATGGAGAAGAAAACAAAATTTGTCTCAGAAAAAACTTTGAAAAAAATACACTATTTTGGTTTTTTTTGCTAGAGCTCCTCGCATGTCATTTGATAACAAAATTTTGCACACACCTTGCGCACTCGAGCATCTTGGATGCCAAAAAAATTCATATGTTTTTGAATTTTCTTGCTTTTTTTTGAATTTACTATTCAAAGATGTACAGATTTATTGTTTTCCTTTACCACGAGCTCCTGGTATGTCTAAATAGCACAAAAATTTGCACGCACCTTGCGCACCTGAGTATCTTTGATCCCTTAAAATTTTAGATTTTTTTAATTTTTTTTGCTATTTTTTCGAGATGGTCAAAGTTGTTTCACCGGATGGTAACGGCGCAGAAGGGCATTTCTATAAGGCCAACTAACAGCAGAGGGGCAAATTTGAGCACACATTGAAATTAGGGGCAAATTTGGGTAGTGGGTTCCAGTTAGGGTCAGAAATGGAATTGTCCCTATTCTATAAGAACTCGACTGTTACTGATGGCACTAAAGTTGACTGGGACGACATCCACCAGTTCCTACACTGTATTGATCGTCTTGAGGTCCTTGTGGGGCGTTTCAATGGTGGAAGGCCACGTGGGATATGTGTGCCACTGCTGCACACGTTGAACAGGTCCAACTGTGTCGAGAAACTTATGGTACAAGCTGTTTTCTGTTATATATGTTGTTCATAAACTCTTGCTTATACACAGTTTTACAGTTGTGATCTTCTTGAAATAGAAACTGTCCAGTTCTATTGTTCCTCGACAGATGCCTGACCATGGTCGGGTCAGACTTGCGCTTGGGCACAACATGATGTTTATGTTGACCTACTCCATTTCCCTTGGAGGTGAAAAGATACTTATTCATGGGTGGTCTCAAATAATGAAGGCCCGTCCATCTTGGAGAATAGGACAGAAGGTTATGCTCATGCTTTTCCATGGCTCTAAAGCGAATATCCTGTTTATTGACCACATTCCGAGATGAAGCCGCTTTCAGAAGGTTGTGGATGCGCGGGGTGGAGCCTGGGCCTTGTCTTGGGGCTTGGTGGCCTCACCCTTGGTTAACTGTAGGCAAAGTAGCACCGTTCGAGGCGTGGTTTGTACGGTTGAACCTATATAAGTACTCATACTGCTTTCAACTATGGTTGTTAAGTGCCCCTGCTGGTTTTAGTTAAGGTTGTTAAGTACTCCTGCTGCTTTTACAGTCTATCGTGTTTCTTCAGTCCTGTCTTCCTCCAGCCGCCAAAACCAAACCAGTGCCGGCGGGGCCGCCTACTTCCGCCTCCCACGGCTGGTTGTGCCTCAGCGCATGCATCACCACCCCACCGTCTCCTAAATCGTTAACGCCGACGTCCGAGGCCTCACCGTCGTCCTCCGTGCGCTTTGGTGCGCTCACCGCAGCGCCGCCCTCTCGCGTTGTCAACATGGTCAACAAACAAGAGGAATCGGGAGAGGACTGTACGTGGAGAGGATGACAGTAGGGGCCCACCATGTCCATGGCCGTACGCAAGCAAGTTCCTCATTTTTTGTTATATACTCCATTGTCAGCGTATAGAAAAAGAAAATGCTTCCTCCTAGTGGTTTGCTGACATCTGGGACCCACGACATTGTCAGCGTATAGTCAATAGACAAGAGAACAGCACAAGATCGGCTGACACCTGGGACGTAGCTGCTCGAGCAGTATTTTTATTTGTTATTATTGAGACGGAGCAGGGTTTCAACTGGGTTGTGGCCCGTCTAGCCCAGGCTTCTATTTTACTTTCACCACATGACCAGCCCAACTTTTTTTTCTTTGTGAAAATGAGCCCAGTTTATTTTTTCTGAAGAATACCCAATCCAGGCCTACTTATTTTTCTACGCCCTGCTGGGCTGCAACTCTTTCAAGACGGCTGCAAATCTTGAAAGTAATATGAAATGGGCTATAAATATAAAAAATAGACGACAAATTGGCAATTACTTTCAAATTTCTGAATTTTTCACATTTTCAGATTCCAATTTCACTGGGCTTTAACCTAATTTAAATATATCTTCAAAGTACTTTAAATCTGGCTCGACATTTCGGTATTAAAAATAGTTTGGACCCCACCGAAATATGTGAAATTTTGTTTAAATTTTTAACCCTGGCCCTGGCCAACAAAAAAACGGACAGCAATAAATTGCATAAGAAGTTGCAATGAGCTGTAAATTATAAAAAAAAATAGGGAATGGTCTGACTTGTGGGCCTATTAAGTTGACGCGTATGCAAGATTTTTTTTACTTATTATATACGTCAACAAACGATTCTAGCAGACGTGACCGTTGGATGTCAATCCAACGGCCGTCGTGCTTCTTCAATCTCTGATCTTCTTGCTCCAGCCGCCAAATCCAGCGCCGGCGGGACCGCCTGCTTCCGCCTCCCATGGCCGGCTGTGCTACCGCGCAGGCCTCACCGCCCCCTACTACTCCCACCGCCGGCCAGGCCATCCCTCCACTGCTGTGGCTTCGCCGCCTCCAGGTCATTCCCTTCCTGGGTCTCGCTGTCGTCCATCGCGTTGGTGTGCTCGACACGGCGTGGTCAACGTTGTCAACAAACGACAACATCAGAAGAGGGATGTACATGGAGAGGCTGACAGTTGGGACCCACATGGTCCATGGCCGCACGCAAGAAAGTACCTCCTTATTACGCCAAAAAGAATGAATCCTCCCAATGACAGCTGGGACCCACCAGCTATATCTTGGGACGGAAGGAAGTACCTCCTTATTAAGCGAAAAATAACGAGTGCTCCCCATGACAACTGGGGCCCATCAGATTTGGAGGCTGACTTGTGGCCCTACTAAGTTGACGCGTACGCAGGGCTTTTTCAACTTAGTCAACAAGCGATTCTATCACCAGTGTCCGTTGGATTGTTAACATCCAACGGTCGTCCTGCTTCTTCAACCTCTAATTTTCTTGCTCCAGCCGTCCAAACCACCGCGTGCTCCTGCCTCTTGTGGCCGGCTGTGCTGCGCGCAGGCCTCACCGCCCCCTACTACTCCCACCGCTGGCCAGGCCATCCCTCTACTCACCCACACCCCGTGTTATTCTGCAGCGATGGCAGCCTCACACCGCAGCTGAACCAGTCAACCCTTGTACTACCCTCCGTGTGTTCCTAGGCTTCGCGTTGTTCCCTGCCTCACCGTTGTCCACCGCCTGGTGCTGTTCGCGCGGCGTGGTCAACGTGGTCAATGAACGACAACCATTGGAAGAGGACTGTACGCGGTGAGGCTGACAGATGGACCCACCAGCTACATCTTCGCACGCAAGGAAGTGCCTCCTTATTACGCACAAAAAAAAGAATCCTCCCACTATCAGCTCGGACCCACCATCAATATCCTCGCACGCAAGGAAGTGCCTCCTTATCCTCCCTGACAGCCGGGACCCACCCGGTCAAAGCGTACGTAGCATTGTCATTCTGGTCGCAAACGTGTACGTACATACTGGTCCATCGGTCTTTCTGCCACGATGAACCATGGCCCAGTAAGGAGCGGTAGCTGTTTAGGCAGTCCCGTCTATATCGTGTACATGTACGTACCGCCACGCTACAAGAACATAAATACGGCTATGTATGTACATACGGGCGGGGTCTCAAACGCGTACAGCGACGGTGTCCTGTTCATCGGCAGCCAACCGACTGGGTCAGAACGGAGAAACAGGGTCGTGTTCATCGGGAGGCAACAGACTGGGTCGGAATGTGTCATGTTCATCGAGAGCCAATCGGCTTGGATGGAACAGCCGAAACGGGGTCTGGCGTACCGTAGAACGGAGGAAACGACCTTTTGTTCGAGTGCCTACGGTCGAAACAGGGTGCTGTTGATCGGGAGGGGTGTGGCGTACCGCAAAATGGAGGAAACAGACTTGTGTTGGAGCGCCTACGGTCGAAATGGGGTCCTGTTCATCGGGAGGGGTGTGGCGTACCACAAAACGGGACTCCACGGGCTACTGTTCATCCACCGTCTACTGCCTCGCCTCCACGGGCTACTGTTCATCCACCATCGACTTCCTCCAGCTTCCACATGCTACTGTTCATCCACCGTCGACTTCCTCAAGCCTCCACCAGCTACTGTTCACCACGGGGTCATGTTCATCTAGCCTCCACCGGCTACTATTCAATCAGCCCTCCACACGGGGTCCTGTTCAACCAGCCCTCCACGGGGTCCTGTTAATCCACCCCCAACCGGCTCGGGTGTGTGGCGGCCTCCTCTCGATCGGGGTCCTGTTCATCCAGCGGCAATGGCCTCTACTACCACGGGGTCATGTCATTCCAACCCCCCCCCCCCCCCCCCCCCCCCCCCCGGGAATTGTTCATCAAGAGGCAGCAGGTTCGATCGGCTTCAGTTAGCAGCAGTAGCGAAGGAATCGCTCGGTTGGGTTCAGTTAACAGCCAAGGATCAATCAATCGCTCCGGTTCAGTAACGCGTAGCCAGTGCAATCGCTCGGGTTCAGTAAGCGTACGCCTCACTCAGGTTCAGTTAGAGCCCAACGCCTTGCACACATGCGCGTACGTGTACGAGAGAAACGCGCAATCCCTCCGTGCATCGCTCGGCCCCGACCACCCACTGAAACCGGGAACTCCCCAAAATTTTCCTCGCCCTCGCTTCTACCACGATTTTTTCTGTCATGGACGGCCCAAAGAATATCATGCAGGTGCGTCCCCGGCCCGCCCATGATGAAAAGCCCATTTTCTGTCATGATTTTTTGCCATAGAAGTAGGAGCCCACCACATCTATGATGATACGTGCTTTTGTCACAATTATCGTCATAGAAGTGTCATAAGCATGACAGAAAAATTCGTTCGGCCCAAACTATCACAGATGTGTCTTTTTTTGTAGTGACACAGACACGCACAACACCCATCTATCTGGATCCTTCTTTTAAGACACACACCCTTGCATATTCTCTCCAGTATATATCCCCCTCTCTCTCTAGCTCACATGCACACCAAAATTCTTCGTCTCTCTAACTCACACATCTCTTCCCATGTCTGCATGTGTATCTCACACACTCACTCTCTGATTATGTCTATGTGTCTCCATGTTACACAACACAAAGCCCCATGCACATGTCTCTCTCTATCCTCCACACACAAAGACACACAAAGAAACTCTTATCATTGCCTCAGCCTCAACATATCACACACGCGCGCGCTATCTCTCTCTCGCACACACGCTCAACCAAAGTTTTCTCATGAATAACTTACCGTCTATTCATCAACAGTCATGGTAGTACGACGAACACGAGACGTGAAAAAGAATAAATCTACAACTCCGTAGACCACCTAGTATGACTACTAGGACTAGAGCGAGCCGAAAGCGCGCCGCCGTCACCCCCTCCTTATCGGCGACGGGAAAACCTTTGTTTGACACAGTCGGGAAGTCATCATGCTAAGGCCCCACATGTTCAGCCGTTGAATAGAACGTAGATACAAGTTTATGGAAACAAGTATTGATAATACGTTTGTATCTCCATACTTATATCTCTTCCCTCTTATAAAAAAACCGAGTTGGTGATGATGGTATGCCTGCCATCTTGCAATATAGACTGTCTGATCTATATCTGACGGATAGAAAGCAAACTATGGCAATTTTGCAAAAAGATACCCGCACCTCTCTCCACATTTGCAGATAAGGCCTTCCCTCGTTCATCCTTATCTCCCACAACCTCATTGTTGAGCAATTAAAAAAGCAAGCCTTTGGAACAATCTGGCATGGTGGCCACTGTCGATGTCGTCCATCCCCATGCCTCTGCTCAGTCCGACCACCAATCACCACCATGCCCACTCCTCCTCACCTTATCTCTCCTCTTTCTTGAGATATCATTAGTTTTTACACATGGGATTACTCCCGCATGGGTCAACCACAACAGGTGTTTTATAAAAAAACTAGCAAGATGCCCATGCGTTGCATGGAACATCAAGATGCATTTGTATGAGTAGTTTATCTTGTGGGAGAAAAGGATGAACGAGGGAAGGCCTTATTTAAAAATGTGGAGAGGGTGTGGGTATCTTTTTGCAAAATTGCCATAGTTTCCTTCCTATCCGTCAGATATAAATCGGACGGCCTATATTGCAGGATGGCAGGCACACCATCATCACCAACTCTGTTTTTTATAAGAGTAGAGAAATGCATCTTGATGTTCCATGCAATGCACATGCATCTTGCTAGTACTCCTACAGAAGACTTAGTTGGTGATGATGGTGTGTCTGCCATCCGTCATTTCTGACCATTAGATCTACATCTAATGACTGTGAGGTAAGTTGTTGCCTTTTTGCAACAACATCCCACTTCTCTACCCAATTTGCAGAAAACCCCTTAGTATCTTAAAACCAAACACATCCCTCCCTCACCTCATCAAAACAGCCCAAGGAATATCTTCTAATTGAAACATAATATATTTTTAGTGATATATGTATATCAAAATTAGAGTGTTTTTTATTAAGTTTGTGAATAAGTATTATTCTACTTATGATCCGTTGCAACACACGTGCACATTCCTAGTATTTCCAACCATGCAAAAAAATTCGCTAGTATTTCCATAGTTTCGAGTTTTTAATCAAGATATTAGTCACTACAACAACAACAACAAAGCCTTTAGTCCCAAGCAAGTTGGGGTAGGCTAGAGGTGAAACCCATAAGATCTCGCGACCAACTCATGGCTCTGGCACATGGATAGCAAGCTTCCACGCACCCATGTCCATAGCTAGTTCTTTGGTGATACTCCAATCCTTCAGGTCTCTCTAAACAGACTCCTCCCATGTCAAATTTGGTCTACCCCGACCTCTCTTGACATTCTCCGCATGCTTTAGCTGTCCGCTATGCACTGGAGCTTCTGGGGGCCTGCGCTGAATATGCCCAAACCATCTCAGACGATGTTGGACAAGCTTCTCTTCAATTGGTGCTACCCCAACTCTATCTCCTATATCATCATTCCGGACTCTATCCTTCCTCGTATGGCCACACATCCATCTCAACATACGCATCTCCGCCACACCTAATTGTTGAACATGTCGCCTTTTAGTCGGTCAACACTCAGTGCCATACAACATTGCGGGTCGAACAGTCGTCCTGTAGAACTTGCCTTTTAGCTTTTGTGGCACTCTCTTGTCACAGAGAATGCCAGAAGCTTGGCCCCACTTCATCCATCCAGCTTTGATTCGATGGTTCACATCTTCATCAATACCCCCATCCTCCTGCAACATTGACCCCAAATATCGAAAGGTGTCCTTCTGAGGTACCACCTGCCCATCAAGGCTAACCTCCTCCTCCTCACACCTAGTAGTCCTGAAACCGCACATCATGTACTCGGTTTTAGTTCTACTAAGCCTAAACCCTTTCGATTCCAAGGTTTGTCTCCATAACTCTAACTTCCTATTTACCCACGCCCGACTATCGTCAACTAGCACCACATCATCCGCAAAGAGCATACACCATGGGATATCTCCTTGTATATCCCTTGTGACCTCATCCATCACCAAGCCAAAAAGATAAGGGATCAAAGCTGACCCCTGATGTAGTCCTATCTTAATCGGGAAGTCATCAGTGTCGACATCACTTGTTCGAACACTTGTCACAACATTATCGTACATGTCCTTGATGAGGGTAATGTACTTTGCTGGGACTTTGTGTTTCTCCAAGGCCCACCACATGACATTCCTCGGTATCTTATCATAGGCCTTCTCCAAGTCAATGAACACCATATGCAAGTCCTTCTTTTGCTCCCTCTATCTCTCCATAAGTTGTCGTACCAAGAAAATGGCTTCCATGGTCGACCTCCCAAGCATGAAACCAAACTAATTTTTGGTCACGCTTGTCATTCTTCTTAAGCGGTGCTCAATGACTCTCTCCCATAGCTTCATTGTATGGCTCATCAGCTTAATTCCACGGTAATTAGTACAACTCTGAACATCCCCCTTGTTCTTGAAGATTGGTACTAATATACTCCGTCTCCATTCTTCTGGCATCTTGTTTGCCCAAAAAATGAGGTTGAAAAGCTTGGTTAGCCATACTATCGCTATGTCCCCGAGGCCTTTCCATACCTCAATGGGGGTACAATCAGGGCCCATCGCCTTGCCTCCTTTCATCATTTTTAAAGCCTCCTTGACCTCAGACTCCTGGATTCTCCGCACAAAACACATGCTGGTCTCATCAAAGGAGTCGTCCAGTTCAATGGTAGAACTCTCATTCTCCCCATTGAACAACTTGTCGAAGTACTACCGCCATCTATGCTTAATCTCCTCGTCCTTCACCAAGAGTTGGCCTGCTCCATCCTTGATGCATTTGACTTGACCAATATCCCTCGTCTTCCTCTCTCGGATCTTGGCCATATTATAGATGTCCCTTTCGCCTTCCTTCATGCCTAACCATTGGTATAGGTCCTCATATGCCCGACCCCTTGCTTCACTGATGGCTCGCTTTGCGGCCTTCTTCGCCATCTTGTACTTCTCTATGTTGTCTGCACTCCTATCCAGGTATAGGCGTCTGAAGCAATCTTTCTTCTCTTTAATCGCCTTTTGGACATCATCATTCCACCACCAGGTATCCTTATCTTCGCTTCTCCTTCCCTTGGATACTCCAAACTCCTCTGAGGCCACCTTATGAATGCAAGTCGCCATCTTCATCCACACATTGTCCGCATCCCCTCCTTCCTCCCAAGGGCCCTACTTAATGACCCTGTCCTTGAATGCCTGAGCTACCTCCCCCTTGAGCTTCCACCACTTCGTTCTAGCGACTTTGGCACGCTTATCCCGCTGGACACGAATCCGAAAGCGGAAGTTAGCAACCACCAGCTTATGCTGAGGTACAACACTCTCTCCAGGTATTGATACGTCTCCAACGTATCTATAATTTTTGATTGTTCCATGCTATTATATTATCTGTTTTGGATGTTTTATATGCATTAATATGCTATTTTATATTATTTTTGGGACTAACCTATTAACCTAGAGCCCAATGCCAGTTTCTGTTTTTTCCTTGTTTTTTAGCTTCGTGGAGAAGGAATACCAAACGGAGTCCAAACGGAATAAAATCTTCGCGATGATTTTTCTTGGACCAGAAGACACCCAGGAGACTTGGAGATGAAGTCGGAGGAGCCACGAGGCGGCCACAAGGGTGGAGGGCGTGCCCAGGGGGGTAGGGCGCGCCCCCCTACCTTGTGGGCCCCCCGTGACCCTCCTGACCTAATTCTTTCACCTATATATTCATATATTCCCAAACCACCAGAAGCATCCATGAAAACACTTTTCCACCGCCGCAACCTTCTGTACCTGTGAGATCCCATCTAGGGTCCTTTTCCCGCACCCTGCCGGAGGGGGATTCGATCACGGAGGGCTTCTACATCAACCCTATTGCCCTTCCGATGAAGCGTGAGTAGTTTATCTCAGACCTACGGGTCCATAGCTAGTAGCTAGACAGCTTCTTCTCTCTCTTTGATTCTCAATACCATGTTCTCCTCAATGTTCTTGGATATATATTCGATGTAATATTCTTTTGCGGTGTATTTGCTGAGATCCGATGAATTGTGGATTTGTGATCAGATTATCTATGAATATTATTTGAATCTTCTCTGAATTCTTTTATGCATGATTTGATATCTTTGTAATTCTCTTCGAACTATCGGTTTGGTTTGGCCAACTAGATTGGTTTTTCTTGCAATGGGAGAAGTGCTTAGCTTTGGGTTCAATCTTGCGGTGTCCTTTCCCAGTGACAGTAGGGGCAGCAAGGCACGTATTGTATTGTTGCCATCGAGGATAAAAAGATGGGGTTCACATCATATTACTTGAGTTTATTCCTCTACATCATGTCATCTTACTTAATGCGTTACTCTGTTCTTCATGAACTTAATACTCTAGATGCAGGCAGGAGTCGGTCGATGTGTGGAGTAATAGTAGTAGATGCAGAATCGTTTCGGTCTACTTGACACGGACGTGATGCCTATATTCAGGATCATTGCCTTAGATATCGTCATAACTTTGCGCTTTTCTATCAATTGCTCGGCAGTAATTTGTTCACCCACCGTATTATTTGCTATCTTGAGAGAAGCCTCTAGTGAAACCTATGGCCCCCGGGTCTATTTTCCATCATATAAGTTTCCAATCTACTATATTAGTTTCCGATCTACTATTTTGCAATCTTTTACTTTCCGATCTATAAACCAAAAATACCAAAAATATTTACTTTATCTTTTATTTAGTTTCATCTATATCTATCAGATCTCACTTTTGCAAGTAACCGTGAAGGGATTGACAACCCCTTTATCGCATTGGGTGCAAGTTGTTTGATTGTTTGTGCAGGTATTCGGTGATTTGTGCGTTGTCTCCTACTGGATTGATACCTTGGTTCTCAAACTAAGGGAAATACTTATCTCTACTTTGCTGCATCACCCTTTCCTCTTCAAGGGAAAAACCAACGCAAGCTCAAGAAGTAGCAGGAAGAATTTCTGGCGCCGTTGCCGGGGAGATCTACGCCAAGTCAAGACATACCAAGTACCCGTCATAAACTCTCATCTCTTGCATTACATTATTCGCCATTTGCCTCTCGTTTTCCTCTCCCCCACTTCTAAAACGATTTTTGAAAAGATTTGCCTTTTTATTCGCCTTCTTTCCGTTCGATCTTTTGTTTGCTTGTGTTACCATGTGCCTTCTTTTTGCTTGCATCTTTGCTTGCTAAAAGTTTACGGATCCTCATCCACTTGCTAATATTTTTAAGAGATCCAGTTATGATGAACCAATTTCTAGTGATTTGAGTGCACTAGACTATCTTTATGAAGTTTTGCTTAAAATTCGTGAATCTAAAAATTGTGATGAAGTGTTAAAAGAAGAAATCTATGAAGTGATTCACGATAGCTCCTTGGATGAAAAGCATGATTGCAATGGTTCTACTATAAATTCTATTAATGTCAGTTGTGCTAATGATATACAAAACCCTAAGCTTGGGGATGCTAATTTTGCTATGTCTACTACTTGTTGCAATGATCATGATTGGGGTGATTCTTCTTATGATCTTGAAATTTTATTTAAGCCCCATGATGAATATGAGATTGATAATAATGTTTGCAATAATTTTGAAAGTGGGTTTGGAAGAGTGTCAACTTTAGATCCCACATATTTGGAGAATATTCAATCTTATGAATTTTTTGATAAAAGTGGGTTTGGAGAGGTCATGACTTTAGTTAATGTTAATCCCACTATTTTGGAAGAGTGTCAACTTCGCATGCATGTGGATCGTGTTGAGAATATGTTATGTGATAGCTATATTGTTGAATTTTCTTATGATCCTACATGTAATTATTATGAGAGAGGAAAATATGGTTGTAGAAATTTTCATGTTACTAAATTACCTCTCTTCATGTTGAGATTGCTATCGTCTCTTTCTTCTTCCTTGCATATGCTAGTTTTTGCTTGCCTTGATAATTTGTTTGCTTATAAAATGCCTATGCATAGGAAGTATGTTAGACTTAGATGTGTTTTGTCACATGTTTTATGATGCTCTCTTTGTACTTCAAATCTTCTCTTTTATGTGATCATCATTGAAATTATCAATGCCTAGCTAAAAGGCTTTAAAGAAAAGCGCTTGTTGGGAGGCAACCCAATTTTATTTTTGTTTTTCCTTTTTTGTTCCTGTTTTGCTTTGAATAATTCATATAGCCCCTGGTTAGATGTGATTTTGTGTTTTAATTAGTGTTTGTGCCAAGTAAAACCTTTGGGATGGCTTACGGTGATAGTTGATTTGATCTTGCTGAAAAATAGAAACTTTTGCATCCAGTCACAGAATTTTAATAATTCACTGGAGCATTCAAAAACCGTGAATTTTTTATAAGAGATTGATATAGAAATTTCGTATGTTTTCCTAGTTTTTCATCATTTTTGGAGTTACAGAAGTATTATAACAATTTGGATCTTCGCAGACTGTTCTGTTTTTGACAGATTATGTTTTCTTTGTGTTGTTTGCTTATTTTGATGAATCTATGGGTAGTATCGGGGGGTATGAACCATGGAAAAGTTGGAATACATTAGATATTACATCAATATAAATAAAGAATGAGTTCCAAACAGTATCAAAAGTGGTGATTTATTTTCTTATACTAACGGAGCTTATGAGATTTTCTGTTGAGTTTTGTGTTGTGAAGTTTTCAAGTTTTGGGTAAGGATTTGATGGACTATGGAATAAGGAGTGGCAAGAGCCTAAGCTTGGGGATTCCCAAGGAACCCCAAGGTAATATTCAAGGACAACCAAGAGCCTAAGCTTGGGGATGCCCCGGAAGGCATCCCCTCTTTCGTCTTCGTCTATCGATAACTTTACTTGAGGCTATATTTTTATTCACCACATGATATGTGTTTTGCTTGGAGCGTCTTGTATGATTTGAGTCTTTGATTTTTAGTTTTACACAATCATCCTTGCTGTACACACCTTTTGAGAGGGACACACATGAATCATGATTTATTAGAATACTCTATGTGCTTCACTTATATCTTTTGAGCTAGGCAATTTTGCTCTAGTGCTTCACTTATATCTTTTTAGAGCACAGTGGTGGTTTTATTTTATAGAAACTGTTGAACTCTCATGATTCACTTATATTATTTTGATAGTCTTTAAATAGCATGGTAATTTTCTTTGGTTATAAATTTAGTCCTAATATGATAGGCATCCAAGAGGGATATAGTAAAAACTCTCATATAAAGTGCATTGAATACTATGAGAAGTTTGATTCCTTATGATTGTTTTGAGTTATAGAGATGGTAATATTAGAGTCATGCTAGTAAGTAATTGTGAATTTGAGAAATACTTGTGTTAAATTTTGTGATTCCCGTAGCATGCACGTATGGTGAACCGTTATGTGATGAAGTCGGAGCATGATTTATTTATTGATTGTCTTCCTTATGAGTGGCGGTCGGGGACGAGTGATGGTCTTTTCCTACCAATCTATCCCCCTAGGAGGATGCGCGTAGTACTTCGTTTCGATAACTAATAGATTTTTGCAATAAGTATGTGAGTTATTTATGACTAATGTTGAGTCCATGGATTATACGCACTGTCACCCTTCCACCATTGCTAGCCTCTCTAGTGCCGCGCAACTTTCGCCGGTACCATACACCCACCATCTACCTTCCTCAAAACAGCCACCATACCTACCTATTATGGCATTTCCATAGCCATTCCGAGATTTATTGCCATGCAACTTTCCACCGTTCCGTTTATTAAGACACGCTTCATCATTGTCATATTGCTTTGCATGAACATGTAGTTGACATCGTATTTGTGGCAAAGCCACCGTTCATAATTCTTTCATACATGTCACTCTTGATTCATTGCACATCCTGGTACACCGCCGGAGGCATTCATATAGAGTCATATTTTGTTCTAAGTATCGAGTTGTAATTCTTGAGTTGTAAGTAAATAAAAGTGTGATGATCTTCATTATTAGAGCATTGTCCCATGTGAGGAAAGGATGATGGAGACTATGATTCCCCCACAAGTCGGGATGAGACTCCGGACGAAAAAAAAGAGGCCAAAAAAATGAGAGGGCCCAAATAAAAAAATGAGAGAAAAGAGAGAAGGGACAATGTTACTATCCTTTTACCACACTTGTGCTTCAAAGTAGCACCATGATCTTCATGATAGAGAGTCTCCTATGTTGTCACTTTCATATACTAGTGGGAATTTTTCATTATAGAACTTGGCTTGTATATTCCAATGATGGGCTTCCTCAAATTGCCCTAGGTCTTTGTGAGCAAGCGAGTTGGATGCACACCCACTTAGTTTTCTTTTGAGCTTTCATAAACTTATAGCTCTAGTGCATCCGTTGCATGGCAATCCCTACTCACTCACATTGATATCTATTGATGGGCATCTCCATAGCCCGTTGATACACCTAGTTGATGTGAGACTATCTCCTTCTTTTTGTCTTCTCCACAACCACCATATTCTATTCCACCTATAGTGTTATGTCCATGGCTCACGCTCATGTATTGCGTGAAAGTTGAAAAAGTTTGAGAACATCAAAAGTATGAAACAATTGCTTCGCTTGTCATCGGGGTTGTGCATGATTTGAATATTTTGTGTGATGAAGATGGAGCATAGCCAGACTATATGATTTTTAAGGGATAAGCTTTCTTTGGCCATGTTATTTTGAGAAGACATAATTGCCTTGTTAGAATGCTTGAAGTATTATTGTTTTTATGTCAATATTAAACTTTTGTTTTGAATCTTATGGATCTGAACATTCATGCCGCAATAAAGAAAATTACATGGATAAGTATGTTAGGTAGCATTCCACATCAAAAATTCTGTTTTTATCATTTACCTACTCGGGGACGAGCAGGAATTAAGCTTGGGGATGCTACCTATCCATGATATTATATTATCTATTTTCGATGTTTTATATGCATTAATATGCTATTTTATATTATTTTTGGGACTAACCTATTAACCTAGAGCCCAGTGCTAGTTTATGTTTTTTCCTTATTTTTTAGCTTCGTGGAGAAGGAATACCAAACGGAGTCCAAACGGAATAAAATCTTCGCGATGATTTTTCTTGGACCAGAAGACACCCAGGAGACTTGGAGATGAAGTCGGAGGAGCCACGAGGCGGCCACAAGGGTGGAGGGCGTGCCCAGGGGGTAGGGCGCGCCCCCCTACCTTGTGGGCCCCCCGTAACCCTCCTGACCTAATTCTTTCGCCTATATATTCACAAATATTCCCAAACCACCAGAAGCATCCACGAAAACACTTTTCCACCGCCGCAACCTTCTGTACCCATGAGATCCCATCTATGGACCTTTTCCGGCACCCTACCGGAGGGGGATTCGATCACGGAGGGCTTCTACATCAACCCTATTGCCCTTCCGATGAAGCGTGAGTAGTTTATCTCAGACCTACGGGTCCATAGCTAGTAGCTAGATGGCTTCTTCTGTCTCTTTGATTCTCAATACCATGTTCTCCTCGATGTTCTTGGAGATATATTTGATGTAATATTCTTTTGCTGTGTGTTTGCCGAGATCCGATGAATTGTGGATTTGTGATCAGATTATCTATGAATATTATTTGAATCTTCTCTGAATTCTTTTATGCATGATTTGATATCTCTGTAATTCTCTTCGAACTATCGGTTTGGTTTGGCCAACTAGATTGGTTTTTCTTGCAATGGGAGAAGTGCTTAGCTTTGGGTTCAATCTTGCGGTGTCCTTTCCCAGTGACAGTAGGGGTAGCAAGGCATGTATTGTATTGTTGCCATCGAGGATAAAAAGATGGGGTTTACATCATATTGCTTGAGTTTATTCCTCTACATCATGTCATCTTACTTAATGCGTTACTCTGTTCTTCATGAACTTAATACTCTAGATGCAGGTAGGAGTCGGTCGATGTGTGGAGTAATAGTAGTAGATGCAGAATCGTTTCGGTCTACTTGACACGGACGTGATGCCTATATTCAGGATCATTGCCTTAGATATCGTCATAACTTTGCGCTTTTCTATCAATTGCTCGGCAGTAATTTGTTCACCCACCGTATTATTTGCTATCTTGAGAGAAGCCTCTAGTGAAACCTATGGCCCCGGGTCTATTTTCCATCATATAAGTTTCCAATCTACTATATTAGTTTCCGATCTACTATTTTGCAATCTTTTACTTTCCGATCTATAAACCAAAAATACCAAAAATATTTACTTTATCTTTTATTTAGTTTCATATATATCTATCAGATCTCACTTTTGCAAGTAACCATGAAGGGATTGACAACCCCATTATCGCGTTGGGTGCAAGTTGTTTGATTGTTTGTGCAGGTATTCGGTGATTTGTGCGCTGTCTCCTACTGGATTGATACCTTGGTTCTCAAACTGAGGGAAATACTTATCTCTACTTTGCTGCATCACCCTTTCCTCTTCAAGGGAAAAACCAACGCAAGATCAAGAGGTAGCAGGTATCACCGTACAGTCTAGGCACGCACGCCTATCTTCTCTTCTCGAGAGGATGAAATCAATCTGGCTAGAGTGTTGGCCACTACTAATGGTCACCAGATGTGATTCTCTCTTTCTAAAGAATGTGTTAGCTACAATCATGTCGTAGGCTAGAGCAAAGCTTAAGACATATTCTCCTTCTTGATTCCTGATGCCATAGCCAAAGCCCCCATGCACCCCCTCAAAACCTGTGTTAGATATACCTACGTGGCCATTGAGGTCTCCTCCTATGAAGAGCTTCTCGCCAATCGGTACACTCCTAACCATGTCTTCCAGGACTTCCCAGAACTCCCCCTTGGTGTTCTCATTGTGGCCTACTTGCGGGGCATACGCGCTGATAACATTGAGAACTAAGTCCCCAACTACCAGCTTGACTAGGATAATCCGGTCCCCACCTCTCTTGACGTCTACCACTCCATACTTGAGGCTCTTGTTGATCAAGATGCCTACGCCATTTCTGTTTTTAGTCGTCCCCATGTACCACAGTGTAGGATCGAAAGTAGGTCTAGAGGGGGGGATTAGACTACTCGACCAAATAAAAATCTAGCCTTTTCCCAATTTTAAGTCTTGGCAGATTTTAGCAACTTAGCACAAGTCAAGCAATCAACCTACACATGCAATTCTAAGAGTGTAGCAGCAGAAAGTAAAACATTGCATATGAAGGTAAAGGGAGGGGTTTGGATAAGGCAAATGCAATGTAGACACGAAGATTTTTGGCGTGGTTCCGATAGGTGGTGCTATCATACATCCACGTTGATGGAGACTTCAACCCACGAAGGGTAACAGTTGCGCGAGTCCACGGAGGGCTCCCCCCACGAAGGGTCCACGAAGAAGCAACCTTGTCTATCCCACCATGGCCATCGCCCACGAAGGACTTGCCTCACTCGGGTAGATCTTCACGAAGTAGGCGATCTCCTTGCCCTTACAAACTCCATGGTTCAACTCCACAATCTTGTCGGAGGCTCCCAAGTGACACCTAACCAATCTAGGAGACACCACTCTCCAAAAGGTAAAAGATGGTGTGTTGATGATGAACTCCTTGCTCTTGTGCTTCAAATGATAGTCTCCCCAACACTCAACTCTCTCTCACAGATTTGGATATGGTGGAAAGTTGATTTGAGTGGAAAGCAACTTGGGGAAGGCTAGAGATCAAGTTTCTTGTGGTAGGAATGGAATGTCTTGATCTCAACACATGAGTAGGTGGTTCTCTCTCAGAAAATGAGTAGTGGAAGTGTAGGCTCGTTCTGATGGCTCTCTCTTGGATAGAGAAGGGGGTGGAGGGGTATATATAGCCTCCACACAAAATACAACCGTTACACACATTTGACTCAACTCGGTCAGACCGAATAGAAGAACTCGGTGAGACCGATTCAATTCAAAATGTGAACGTTAGGAATCTCGATGGGACCGATATGATCAACTCGGTGGGACCGATGTGCTAGGGTTAGGGCAAGACCTCATCTCGGTGTGACCGATTGCATGAACTCGGTGAGACCGATTTCAGCAATGAGCAAAGAAAGAGTTGGTCAGGCAAACTCGGTGGGACCGATCGCTCCTTTCGGTAAGACCGAAATGTTACGGAAGGGAAACAGAGAGTTTACATTGCAAACTCGGTGGGACCGATCGCTCATTTCAGTGAGACCGAAACGTTACGAAGGGAAATAGAGAGTTTGCAATCCCATCTCGGTGAGACCGAAATCCCTATCGGTGAGACCGAACTGATTAGTGTTTCTGGCAGTGGCTATGTCAAAGGAACTCGATGGCGCCGGATAGATCAAATCGGTGGGGCCGAGTTTGACTTTAGGTTTAGGACATATTTGGATTTGAGAAAGTGGTTGAGGGCTTTGGAGCATATCACTAAGCACTTTGAGCAAGTAGACCATTAAGCAACACCTCATCCCCTTTTATTAGTATTGGCTTTTCTTATGGACTCAATGTGATCTTGGATCACTAAAATAGAAATGTAGAGTCTTGAGCTTTTGCCAATATTTGTCCTTAGCATTTTGAGGGGTCCACATCTCTAGTCCATGTGCCATGCCAATCATTGAACTTTCTGAAATATTTAACTTGAAAGGATATTAGTTCAATGAGCTATATGTTGTTATGAATTACCAAAACCACCCGGGGATTAGTTGCACTTTCAATCTCCCCCTTTTTGGTAATTGATGACAACATATAGATCAAAGCTTCGACAAATGATAATATGAATGAAATATATCGTTGCTTTGAGAAGTATGTGATAAGAAAGAGCTCCCCCTAAATTTGTCATTATTTAAAATTTGCTTTTGAATGCAAGTGCACAATCGATTAGGATCATGGGTTACTCTTCCATGTCACATACATCTTGGTGGAGCGCTCAAAATGATAGAATGTAAAGCACATGCACTCATCACCAAAGGAAACATGATTGATCATACACAAGTATTATGGATAGCATCATTCAAGCACACATTAAAGCATAATGATCAACCACATGATCATAAGTGTATCTCACACAGAAGCACAAATAATGTAGCAACCAAACAAACAAATATCAAGTAGCAAGAGAGGCAAACAAAAGCAAAACACACTCTCTCTCGAAGCCTAAGATCTATACACTTTCTCCCCCTTTGGCAACAAGTTACCAAAAAGCTCGAAAATGCATAGTGCTATTCGGCACTCTAGGCACGATCTCCGGGAGCTCCTGAAGTGGTTTTTGGGCTGGTGGCTCCGGTGTGCGTAGATGGCATTGAGAGGAGTCCGTCTGCTAAGGCTTCTGCTGATGTCTGAGGAGCTGGAGGAGTTGCAACTGAAGGTGCAATAGTGGTAGTTGCTGCAGGTGCTGAAGCTCTAGCTCTGGAATCTGTGACAACTGGCTCTGCTGCAGACCTCTGTGCTCTTGGCACTCTGTTGGCAGGAGCTTTCTTCTTTATGCCAGGCTTGGTGGCAGCAGCAGCAGTAGCATACTCCTTCTTGACTACCTTCTTCTTTGAGGTGACCTCCTCATCAACCACAAAGTCCTCATCTTCAGAATCTGAGGTTCTCTTCTTCCTTTGCCTAGTTGCAGCCTTAGGCAAGTTGCTTGGGGTGCTTCTGCTACCCTCATCATAACTGCTATTGGAGGGACTAGTGCCCTCACTGAGATTTGCTTGCTCCTCTGACCTGTTCTGGCTGTCACTGTTGTCTGACATGGCTGACACTGACCCTGTGAATAGATAGGTATAGGCAGAGTAGATGAGCATCACAAAGTACAGCTATTTTGGCAAAAAGTTTGACTCAAAAACTTAATTTTAGTTTTCTGCAGAAAGCATTTCAGAGCTACCGATATGACTAACTCGGTGACACCGAAGCAACTTTGGAGTCTAAACAGGCAGTTTCGGTCAGACCGAGACGCAGTTCGGTGACTCCGAGATGCTAGGGTTTCACAGAGAAAGTAAACTCGGTCACACCGATTCGTACACTTCGGTCAGACCGAGTAGTACATGTGTAATGGCTTGGGCCAAATTGGTGAGACCGAATACTTCAAATCGGTCGGTCCGAGATGAGTTTGGCGGAAACCTAACCCTAAGTTTTTGCATCAAAACTAATCTAGAGGAAATTTTGGTTGGATAGGATGATCTCAATTGTGGCTAGAAGCATGGCATTAACCTTTGTGCAAGAATTGGAGTTAAGGAATACACAAAGGGATCGAGTCCGTACCCTAACTTGGCGGCGGACTCGCTACGGTGACAACGGCGGCGAAGAATCCCATTGACGGTGGCGGAGACCAGCAGCAGGAGGGCGCTGGCGACGACGGCGACGATCCGAAGACCAAGGGGTCAGAAGAGCTGGGCAAGCGCGATTGGTAGTTTGAAGGATTTTCCAAATTTCAACCCGCGGATATATATACCCATTCACTGTCGGTGGGACCGAGTGGAACGACTCGGTGGCACCGAGATGCAGAATCGCAAGCGGTTACTGCAACTCGGTGTGACCGAACTATTCTAATCGGTTGCACCGAGGTGAAAACCTAGATCAACCCAATGATTTCGGTGAGACCGAGATGGATGAATCGGTCAGACCGAAAGCCATTAAGTGGTTTTGGAAGTTTAAGCCCTTGACGGATCGGTGGCTCCGAGTGCTCCTCACCCAGAGGGTCCGAATTCGAGTTGATCAAACTTTGTGATGTAGCATGAATAGAGTTTGAGACGAGAAAAGCATAGATAGCTAGAGGGAGTACTTAGGCATTCTTGTCCATCCATTTGGCAAAAATAAAAACCAATCAATCAAAACAACAAATGGATGTCCTTGAATGGAGAAAATTATGCAACCAACATGCTCACACAAAGATAGCAAATGAAATATGTGGCAAAGCATGCACAAACACTCTAGCATCTATCAAGCAATTGGCGATGACTAGGTCATCTATATATGAGTATATTGACTTAGGAGTCAAATGAGAACATTTGATCATAGGTCATACTCATCGTTTAAGCACAAGTGGGATTACCACTTTTACATAAAGCATTGTGGTGTTCACACCATTAGAGTTGCTTTAGCTCAATTCTTAGCGTAAAGCTCCCCCTAGATGTGATATACCCCCTAAGAGGGATGAACTAACCTTGGGTTTTGTCGATGATGACTTCATGTAGATGTTGAAGATGTGGATGCTCAATGTTGATGTAGATCATTTGGAGCAATCCATTGGAGTGAGTTGCACTTTCAATACCTACATGGGTTAGTCCCACAAGGAACACACAAGGATATCCATAGACATAGAGTGAAATACACATATGATGTTGTCCATGAAAGCATTAGGTTACCTTGTCCCTTGTCTTACCAACAAGAGGGTTTGTGACTCCTTGAACTAGTGCAAGACATGGAAGTTGATTGCACTTGTCCTTGCCAAAATGAATATGAGTGAAGTATGTTGGCGGAGTCACCCTCAAGAACTCACTAGTTCTTCTTCTTTGGGACCCACATCAACTTGATGGGGATCCTTGGAGTTGTAGTCGTACTTGATGAAGTGGAACTTGATGTAGTCTTGGGAACCCACTTGACCAAGGCCTTTGAAGCTTCTTCAAATGAATCAATCTCCTCTTGAAGCTTGTCCTTGCCTTTTAGCTTGTGGTCTTGTGGTGGAAGATCATCTTGAGCTTGTGTTCCATCAAAAGAAGTGGGGTCATACTTCTCTAGTTGAGGAACAAACTTCGTCTTGGGGTATTGATCTTCTTCCCACTCAACTCCATTGGCATTGAACTTGCGTTCAAAACCAACACCTTGATTCTTCTGGTGCCATCCTTGCTTCCGTACAATTTCCTCAAATTGCTTAATTCCGACAAGGCTCTTGTAAACACCTTTCTCTATAATTCCCTTCAATAAGCTATTTTCTTGCTCAAGTGTAACTTGGCTAAGAGAATCATTAGTGGAATCAAGAGAACTACTACAAGCAACAATATTGGATTTAGCATGATTATTGTTACTACTAGAAGAAGAATCTTTCTTGTTCTTATTGCTAGATTTTACTTGTGGCATGTTAGTAGACAAGAGTAAACGCTTGGCAATGTAAGAAGAACTTTTCTTACGAAGATCATCATTGATTGCTTTTAAGAACCCATGCTCTTGCTCTACATTGAGCTTTTCAAAGCGTAGCTTCTCATGAGTCTTTAAAAGCTCTCGATGATCCTCTAAGGTAGTTTCATGAGCTAACTTAAGAGTGTTTAATTCTTTAGTTAGACACTCAATCTCCTTCTTGTCATTGTCATTCGTTTTATCTTGATTAGCATGATTAATAGCAATTTCATCATAGTTTTCATTACTAGTGTTGTCAACAAGTAAATCATCATCACCTAGCAAATCATCTTCATCACTATTGAAATCGGAGTCGGAGTGATAACTTCTCTCGGAGTGGTTATCAGAGTCGGAACCGGATACCCATTCACCAACATGAGCTTGATGTCTTCGTCTTGTGTAGCTCTTTGATGACTTGTCCTTCCTTTCCGAATCCTTGCTTCTGCGAGAGGGTCTTCGTTCATAAAGATCATCTCTACTCCTTCTCTCTCTTGGAGGTGATTCCTCTCTTTTACTTCTCCTTTTAGGTGAGTCTTCTCTTCTTTTGTAGGGACCCGTAAATTCACTAGAGTAATGTGTGGGTCTTCCATAATTATAGCAATTGCGATCACGACTAGAAGATCTTTTGTCATTGTAGGACCTTGACTTGGAACTTCTCTCTTTGCTTCTACTCTTGTAGAACTTGTTGAAGTTCTTCACCATTAGGCTCAATTCTTCATTGAAGGCTTGTTTCTCACTTGATGTTGTGGGAGCATCACATGAAGCTTTGTAAGCACCACTAGACTTGTTGTGAAGCTCTTCCTTATCCTTAAGTGACATCTCATGAGCAACAATTCTACCAATGACTTCCGTTCACTTGAGATCTTTGTAATTGGGCATTATTTGGATCGAAGTGCACATGGTATCATATTTTCCATCCAAGGCTCTTAGGATCTTCTTGATGATGAATCTGTCAGTCATCTCTTCACTTCCTAAGCCGGCAATCTCATTTGTGATGAGAGCAAGCCTAGAATACATTTCAGCGACTCCTTCACCATCCTTCATTTTGAACTTGTCAAGTTGACTTTGAAGCACATCCAATTTGGATTCCTCGACGGACTTGGTACCTTCGTGCATATCAACCAAAGTATCCCAAATTTCCTTTGCATTCTCAAGGTGGCTGATTTTGTTGAATTCTTCGAGGCACAATCTGTTGAAGAGGATATCGCAAGCTTGAGCGTTGTATTGCAACATCTTCAATTCTTCCGCGGTTGCTTCACGATTTGGTTCTCTTCCATCTTCGAAGAATTCACCTTGCAAAACAATACACACAATAGCCCAAATGGCGGGGTTATGTCCAAGAATATGCATTTTCATCTTATGCTTCCAACTAGCAAAATTAGTACCATCAAAGTAAGGACCTCTACGGTGGTAATTTCCCTCGCTAGACGCCATACTCTCCTAGGTTGTGAAACCAAGGCTATGATCCCCAAAGCTATGGAAATCAAGGCAATTGGAGACCAAAGCTCTGATACCACTTGTAGGATCAAAAGTAGGTCTAGAGGGGGGGGATTAGACTACGTGACCAAATAAAAATCTAGCCTTTTCCCAATTTTAAGTCTTCGCAGATTTTAGCAACTTAGCACAAGTCAAGCAATCAACCTACACATGCAATTCTAAGAGTGTAGCAGCGGAAAGTAAAACATTGCATATGAAGGTAAAGGGAAGGGTTTGGAGAAGGCAAACGCAATGTAGACACGAAGATTTTTGGCGTGGTTCCGATAGGTGGTGCTATCGTACATCCACGTTGATGGAGACATCAACCCACGAAGGGTAACAGTTGCCCGAGTCCACGGAGGGCTCCACCCACGAAGGGTCCACGAAGAAGCAACCTTGTCTATCCCACCATGGCCATCGCCCACGAAGGACTTGCCTCACTCGGGTAGATCTTCACGAAGTAGGCGATCTCCTTGCCCTTACAAACTCCTTGGTTCAACTCCACAATCTTGTCGGAGGCTCCCAAGTGACACCTAACCAATCTAGGAGACACCACTCTCCAAAAGGTAAAAGATGGTGTGTTGATGATGAACTCCTTGCTCTTGTGCTTCAAATGATAGTCTCCCCAACACTCAACTCTCTCTCACAGATTTGGATATGGTGGAAAGTTGATTTGAGTGGAAAGCAACTTGGGGAAGGCTAGAGATCAAGTTTCTTGTGGTAGGAATGGAATGTCTTGATCTCAACACATGAGTAGGTGGTTCTCTCTCAGAAAATGAGTAGTGGAAGTGTAGGCTCGTTCTGATGGCTCTCTCTTGGATAGAGAAGGGGGTGGAGGGGTATATATAGCCTCCACACAAAATCCAACCGTTACACACAATTGACTCAACTCGGTCAGACCGAATAGAAGAACTCGGTGAGACCGATTCAATTCAAAATGTGAATGTTAGGAATCTCGGTGGGACCGATATGATCAACTCGGTGGGACCGATGTGCTAGGGTTAGGGCAAGACCTCATCTCGGTGTGACCGATTGCATGAACTCGGTGAGACCGATTTCAGCAATGAGCAAACAAAGAGTTGGTCAGGCAAACTCGGTGGGACCGATCGCTCCTTTCGGTAAGACCGAAATGTTATGGAAGGGAAACAGAGAGTTTACATTGCGAACTCGGTGGGACCGATTGCTCATTTCAGTGAGACCGAAACGTTACGAAGGGAAATAGAGAGTTTGCAATCCCATCTCGGTGAGACCGAAATCCCTATCGGTGAGACCGAACTGATTAGTGTTTCTGGCAGTGGCTATGTCAAAGGAACTCGATGGCGCCGGATAGATCAAATCGGTGGGGCCGAGTTTGACTTTAGGTTTAGGACATATTTGGATTTGAGAAAGTGGTTGAGGGCTTTGGAGCATATCACTAAGCACTTTGAGCAAGTAGGCCATTAAGCAACACCTCATCCTCTTTTAATAGTATTGGCTTTTCTTATGGACTCAATGTGATCTTGGATCACTAAAATAGATATGTAGAGTCTTGAGCTTTTGCCAATATTTGTCCTTAGCATTTTGAGGGGTCCACATCTCTAGTCCATGTGCCATGCCAATCATTGAACTTTCTGAAATATTTAACTTGAAAGGATATTAGTTCAATGAGCTATAGATTGTTATGAATTACCAAAACCACCCGGGGATTAGTTGCACTTTCACACAGCTTGAAGCCAGTATCCTCCACCTCCTTCGCCTTTTGTCCCCTCCATTTGGTTTCTTGGACGCAAAGGATATCAACACCTCTCCTCACCACTGCATCAACTAGCTCCCGAAGCTTCCCTGTCAAAGACCCTATGTTCCAGCTACCTAAGCGAATCCTCCTAGGCTAGGCTAGCTTCCTTACCCTTCGCACTCATCGAGTCAAATGCGAAGACCCTTGCTCATTTTCCACTACATCCGGGCGCCGATGTAGTGCGCCACTAAGGATGCGACGACCCGATCCTAGCTTACTTGCCACCATATCCGGATCAAGATACGGCGCGCCACCAGGGGGGTGACGGCCCGGCCCTTGCCCATTTTCCACCACACCCGGGTTCCGATGTGGCGCGTCGCTGAGAGGGTTACGCCCCAATGAAAATATTTTGGGTTTCATCTCCATAAGAGTGGCTGAGTTTTTACGTTGGCTCGCCAAGCCTATCACAACCCTCCTCCTTTACCCGGGCTTGGGACCGGCTATGTTGAGGAAAGATTAGCGGAGTTAAGATATTAGTCACTCATGGTCGATATTTAGTTTGAATTGCGTACACATAGGCACTATGTAACTAGCCGTGCTTATTGGCTTCCAAAGCTTAACTTTCACTCCTACTTACAGTATGTAGAGTATTTAACAAAAAACTACCACTTTCAACCAGCCCTAGGAAGAAACTACTATACAAAAAGTAGCAAAAACATACCCAAAATTTCTTAATCTGCGCCAAAAAACTACTGCCTAGTGCCAATTAGGCTCGTTTAAACCCGTTTATGACAGGGTTGGCCCACACGTCCGTGCTGACGAGGCACCTTAAACCAACACCATTTGTTTGACCGTTGTGTTGACTGTTAAGACATGAGGGACCCACATCTGAGCTTCTATCCTCTTCTTCCTCCTCCAATCATTATTTTTCCTGAACATTACTACTTCAAACAATTTGTATGCGTGTTCGTCGGTGGCGCCGGTGATGAGCGAGCTGGCCGCCACTCCGCCGGACGGGCCAGATACCGCGCTGGCCTCCACACGGGTTGGCTGGCTGGCCCGAGCATGGCTCACGTGCGAGCAAGCCGCCGCGCTGGCCTTCGCTCAAGCCAGATGGCCGGCCTTAGTGCGGCGCGCGCGAGCAAGCCGCCACACCACCGTGCCAACCTAGCTAGCAAACCTTGCATACAAACAGCTGGATGCATCCAGCAGGGTGTGTGCTAGCTTGGCTAGCTAGCGGCCGCGAGCGCCGCACGGAGCTGGCATCCGGGCTGCCGCAAGATGGGCTCCGCGCCGCCGGCGCTTTTGACCTCGCCTTCTGCCGGCGGCGGTAGCTATGTCCCATGGCCGAGGATGACTAGGTGGACGGGCTGGAGGTAGGAGGTCACTCGGGGATTTTTGTCCAGACTTACATGTAGGTCCCACAAGTCATAACGCCTAACTTGCTGGTCAAATATACGGCGTTGACTTAAGGGATGACATGGGTTGAAACGTGCCTATAACGGCACTTGGTAGTTTATTGCGACGGATTAAGAAAATTTCGGTCTGTTTTTGCTAATTTTTGTAGAGTACTATAGTGGTTTCTTGGTAGGGCTGGTTGGAAAGTGGTACCTAGTTTCTTGGTAGTGGTTTCTTGTAAGGAACAATGTACTAGCGACAAAAGGCGATTCTAGGTTGTGTTGTACTACTAGTGGTCGCGGGAGTGTATAGCTCGTTTTGTGGGTTTGATCCAGGCCAAACGCACGGCGGCCTTTTTTAAAATATTAACCTCGTTGCAAGCCAATATTGTACACTTGTAGTTTGACTTTTGAAGTCGAACGGACGTGTTGCACCACAATCTGGGTGCACTAGATAGCCCAGCCACGTGAACGGGTTTTCCCTCCCATCATCTCATGGCTCATGTACTAGAGTAGTACTAGTACTCCTATATATAGTATCAATTCAAACTGTGCAACGTTTCTCGCCTGCGTGCTCGCCCTAGCCGCACCTCGTTTGCTGCTTCCTCATCAGCTACCATCTTTACTAGGGGTATAGAAACTAGCGCCTCCCAATTAAGCCCGAGGAGCCGGAAAAGTCTGGTGTGGCATTGGGAACTGTGCAATATGGCTCTGTACGTAAAGTGCTATACTCTGTAGGTTGTGGCGTTGCACGCATGGACTTCGCTCCATTATCTCAAGGCCAGCTATGTGCTTGAATAGAGCACGGAGAGTACGCAGGTGTACTTTCCCTGCATTGATAGTACAGCGATGGTTCTAGAGAATAGTAGTACCCTCCACTTGCAACTGTAGCTCCTTGGCCTTGAGTTTCTAGAGTTTAAAACTGGTGCACCATAGAAGTACAGTACTCCATAGTAAATAATAACTGCACCATCGCACTACCACTATGCGTGCCCGCATAACTTCCTTAATGAAGGGACGAGGCCCTGCGGTTACGCTCTTATCTCCTCCTCGCCAGTTCCCCTCCCCCCGAAGAGACCAAGGCAGTTTGTCACTGCTGCCATGGATTCGCCAGGCGGTTCTCCTCCTCGTCGGGGCTGGGAGACCTTGGACGACGATCCTCTAGGAGAAATCACACGCCGCTCCGGCGTCCTCACCGCCACAAGACTCGATGCTTCCTGCACCAACTATTTTAAGACGGTGCATAAATAGGCTTGGGAAAAGGCCATGCTTGTTGGTATTCCATGCATTCTCGAGCAGAAGGTTATTCTATGGGACAATCCATCAAACAGTCCACCGCTACCTGGCCGTGGTTGCACGTTGACTCCGCTAGAGTTGCCGACATTGAGAGGTAGTCGGATTTTGTCCGATGAGTAGGTCAGTCATGGAGTTTGATCATGTAGTGTATATTGTAAATATAGTACTTAGTTATTCCATCCCGTAATTTCTCCGCTGCCCACTGTCTTATATATAGGTCTGGGTTGGTGCCAACAGAGAATGGCTTGCATACCTCCGGCCGGATACCACCATCATTTTGCACAACATCCACAGCAATGCGGCCGTTCCCATAGACCCCTCCTCCACCATTGGGATCGGCCTTCCGGACTGGCTGGGCTTGAATACGTATGATGATACCTACATGAGATTGAAGAAGATAGCAATTGCAGACCCGCCGACAAAGCGACGTAGCTACGACGATTACTATCTCATCGCGGTGTTCGACATAAGGATTGCCATCAATACAAAAGGCCGTAATGGCAGAGGCTGGCACATGTTGGCCGCGGCAGATTTGTACCCCTACACGTTCAAAGACGCCGTGTGCCATGTAGGCCACATCTTCGCGGTGACAAGCTAGGGGACTTGTTTCATTTGGTTGCCATCCTACGGTACGGGAGATTACAAACGGAATGCACAAACCATCATTTGCATCCCGAACGGTACTCCATTATTTTGCAGGGACCAGTAATCCCCCGATCAAAATAAGATCGCCGACCCTGGATGTGCATTTGCATCCGCAATTCGGTCTAACCTGGAACCTTGTAGCTGACTTTGGCATATTGGGATCAACTATCTTAGCAGTCGTTACCCATGGTACCACTGATGTGCAACATGGTCACGCGATCTACCACGATCGGACCGTCACCTTCTACCCAGGTATTCCATTTTTTCATTGTTGTGTGTTAGAGTGGTAGTAGTAGTACTAGTACTTTTTACCTTTGAAAGGATCAAGAATAGGGGTCTAGAGGGGGGTGATTAGACCCTCAACAAGTAAAAGTGGCAATTTTTAAGTTCTTCAAGTTAAGGTGGAGTTTTAGCACAAGTTTAGGCATTCACAATACATTTCAAGCAAGCATGACAAGAGTATATGCAGTGGAAAGAGTAAAGCATGCTAATTGCAAGAAAGTAAAGGGATGGGATTGGAGTGTGCAAACGCAATGAAACACGGAGATTTTTGGTGTGGTTCCGATAGGTGGTGCTATCGTACATCCACGTTGATGGAAACTTCAACCCACGAAGGGTAACGGTTGCGCGAGTCCACGGAGGGATCCACCCACGAAGGGTCCACAAAGAAGCAACCTTGTCTATCCCACCATGGCCATCGCCCACGAAGGACTTGCCTCACTCAGGTAGATCTTCACGAAGTAGGCGATCTCCTTGCCCTTACAAACTTCTTGGTTCAACTCCACAATCTTGTCAGAGGCTCCCAAGTGACACCTAACCAATCTAGGAGACACCACTCTCCAAAAGGTAATAGATGTTGTGTTGATGATGAACTCCTTGCTCTTGTGCTTCAAATGATAGTCTCCCCAACACTCAACTCTCTCACAAATTTGGATATAGTGGAAAAATGATTTGAGTGGAAAGCAACTTGGGGAAGGCTAGAAATCAAGAATCTTGTGGTAGGATTGGAATATCTTGATCTCAACACATGAGTAGGTGGTTCTCTCTCAAAAAATGTAAGCTGGAACTGTAGGCACGTTCTGATGGCTCTCTCACATATGGAGAAAAGTGTGGAGGGGTATATATAGTCTCCACACAAAATCCAACCGTTACACACATTTGACCCAACTCGGTCAGACCAAATAGAAGAACTCGGTGAGACCGGTTCAGTTCAAAATGTGAACATTAGGAATCTCGGTGGGACCGATGTGCTAGGGATAGGGCAAAACCTCATCTCTGTGGCACCGATTGCGTGAACTTGGTGAGACCAATTTCAGCAAAGAGCAAACAGAGAGTTGGTCAAGCAAACTCGGTGTGACCGATCGCTCATTTTGGTGAGACCGAAATGTTACAAAAGGGAAACAGAGAGTTTGCAGGGCCATCTCGGTGAGACTGAGATCCGTATCGGTGTGACCAAATCATTAGGGTTTCTGGAAGTGGCTATGTCAAATGAACTCGGTGGCGCCGGATAGAAAGAATCGGTGGGGCCGAGTTTGACTTTGGGTTTTGACATATTTGGAATGAGAAAGTGGTTGAGGGCTTTGGAGCAATATCACTAAGCATTTTGAGCAAGTAGACCATTAAGCAGCACCTCATCCCCTTTTAATAGTATTGGCTTTCCTATGGACTCAATGTGATCTTTGATCACTAAAATAGAAATGAAGAGTCTTGAGCTTTTGCCAATATTAGTCCTTAGCATTTTGAAGGGGTTCCACATCCTCTTGTCCTTACCACGCCATTTTTGAACTTGTCTGAAATGCACTAGATAAAAGCATTAGTCCAACAAGAGATATGTTGACATTAATTACCAAAATCACCCAGTGAGCACTTGTGCTCTCAATCTCCCCCTTTTTGGTAATTGATGACAACATACATCAAAGCTTTAGATAAAAGATATGCAGAGTAATAGGTAAAGCTTTGGAGAAACATGTAACATGCATAAGCTCCCCCTAAATGTATGCCATCATGTGAAGTTAGAATGTAAGAACATGTGAATGCATAATCATGACAGAGCAAGCAAAGAATTACATGTATCTTGGCTATATGCATCAGAGCAAATGATGTGGTTAAGGAGTGTACCTCCATGTTTATGAATCCTTCTTGCAAACAATATGTACATCAGAAAGAGATCATCATGCACATGAGTGTGATGCATATGCTTACTTTGTGGTCTTGAGCTGGCTTTGGAAAGAGTGGGCTTGAGAAAACAGGGTTAGATAACACAAGAACACTCTAAGTAAAGCAGTTTTAAGGAACCACAAGAGTACCAAGACTGGGATGACATGTAATGGGTGAGTACTAAGTACTTCATTTAGATATTGACATGTCCCCAAAGATCTAAAGATATGCAATGAATTCCAAAGATTTTTCTCCCCTAGACATGGACTCTTTCTCCCCCTGAATTTGATATTGGATAATGGGAGAAGTTAGGGTGAGAGAAAATCAGAGCAAGAAAGGGTAATATTAACCACAATCAGAGCAACAAGAATATTAGAAATAGCTAAGATCAAACATATTGACATGTCTTTCTCCTCTTAAAGACATGTGACTTCTCTCCTCTTTTGATAACAAGCATCTATAGAAGAGCCTTAGATGTTCTCATTTGATAAGCTTTGATGGTCTCTCTCCCCCTTTGCCATCAATTTCCAAGAAGGGCACTTCTGGATAATGAGCCAAAAAGGTGTGGTCCTCGAGAGTTACTACAAAGCAACAGGTAGTCTGAGATGCTGATAGAGGATAGAATCATTGAGTGGAGCTAAAGGAAATAGGCAATAAGAAATGGCAAAACATTTTCTCAGAGTTGAAACCGGTGATGCCGATTGTTTTTCGTCAGTGACGCCAAGATACCAGAGTCACAGACAGTCCCGATCGGTGAGACCGAATCAGTCCATGTTGGTTGTATTGATGAACTATTCACAAGGAGACCTTGTGTTTCGGTCGAGCCAATGGGTTTGGATTGGAGGGACCGAGTTCAACACAGAGTAAAGATTTTGTCAACTCGGCTCACATGGCAAATGAAATCTCACAAGGATTTGCAAGGAATTAACAGAAAGATTTGCAATGAATTATCAGGAAGGTCACAAAAGAAAATCAGAAAAGAGATCTAGATGAAGTTTTTTTATTTTTTTTTGTTTTAGAGGGAGACATAAAAACAGGAAAAATCATGCAAATGAAAAATCAACTAAGCAAAGGAACACTAGAGAACAACATCTACAAAAGTGGTCGGCGACAAAGTCACCTATGTTAGAGTATATTGACTTAGGAGTCAAGTGAGATCACTTGATCATAGGTCATACTCATCGTTTAAGCTCAAAATGGGGTTACCATTTTTCGTTTAAGCATTTTGATGTATTCACATCTTGTTGAGTTGCTTTGACTCATGACTTGGGGCAAAGCTTCTCTAAGATGGAATGACATACCTTGGGTTGTGGTGTTGATCTTGATCATGTAGTCGAACTTGTGTAGGATGCTCAAGGTTGATGTTGCCCATCAAGAGTTGGGAGCACCACTAGTCATTTGAGTTCATCTTCCTACATGTGTTAGTCTTGCAAGGAAGAGCACTTGTATATCCAGAATGACAATCATGGAATGTGGTACCAATTGAAATTTGATATATTGAAATTGTCAAAGGATATGTTGAGTGAGTTCATGCTTCCTTGTATTCAACAACCATATAGTAGGAACTTGGTGATGTAGAGATTGCTCAAAATGTGAGTGAGTTGCAATCTCATAGATTTGGATTCATCCAAGTACCTACAAGGGTTAGATAACATGCAAGGGTACAAGTATAGATCCAAGACATATGATCATCATCATAAGAGAAATATCAAGGATTAGTCATAAAAGGCTCATGCCTTGCATGTATCCACTTGCCTCCTGCCCCGGGGCGCCAAAGTTTGGTGTATGAATTAAGTATCTCACTATCCTTTTCACGGCCTTAAGATGACCTTCTTTAGGGGCCGCTTGATATCGTGCACACATGCACACACTTAGCATAATATCGGGACGGGGGGCACATAGATATAACAATGAACCAATCATAGAGCGGTAAACCTTTTGGTCAACCGGTTTGCCATCCTTAGTCAAGTCAAGATGTCCACTAGTAGGCATGGGTGTTTTCATACCTTTGCTTTCTGGCATGTTGAACTTCTTGAAAAGATCCTTGGTATACTTTGTTTGAGAAACAAAGGTACCTTCCTTAGTTTGCATGATTTGCAAACCAAGAAAATATTTGAGTTCACTCATCATAGACATCTCAAACTTCTCTGACATTAGCCTTCCAAACTTTTCACTAGAATGGGGGTTAGTAGAACCAAATATGATATCATCCACATAAATTTGGCACACAAATAATTCACCATTAACCCTTTTAGTAAAAAGTGTAGAATCAATCTTCTCAATTTCAAAGCCTTTTTCAATAAGGAACTTGGTCAAGCATTTATACCATGCTCTAGGAGCTTGTTTAAGACCATAAAGAGCTTTGTGAAGTTTGTAGACATGATTAGGTTTCTTAGGATTGACAAAGCCGAGAGGTTGTTTAACATACACTTCCTCCTCAATTTCTCCATTTAGAAAAGCACTTTTAATATCCATTTGGTATAAAGTGATGTCATGGTGATTAGCATAAGCAAGTAAGATGCGTATGGACTCAAGTCAAGCAACGAGGGCATATGTCTCACCATAGTCCATACCTTTGACTTGAGTGTAGCCTTGTGCGACGAGACGGGCCTTGTTGCGTACAACTTTTCCATCTTCATCTTGCTTATTCCGAAACACCCATTTGGTTCCAATGACATTGTGGTTGTCGTCGGGCTTTTCGACCAATGTCCAAACTTGATTCCTCTCGAAATTGTGTAGCTCTTCATGCATAGCGTTCACCCAATCTGGATCCTCAAGAGCTTCTTCAACCTTCATAGGTTCAATACTAGAAATGAATGAGTAGTGTTCGCAAAAGTTAGCTAAACGAGTTTTAGAGCGAGTAATTCTCCCGGTTTGAATATCATCAAAGATTTGTTCAATGGGATGGTCTCTTGTGACTCTTGCTCTAACTCGTGAGAGCTTTTGTTTGGTTTGGGGTGGAACATCCTCTTCATTGTCTTCTTCTTCTTCTTGTCCTCCTTCATTGTTGTTGGCGTTGTCGTTCTCTTGTGGAGGTGGAGAGGGAGGTCGATGTGGTTCATCTTGTTGTACTTCCTCATTTCCTCCGTCTTGACATGTTCCACTTGTGGATGCCTCCAAACCAACTTGTGGTTCACCCTGATGTGAAGTTGAGGCTTCCACTTGAATGGACGAGGTACTCTCCTTCACCTCCGTTGGACGAATCTTGCCAATGGACAAATCTTGGATTGCTTCCGAAGCATCTTTGTCTCCTACATCAATTGGCAATTGCTCTACTTGCGAGCCGTTAGATTCATCAAACTTCACATCTACCGTCTCTTCAACCTTTCGGGTGAAATTGTTGTAGACACGGTAAGTGTGAGAGTTTGAGCCATAACCGAGTAGGAAACCTTCATGAGATTTAGGAGCAAATTTCGAACGACGATGCTTATCAAGAATGTAGCACTTTGAGCCAAATACTCGAAAGTATCCAACTTGGGGTTTGTTACCGATGAGAAGCTCGTAAGCCGTCTTGCCGAGAAGCTTATGAACATATAGTCGATTCGTAGCATGACAAGCTGTCTCAACGGCTTCCGCCCAAAAGTGTCTTGGCGTCTTGTATTCGTCAAACATCGTTCTTGCCATCTCAATAAGTGTTCGGTTCTTCCTCTCAACAACTCCATTTTGTTGAGGTGTATACGTAGCCGAGAACTCATGTGAAATCCCTTCTTCGTCAAGAAAGGTATCCACATTGGCATTCTTGAACTCTGTTCCATTGTCGCTTCGAACCTTCTTGATCTTCACTTCAAATTGGTTTTGGGCCTTCCTAGCAAAGTTCTTGAAGATCTTTTGGACCTGTGATTTGTCATCAAGAAAGAACACCCACGTAAATCTTGAAAAGTCGTCAACAATGACCAAACCGAACGAGTTACCACCGAGACTCTTGTAGGCGTTGGGACCGAAAAGATCCATATGAAGTAGCTCAAGCGGTCTTCTCGTGGTCATGATGTTCTTCATGGGATGACTTCCTCCAACCTGTTTTCCTACTTAGCAAGCACTACAAAGTCTATCCTTGTCAAATATGACATCTTTAACACCAAGGATATGATCACCTTTAATATGCTTATCAAGATTTCACATACCCACGTGACCTAACCTTCTATGCCACAACCAACCTTTAGAAGATTTAGCAATTAAGCAAGTACGAGGTTGAGCTCTCTTAGTGAAATCAACAATGTATAGATCACCTCTACGAATACCGGTAAAGACCATGTTATGATTATCTCTTCGAAACACTTGGCAATCTACTTCAGTAAATAGAACATTGAAACTGAAGTCAGCTAGTCTAGATACGGGAAGTAGATTATAACCACGAGATTCAACGAGCATAAAATTTTGGATAGAGCTATCATGGGAGATGGCCACCTTACCAAGGCCAACTACCTTACCCTTGGAGTTGTCACCAAAAGTGACATACTTACGGGGCCCGTCGTTCTCAGCAAGCTCATGAAACATGTCCTTATCTCCGGTCATATGATCAGTACATCCACTATCAAGAACCCATTCCTTTCCTCCGGCCATATAACCACATAGGTTAGCCATAAGACCAAAGTGTCTCATCGACTCATCAAGATCAAAGTCACTATCATCATCCTCATCATAATATCCATGTTCAACATCATCATGTGAATGATCATCACCTAGAGAGAGTGATTCATTAGATTTATGACCATGACAGTGTGCATGTTTGTGAATTCTAATGACTTGCGAAATGATGCTACTAATGATTCCAACATCTCCTTTGGCACGCATAAGGTCACGAAGCTCAAATAGACAATCATCAAATTTAGGATCACTAGGATCCATTTTATGAAAAGCAATGGACTTTTGAAGAATCTCATCTAGATTTTTCAAGGAATAGTTTGGAAAACGCTCCTCAAGATATTTCCATATAGTATAAGCACATTCAAATGTAGGCAAGCACACAAGCAAATTTCTAGGCAATCCTCTCATGATAAGATCAATAGTTCTAAGATTGTGGGTCATGTCAAGATACTCATCGGGGGTAGGATGCAAGGGATCAGTGGGGGGACACATAAGGGCTAGCAATATACTTGCTCAAATTATATTCATTGAAAACCTCAAGCATCTCATTCTTCCAAGAACTATAGAACTCTCCGTCAAGCATAGGTACTCTACATCTAATACTCCTGATCATAGACTCGTCCATCTTCCTCCAATGGTGATTAAACCAAAGCAATGGAAACCAATGCTCTGATACCAATTGAAAGGATCGAGAAGAAGGGTCTCGAGGGGGGTGATTATACCCTCAAGTAAAAGTGGCAATTTTTAAGTTCTTCAAGTTAAGGTGGAGTTTTAGCAAAAGTTTAGGCATTCACAATACATTTCAAGCAAGCATGACAAGAGTATATGCAGCAGAAAGAGTAAAGCATGCTAATTGCAAGAAAGTAAAGGGATGGGATTGGAGTGTGCAAACGCAATGAAGACACGGAGATTTTTGGCATGGTTTCGATAGGTGGTGCTATCGTACATCCACGTTGATGGAGACTTCAACCTATGAAGGGTAACGGTTGCGCGAGTCCACAGAGGGCTCCACCCATGAAGGGTCCACGAAGAAGCAACCTTGTCTATCCCACCATGGCCATCGCCCACGAAGGACTTGCCTCACTCGGGTAGATCTTCACGAAGTAGGCGATCTCCTTGCCCTTACAAACTTCTTGGTTCAACTCCACAATCTTGTCGGAGGCTCTCAAGTGACACCTAACCAATCTAGGGGACACCACTCTCCAAAAGGTAATAGATGTTGTGTTGATGATGAACTCCTTGCTCTTGTGCTTCAAATGATAGTCTCCCCAACACTCAACTCTCTCTCACAGATTTGGATATGGTGGAAAGATGATTTGAGTGGAAAGCAACTTGGGGAAGGCTAGAAATCAAGAATCTTGTGGTAGGATTGGAATATCTTGATCTCAAGACATGAGTAGGTGGTTCTCTCTCAGAAAATGTAAGCTGGAAGTGTAGGCACATTCTGATGGCTCTCTCACATATGGAGAAGGGGGTGGAGGGGTATATATAGCCTCCACACAAAACCCAACCATTACACACATTTGACCCAACTCGGTCAGACCGAATAGAAGAACTCGGTGAGACCGATTCAGTTCAAAATGTGAACATTAGGAGTCTTGGTGGGACCGACTGGAACAACTCAGTGGGACCGATGTGCTAGGGCTAGGGCAAAACCTCATCTCGGTGGCGCCGATTGAGTGAACTTGGTGAGACCGATTTCAGCAAATAGAGAGTTGGTCAAGCAAACTCGGTGTGACCGATCGTTCATTTCGGTGAGACCGAAATGTTACAAAAGGGAAATAGAGAGTTTGCAGGGCCATCTCGGTGAGACCAAGATCCGTATCAGTGTGACCGAATCGTTAGGGTTTCTAGCAGTGGCTATGTCAAATAAACTCGATGGCGCCGGATAGAAAGAATCGGTGGGGCCGAGTTTGACTTTGAGTTTTGGACATATGTCGTGGGAAACCACGGCCACCTATGGGGCCATGAGCCCTTTTGGTTCGTCGGGGGGGGATGGGCATGTTGCACAAAGAGCGGAGAAGCGTCGCGCAGCATGGTAGAGATCACACGGGCTGTCTTTACCCAGGTTAGGGCCGCCGCGAGGTGTAAAACCCTACTCCTGCTTTGGTGGATTGATGGTGGATAATGGTGGTGGATGTAGCACGCTCGCCCGGCATGGTCGCTCTGGGGGCGAGAGTGGCTACGCGCGTATGAATATGCGAGGGTCCAACCCTTTCTACAGTCGCCATGGGCCTCCTTTTATAGATTAAGGGGTCACCACAGTAGCAAATCAGTCTTTGCGTACTGATTAGATAGCTAACAATGCTATCATACCTAACTCTGCAGGCTGACAGAGCGCATTAAATGCGCCGCTCAGTGTCACATCACAGCTCGCCCGGCAGGCCCTGCCGGGCCATTTTGCCAGCTTCGCGCCTGCTTGTTTGAAACGTCTCAGGACGGGTGTCATATGGAGGTGTTTGCTGTAGGAAGTGGCTGCCATGTGGCAAAAAGCAGCCACTTGGTCACCTTGGAGCTCGACACCGCTTTGATTAATGACTTGCGTCGCTTGTGAGGTGGAGCGGTGGAGTGGCTTGCCTCCGCCAGCAACAGCAGGCCTGCCGGAATGATCTGGGAGCTTGCTTCCGGGGCAAAACCCAACCCTGCCGGGCTCGCCTTGTCCGGCAAGGTAGGTCCTTCCCTTAGCGATGCCTTGTTCCTCTGGCTCACCTTGGCCTTCTCAACTTGCACTTGGATCCTTCAAGGGAATTGATCCTCCTTGTTTGGTCTGATCTTGGTCTTGTAATCTTGTCTCTGGCTTGTGCACAGTCCGTGCAATGGACCCAGGGTCTGTTGCACCGACAGGAGCCCCCAGGCCTGGCACGAACGCGCTGCTGGGTGTCGTCGGGGTAGGCCCCAACTAGTGCATAGGCAAAAATGTAAGGGCGGCTCCGCCCTTTGAGATCTTCTTTGCTTCTTCATTAACCTGAGCTCGGGTCAGTTTCCGGTTTTCCCGCGCGTCGTGCGAAACGTTTAGGGGAGAAACTGGACCACGATCTGTGGGCAGCCCACGCCCCATGATCATGGGGTAGGAAACTGCCATCCCACTTGCCTCCTGCCCCGGGGCGCCTCCGCCACGTGTACCGCATGCATTGCGTAGGGGAGGTGGTGGACGCGGAGGGCGCCGGAACAGGCGCCATGGCAGAAAGCCAGGCGTCGCCGAGTGGTGTAGAGGGGCGGCTCTGATTCTCCGAGCCATTGGAGGCGCAGGGGAACCACATTGGAGGAGCAGGGCGGTCGCCAGTTGGACGAGAGGCCAGCCCCCTGCCTCGTTCTCCTATAAAAAGGGGGGTAGGAGTAGTGCAGCTGCTCACACACCTTCCTTCTCCCTTTCAAAGCTTCCCTTGCTTGCCATGGTGAGGGGGCGAGGGCATGGTGGTACTTCGGTGGTGGCGACGAGAACTTCTGCTCGACAGCGTCTCCCCCCTCCTCTTGATGATGTGGGGGCTGAACCCGTTGTGAGAGGAGGCGAAAGGGGGCGCGGCCGAGGTCATCGCGGTGTGCGCGGCCTAGGAGGCCGGGGCGGCACCTCAATTGCGCCCGCACCAGACGCTCCTCCCCCGATGGAAGGTCACGTCGGAGATCAACCCTTGGAGTTCATCATCAGGTTGTATAAGCCTCCGCGCGGCCACCTCCGCCTCCCTACTACATTTGCAAGGGTGATGGAGCTCGAACAGCCGCGTGCACTGAGGTTGCACATGAGGGGCTGTGGGAATGGTGGCATGTGGGTGGATGTTGACTTCCCTGCTCCTCATGTTATGTACCTCTGCCACGGCTGGAAGACCTTTGCTCGAGCCCATAGCTTGTCGGAGGGGCACGTTCTCCAGTTTAAATTAATGGAGAGCGGCCTGCTTTCCGTCAAGGTCTTTGGGTGCTCGGGAACTCGCTTAGGGTGCTGCGCGGAGAGCTCGACCAACGACGAAAGCTCCTCCTCGAGCGAAAGCGACGAGGAGGACAGTGATGGCGATGACGACGGCAGCGACCGGGAGGGCGATGACTCCGACTCCGGCTGAACGTTGCCCGCACCATCTTCATCAGGTGGCAGCACCATCATATGCACCTGCGTTTTCTCCCCGGCAAGGTGGTTTGCCAGGAAGTTGGGTGCAGAGGTGGTGACGGTGCCCCCTGGCTCCTCCAGCAGGCCCCCTGCTGGAGCCCGGCAGGCTTCCTCTTGGGCTGCAGCTCCGTTAGCCCTGCCGTGTCCTGCTGGCCTTGGAGGTGGTGGTTGACGGGTCGTCTCCGCCGGACTCTTCACCGTCGCCTTCGTCCACGCCCTCTCGCCCCCACCGGGCTACCTCTCCTGGAGCCCGACAGGGCCAGGCTGAGCTTCTGCCCAGGCACTCCTTTTTCCCTCTTGACCTTCTACCGCCGTGCCTAGGAGGAGAGGGACAAGAAAAGGCATTACGGGGCACTTATCTTTTTTTAATCTTAAATCTGTAGGCACTTGCCAAATTTTAGTTCAAATAATGTAATCTCTCATATCCATGTTTATGTTCTGCGAGATTTGTACTTGTTGATCAGCATATTAATGAAAAAGATAAGCTTTGCCGGGCACTTGTGCATGTACGATATCCATGCAGAGGTGAAACGCCTCCATACTTTCATGTAAACAAGTAGATCCCGGTAAGCTACCTTGCCGGCACCCCATAGGACTGCTGCCGTGAGGCTGAGCCTGCCGGGCGCAGAACCCATTGGGAGAGACCAGCCCCCCGCCAACCCCTTTCAGCCAAAGGCCACTACGACCATCCTGACCGAAGCAGCGTTCGTGTCAGTAGATGGGAGTACCTTTGTTTCCGAGGCGGCGAGGTTTTCATATGCACAAGTCCTACTCACGGAACATGTATGGATAAGAGGCGGAACTTATCTGTTTGCCTTGCCGGAGACCGCAGTGCTGGCTTGTCTTCGCATCCTCTTCCTAGGAGCAAGTCCATGGAAGGAGCCTGCAGTTTATGCAAATGAAGATGATGCCAGATGCAATCTATCTACATGATCATGCAACCTATCTACATGAATCATGCGATGCTTATGATATGCTTATGCATGCATGCAACTTGTCAGGGGCCCCCAGCGCTTCATTTATTTCTCTGTTGCTCAGGGTCTGCGCCTGGCTTTGTACAAGGGGTTACATGCAGCTGAGGCAAGGCCTGTACAAAAGGGTGGCTGCCGGGCAGGGCCCGACAGTCACGCCTTACGGGTAGAACTTGCAGAGATGCTTAATATTCCATGAGTTTTGCAATTGAATGCCATCTCCAGTCTCCAGATGGACTGCGCCAGGTATGGTGACTCGTACTACCCGGTAAGGGCCTTCCCACTTCGGCGACAGCTTGTTTGTACCCTTGGCGGACTGAACGCGCCTAAGGACAAGATCGCCTTCCTCAAAACACCGGGCATGAACCCTGCGGCTATGATAGCGACGCAGGGCTTGCTGATAGCGTGCAACACGCGTAGCAGCCCGGAAACGATTCTCCTCAAGAAGGACGGCGTCGTCACCCATGTGCTGTTCCTGTGCTACTTCATCATAGGCAAGCACTCGAGGTGACCCGTAAATGAGTTCCGTGGGGATAACTGCTTCTGCCCCATAGACTGGGGAGAAGGGAGTCTGCCCGGTAGCTCGGTTTGGTGTCGTTCTGAGGGACCAAAGAACCACCGGCAGCTCATCGATCCATCGCCTGCCGTGCTTCTGCAGCTTATCAAACGTTCTTGTCTTGAGTCCTTGCAGCACTTCAGCCTTCGCCCTCTTAGCTTGTCCATTACTTCTAGGATGTGCGACAGAGGCAAATGAGATCTTGCTTCCGAGGGCATGAACATATTGCATGAAGGCGCGGCTCGTGAACTGGGTGCCGTTGTCGGTGATGATCCGGGCAGGGATCCCGAAGTGGCACACCAATCCTTTCAAGAACTTGATAGCTGACTGAGCAGTCACCTTTCTCACAGCATCTACTTCCGGCCACTTTGTAAACTTGTTGATTGCAACGAACAAGAATTCAAAGCCCCCGGCAGCTCGGGGGAAAGGGCCGAGGATATCGAGCCCCCAGACAGAAAACGGCCATGACAAAGGGATTGTCTGGAGTGCTTGGGCAGGCAGATGGATATTTTCAAAATGGAACTGACAGGCTTCACACTTGGTGACGAGCTCAACTGCATCTTGGAGGGCTGTGGGCCAATAGAATCCTTGCCGAAATGCTTTCCCAACCAAAGCCCTTGATCCAATGTGGGAGCCGCACATGCCTTTGTGTATCTCTGCCAGCAGTTCCTTTCCTCCTTCCCGGCAAATGCACTTCAATTTCACACCGTTGGGCCTTCTTCTATATAGTGTGTCATCGACAAACTGATAGATACTGGCCCTCCGGGCTACTCTTTCAGCTTCTTCTTGCTCTTCGGGAAGTTCTTCGGTTTGGAGGAAATGGACTATGTGCCTTGTCCAAGTTGGAGCCTGAGGCTCGGCAACGAGGACTAGCGGCACCTCCTCATTCATGGGGGCGCATCCCTCGACCGCGGGGACCAGTGGCCCGGCAGGAGGGTGCAGCCCGGCAATCGAAGGGGAGTTGTTTCTGGCAGGGTCCCTGCTAGGAGCCCCGAAAGGCTCTACCGGGAGTGGCTTACCGGAGTCCAATTTCCTCCTCTTTCGGGCCATTTTTGTCGGGGATACAGAGGGCTGAGTAAGATGGAGAACAAAAGTTCCTGGTTCCACAGGAAGCTTCTGCGCAGCGCACTTTGACAGGTGATCAGCAATGCTGTTTTCCGCACGGGGTACATGCTCTGTTTGCAACCCGTCAAAGTGCTCCTCCAATCTTCTCACTTCCTCGACGTATGCCTCCATCAATGGGCTTTGGTAATCCTTGTTGACTTGTCTCACTACTAGTTTTGAATCTCCTCGAATGATCAGCTTCTTGATTCCTAATTCTGTGGCAATCCTGAGCCCGGCAAGAAGCCCTTCATATTCTGCTGTATTGTTGGTCGCCTCCTCCCGGGGAAAGTGCATCTGGATGACGTACCTTAGGTGTTCTCCAGTGGGAGCCATGAGAAGCACGCCAGCCCCTGCACCTTGTAGGGAGAAGGCACCATCGAAATACATGATCCATTCTTGGGGCGCTTCCTTGCCGGGGATAACTATTTCCAGTACTTTTTCATTAGGGGTTGGCGTCCATTCTGCAATAAACTCTGCCAACGCCCTGCTCTAAATTGTTGATGTGCTTTCAAACTTCAGGCCAAAGCTGGATAACTCCAATGCCCACTCCACTATCCTGCCGGTGGCCTCTGGGTTTTGAAGTATCCTTTGCAACGGGAAGCGGGTGACAACCGTGATCTCATGGGCTTGGAAGTAGTGGCGTAGTTTCCTTGAGGCCATGACAAGGCCAACGATCAATTTTTGCACGCTAGAATACCTGGATCTAGCCCCCTGCAACAGGGAGCTAACGAAGTATACTAGGCGCTGCACCACCTTCTTCCTTGCCGTGTCCTTGGGGTTGCTTCTGCTGCCATGCTCCTCTTTGTCCTGATCCGTATCTGGCCTTGCCAGGCCGCTCTCTTTCTCTTCCCCGGGTGGGACACTTGCTGAGGTGGCTGCTTCTTCTACTTCCCGCTGTGCTACTAGGGCCGCACTAACCACTTGATTAGTTGCTGCCAGATATAGCAGCAACGGCTCTTGTGGTTTGGGTGCGACCAAAGTAGGCACAGAAGACAAGTAGGCCTTCAAATCCTGCAGCGCTGCATCTGCTTTCGTGGTCCACTTCATGGGTCCTGCCCTCTTCAAAATCTTGAAGAACGGCAAGGCGCGCTCGGCAGACTTGGAGATGAATCTGCTAAGCGCGGCAACACATCCTGTCAAACGCCTCACATCCTTAACTGTCTTGGGTGCCTGTATCTGCTCAATGGCCTTGATCCTATCGGGGTTGGCCTCTATCCCACGATGGGACACAAAGAAACCAAGTAGCTTGCTAGAGGGAACGCCAAACACGCACTTCTCCGGATTCAGTTTCAAGTTGATCTTGCGCAGATTAGCAAATGTCTCTTCTAAATCCTGGATGAGGGTTGATCTGTCCTTGGTCTTGACCACAATATCATCCATATAGGCTTCAATGTTCCTGTGCAACTGTGGTTCAAAGCCGATCTGGACTGCTCTTGCAAAAGTGGACCCGACACTCTTCAACCCGAAAGGCATGCGCACAAAGCAGTATGTGCCGCATGGGGTGATGAATGAGGTCTTTTCTTCGTCTTCCTTGGACATAAAAATCTGATGGTATCCAGAGTATGCATCCAGAAAAGAGAGCAACTCACATCCTGAAGTAGAATCCACAATCTGGTCGATGCGCGGCAAGGGAAATGGGTCCTTTGGGCATGCCTTGTTCAGATCCGTGAAATCTATGTAAAGCCTCCATTTTCCATTAGCTTTTCCCACAACCACTGGGTTTGCTAACCATGTTGGATGCAGTACTCCTCTGACCAAACAAGCTGCTTCAAGTTTCTTGATTTCCTCGGCAATAAACTGCTGCCAATCCAAGGCCTGCTTCCGAACCTTCTACTTGACGGGCCGGGCATGTGGGCAGACAGCAAGGTGGTGCTCGATTACCTCCCTGGGAACACCGGGGATATCAGACGGTTGCCAGGCAAACACATTGATATTCGCCCACAGGAAGGCAATGAGCGCGCTTTCCTATTTGTCATCAAGGGTGGCGTTGATAGTGAAAGTACCATCAGCGCCAGCCAGCCCTGCCGTGACCTTTTTCACTTGGGGTGGAGCAGCCTTGGATCTCTTGCTGTTGGAACTCTCTGGCATGTCATCAACGGGCACGGCACATTCCACAAAGGTACGCTTCCGGGATTCCTTGCCAGTGCCTCTGCTATGCTTTCCCTTGGCGGGAACTGTGGCTTCTGCGACCTCTGCAGCGACCGCGTCCCGGTACATCTTATCCACGCAAATAATTGGTCTTTCTTGCCCGACGGAACGTAAATGACGCCCATCGGCCCTGGCATCTTCAAGGTGTTGTAGGCATAGTGGGATGCTGCCATGAATTTGGCCAGGGCCGGGCACCCAAGGATCCCGTTGTACGGCAGGGGGAGGTCAACCACATCAAACACAACTTTCTCAGTCTTGTAGTTCAACTCTCCTCCAAATGTCACTGGCAATGTAACCTTTCCCTTAGGACGGCTCCTGCCGGGATTGACACCTTGAAACGTGCATGTGGCCTTAAGTTCTTCCTCTGCTATCTGGAGTTTGCTGATAACCTTTGGGGAAATCAGATTCAACCCGGCCCCGCCGTCAACCAGCATCTTTGTGACCTTGAGGTTGCGAATTGTTGGTGAGACCAACAACGGCAAGCACCCTACTGCAGTAATGCGGTCGGGGTGGTCCTCTTCATCAAATATGATGGGGGTGCGTGACCACTTGAGCGGCTTCCGAGAATCTGCCGCTGGCTCCACGGCATTGACTTCACGCGCCCACTGTTTAAGTTGGCGGTGAGAGGAGTGCAAAGATGCACCCCCGTCAATGCACAGGGCATCAATGGCCTTCTGGAATTCCTGCTCGCTGGTTTCCTCTTCATTCCCTCAATCACTCTCATTACTGCAATCCTCCTTCTCTCAGCCTTTGGCGGGTTTCCCTTGGTTCCGAGAAGCCTTGCCGAGGCTATTTGCTTCACCACCCCGGCCCTTCCCGCCAGCGCCATTCTGAACTTTTTCCTTATCGCATTTCTCATACTCAGCCTTCTGCCTCTTGACGAGCTGCTCAACCTGATGACACTCCTGGAGATCATGGCCCTTGGTCCGATGAATCTTACAGTACGGCCCATCACTTTTCCCAGCTTTCTCGGCAGTCGCCGCCTCCAGGGCAGTCAGCGCATGCGGTAGACTCCTTGCCGGGGGCTTCAGCCTTGGCCTTCTTGCCGGTACTAGGCGTGCCTGACCCCTCAACAGTCATCACTGTCTTATCCTTGCACTTCTTGTTGTGCTTCTTGTTCTTCTTCTTACTGATGGCCTCATCATCATCTTCTGAGTCGATGTCAACGCAATCTTCCTCTCCAGGAAGTTTCCTCCCCTCCTCCACCCGAGCACATTTGTCCACCAAAGTGTAGAGCTCCTTCACAGTCTTGGGCAACCGAACGTTCATCTTGTAACGTATCCTGCGGTTGCGCACGTTGGATTGAAAGGCAGCGATCACGGCAGCTGGGTGGATATCTGGGATATTTCTGTGGACTCGGCTGAATCTCTACAAGTACTTCCATAGAGTTTCTCCCTCTTTCTGCTGGAAAAGCTGCAAGTCGCTGGGCCGCCCTGGTTCTTGATGGCCGCCCGTGAAGGCACCAATGAACTCGTGGCACAGGTCAGCCCAGGTCAAAATGGAGTTCTCCGGCAAGTGCATCAGCCAAGACCTCACATTTGACTTGAGGGCCAAAGGGAAGTAGTTGGCGAACACCTTCTCATCTCTTCCCCTGGCAGCTTGAACAGCGATGGTGTAGATGCTCAAGAACTCTGCCGGGTTTAGTCTCCCATCATACTTCTCGGGTATCTCTGGCTTGAACGTGTGAGTGGACGGCCAACGGACTTGCCGCAGCTCACGGGTGAAGGCAGGGCACCCAACCTCGAAAGGCAGGCACCCGCCATCTCCGAGCACGGGCTCGTCGACGTCGGGGCCATCACACCCATTGGACCGGCGGGGGTTGTCGTGGCGCCGCTCGTCGATGACGCGCGCACCTTCCCTTCGCCTGCCCTCCGGGGCACATTGTCGGCCTTGACGTGCTCGAGGGTCTAACGAGGCCATCAAGACGTCATAGGGTGCTTGGTTTTGCGGCTCCCGGGCGGCTTGCCGTGGTGGGGATTGCACTGTGAAGCCGTGGCGGTCTGGCCCGCTGTGATCCTTCCGCCTCGGCGAAACCAATCAGACTTTGGATGGTGGCTCGCTACTCATCCATCTGGTCTGCCGCCGGTGGAAATCTCAACAGCAGTTGGGCTCACGCCATGGCCTCTGAGGCAGTGCTTGGCATAGGTGATGACGATGTAGATCATAGTGTCGCTCGGCTCCTGACATTGCCGGAGGCGACCGCGTCGTGCCCTTGCTGCTGTGAACCAGCCATTTGGACGGCATGGTGACGCGGTGGAGGCGCCTAAGGGCCAGCGGCTCCGTTGGGCCCAGTAGCTAGGTCAGCCCGCCCCGGGGGTGGCGCGTGCCCTGCGGTCGCGCCCGCAGTGGGGGCGGCCGAAGGGTTGCGATTCGCCCCAGAACGAGCATCATCACTGTGGTTGTGCCCGTTGGCGACGAGAAGGGGTTCAGGCGGAATGATCCCTCCATTCGTACCTCGTGGAGCATGGCCGTTGGGATGCTACTGATGTTATCCTTCCCCGGTACCTCCCGTTCCTGCTTCGGCCGTGGGGGAGGTGGTGACGGTGCCGCCTGCGCCGACCACGTCCCCCGCAACATCCACACCCTCACGAGCCCCCGCATTCCCCGCGACGTCGGCGGTCGCGGGCGGCGTAGCCTTCGAGGTGGACGGGTGATTTGCAGCTCCGGGCTTCCTCTTGGGCGCCATAGTCGATGACGCCGTCGACGATGAAAATGTCGATGAAGATGACTCGCAGCGTACGCTCTCGGTTTCGCGCAAGTGATCCCCCTACCTGGCGCGCCAAAGATGTCGTGGGAAACCACGGCCACCTATGGGGCCATGAGCACCTTTTGGTTCGGCGGGGGGATGGGCACGTTGCACAAAGAACGGAGAAGCATCACGCAGCACGGCAGAGATCACACGGGCAGTCTTTACCCAGGTTCGGGCCGCCGTGAGGCGTAAAACCCTACTCCTGCTTTGGTGGATTGATGGTGGATAATGGTGGTGGACGTAGCACGCTCGCCCGGCAAGGTCGCTTTGGGGGCGAGAGTGGCTATGCGCGTATGAATATGCGAGGGTCCAACCCTTTCTACGGTCACCATGGGCCTCCTTTTATAGATTAAGGGGTCAGCACAGTGGCAAATCAATCTTTGCATACTGATTAGATAGCTAACAGTGCTATCATACCTAACTCTACAGGCTGACATAGCGCATAAATGTGCCGCTCAGTGTCACATCATAGCTCGCCCGGCAGGCCCTGCAGGGCCGTTTTGCCAGCTTTGTGCCTGCTCGTTTGACACGTCTCAGGACGGGTGTCATATGGAGGTGTTTGCTGTAGGAAGTGGCTGCCATGTGGCAAAAAGCAGCCACTTAGTCACCTTGGAGCTCGACACCGCTTTGATTAATGACTTGCGTCGCTTGTGAGGTGGAGCGGTGGAGTGGCTTGCCTCCGTCAGCCCCGGCAGGCCTGCCGGGATGATCTGGGAGCTTGCTTCCGGGGCAAAACCCAACCCTGTCGGGCTCGCCTTGCTCAGCAAGGTAGGTCCTTCCCTTAGCGATGCCTTGTTCCTCTGGCTCACCTTGGCCTTCTTGACTTGCACTTGGATCCTTCAAGGGAATTGATCCTCCTTGTTTGGTCTGATCTTGGTCTTGTAATCTTGTCTCTAGCCTGTGCACAGTCCGTGCAATGGACCCAGGGTCTGTTGCACCGACAACATATTTGGAATGAGAAAGTGGTTGAGAGCTTTGGAGCAATATCACTAAGCATTTTGAGCAAGTAGACCATTAAGCAACACCTCATCCCCTTTTAATAGTATTGGCTTTCCTATGGACTCAATGTGATCTTGGATCAATAAAATAGAAATGAAGAGTCTTGAGCTTTTGCCAATATTAGTCCTTAGCATTTTGAAGGGGTTCCACATCCTCTTGTCCTTACCACGCCATTGTTGAACTTGTCTGAAATGCACTAGATAAAAAGCATTAGTCCAACAAGAGATATGTTGACATTAATTACCAAAATCACCCAGGGAGCACTTGTGCTTTCAACCTTGGAGGACGCGTATAGCTAGCTAGGCCCTTGAAGACTTGAACCCACTAGCTCCCACCATTTTTGTTTTTCCATGTCTTACTATCTCATCCATGTAGCCAAGAGTGGCTATTTATAATAAGTCGGTTATTTTACTTCCTCTATACTGGAGTAGTACTATTTACTGCACAATATTACTGACCACCATATTTGAGCACAACATTATTATGCATGGACATTGACCATGTACGTCACCATGTGTCCAGATCTGAGATGCCGCGTGTACCAGATGAACGGCGCCAAGTTCGACCCCCGTGATGCTATGTGGGTGCCGAGGAACACTCTTGGAGAGTACTCGCTTTTCATTGGGGAGAGCTACCCCATTGTGAAGCAGATACCACCTTCCGTTCACGACACCGAAGGCCTGTCGTTCATGAAGCATGGTTGTGTCTTCAGTGCGCACCGCCAGATGAACAACATGCTGGGACACGCTATCCCTGATTTATGCCGCTTCAGCTTGGATGAGTCTCCATCGTGCGGAACCGGACTAGAAAGCTGCGACAATGATTCCCGTTGCCCACCGCTATGGATCGTGCCATCTATGAAGAACACCTGGGACTGGAACCTGGAGGAGGACATGAAGCCCATCTATAACGTGTAAGTGGAGTATGGTAAATTGTGAATGGTAGCGCTGTTAATATATGTAGAGTTGTCGTGCACAAATTTATCACATGAAGTGGAGATGAACTTGTGTGGCATGCTGGCATTTGTCCTTTAGAATTTATTACTAGTAAATATGTTATGTGTACGTGCAATTTGTGTGGCTGTTGCACGGGCTCCAACACGCTCTGTGAGAAAAAAAGGTGGCACAGCTTTGGCTATTGGTGACGTGGTGGCATCATACAGTAGTGATCGTTCGCTATAGTTGTAGCAATAGGACGACAACTCCTATAAACCTTGCGCTTGGCTCTTTGCCTCTTCGGGAGGTTCAACAGTTCGTACTCCTGTGAACCTTGCACTTGGCTCTTCGCCTCTTCGGAAGGTCCAACAATGTCAGTACAATATGCTTCTGGCAATCTGACACCGAATGAACTACTGCATGTCCACCGCGAGGGCGAGGGCGAGGGAGAGGGAGAGGGCGCTGTAGTCAAAACCCTCTCCTCATTTTCCGAGCCACCGCGCGCGTGGGCGAGCGAGACGGCGTAGGTGTACGTAGTAAGCAAGCTTCTCCTCGTCCCGTGAGCCACCACGCGTGGGTGAGGGAGAGGGCGTAGTAAGCAAGCTTCTCCTCATTTTGCGAGTTGACGGGACACATCAAAGTAGTACTAGTCCATACTACGTCCTTTCCGGTTAATATGGCTTAATTTGAAACGAGAAAAATACACTGGCGGTCAACGTATGTAACAATACGCTCATTACGGTCACTATATAGTTTTGCGGTGATTATACGGTCACTAGCTCACGTAGAGCACCGTATTGCACCCTGCTGACCGGCCACATAGTCGACGTGGCACTTTGTTGAGTGGTTAAATTGACACCTGGTTTCTGGGTCCCACCTATCAGTTGGCAGAGCAAAGAAATCAGTTAAACAAAACTTTACACAGGCGTGACAAGAGTCCAACCCTTGCGTGCGAACCACGCTGGCTGTGTATGTGAGTGCATGCACGTGTACTCCCTCGGTCCGTGAAAAACTATACATAATGGAGAGTATCATATACTAGTATCATGCATATGATACTAGTGTATGATACTACTTTCGTAATGCCTAGTATCATAAGTAGTATCTTAGGTTGCCTTATTAATTTGCCATGCATGACACAAAATAGTACAACATTTAATATGGTACGGTATCATGATATGATACCACAACCTCTCTTTCCTCATTTAATTGTATGCCACATCATCCAAAAAGTCTAGTTGGCATGCATGATAGTACCACTTATGATACTCCTATTACGGCCAGCCTTAGAAATTTTTCCAACAAAGAGTGTACATCTACACTTCCAATGCACTTAGCCTTTAATCTAATCGGTATTGATTGACTAATGCACCAACTTGTGCTCTAGCTATAGGCTACATGTTTATCCTTAGTTACAGCATGCAACAACCTTCATTTAATCTTCTTCTCTCAATGGTCACATGCACACATAAGTCTGCTACTTTTGGGCATTAATTATGCCATGAAGTTCTGGTTCCTCTTGGTCAATGTGTAAATCTCTATATGTACAGTCTTTTATGGACGGAGGGAGTAGGTTGAGCACTTGAGCGTGAGCGTGTGTGTTGCGTCGTGTGTTGTGTGCCGCATGGATGCGTGAGTGTTGCGTGTGTGCATGTGTACGTGTGAGTGTTGCATGCATGAGGCTTCTACTCCCTCCCATTGACATGTTCATATTTCAAGCTTCATTAAAACGTTGCATGCAAGAATTAAGAGAAAACTCACCAATGCATGTAAAAGTTCTGGTCTTTTGTTCTTCATGCATGCATTCCAATTAATACGTTCGTAAACACAATTTTCTTGAGGAAAACGAGACCATTATTGAGTACTTTTGGAAAAAATTCTTCGGGCACTCATCATTTACTACTACCTTGGTTGATGATTTTTTATTGACCTATATACAAACCTCTGTCCTGGTTTATTGGTCCCCTTCATATTTAGTGTAAAATTTTGACCGTAAATTTAACTAACAAAGTGTCAATGCATGTCATAAAAAACTATACCATTAAAAACTATGTTCAAATACGAATCCAGTGATATGATTTTTGGTGACATGCATTAACATTTTATTAGTTAAATAGATGGTCAAAGTTTGACACAAAATACTAGTAGTACTCCTACATTATTGGCGCTGGGTGCCTTGGCCAATGTTTCTTGTTGTTGGACATGATGAGAGTAGAGGCATTGGGATATTGTAGATAGGAAGTCTTGGCGATCCATTATTCCCCATCTCAGTCAGAGAGAACCATTCAACTAGTCTTCACAGAGAAGTGACAATACACGCTGCAGCAGATGGGACACTTAATTAATAAGCTGAGCCAGCGTGTTGGTGTTACTAAATCAGCCTTACCCTGTACTGCCATCATGTTTGCTAGTGGAGCATGCTTCCGCAAATACACCTACGCACCTCTCTCTTCCATTAACTGACATATGGGCCCTCTTGAGGTAGACCCACATGTCATCAGCTTAACTATTTACACTCTGAATGACGGTATATCCTGGTAGTACTGCTAGTAGAATTGAGATTTAATGCACTTTCTTGCCCGTCTTTCCCTCTTCTTCCTCCTCTCTTCTTCTTCCTCCTCTCTTCTTCTTCCTACTCTCTTCCCCATCGTCAGCCGCACACCATCCCCCCCCCCGCTCACTGCTTGCCTGCCCGCGCCATCTTCTCGAGCTCGCGCGTACCATATCCCGCCCCCCCCCCCGCCCCGCTCACTGCTCGGCCACACACACCATCTTCTTCGCTCGCCCGCCCGAATCCACTACCCCACTCGCTCGAGGCACCAAAAACCCCCAATCACTCAGCGCCCTAAAAAACCCTATGGCAGAACCGACTGACACGCAGAGCTTCAATTGGAATTCCCTCCCCAATGTTCTCTTGGAGCAGATCTGTAATCGTATGGACCTGCTCAACACCGTGCGTCTGGCTGCATGCTCGGTGTCTATGTACCATGTACTCATCTGCAACCGGCCAGCCCTTTTCAAGCCACCCTGCTTGCTGATGCCCGATCCTCACAGGTGGCCCAGACACTGACTTGACTATCCTACTGAGGTTGCTGTCGTGCCCCTCGACATGCTACCACTACCCGCCCACCTGTCCTTCATGCGCAGCCACTACTGGGCGGGCATGAAGGCCAACTGGATCATCCTCATCCACCAATCCGGTAGTCCGTGGAGTCTCATGGATATCTACACCCAGTGAGAGATCACCCTTCCATCGTTGGATACCACCGGCATCGAGCCTCGCGGCCCGCCGGACACTCCTGCCTACTACGCACAAGACGCGTCGAGCTTTTGGTACGACCTCCGTTTGCTGAAGGTTGTAATCTGTGAAGTGCCCACACCATCAGAAGACTACATGGATTACAAGCTCATTGCCTTGTTCGACATGGGACTAGTCTATCTGGAATCCAGTCGCCATACATGGTTATGGATCATCATCAATCCTGTTGACCCTCCATTTCTGTCTGATGCTATAGTGCACGATGGCATCGTTTACGCGGTCGACGCATAGATTGGTTGCATATACTGGTGGAATCTATCGTTGTTTAATTGTTCTATCTCATCTCATCTTTACCTTATGAATACGCCTGCCTGTTGATTGTTAGAAATTTAGAATAGATAGTATGTCTATAACCACATCATTGCTATATGTTCCTCTCATTTCCTAGATTTTTATGACCACACATGTTATTGTTAGAGTTGATATGAGAACAATTGGCATCTAATGATTGTTAGAATAGATATTATGAGTATAACCTCATGATTGCTATATGTTACTCTCATTTCCAAGATTTTTATAACCACGCATGGTATGGTTAGAGTTGATATGAGAACAGTAGTAACTGCTATGGTAGAATATGAGTAGGCCCTAGCATCGCTGTTTTCCTCTCATTTTTACATGATGTTTGAACCATGACATATTGCTAGAATATGAAAGCCATTGGCTTATTATTTTTTTAACTTGGGGTATGATTATGACCACGGCATTGCAATTCTCTGGCTATGATCTGTGTCACTGTTATAATAATCTTAATTCCACACATACTCTGAACATGATTGTATATTTTTGTCCTTTTGGTCTCCAATTTGATTTGTTGCAGCAGACGCAAATGCGCTGGCCTTCATAATTCCAGGACCTGGAAATATACAAGTCAACGGGTGGTGGTTTATCGCTCGTTCAACTGACGGTGGTCATTTGATGCTCATTCGCACATACCAAATTGACCAAACCATTTCATCAAACCACATGCAGTACAATGCCTGGGGCATTCGTGACTGTGATGGCTATGGCTGCTTCATGTTCGAGAAAGATCCCAACTCCGTTGGGCCAAGCGTATTCAACTGGAGGCGGGTTTACAGCCTCGGCAACCACTCCATGTTCCTCGGGCTCAATTATCCGATCATCCAACCAATCATCGATCATATCACCGGCTATGATTACCGTGCTATGCAACTTCCATTCGCCAGGGGAACTGTGTTTACACATCGTACCATGGGTTTCATGAATCACCATATCCAGAGATTCATCGACACAACTTGTTGCCAGATGATCTTCAGTGTGTGAAAGGCATCAAGCTTCCAAGCAATGAATGGCTTTTGCAAACCCGACATGCGGCGATGTGGTTCATGCCAACAGCAAATATGCACAACTTGATTTGTAGTGATATCTAGACTAAGCCATGTATCCAGCTGCTGTAGCATGACCCTCTTTTGTTGGATATTATGTACTGTAGTTAGTTTGAAGGATAGATACCTTTCTGGGATCAAGTGCATCCTAACTCACCTGCGTAGCATGTACTGATAATGATGATGGAGATGCTGTGCAGAAGCCATATATATAAATTAGGCTTCAAGTGCATACTTGTTGGTGAAAGTTTTGTCCAATGGGAATTATATTTCTAAATTTGTACTAGTACTAGTAGTCCTCTATACCGTATATTGCGCTACTCGTACTACTACCTACCTCCTGGTTTATTGGTCCCCTTCGTAATTTGTGTCAAATTTTGAACATAAATTTAACTAACTAAATGTTAATGCATGTCACAAACAATTATATCTTTGGATTCGTATTTCAACATAGTTTCCAATGGTATAATTTTCGGTGACATGCATTGACATTTTGTTAGTTAAACCTATGGTTAAAATGTGACACTAAATACGACTAGTAAGTAGTACAGTAGTACTAGTATACGTCGGTCAAATTATTCATCATGTCCTGACATTGAATTGACGTGACAACACACTGCGCTGAGGTGACACAAGAGTCCCGGCGGCGTCTTCGGTTCACCAAAGTGAGCCTCACCCCTCTCGTAGTACAACAACACTCTCCCATTCTCTACAAAATCACTCTCCCATTCTCTCCTGGTCTCTCTGCCTCCCAACCCCCACCTTGTTCTGATCCATTTGGTACAATGAGCGATGAGCTACTGGAGCTGCTATACTTCATTGCAAGTAGTCAAAAGGAAGACGCTGAAAAAATTGATCTCAACAAGGATGCTCTTCAAGCTAGCCGGATGAAGGAAGGAACCAGCGAGGCCGCTCCTGTGAGTATTCGTCCCATCGCCCTGTATGATGATTTCGATCTTTATGGGGGTTTTCAAGTCTTTAGAGTCTGCATGTAGTAATGAAGCCGAGACCCCAGTTTGTTCGGGTATTATGGCCTTCAGATTTGGAGTACCACTTATCTGTCGAAATCTTTCATCATTTACTTAAAATAGTTGATTGATCATACATTGAGTACCATTTAACTGGAATTAACCGATGCAAGTCCAAGAAGGATTGGCCGGTGCTGCCGGCTGGCGTCAAGTTCGATCCCCCGGATCAGGAGCTGATCGAGCACCTTGAGGCCAAAGTGAGTGGTGCTGACAGCGCGAGATCTCACCCTCTCATCGATTTGTTCATACCAACCATCGACAGCGAGCATGGCATATGCTACACCCATCCTGAGAAATTTCCAGGTGAGACACCAATCGGCCGTCTACTTGCACAAACATATTCCGTTGTTTGTACCTCTAATTTTCTTTTTAGACACAGACCTAGTGAAGCAATTACAATTTGACAGTTAATAAAAAGTGAAGCAAGTGACTGCAACATGCCAAAGATGTTATGAAAATGCCAACTACGTACCCTAAAACTTGTATTCGCCAATACTGCAGGTATCACACTGAGTGGCCTAAGCAAGCATTTCTTCCAGCGCAACTCCAGGGCGTTCAAAAGGGGCACGTGGACGCGTCGCAAGATACAGTCGAAGTGTGGCATGCACGCGATGTGGCACAAGACCAGCAATACCTTGCTGGTGATGGTCAACAGCCGGCAGACGGGCAGCAAAAAGGTTCTGGTGCAGCACACCAACAAGAACTTCGACTAGCAGAGGACCAACTGGGTGATTCACTAGTACCACCTCGGGGACCTGGAGCAAGAGAAGGAGCGGGAGCTGGTTGTCTGCAAGATTTTCTACCAGACCAACACTAGGGCCAGGACTAAAAAGATTATAAGTTAGTTTGGTATTGGAATACTTGTACTTCCTGGTCGTCTGCAAGTTGGTATTGTTGTTAAGGATCTTTCGGTATGAACTTGCATTTGCTTCCAACCATCATGTCGAGGGTCGACGTGGATATAAAGCCGAATCATTTGTTTTGAAACGAATTTTTTAGGCACCTGATTTTTATTTGATGGGTAGCATAAGCACGTGCCGTTCGAATTCCTGGTTCTCCAATTTTTTTACATATTTGAAGTACGCATGGGATCCATCCGGTTTCACAGGCTGATAGTTGGACGTAGCACATCGAAACTGGGTTGTGGCATGCCAAGCCCAGCTGCAAATTGTTAAAAGAGAGGAGCGATGGATTTGGGCCTTCTAGAACAGTTAAGTGTCGCGACCTCGATCGCGTGAAGCGCCTCCCCCATGGACTAAAAAAAGGCCTAGTCGGTTATTATTAGTTGAAATCTGTAAAATGTTCCATAATAAAAAGAAATATGTAAAATGCAATGAATTTAGTCTGGTTTCACTGCAAACCATCCGATTTGCATGAAATTCGTCTGTGGAACCACAAGACGGCTGTCCATACAGAGCCTAACCATACGAAACCAGCAGGTCCATGGCCGTACTCAAGCAAGTGCATGCACTTATTATCACGATGAAAAAATAATGCTGACGCCTAAGACACACATGAAATTTTTAACGTAGTCAATAAACGAGAGAATTCTACAAGTACAAACGGATAACTGGGATCCAGCAGGTATATTGTTTTTCAGGTCGAGCAAGTTTCAACTGGGTTGTAGACTGCCCAGGCTTGGTTTTGTTTTTAACAGGCCCAGCCCATGACGACAATGGGGCACAAAGATCCAGCAGGTATCAACTGGCCTCTGGCCCGCCAGCCTTAGTTATATTTTCTCTTAGAACATCCGCAGGTAGTTTTTTTACTGAAGAAAACACACAGCCCAGTTCTATTTTCCTCTTGAAACGCCATGTCCTACTTCCTTTCTCTAATCTCTGCCTATAGTTTTACTAGTTCATATACATGTATTATTATATTGAAAATACGTAAAGTTCCCTTTTCATCTTTACATCCTTATTTTTTTTTGTTGTTTTCCCTCCCAGCGCTGATTATTTACCACTGGTTTTCCCTAAAACCAACTCAATTGGCCCATGTCTATTAGCTTACAAAAATAAAATAATATTTTTTTGGCAAATCAATAAGTTCTTAAAAAATAAATGTTTATCATTTCTGGATTAAAATAGTTTGGACTCCACTGAAATATGCAAAATTAGGTTGAACTTTTGACCGTGGTCCTGGGCAGAAAATGGGCTGTAATAAATTCCTTAAGAATTAGCAAATGGGCTGCAAATTATTAAAAAAATAGAAAATGGGCTCTATGTTGTCTGCCACAGATTTGGAGGCTGACTTGTGGGCCTACTAAGTTCATGCGTACACAAGGTTTCTCAAAAAAAAACTTAGTCAACAATCAACTCTACCAGCGTCAGACCGTTAGATGTCAATCCAACAGCAATCGTGCTTCTTCAGTCTTTGATCTTCCTGCCCCAGCCACCCAAACCAGCGTCGGTGGAACCGCCTGCTCCCGCATCCCATGGCCGGCTGTGCTGCCGGGCAGGCCTCACGGCCCCACCCTAATCGCATCCCTGGCCTGCCCATCCCTCTACTCACCCACACCTCCTGTTATTCAACGGCGATGGCAGCCTCACACTGCAGCCGAACCAGTAAACCCTCGTGCCCACTCCACGTGAGAAACAACTGCCAAGTCTTCCTCGGCTCCGGGTCGTTCCCTTACTTGGCCTCGCCGTCGTCCACCGCCTTGGTGCTCTCGGCACGGCCTGGTCAACGAACGACATCCATCGGAAGTGGACTGTACGTGGAGAGGCTGACAGCTGGGTCCACGGCCACACGCAAGGAAGTGCCTCCTTTTTTTGCGAGTAGGAAGTGCCTCCTTATTACGTGCAAAATAATGATTCCTCCACCTGACAGCGGGGACCCACCGAAAGGGCCTCTGTATTTTGCGAAAAAAATATTCCCCCCGCTGACAGCTCAGACCCACCAGCTATATCTTTGCACGCAGGGAAGTGCCTCCTTATTACGCACAAAAAAATGAATACCCCCGCTTCTAGGTGGGACCCACCATATTTGGAGGCTGACTTGTGGGCCTACTAAGTTGACGCGGACGCAGGGTTTTGTCAACTTAGTCAATATAAACGATTCTAGCTGTGGTGACCATGTGATGTCCATCGAACGGCCGTCGTGCTTCTTCAACCTCTGGTCTTCTTGCTCCAGCCGCCCAAACCATCGTGGGCCGTGCCGCCTGCTCCTGCCTCCGTGGCCGGTTGTGCTACCGTGCAGGCCTGACCGCCCCTCCTACTCCAACCGCTGGCCAGGCCATCCCTCTACTCACCCACAACCCCTGTTATTCTGCGATGACGACAGCCTCACACCGCAGCCGAACCAGTCAACCCTCGTACTCCCCTCTGCGTGGGCATCCACTGCCGCGTCTTCCCCGTTTCCGCGTCGTCCCCTTCCTAGGCCTCGCCGTCGTCCACCGCCTTGGTGCTCTTGGCACGGCGTGGTCAACGTGGTCAAGGAATGACTTCCATCAGAAGAGGACTGTACGTGGAGAGGCTGACAGCTGGGTCTACGGCCGCAGCAAGTAAGTGCCTCCTTAATACGCGTAAAATAATTATTCCTCCACCTAATAGCGGGGACCCACCAGAAGGGCCTCTGTATTTTGCGAAAAATGTTTCCCCCGTGATAGCTGGGACCCACCAGTTATATCTTCGCACGCAAGGAAGTGCCTCCTTATCCTCCCTGACAGCTGGGGCCCACCCGGTCGAACCGTACGTAGGGTTGTCTGTCTGGTCGCGAACATGTACGTACATACTGGTCGATCGGTCTCTCTGCAATGATGAACCGTGGCTGAGCAAGCAGCGGCACGTGTAGTAGTAGAGACCCCAACATAGCAGTTCAGGCAGTCCAGCCAAAACCGTGTACACGTACGTACAACCAGATGCCAAAAAATACGGCCACGTATGTACATACGGGCGGGGTCTCGAACGCCTACTCGTGCATACGTACGGCCAGGGCTCGTGTACATGGAGAGGCAACGGACGGCAGCAACAATGTCCTATTCATCGGCAGCCAACCGGCTGGGTCGGAACGGAGAAACAGCGTCCTGTTCATCGGGAGGCAACAGACTGGGTCGGAATGCGTCGTGTTCAACGGGAGCCAACTGGCTTGGACGGAATAGCCGAAACGGGGTCTGGCGTACCGCAGTATGGAGGAAATGGCCTTCTGTTCGACCGGCTACGGTCGAAACGGGATCCTGTTCATCGGGAGGAGTCTGGCGTACCGCAAAACGGAGGAAAGGGACTTGTGTTGGAGCGCCTATGGTCGAAACGGGGTCCTGCTCATCGGTAAGGGTGTGGCGTACCGCAAAACGGGACTCCACGGGCTACTGTTCATCCACCATCGACTTCCTCCAGCCTCCACCTGCTATTGTTCATCCACCGTCGACTTCCTCCAGCCTCCACCTGCTACTGTTCATCCACCGTCGACTTCCTCCGGCCTCCACCAGCTACTGTTCATCCACGGGCTACTGTTCATCCAACCTCCACTGGCTACTATTCAACTAGCCCACCACGGGGTCTTGTTCATCCACCCCCACCTCCTTGATCGGGGTCCTGTTCATCCAGTGGCAACGGCCTCTACTACCACGGGGTCCTGTTCATCCAACCCCCACCGGGAACTGTTCATCCAACCCCCAACAACGGTCACTGTTCATCAAGAGGCAGGTTTGATCGGCTTCAGTTAGCAGCAGTAGCGAAGGAATCGCTCGAGTTCAGTTGACAGCCAAAGGATCGATCGCTCGGGTTCAGTAATGTAGCTAGTGCAATTGCTCGGGTTCAATAAGCGAATGCCTCGCTCGGGTTCAGTTAGAGCCCAACGCCTCACACACACGTGTGTACGTGCACGAGAGAAACGCGCAATCCTCCGTGCATCGCTCGGCCCCGACCACCCACCGTAACCAGGAACTCCCTGAAATTTTCCTCGCCCTCGCTTCTACCATGATTTTTTCCATCATGGACGGCCCAAAGAATGTCATCCAGGTGCGTCCCCGGCCCGCCCAGGATGAAAAGCCCATTTTCTGTCATGATTTTTTGTCATAGAAGTAGGAGCCCACCACATCTATGATGATACATGGTTTTGTCACAATTATCGTCATAGAAGTGTCATAAGCATGACAGAAAAAAATTGTTCGGGCCAAAATGCCACGGATGTGTCTTTTTTTTGTAGTGTCGAGTGCGCCTTCTCTCAAAATGGACACAAAAAATACCACAGCATGTCGGGTGCCATTCCATGATAGCATGCCAAGTTTCATGAATTTCAGACGAGTTTTGGATTCACTAGAATTTAAAAACAAAGTATCTCAACGTTTTGCCGGCAATCAACAGTGCCCTGGTGTTTGAAATTCATTCCCATTTCTTGCATGGGACCTAAGCATGCACCCAAGGACACACATTTGATATGTCAACCCATTTTTCTGCACTGGAGCATGTGCATGTAGTTCAAATTTGAATTATGCACATAAAATGCCTAGAAAACTCAGTTAATGTATAAAAATATTCAAACGAACCTCGAAATTGCAAATTTTAACACAACACTCCTGTGGCTCTATGTTTCCACTAGGAAAAAAATTGAAAACAGGAAGAGGCAATGAATATTGTTTCATCCACCAAGGAGGCACATTCCCTACCGAAACCATGAGGCTTGTTGTCAGAAGCTCTGGTATGTGAGAAGCTTATACCCAAACCTGCCCCAAATGGGACAATTTTTTACCACACCATGTTTATGCCGTTCCATGATAGCATGCCAAGTTTCATGAATTTCAGGTGAGTTTTGGATTTACTAGAATTTAAAAACCATGTATCTTAATGTTTGCGGCCGAGCGACAGTGGCAAGGTGTTTGACATTCATTCTCATTTCTTGCAAGGGACCTAAGCATGCAACCAAGGACACAGATTTGATTTTTCAACCAATTTATATGCAATGGAGCATGTGCCTGTAGTTCAAATTTGAATTATGCACATAAATGCATAGAAAACTCGGTTAATGTATAAAAATGTCCAAACGAACCCCGAAAATTTCCAAAATTTAACACAACACTCCTGTTGTTCTATGTTGACACTAGAAAAAAAAATTGAAATCAAGAAGAGGAAATGGATGTTGTTTTGTCCAGAAAGGTGAAACGTTCCCTACCGTAACCTTGAGGCTTGTTGTGAGAAGCTCTGGTTTGTGAGAAGCTTATACCACAACCTGCCCCAAATGGGACAATATTTTTACCACGGCATGCTTATGCCGTTCCATGATAGCATGTCAAGTTTCATAAATTTCAGACGAGTTTTCGATTTACTAGAATTTTCAAACCATGTATCTCAATGTTAGCGGCCAAGCGACAGTGTCAAGGTGTTTGACATTCATTCTCATTTCTTGCATGTGACCTAAGCATGCAACCAAGGACACACATTAGAATTTTCAACCTATTTTTATGCACTGGAGCATGTGCATGTAGTTCAAATTTGAATTATGCACATAAATGCCTAGAAAACTCAGTTAACGTATAAAATATCCAAACGAACCCCGAAAAATTCCAAAATTTAACACAACACTCTTGTTGTTCTATATTGACACCAGAAAAAAATTGAAAGCAAGAAGAGGCGACAAATATCGTTTTGTCCACAAAGGTGACATGTTTCCCTACTGGAACCATGAGGCTTCTTGTGAGAAGCTCTGGTTTGTGAGAATCTTATACCATAACCTACCCCAAATGGGACAATTTTTTTTTACCCTAGCATGTTGATGCCATTCCATGATAGCATGCCAAGGTTCATGAATTTCAGACGAGTTCTGGATTTACTAGAATTACAAAAGCAAGTACCTACATGTTTGCCGGAGACCCACGGTGTCGTGGTGTTTGAAATTCATCCCCATCTCTTGCATGGGACATAAGCATCAACCCATGGACACATATATGATTTTACAACCCATTTTGGTGCACCAGAGCATGTGCATGTAGTTTAATTTTGAATTGTGCACCTGAAATGCCTAGAAAACCAAGTTAATGTATAAAAATGTCCAAAGGAACCCTGAATAATTCCAATTTTTTTGATGACACACCTATAGTTGCATGTTCACTGCAGATAAAAGTTCTAGCAATTCAAACACCATCCTTTGTCGCTGTGACCCCATTATGTAATTCAAATCAAGTCGAAAAATCAAGTAGATCGCACACAGATTATTATCACCAACCGTGTGAGATGCAGGACAAAATATCTTGGAGCACCGTCGGAGTATAGTACGCATAAGGCTTACGCGATAAGGTGCGTCGGCTACAGTCCACAGCCGGCATGTCAAGCACACTAGCTCGCTCCCCAAATATCATTTCACTGTCCAATCGTCGCCGGTGAAAGATGGGGATGTGGACCCACGTCGTGAGGGCAACTTCGGCGGCCCACTCCGGCGAGAGCGCGGCCGCAGCCGCCATGCGCGTGCTAACAAGCTGCGTGAGCGCGGCCACAATCTGCGAACGTGCAGCCAAGGCAGCCCAAATGGCCAATGTTGCTTCTCAGGTGGCGGCAGCAACATCTGCCTCGGGGATAGCAACTGGCGAGAGCGGCACAACAATTGTCCATTCTGCAGCAGCGGCCTTAGCCCTGATGGAGGCCACCCACGACCATGTCAAGGCCGCCCACGCCCAGCTCTTGGCAGCCACCACACAAATCAAACGAAGCTTCTCCAACAAAGGTCGGCAACCCACGGCCGAAGAGTTGGCAATCGCCGAGAGCGTTTGAGCAGTCGTCCGTTCCTTCGCGGCATACCTTGCCACGGCGGAGCCCGTCCAAGCCCAGATCGCGGCCGCCCACACCCAGCTCGTGGAGGCCTTTTCCAAAGAGATGGCGGACGCGGATGGTGAGATGCTTGCCGAGTATGGTGCGATTGATGCCATGGAGCGCCTTCCCCAGGAGATCGCCGGGCGCGAGCTGGACATGGAGGAGGCGGCGGAGATCGATGAGTGCCAGCCGGAGTAGTACTCTTTGTTTAATTTAGAGCGTCGGTCTTTAATTTTTTAGGTTAATGTTTAGGTCAGCTAGCTCTGTTTAATTGCAGAACTTGCTCGATTAAGAAGTGTGGGTGTGCATTAGGCTCCTTTGTGTACCCAAATTATGCAATGATGTGGATGACCGCTGTAACTAGGGATATTAGGACCAAAATTTGCACGTTCAAACTCATCACACACGGGGTAAGCTATATGAATCGTTTGTGATGTTCACATATCATACACAGTGTGCTGAATAAGGGACCGTGTCTGATGACACTTTGCGCGCCAGTTTTTTCGCTGCACCGATCCAAAATTTTCGGCTTCCGCGGAAATATCTACCTCCCCGCCCCCTCCCCTTTACCAAAAGCCACATTTCCCACTTTTCTTCCTTCCTTTCCAATTTGAAACCTTCACTCCTTGCTTGCAGCGCCGCCTCCTCGCCGGCGACCCTCCTTCACGCTGCTCGGCCTTGTTGATCCAGGTAGGTAATCCACACCAGACCCCCATCCTCCTCCTCCTTCCACATCCCACATGCCCCGACCACTGGCGTGACACCTTCCACCCAAATCACCGGCCCCTCCCCCAAATATGCGTTGCCCTAAGCAATGGTGCACGTGTTGGGGAACGTTGCATGGGAAACAAAAAATTTCCTACGCACACCAAGATCAATCTAGGAGATGAACATCTACGAGAGGAGAGATTGCATCTACATACCCTATAGATCGCTAAGCAGAAGTGTTAAGAAACGCGGTTGATGTAGTCGAACGTCTTCATGATCCAATCATGATCCGTCCCGCGAACTCCCGATCTAGCGCCGAACGGACGGCGCCTCCGCGTTCAACACGAGTACGGCTTGATGACGCCTTCACCTCCTTGATCCAGCGAGCGATGGGGAAGTAGTAGCTTGATACGTCTCCATCGTATCTACTTTTCCAAACTCTTTTGCCCTTGTTTTGGACTCTAATTTGCATGATTTGAATGAAACTAACCCGGACTGACGTTGTTTTCAGCAGAATTGCCATGGTGTTATTTTTGTGCAGAAATAAAATTCTCGGAATGACCCGAAACTTCACGGAGAATATTTTTGGAATAAATAAAAAATATTGGTGAAAGAATCAACCGAGGGGGACCCATCGCCTGTCCACAAGGGTGGGGGCGCGCCCTACCCCCCTGGGCATGCCCCGCTGGCTTGTGGGTCCCATGAAGCTCCACCGACCTCAACTCCAACTCCATATATTCACGTTCGGGGAGAAAAAAATCAGAGAGAAGGATTCATCGCGTTTTACGATACGGAGCCGCCGCCACCTCCTGTTCTTCCTCGGGAGGGCAGATCTGGAGTCCGTTCGGGGCTCCGGAGAGGGGAAATCGTCGCCATCATCATCAACAACCATCCTCCATCACCAATTTCATGATGCTCACCGCCGTGCGTGAGTAATACCATCGTAGGCTTGCTAGATTTATCATGTAATCGAGTTAGTTTTGTTAGGGTTTGATCCCTAGTACCCACTATGTTCTAAGATTGATGTTGCTATGACTTTGCTATGCCTAATGCTTGTCACTAGGGCCCGAGTGCCATGATTTCAGATCTGAACCTATTATGTTTTCATGAATATATATGTGTTCTTGATCCTATCTTGCAAGTTATAGTCACCTACTACGTGTTATGATCCGGCAACCTCGGAGTGACAATAGTCGGGACACTTCCCGGTGATGACCGTAGTTTGAGGAGTTCATGTATTCACTAAGTGCTAATGCTTTGGTCCGGTCCTCTATTAAAAGGAGGCCTTAATATCCCTTAGTTTCCATTAGGACCCCGCTGCCACGGGAGGGTAGGACAAAAGATGTCATGCAAGTTCTTTTCCATAAGCATGTATGACTATATTCGGAATACATGCCTACATTATATTGATGAATTGGAGCTAGTTCTGTGTCACCCTAGGTTATAACTGTTGCATGATGAATGCCATCCAACGTAATTATCCATCATTGATCCATTGCCTACGAGCTTTTCACATATTGATCTTTACTTTGTTACTTTTCCGTTGCCACTGTTACGATTGCTACAAAACTGCTACTGTTACTTTTGCCACCGTTACCGTTACTTCCATACTACTTTGCTACTAAATACTTTGCTGTAGATATTAAGTCTTTCAGGTGTGGTTGAATTGATAACTCAGCTGCTAATACTTGAGAATATTCTTTGGCTCCCCTTGTGTCGAATCAATAAATTTGGGTTGAATACTCTACCCTCGAAAACTGTTGTGATCCCCTATACTTGTGGGTTATCAAGACCTTTTTCTGGCGCCGTTGCTGGGGAGCATAGCTCTATTCTCTGAGTCACTTGGGATTTATATCTGTTAATCACCATGAGGAATTTGAAAGATACTAGAACCAAGATTTTTCCCTCTACTACGAGGGGAGGTAAGGAACTGCCATCTAGCTCTGCACTTGATTCACCTTCTGTTTTGAGTAAGCTTATGACACCTACACCTGCTAGTAATTCTGATATGTCGCAAGTAATTGATGATGCCACTTCTGCTATGCATGATGCTTATGATGATACTACTGCTTTGCTTGATAATACTGTGCCACTAGGTGAATTTCTTGATGAACAACTTGCTAGGGTTAGAGAAAATGAAATTACTGAAACTGATGATATTATTGAAACTGAAGATTATGATTCTCCCCCTAGATATGAATTGCCTGTTGTACCTGAGGGTTATATTATGGATGAATAAACTGCGAGAGACTTTTTTGCTTGCAATGATAGAGAGGATCTTAAGAAACTGTTAGCTAAGCTGAAGGAAAAGTCTTTGAATGCTAGAATGCAATATGATCCTAAGTTTGCTACTTCACCTATCTTTGTTACTGATAAGGATTATGAATTCTCTGTCAATCTTGAGTTAATTACTTTGGTTGAATCTGATCCTTTCTATGGTTATGAATCTGAAACTGTTGTGGCACATCTTACTAAATTGAATGATATAGCCACCCTATTTGCTCATGAGGAAAAAATTCGCTACTATTATATTCTTAAATTGTTTCCTTTCTCGTTAAAGGGTGATGCTAAGTTATGGTTTAATTCTCTTTCTCCTGGTTGTGCGCGTAGTCCCTAGGATATGATTTATTAATTCCCTCAAAAATATTTCCCTGCTCATAAGAAACAAGCTGCCTTACAGGAAATATTTAACTTTGTGCAATCTGAAGAAGAGAGTCTCCCACAAGCTTGGGGGAGGCTTTGCCAATTACTTAATGCTTTGCCTGATCATCCTCTCAAGAAAAATGAAATACTTGATATCTTTTATAATGGACTAACCGATGCTTCTAGGGACCACCTAGATAGTTGTGCTGGTTGTGTTTTTAGGGAACGAACTGTTGAGCAAGCTGAATTGCTATTGAATAATATATTGAGTAATGATAATGATTGGACACTTCCTGAATCAACTCCTAAGCCAACTCCGAAGAAAAGAGGTATTCTATTTGTCAGTCCTGAAGATATGCAAGAGGCAAAGAAATCTATGAAAGAAAAAGGTATTAAAGCTGAAGATGTTAAGAATCTACCGCCTATTGAAGAGATACATGGTCTTGATAACCCGACACAGGTAGTAGAGGTAAATTCTCTTTATAGATTTGATGAAGGTGATATTCCTCATAATAAGTCTGCTAGTCAATGCTTGGATGAGTTTGATAATTTTATTGTTAAACAAGAAAATTTCAATGCTTATGTTAGTAGACAATTGAAACGTAATGCTCACATGCTTGATTACTTGGGTGATTATATGAGTAGAACTGTTGATGATCTTAAGCTTATTAGTAAACATGCTTCCATGGTTACAACTCAAGTAGAACAAGTACTTAAGGCACAGGATGATTTGCTTAATGAGTTTAATAGTAAGAATAATGATAATGCTATTAGGGTTATGAGTAGAGGTGGTAAGATGACTCAGGAACCTTTGTATCTTGAGGGCCATCCTAAGAGAGTTGAGCAAGATTCTCAGAGAATTAATACCGATGCACCTAGTCCTAATAAAAAGAAGAAAACTGATAGGACTTTGCATGCTTCTAGTGAACCTATTATAGATACACCTGAGAATCCCAATGATATTTCTATTTCTGATGCTGAGACACAATCTGGTGATGAACATGAACCTAGTGATAATGTTAATGATGATGTTCATGTTGATGCTCAACCTAGTAATGATAATGATGTAGAGATTGAACCTGCTGTTGATCTTGATAACCCACAATCAAAGAATCAACGTTATGATAAGAGAGACTTTGTTGCTAGAAAACATGGTAGAGAAAGAGAACCATGGGTTCAGAAACCCATGCCCTTTCCTCCTAAAGCATCCAAGAAAAAGGATGATGAGGATTTTAAGCGCTTTGCTGAAATGATTAGACCTATCTTTTTGCGTATGCGTTTAACTGATATGCTTAAAATGCCTCCTTATGCTAAGTATATGAAAGATATTGTTACAAATAAAAGAAAGATACCGGAGGCTGAAATTTCCACCATGCTTGCTAATTACACTTTTAAGGGTGGAATACCAAAGAAACTTGGAGATCCAGGAGTACCACCTATACCATGCTCCATTAAAAGAAACTATGTTAAAACTGCTTTATGTGATCTTGGAGCTGGTGTTAGTGTTATGCCTTTCTCTTTATATCGTAGACTTGAATTGAATAAGTTGACACCTACTGAAATCTCTTTGCAAATGGCTGAGAAATCAACTACTATACCCATCGGTATTTGTGAGGATGTGCCTGTTGTGGTTGCAAACGTTACTATCTTAACGGACTTTGTTATTCTTGATATTCCCGAGGACGACAGTATGTCGATCATCCTTGGTAGACCTTTTTTGAATACTGCAGGGGCTGTTATTGATTGCAATAAAGGCAATGTCACTTTTCATGTTAATGGTAATGAGCATACGGTACACTTTCCGAAGAAACAACCTCAAGTTCATAGTATCAATTCTATTCGAAAATTTTCAACTATTACTATTGGAGGTTTTGAATTCCCTCTTCCTACTGTCAAAAAGAAATATGATATTCTTATTGTTGGGGACATGCATATCCCCGCTGAGGTAACTTAGTGTTATTCGAAAATTCTCCGGTTCCATGTTATTCGAAAGAAGTTTGTTAATGAGACTTGATCAACCTTGTTAACGGATTCCTTTTGATGAGCATGAGATGGATGAATTTAGAAGGCACAACCTTCTGTACCCACTTTTTACTTTCTGTTAATTAGATTAAATAAAGCAAAAATAGTATTTTCTGTCTGTTTTCTGAATTACCCGTGCAATAAAACAATGTCCCAAAAATAAAAGTTCTCCAAATGCCCTGAAAATTTAGTATGATTTTTTATAGAATATTTTAGAATTTCTGGCACTGAGATTGCACCAGGGGGCACCAGTGGACCACAAGGGTGGAGGGCGCGCCCTACCCCCTGGGCACACCCCCTGCCTTGTGGGTCCCACGTGGGTCCCCTCCACTTATTCCAGTACCCATCCACTTCGTCTTCCTCCTGAAAAAATCATCCCATAGCTCAAACCCGTGTTCATGCTCATTTTGCTGCCATTTTCGATCTCCTTGTGTAAAGCTCCATTTGTAAAACTGTTTTGGGGGATTGTTCTTCGGTATGTGACTCCTCCAATGGTCCAATTAGTTTTTGTTCTAGTGCTTTATTTATTGCAAATTTTTGCTGCTGTGGTGACCCTATTCTTGAGCTTGCATGTCAAATTTATATGGTCCAAAGTAGTTTTGATGCATGATATAGCCTCTAGACACTTGTAGGAGTAGTTGCTATCAATCTTGTTGAGTTTGGTTCACTTCTATTTTGAGTCACTAAAAATTTCAGAAATTTTTCAGAGGAAGAAAAATGTCTAGGAAAATGTACCAAAGTGGTTCTTCGAGGAAGCAAGCACCTAGGCTCGCGATACGTGAGCCGAACCTTGAACCACCAAGGGAAGCTCAAGTGCGGCCTTGTGAATGGTCGTCGGATGAATTCATGGTACATGCAGGTTTCAAGGATGAGTTTGATGCATACGTACAAAATGCCGGCCTTGAGGACTTCGTGTCAGATAAGTGCCGACAATACTACTACCTCACCGATTCCTTTATGCGGAGGTTTGAATTTTCATCTAAGCATAATACCCATACTGTTTTATTTGATCTTTATGATGAATCATATACCATGGACCTTGAGGATTTTAATACTGCTTGCAAAATCCCACAATGGGGCCTTCTTAGTGAGCCTCACAAAGCTGAATACAATGATTTCCTTGCTAGCATCACTGTGGGAGAAACTAGAAATATCACACAAGCTACCATAGGGAGCATTCACTTTCCTGCCATACATTATTTTGCTCTCTTTATAGGTAGATTCATTAATGGTAAGCATGAGCATTGCCACCTTTGCGTTCCAGATCTTAGTGTCCTCAAGTGTGCGGTGTTAGGTGATAAGCGTTACAATTTGGGGGCCAGTATTGCGAGGAGGTTACATCTTAATGCTAAAGATGGAGATTTATTTGCTGGAATTTATGCAACTCGTTTAGCTAATTATCTTGGAGTACCCATAAGGGGGAATGACATAGAGTTTCCACCTGCTTTCCTTGATTATAATGCTTTGGTACGCTATCAGTTTCTTGAGAGGAACGAACAGTCCCTCCAGTACCGACTAATCTTTGACAGACGGCGTGCTGTCCATGTTACCCTACCTGCTCCTGCCTTCTTTAACTTTCAGGTAAAAGGGAGATATTTTATAACCAGAGAGGAGGCAAATGAGTATGAGAGAGAGATGGAGGCCACTCGCCTCCAAGAAGCAGCTCGCCAAGCGGTAGCTGCCGCAGCACAGTACAACCCCAACTATGATTTCGGATACAATCCGGGCCAGTCGTGGCCCTAGACCAACTTAGGCCAAAAGCCTAAGCTTGGGGGAGTATGTATTTCTCACCGACATTACATTCATGTTCACACACTCATTCCAGTTGTCGGTGTTCATACTTTTTCATTGTATCATCCATGTTAGTTTACTTTCTTTTTTTCGCTTTCTTCTTCTGTGTTTGAAAAACTTTGAGAAAAACAAAAAAATTTAGTTGTAGCTTATTTCCTTGCCATGTTTAGTAGTAGTATTAAAGAAAACCCAAAAAGATTTCTCGTTCTTCTTTTGCTTGTTGGGAGCTTTCCAGTGTAAATAGTTTTTCTCGTTCCTGTTTTACTTTCTTCAGAAAAGCAAAAACTCCAAAAAAAATCAGTGTGTTTCTTTGAAATTCTTTTCTTTTCTTTGGGGGTCGAGAGGAGAAGACCACGATGAAAATGTTGAGTGGCTCTCATATGCATTATTGTTCATCTAACGAAGAGCCCATATTACCTTGTCTTCTCCTTTGAATAAATGTTTGCAGATTCCAGCCTAGTCCAATGCATGTGCACTATTATTATTATTCACACTATTCGGTCATGCAAGTGAAAGGCAATAATGACGATATATGATGAAATGATTGGGATGAGGGAAAGCTGGTATGAACTCGACCTATCTTGTTTTTGTAAATATGATTAGTTCATCGTTCCTGATTCAGCCTATTATGAATGAAACATGTTTGCAATGACAATTAGAGATTATAGTTACTCATGCCATGCTTAATTAGCTAGGAGTTTATAATGGTTTACCTTGCGTGCCAACATGCTTTTAAAATGGTTGTGATGTAGTATGATAGGATGGTATCCTCCTTTGAATGATTCGAGTGGCTTGACTTGGCACATGTTCACACATGTAGTTGAAAACAAGATCAACATAGCCTCCACGATATTTATGTTCATGGTGATTGATATCCTACTCATTCTTGCACTCAATGTTGGTTACTCTCAATGCATGTTTATGACAGTTGTCGCTCTCTAGTTGGTCGCTTCCCAGTCTTTTGCTAGCCTTCACTTGTACTAAGCGGGAATACTGCTTGTGCATCCACATCCATAAACCCAAAGTTATTCCATATGAGTCCACCATACCTTCCTATATGCGGTATTTACCTGCCGTTCCAAGTAAATTTGCATGTGCCAAACTCTAAACCTTCAAATGATAATCTGTTTTTTATGCCCCAATCGCTCATGTAGCGACTGGGGGCTGTCAGTCTCTTCCATGCTAGGTGGGTTATTCTCACGATGAGTGGACTCCACTCATCATTCACGAGAAAATGGCTGGTAATCAGGATGCCCAGTCCCATGCTCAAATCAAATCAAAATAAATTAAAACAAAACTCCCCCAGGATTGTTGCTTGTATGGACGGTACCCGTTGTTTCGGACCAGCCGTGGAGTGTGCTTGTTGGTTGAGGGGGAGTAAAAAAACTTTACCATTCTGTTTGGGAACCACCTATAATGTATGTAGCATGGAAGATATCAAGATCTCTCAGTCGTTATGTTGACAATGAAAGCATACTGCTCAAAATTATATTCATCTCTGTTTCAAAAAGCTCGAGCTCTGGCACCTCTGCAAATCCCTTCTTCCCTCTGCGAAGGGCCTATCTATTTACTTTTATTGTTGAGTCATCATTCTCTTATAAAAAGCACCAGTTAGAGAGCACCACTGTCATTTGTATGCTTTGCTATTAATTGATATTGAGTATGACTATGACTGGATCTCTTTTACCATGAATTATAATGTCTAGTCAGTCCTTGATCTTCAGGGGTGCTCTGCATTTATGTTTTGCGGTCTCAGAAAGGGCTAGCGAGATACTATCTTGTTATATCATATCACGATTGTTTTCGAAAAGTGTTGTCATCGGAGATTTATTATTATTACTTGCTAGCTGATTGTGCCATTGATATGAGTAAACGTGAGACCTAAAGGTTATTGCGAATGTGGTTAGTTCATAATCTTTGCTGAAAACCTGAATTCTGGCTATACATATGTGCAACAACAAGATCAAACAGAGTTTGTAAAAGTTTTTCTTTATCACTTTCAGTTTGTCAACTGAATTGCTTGAGGACAAGCAATGGGTTAAGCTTGGGGGAGTTGATACGTCTCCATCGTATCTACTTTTCCAAACTCTTTTGCCCTTGTTTTGGACTCTAATTTGCATGATTTGAATGGAACTAACCCGGACTGACGCTGTTTTTAGCAGAATTGCCATGGTGTTATTTTTGTGCAGAAATAAAAGTTCTCAGAATGACCAGAAACTTCACGGAGAATATTTTTGGAATAAATAAAAAATATTGGCAAAAGAATCAACCGAGGGGGACCCACTGCCTGTCCACAAGGGTGGGGGCACGCCCTACCCCCCTGGGCGCGCCCCCTGGCTTGTGGGTCCCACGAAGCTCCACCGACCTCAATTCCAACTCCATATATTCATGTTCAGGGAGAAAAAAATCAGAGAGAAGGATTCATCACGTTTTACGATACGGAGCCGCCGCCACCTCCTGTTCTTCCTCGGGAGGGCAGATCTGGAGTCCGTTCGGGGCTCCGGAGAGGGGAAATCGTCGCCATCATCGTCAACCATCCTCCGTCACCAATTTCATGATGCTCACCGCCGTGCGTGAGTAATTCCATCGTAGGCTTGCTGGATAGTGATGGGTTGGATGAGATTTATCATGTAATCGAGTTAGTTTTGTTAGGGTTTGATCCCTAGTATCCACTATGTTCTAAGATTGATGTTGCTATGACTTTGCTATGCCTAATGCTTGTCACTAGGGCCCGAGTGCCATGATTTCAGATCTGAACCTATTATGTTTTCATGAATATATATGTGTTCTTGATCCTATCTTGCAAGTTATAGTCACCTACTACGTGTTATGATCCGGCAACCCCGGAGTGACAATAGTCGGGACACTTCCCGGTGATGAGCGTAGTTTGAGGAGTTCATGTATTCACTAAGTGCTAATGCTTTCGTCCGGTTCTCTATTAAAAGGAGGCCTTAATATCCCTTAGTTTCCATTAGGACGCCGCTGCCACGGGAGGGTAGGACAAAAGATGTCATGCAAGTTCTTTTCCATAAGCATGTATGACTATATTCGGAATACATGCCTACATTATATTGATGAATTGGAGCTAGTTCTGTGTCACCCTAGGTTATAACTGTTGCATGATGAATGCCATCCGACATAATTATCCATCATTGATCCATTGCCTACGAGCTTTTCACATATTGATCTTTACTTCGTTACTTTTCCGTTGCCACTGTTACGATTGCTACAAAACTGCTACTGTTACTTTTGCCACCATTACCGTTACTTCCATACTACTTTGCTACTAAATACTTTGCTGCAGGTATTAAGTCTTTCAGGTGTGGCTGAATTGACAACTTAGCTGCTAATACTTGAGAATATTCTTTGGCTCCCCTTGTGTCGAATCAATAAATTTGGGTTGAATACTCTACCCTCGATAACTGTTGCGATCCCCTATACTTGTGGGTTATCATAGCTCGATTCCTCCAGCAGCACGACGGCATGGTGGCGGTGGTGGTGGAGAAATCTCGGCAGAGCTTCGCTAAGCACTACGGAGAAGAAGATGGCTATGAGGGAGAGGAGGGGTAGCGTTGTGGCACGAATATATCTGTATGGGTGCGGCTGCCCTCTCTCCACCTCTCTATATATAGGGGTAAGGCATGACGAGGGGGCGCCCCTATATCCCATCTAGGGGGCGGCGGCCAAGGCATATGGGGGCGCCCCCTAGGGAAACCCTAGGGTGGCTTGCCCCCCAAGCCAGGTGGAGGGAACCCTAGAGGGGGCGCCCCACCTCTCCTGGTTTCGTGAGATGGGGTGAGGGGGGCGCACAGCCCCTTAGTGGGCTGGTTTGCCCCCTCCCCTTTGGCCCATAAGCACCCCCCCAACACTTGTCGAGGCCCCCGAAACCCCTTTCGGTCATGCTGGTCATCACCCAGTACACACGGAACACTTCCGGACTCCAATACCCTTCATCCAATATATCAATCTTCACCTCCGGACTCTTATGGAGTTCCTCATCATGTCCGGGATCTCATCCGGGACTCCAAACAACCTCCGGTAACCACCATAACAACTCAACTATACTTACATCATCACCAAATGTTAAGTGTGTAGACCCTGCGGGTTGGAGAACTATGCAGACATGACCGAGACACCTCTACGGTCAATAACCAATAGCGAGACCTGGATGCCCATATTGGTTCCCACATATTCTATGAAGATCTTATCGGTTGAACCTCGATGTCAAGGATTCAGCTAATCCCATATGTAGTTCCCTTTGTCTATCGGTATGTTACTTGCCCAAGATTCGATCATTGGTATCTTCATACCTAGTTCAATCTCGTTACTGGCAAGGGTCCTTACTCATTTCATGATACAAGATCCCATGGCTAACTCATTAGTCACATTGCTTGCAAGCTCATTGTGATACTGTATTACAGAGTGGGCCCTGAGATACCTCTCCGTCATACGGAGTGACAAATCCCAGTCTTGATCCATGCCAACTCAGCAGACATCCTCGGAGATACCTGTAGAGCACCTTTATAGTCACCTAGTTACGTTGCGACATTTGGTACACACAAGCTACTCCTCTGGTGTCAGTGAGTTGCATGATCTCATGGTCATAGGAACATATACTTGACATGTAGAAGATGATAGCAATAAACTTGACACGATCATATGCTACGTTCATAGTTTGGGTCTTGTCCATCACATCATTCTCCTAATGATGTGATCCCGTTATCAAATGACAACTCATGTCTATGACTAGGAAACCATATCCATCTTTGATCAATGAGCTAGTCCGGTAGAGGCTTACTAGGGACATGTTGTTGTCTATGTATCCACACATGCATTTGAGTTTCCAATCAATACAATTATAGCATGGACAATAAATGATTATCATGAACAAGGAAATATAATAATAACAACTTTATTATTGCCTCTAGGGCATATTTCCTACAGTCTCCCACTTGCACTAGAGTCAATAATCTAGTTCACATCACCATGTGATTAAGACCCAATTAGTTCTGGGGTTTGATCATGTTTTGCTTGTGAGAGAGGTTTTAGTCAACGGGTCTGCAACATTCAGATCCGTGTGTACTTTGCAAATTTTATGTCATACTATAGATGCTGCTACCATGCTCCACTTGGAGCTATTCCAAACGGCTGCTCCACTATACGTATCCAGTTTGCTACTCAGAGTCATATGGATTGGTGTCAAAGCTTGCATTGACGTAACCCTTTACGACGAACTCTTTATCACCTCCATAACCGAGAAACTCTACTCAGAGTCATCCGGATTGGTGTTAAAGCTTGCATCAACATAACCCTTTACGCCGAACTCTTTATCACCTCCATAACCGAGAAACATTTCCTTATTCCTCTAAGGATAATTTTAACCGTTGTCCAGCGATCCACTCCTGGATCACTCTTGTACCCCCTTGCCAGACACGTGGCAAGGCACACATCAGGTGCGGTACACAGCATGGCATATTGTATAGATCCTATGGCTAAGGCATAGGGGATTACCTTTGTCCTTTCTATTTCTTCTGCCGTGGTCGAGCTTTGAGTCTTCTCAACTTCACACCTTACAACTCAGGCAAGAACCCCTTCTTGGACTGATCCATTTTGAACTTCTTCAAAATCATGTCAAGGTATGTGCTCTGTGAAAGTCTTATCAGGCGTCTTGATCTATCTCTATAGATCTTGATGCCCAATATGTAAGCAGCTTTACCCAGGTCTTCCTTTGAAGAACTCCTTTCAAACAACCCTTTATGCTTTCCAGAAATTCTACAACATTCCCAATCTACAATATGTCATCCGCATATACTTATCAGAAATGTTGTAGTGCTCCCACTCACTTTCTTACAAATACAAGCTTCTCCGTAAACTTGTATAAACCCAAATGCTTTGATCAGCTCATCAAAGCGAAAGTTCCAACTCGGAGATGCTTGCACCAGTCCATAAATGGATCGCTGGAGCTTGCACACTTTGTCAGCATTCTCTGGATCGACAAAACCTTCCGGTTGCATCATATACAACTCTTCCTTAAGGAAACCGTTAAGGAACGCTATTTTGACATCCATCTGCCAGATTTCATAATCGAAAAATGCAGCCATTGCCAACATGATTCTGACGGACTTAAGCATCGCTACGGGTGAGAAAGTCTCATTGTAGTCAACTCCTTGAACTTGTGAAAACCCCTTTGCCACAAGTCGAGCTTTATAGACGGTGATATTACCGTTCGCGTCCGTCTTCTTCTGGAGAATCCATTTATTCTGAATGGCCTTTCGCCCTTCAGGCAATACTTCCAAAGTCCATACTTTGTTTTCATACATGGATCCTATCTCGGATTTCATGGCCTCTAACCATTTTTCGGAATCCGGGCCCACCATCGCTTCTCCATAGCTCGTAGGTTCACCGTTGTCCAACAACTTGACCTCTAAGACAGGGTTACCGTACCACTCAGGAGTTGTACGTACCCTTGTCGACCTACGAGGTTCGATAGTAACTTGATCTGAAGCTTCATGATCATCATCATTAGCTTCCTCTTCAACTGAAGTAGGTGCCACAGAAACATCTTTATGTGCTATGCTACTCTCTGGTTGAAGTAAAGGTTCAACAACCTCATCAAGTTCTATCTTCCTCCCACTCAATTCATTTGAGAGAAACTCTTTCTCGAGAAAGGACCCGTTCTTAGCGACAAACACTTTGCATTCGGATCTGAGATCGAAGGTATACCCAACCGTCTCTTTTGGGTATCCTATGAAGACGCATTTGTCTGCTTTGGGTTTGAGCTTTTCCGGCTGAAGCCTTTTGACATAAGCATCGCAGCCCCAAACCTTAAGAAACGACAACTTAGGTTTCTTGCCAAACCACGGTTCATACAATGTCGTCTCCACGGACTTAGATGGTGCCCTATTTAAAGTGAATGCAGCTGTCTCTAACGCATAACCCCAAAATGATAGTGGCAGATCGGCAAGAGACATCATAGAACGCACCATATCCAATAAGGTACGATTACGATATTCGGACACACCATTACGCTGTGGTGTTCCAGGTGGCATCAACTGTGAAACAATTCCACATTGTCTTAAGTGATTTTCAAACTCGTAACTCAGATATTCTCCCCCTCGATCGGACCGTAGGAATTTAATCTTCTTGTTACTATGATTCTCAACTTCACTTTGAAATTGCTTGAACTTTTCAAACGTTTCAGACTTATGCTTCATTAAGTAAATATACCCATATCTACTCAAGTCATCTGTGAAGGTGAGAAAATAACGATATCCACCGCGCGCGTCAACACTCATCGGACCGCACACATCAGCATCTATGATTTCCAACAAGTGACTTGCTCGTTCCATTGTTCCGGAAAACGGGGTTTTAGTCATCTTGCCAATGAGGCATGGTTCGCATGTGTCAAGTGATTCAAAATCAAGTGACTCCAAAAGTCCTTCATCATGGAGTTTCTTCATGCGCTTTACACCAATATGACCTAAGCGGCAGTGCCACAAGAAAGTGGTACTATCGTTATCAACTCTACATCTTTTGGCATCAATGTTATGAACATGTGTATCACTACGATCGAGATTCAATAAACCATTCACATTGGGTGCATGACCATAGAAGGTATTATTCATGTAAATAGAATAACCATTATTCTTTGACTTAAATGAATAACCGTATTGCAATAAACACGACCTAATCATGTTCATGCTCAACGCAGATACCAAATAACATTTATCTAGGTTCAACACTAATCTCGAAGGTAGAGGGAGCGTGCGATGGTGATCACATCAACCTTGGAAACACTTCCAACACACATCGTCGCCTCGCCCTTAGCTAGCCTCCGTTTATTCTACAGCTTTTGTTTTGAGTTACCAATATTAGCAACTGAACCGGTATCTAATACCCAGGTGCTACTAGGAGTACTAGTAAAGTACACATCAATAACATGTATATCAAATATACTTTTGTTGAAGTTGCCAGCCTTCTTATCTATTGGGGTAGTTCCGCTACCAGTGACTGTTCCCCTTACAATACAAGCCCTTAGTCTCGAGTTTGGGTTCAACCTTGGGTTTCTTCATGGAGCAGCAACTGGCTTGCCATTCATGAAGTTTCCTGTCTTGCCCTTGCCCTTCTTGAAACCAGTGGTCTTGTTAACCATCAACACTTGATGCTCCTTCTTGATTTATACCTTCGCGGCCTTAAGCACCGCGAACAGCTCCGGGATCATCTCCATCCCTTGCATGTTATAGTTCATCACGAAGCTCTAGTAGCTTGGTGATAGCAACTGGAGAACTCTGTCAATCACTATCTTATCTAGAAGATTAACTCCCACTTGATTCAAGCGATCGAAGCAACCAGACATTCTTAGCACATGCTCACTGGCTGAGCTATTCTCCTCCATCTTGTAGGCAAAGAACTTGTCAGAGGTCTCATACCTCTCAACACGGGCATGAGCCTGAAATACCGATTTCAACTCTTGGAACATCTCATATGTTCCATGGCGTTCAAAACGCCTTTGGAGCCCCAATTCTAAGCCGTAAAGCATGGCGCACTAAACTATCAAGTAGTCATCAGAACGTGTCTGCCAGATGTTCACAACATCCACAGACGACGCTAGAGGGGTTGGCACACAGCGGTGCATCAAGGACATAAGCCTTCTGTGCAGCAGTGAGGACAATCCTCAGACTACGGCCCTAGTCTGCATAATTGCTTACAATATCTTTCAACTTAGTCTTTCTCTAGGAACGTATTAAAACAGGGAGCTACAGCGCAAGCTTTTGATCTACAACATAATTTGCAAAGACAACATAGACTATTATTCATGATAAATGAGTTCAATTAATCATATTACCTAAGAACTCCCACTCAAATCGACGTTCCTCTGGTCGTTCGAGTGTAACATGATCCAAATTCACCAACCCAAGTCCGATCATCACGTGAGATGAGGTGATTTCAATGGTGAACATCTCCATGTTGATCATATCTACTATATGACTCATGTTCGACCTTTCGGTCTCTTGCATTCCTAGGCCATGTATGTACATGCTAGGCTCGTCAAGTTTAACCCAAGTGTTCCGCATGTGCAACACTGGCTTGCAGCCGTTGTATGTGACCGTAGAGTCTATCACACCCGATCATCACGTGGTGCTTCGAAATGACGAACTTTCGCAACGGTGCACACTTGGGGAGAACACAATTTTATCTTGATATTTTAGTGAGGGATCACCTTATAATGCTACCGTCATCCTAAGCAAAATAAGATGCATAAAAGGATTAACATCACATGCAAATCATAAGTGACATGATATGGCCATCAACTTGTGCTTTTGATCTCCATCTCCAAAGCATCGGCATGATCTCCATCGTCACCGGCATGACACCATGATCTCCATCATCGTGTCACCATCGGGGTTGTCACGCCAACCATGCTTCTACTACTATTGCTACCGCTTAGCGATAAAGTAAAGCATTACATAGCATTTAATGATTGACACGCGGGTCATAAAATAATTAAAGACAACCCTATGGCTCCTGCCGGTTGCCGTATTCATCGACATGCAAGTCGTGATAAACTATTACAAAACATGATCATCTCATACATAAAATATATCTCATCATGTCTTTGGCCATATCATATCACAACATACCCTGCAAAAACAAGTTAGACGTCCTCTAATTGTTGTTGCATGTTTTACGTGGCTGCTATGGGTATCTAGCAAGAACAATTCTTACCTACGCAAAGCCACAACGGTGATATGCAAGTTGTTATTTAACCTTCTATAAGGACCGCCTTTGTCGAATCCGAGTCAACTAAGGTGGGAGAGACAGACACCCGCCAGCCATCTTTATGCAACAAAGTCACATGTCAGTCGATGGAACCGGTCTCATGTACGTGGACATATAAAAATGGTCCAGGCCGCTTCATCCCACAATACCACCGAATCAAGAAAAGACCAAGGAAGGAAGCAATCTGAATATCAACGCCCACAAACTCCTTTGTGTTCTACTCGTGATGTCATCTATGCATAGACCTAGCTCATGATGCCACTGTTGGGGAACGTTGCATGGGAAATAAAAAAAATCCTACGCTCACCAAGATCAATCTAGGAGATGAACATCTATGAGAGGAGAGATTGCATCTACATACCCTTGTAGATCGCTAAGCGGAAGCATTAAGAAACACGGTTGATGTAGTCGAACATCTTTGCGATCCAATCACGATCCGTCCCGCGAACGGACGGCACCTCTGCGTTCAACACACGTACGGCTTGATGACGCCTTCACCTCCTAGATCTAGTGAGCGATGGTGAAGTAGTAGCTCAAGTCCTCCGGCAGCACGACGGCGTGGTGGCGGTGGTGGTGGAGAAATCTCAGCAGAGCTTCGCTGAGCACTACGGAGAAGAAGATGGCTATGAGGGAGAGGAGGGGCAGTGCCATGACACAAATAGATCTGTATGGGTGCAGCTGCCCTCTCTCCACCTCTCTATATATAGGGGGAGGGAGGAGGAGGGGGCGCCCCTAGATCCCATCTAGGGGGCGGCGGCCAAGGCAGATGGGGGCGCCCCCTAGGGAAACCCTAGGGTGGCTTGCCCCCCAAGCCAGGTGGAGGGAACCCTAGAGGGGGCACCCCACCTCTCCTGGTTTCGTGAGATGGGGTGAGGGGGCACACGGCCCCTTAGTGGGCTGGTTTGCCTCCTCCCCTTTGGCCCATGAGGCCCCCCAACACTTGTCGGGGCCCCCGAAACCCCTTTCGGTCATGTTGGTCATCACCCGGTACCCCCGAAACACTTCCGGAGTCCAATACCCTTCGTCCAATATATCAATCTTCACCTCCGGACTCTTTCAAAGTTCCTCGTCATGTCCGGGATCTCATCCGGGACTCCGAACAATCTTCGGTAACCACCATAACAACTCAACTATACTTACATCATCACCAAACGTTAAGTGTGTAGACCCTATGGGTTCGAGAACTATGCAGACATGAACGAGACACCTCTACCGTCAATAACCAATAGCGGGACCTGGATTCCCATATTGGTTCCCACATATTGTACGAAGATCTTATCGGTCGAACCTCGATGTCAAGGATTCACACTGGTACGCGTCGGTGCTATACAAACGGTTTTTAACCCCTTTCCGCGACGGCATTTGGAACCGTCGCCAAGTGAGTGTGGGCGATAGGGGGGTCCTTCCCACACGACCCAGAAACCGTCGGGGATAGGCCCTCCTGGCACACGGGCTGGGGCAAAATGAGCTCGTGTGCGATCGGGCAAGGCATCGAAACCCAATCGTTTCCGTTCATATGTACATCCCACACGGTGAATCCCAGAAAAACATTTCCGTTCGTATGTATATCACACACAGTCAATCCAAGGAGTACGTTTCCGTTCTTATGTACATCCCACACAGTCAATCCAGGGAAAACGTTTCCGTTCGTGTGTACATCCCACACAGTAAATCCAGGGAAAACGTTTCCGTTCGTATGTACATCCCACACAGTCAATCCAGGAAAAACGTTTCCGTTCGTATGTACATCCCACACAGGTTTATGTATAGGCTCATGTGTGATAAGTGTAACTATCACACACGCTCTGCCTTGGTTAGCCGTTTGCTTTTATCAACTACATCACACACGATTTGATGAAGAAAACTGTGTGGCATTGGGCTATCCATCACAAGCGCTTTTACTGCTAGAACCGTTTGCAAAGTTCCATGACACATTTAGCAGGTTTATTAGTTTACAATTAATAATTCCAGTATTACGCAAATTCACATTTCATATCGAACAGCTATTTGCCAATTTCATATCAGGCACATAAATATATTTTAACATCACAGTACGATAGCTACCTGAAAACAGCACAGTACAGCATATAGCTAGTTCAACTTCATAAGAACAATATTAGAACAATATATTCATTTCCCTAATCGAGATCATCCAGGCTCGTCTTATCCACCTCTGCTTTCAGTTCAGTAAGAACCTGTTTTGCACTGGCCAACTGGGAAAGTGCATCCTCCTTCGCCAACACCTTCTTAGCAAAGTCTGATTTAAAAAATCTGAGCTCATTCTCCACCTTCCTCTTTTTATCTCGCGTCTTCAAATATTCTTCAGCGTTGACAACACTTTCTCTAAGCCTACCTCTGTTCTCTTCCTCATACATGCTCCAGAGCTTTGCTAGGCACATCTTCAAAGACTATGGCCACTCTTGATCAACCCACTCCAAGTAAGAACACTTCCGTTCATCCTATAATATTTAAAACTAGATCAGTAACAATTGTAGGGGAAATGGGTTTATAGCAACATAGAAAATCACCAATACTTATTTTGAAAAACTGAAGAAACAGGTTAATTATGACATATCTTCTCAAAAAGATCAATGTGCAAATGAATTAATTGCTACTGAGACAACAACCAAATTCTGAAACATCAGAAGCTATAATTAACTACAACAACACTACAAGTTCTTACTCATGTACTATAAATAACAAATTGAACATTTTATGAGGAAGGTAAATATAACTGCAACAGCATAGCGACAGTGTTTGGATGACAGCAAATTGATACTAACAGGTGTGTACATGCACAAATTTAGTAACATAGAACTAATAGCACTAAGGCCGTCCACTATGTATGCCAAAACCGGTGTAAAGACAACTGTTGCTACACCTCGCACCGGTGCCCTGCACTGGCGAGCCGATGCAGCGGAAAAAAATCAGGGACCCGGACTCCGGAGCACCTAGTTGCTCCGATGCCCAGTTCCTTCGTGCCATAAAGATTTAGTATTTTACTGCTTGGCTGCTCGGATGTGTGGACCAAAGTTGGCTGCACAAACTGCTGAAGCGGTGCCAAATAATTTTCTAATGGCACCGCTGATGAGATGGCAACATTTTTAGATACTAGGTACAAACTGTGACACTGTCTTAGGATGCGTTTGGTTAAAGGTGTGGTATGAATGGGTTGGGACCATGACAGTGTCTGAATCACATCTAACAAATGATTTGTAACAACGAATGAGGGTCTAACATTCTCTGCACATGCCAGAAACTTCCTCCCACTGTCCACAGATTCAAACGCAACTAGCTTCATGCATGGAGATTGATGGTGACAATGAGCAGACAGATCTTCAGCCACCCCGCTCCATTCATTGCAACTGATGGTCCTAGGGAGCTACAAGAGGAAGAAATGACTCAAATTGACCGCCGGGTAAAAATCCTTCATTCCAAGTCATAGCCCGAGAGAGAGAAGAGAGGCATACCCAGGTGGTGAAGGAGTCGTCGTCGGAGGAGGAACCGCAGGAGAGGTCATTGAAGAAGACCATGGTGACCCCGGCGGTAGGATGCGAGACGGCGAGAGCGAGGAAGCAAGCAAGAAAGCGGCTCTAGCTTAGGAAGGAAGGAAGGAAGGAAGGAGGAAACCGGGGAAATGTGACTTGTGGTCTTGAAGAAAAGGGGGTGGGGAAGGGGGGTAGATATTTCGGCGGTAGGCCAAAAATTTCGAAATGTGGAGGGAAACTTTGCACGCGGTGCTGCCGGCCACCATTCACTTTGAACGATTGTGTGCATCGCAAACGATTCTTCTGCTTTACGCTCATGGGATGAGTTTGATAATTCAAATTTTGGTGGAAATTTCCCCGGGTACATCATTGCATAATTTAACATCACTTGCTAATTTGGGCACACAAAAGAGTGTACAGCACACAGACCACACTTACTGAATCGAGCAATTTTAGTAATTAAACAGAGCTAGTTGACCTAAACATTGCTCTAACAAAAGACCAGCATTAAAAACAAAGCCTAAGTATGCATAATTTTAACAAATCCGCCGTCGCGCCGGCCTATGCATCGTCGGTGTGAGATGAGACGTCGATGACTTATCCTGGGGACATGCCGCCGTTGGTGGACTCCGCGTCCCCCCTGCTGAAGTCGACCTCGTCCTCGTCCTCATCCTCGACGCCACCCTCAAGGTTGTAGTACTCGTAGTAGTGGCTACGCTAGAGCTCGCGTTGGTACTCCACCGCCGATTCCTCGACGGAAAGACTCTTCTCTACCTCGACCTCGGCCATGCGTAACTCCTCCTCCCGGCGCTCCTCGATCTCCGCCGCCTCCTGCATCTCTAGCTCCCGCTCGACGATCTCATGAGGAAGCAGGTGCTCCATGGCCACCGCCACCTTTTCGTACATGGGTTGCATGCTGGATTCCGAGGTGGCCTAGAATATCTTGGCGTGTGCGTCCTCGATCTTGGCATGGATGGCCTCGACCCGGGCCAGGGCGACATCGGCGGCACGGACGGCAGCTCGAGCGCTCTAGGCGTTTGCAGCCGCCGTCGCAGCAGCTGCTGCAGCCGTCTTGGCTGCTGCAGCTGCCCTGTCGGCTGCCGCAGACGCCCTCTCGACAGATGCGGCCGCGCTCAATGCGGATGCGGAGGCACTCTCTGTGTAGGCGGCCGCGCTCTCGGCGCAGGCGGTGGCGCTTGAGGAGGACACGGCCATTGTACGGGCCTTCACGAAGCGTTTCCACGGCGTCATCTTTGCAAGAAGGGGGTGCAGGAATGGGGATCGGGATTCATGGATTCGGGGGTTGCCAGCACTGGAGCAGACGAGCCGGCGAAGCTTAAGGAGGAAGACTTAAATAGACCCAGAAATTTTCATCGCAAACGGCTCCTACAAAAAAACTGTGTGTGATGTTGTGGATATTTTTTATTAGCTGTGAAAGACGAATTTGGAGTAAAGTGGCAACGGATGGTGTTTTAAATGTATGAGAAAATTTGTAGTACTAATACAACTGTCATGTCAAATTTTGGAAAATTTCAGGGGTCATTTGACCTTTTAAGACATTTAAGTGATTTTCTAGCCATTTAATGACCGTCGCTTAATAGACTAGTTGAGCATTGAGCGCGGCCGCATCCGCCGAGAGGGCGTCTTTGGGTGGATCCACATGTTGGCGACGGACGAGACGTAGCACTAGGATGATGTACGGTGGTGTGGGTGTGTTGTAACACCCTCGGTGGAGGGCTCTTGTACCCTTTTCTCTCTATAATGCAAAATACGCATGCTATGCGTATTCGAGAAAAAAGCCATTTCATGACAGTAATTCAAATTTGAACTACATGTACATGCAACAGCTAACCATAACGGTTTGAAAAGTCATATTTTGTGTACTTGTGTGCAATTTAATTCCATGTGCAGTAAATTGGAAGGAATTTTCAAACATATTGGTCTAACGGCTATGACAGAATTAAGCATGGAGTGCCATGGCATTTAAATTCCAAAAAAATAAAAAAGGATCAGAAACATATGAAACCTTGCTTGATGTAATGTCATGCCACCAAGATGATGTGGTAAAAAAATTGGCATGTTTGACGAAAGTTTGGACACATATCCTCACAAACCGAAGCAACTCACTAGAAGGCTCGTGGTTCCGAGAGGGAACAATGCATATTTGATGACGAACGAAGATAGCTTCCCCTTACGGCCTTCAAATTTTTTCTACATTTAACGTCCACTAATACAACAGTCATGTGAAAATTTGGAAAATTTCAGGGGTCATTTGACCTTTTAAAGACATTTAAGTGATTTTGTAGCCATTTAACGACCGTAATTCAAATTTGAACTACATGTACATGCAACAGCTAACCATAACGGTTTGAAAAATCATATTTGTGTACTTGTGTGCGAGTTAATTCCATGTGCAGTAAATTAGAAGGAATTTTCAAACATATTGGTCTCACGGCATGGACACATGCATGGAGTGCCATGGCATTTTAATTCCAAAAAATTAAAAAATGATCAGAAAAACATGAAACCTTGCTTGATGTAATGTCATGCCACCAAGATGATGTGGTAAAAAAATTGGCCTATTTGACGAAAGTTTGGACACACACCCCTCACAAACCGGAGCAACTCACTAGAAGGCTCGTGGTTTCGAGAGGGAACAATGCATGTTTGATGACGAACGGGAGATAGCTTTCCCTTACGGCCTTCAAATTTTTGTTCTACGTTTAACGTGCATTAATACAACTGTCATGTGAAAATTTGGAAAATTCTAGGGGTCATTTGACCTTTTAAAGACATTTAAGTGATTTTCTAGCCATTTAATGACCGTAATTCAAATTTGAACTACATCTACATGCAACGGCTAACCATAACGGTTTGAAAAATCATATTTGTGTACTTGTGTGCGAGTTAATTCCATGTGCAGTAAATTAGAAGGAATTTTCAAACATATTGGTCTCACGGCATGGACACATGCATGGAGTGCCATGGCATTTTAATAACAAAAAATTAAAAAATGATCAGAAAAACATGAAACCTTGCTTGATGTAATGTCATGCCACCAAGATGACGTGGTAAAAAAATTAGCCTGTTTGACGAAAGTTTGGACACACACCCCTCACAAACCGGAGCAACTCACTAGAAGGCTCGTGGTTCCGAGAGGGAACAATGCATGTTTGATGACGAACGGGAGATAGCTTCCTCTTACGGCCTTCAAATTTTTTTCTATGTTTAACGTGCACTAATACAACTGTCATGTGAAAATTTGGAAAATTTAAGGGGTCATTTGACCTTTTAAAGACATTTAAGTGATTTTCTAGCCATTTAATGACCGTAATTCAAATTTGAACTACATCTACATGCAACGGCTAACCATAACGGTTTGAAAAATCATATTTTTGTGTACTTGTGTGCGAGTTAAAAATCATCAGACGATGTAAATATCTGGTGTTCAAAAAAGAAAATGTAAAGATCTGGCAAGACAATCGGCCGCCACACGATTGGCACTCTATTTCGCGCCTCGAGGTTTGGACGGTGAGTGGTGGGGGTTATTAATCAGACACGGTTCTATATTGGAAACCGTCAGCTATTATGTTCACACATGGATTTTGCTGCGGGAATTGTGTGTAATTCAAACTACAGTACTCGTAAATTCCGGCGACCGGCGTGTGTACTGTTCCCGTCGATCTAGATTCCGGCTGCCAATAAATACTCCCTTGCTCACGTCGTCCCGCCTGCATTCTCATCTAGATCCTCCCCTTGCTCGCCCTCTCTCTCTCTCAAATCTCTGCCATGGCGCCGCCGGTCTGCCCACACGCCGACGAGGAGTCGCCGCCCCCCGAGGACGCTCACTAGAAGAGCAGCGATGAGGACCCCTACGCGCCGCCGGACGAGGTTGCGCCGGACCCCCCAACTTTGGATTGGTTTTTGGGCCAGTACAATCTTTGTTTGTGGAAGTCGTTGCCGCCAGCTGAGAAAGCCAGGCAAGTGGCATTCAAGAAGGAGATGGCGGAGGAGGACGCCAGGTACCAGGCAGCCTGTGAAGCCCGTGATGCCGCCTGGAAAAAGGAGGCGGTGGAGCTTTGTGGGCGGGCGCGTCATCGTGCGGAGGAGGTGTACGAAGATGGGTACTTCGCGAGGAAGGTCAAAGGCACTAGGCGCCTCATCGTTGCGTAGAGGTGGGCCGATAAGCTCTAGCATGCCACCGACGAGGAGCTCCGGTGGGCGCCCAACAAAATGGCAAGATCGTTCACGCTCGTCCGCCAGCAAGAGGCAGATCGGTATGTCAAGCGCTGCGAGGTGGAGGAGGCGGAGTACTGCCTCCACGCTGGGAAGACGCCGCGCACCAGGGAGCTGCTGGCGAGGGGCTACCGAAATACTGCCCCCAGGAGGGATTATTAGTTTTAGTATTGTTCGTTTTCAATTTTATGCATTGTACCTAGTAGTTAAGTATCATCACGTATATGTGATGATATTATATATATTCTGTGATGAACTAATGAACAATTAATATATATATATATATATATATATATATATATATATATTATGAATTCCATTTTCTATCTGTTTTTGTATACTAATTTGAATCTAGCTGTTATCACCCACATATACAGAATGGAAAGTGTATATACACACATTGAAACAGAACATATAAGAACAGAAAACAGAGTACACACATTGAAACAGAGCAATACTATGATTGCTGTGAATACATAGCTATCCACGTCGAAATGACTCAACAAAATAAAACACGTCCATGAGACCATGACCAACAGCCCTTGCCTACGGTAGCTCTTGGCTCTGCCTGAACTCGTGCAGTCGTTCGTCCAAGCGGTCAACACGCTCGCAGTACATCTGGAGCGCGATCTTGAGCTCCAAGTTGGCTATTTCATCGGAGATCACCAGCTCGAGGATGCGATGGCCATGTTCCTCTACTGCGCCCAGGTGGACACCTGGGCCAAGGAGGCGGTCGAGCCTACCGACCAGCGTGTTGGCATCGAGCGGGCCGCGGACAAGGCGAACGGCACGGCGGGCGTCCGGTGCAAGTACGGCGCGGCCGGCCTCTGGTGCAAGTACGGCGCAGAGGGCCTCTACCCACTCCTGGCGAGTAATGGGGGTACTGACGGGACGTGTACCCAGCTGTGACGCCCTGTCGACAGTAGGCAAGCGCCGATGGATCCGCTCTTGCTGTGCGGCGCGCCGCGCCTCTTGCTCTGCGGTGCTCCAACGGTCTCGCCGTGCGGCGAGCCGCAGCCTATCGGTGCGGACGCGCCTAGCTTGCTCTGCGGCGCGCCATCGATCATGTTGTGCGGCGAGCTGCAGCCTCTCGGCGCTGACATGCCTATCTTGATCCGCGGCACTGAAGCGCCATGCGCCAAGGGTCTGCTCAATCCTGGCGATGATGCGCATCACGGCGTCGTCCATCGCGTTGTCGGGGAGCGCCTCGGCCTCGACGGGCCGTGGCGCCTTCTCGTTTTCCTTGTCGATGAGGTTGATGGCAGAGGCGGCGCTTTGGTGGGTTGGCATGCTTGGAAAAGGTGGATGTGCTACAGGCTGCGCTTGTTGCCTCCGTGCGTCGCGCGCCGCCAAGGTTTATGCGCAATATCGCTAGGTGGCGGGAAACAGGTGAGGAAATGGCGGGAAACGGTGGCGTGTTCATAAAACGCCATCAATTAATGGAAACTTAGCATATAAGGAACATCGAGCTAGCACAAGAAGTAGATGATGATCAGATGAACACGGACCACACTAGGGAACCCATCGGTGATGAATTCATCAATCGCAAACGGTTGTATACTAGCAAGCGTTTGCCCACAACACACATGGCTTATTCCATCACAAACAGGTCGGATGGATCAACTGTATGCCACGTATCGCACATTGTCAAAAAGTAATGCGGTAGACCTTCTTTAACATGTGTTAAAAAAACAAAAAAAAAGGACCTCGAGGTTAATTTAACTGATGGGATGGATCATAGAGGTCATTTAATTTGACCCTTATGACCCATCCCATCAGTTAATTTAACATCAAGACAACTTCCCATCCAGTCACCCATCTGATGGCTGCTCCAGCCTGAGCACACTTAACTTGAGAGTTCTCTTAGATGAGCTATTGGTGGAACAGCTAGTCCTTGCTGATATAGGATGCCTCTTCGCATCCTTATGGCGTACCCGGATGACCGCCCGTCGCCTAATGGCCAATAGATGTTGTGTAGACAGAGCATATCACATACATCTTATTAGAAGCAATCATCTGTGTTATTATTGGTCTTCGCACATATTTCTGATTATAGACCTGTTTGTCGCATATCACACACATCTTGTTATGTTGAACCATTTCTGTTATCTTGGCTTAACGCAAACAGTTCATCTGAGTGAACTGTATGCCCTCTATCGCACACACCTTCATCTGGCTGACCGTTTCTTTTGTTCTGCCTAATCACAAACAGTTCATCCGAGTGAACCGTATGCCGTATATCGCACACGCCTTCATCTGCTTGCCCGTTTCTTTTGTTCTGCCTCATCGCAAACAGTTAATTGAACTGAACCATATGCCCGGCATCGCACATGGAACTAAAATCTGAACCGTGTTTGATGTATCCTTCATCGCAAACATTTTGCATCTTTTTTTACAGTTATTTTACATCACCGTTTGCGATTAATGCATCGCACACAGTTTCGTTGAAGGGTCTTTGATCGTAGTGTCACGTTAGCATCATCCTGCAGTAGTGTTAGCTAATCCCGTATGTACTTCCCTTTGTCTATCGGTATGTTACTCGCCCGAGATTCGATCATCGGTATCTCCATATCTAATTCAATCTTGTTATCGGCAAGTCTCTTTACTCGTTCCGTAATACAAGATCCCGTGGCTAACTCATTAGTCACATTGCTTGCAAGCTCATTGTGATACTGTATTACCGAGTGGGCCCTGAGATACCTCTCCATCATACGGAGTGACAAATCCCAGTCTTGATCCATGCCAACTCAGCAGACACCCTCGGAGATACCTGTAGAGCACCTTTATAGTCACCCAGTTACGTTGCGACGTTTGGTACACACAAGGTACTCCTCCGGTGTCAGTGAGTTGCATGATCTCATGGTCATAGGAACTGTTGGGGAACATTGCATGGGAAACAAAAAAATTCCTACGCTCACCAAGATCAATCTAGGAGATGGACATCTATGAGAGGAGAGATTGGATCTACATACCCTTGTAAATTGCTAAGCGGAAGCGTTAAGAAACGCGGTTGATGTAGTCGAACGTCTTCGCGATCCAATCACGATCCGTCCCGCGAACTCTCGATCTAGTGCTGAACAGACGGCACCTCCGCGTTCAACACACGTACGGCTTGATGACGCCTTCACCTCCTCGATCCAGCGAGCAATGGTGAAGTAGTAGTTCGAGTCCTCCGGCAGCATGATGTCCTGATGGCGGTGGTGGTGGAGAAATCTCAGCAGAGCTTCGCTAAGCACTACGGAGAAGAAGATGCACTACGAGGGAGAGGAAGGGCAGCACCGTGGCGTGGAGATGCACTCAAGGGTGTGATAACCCACAAGTATAGGGGATCGCAGTAGTTTTTGAGGGTAGAGTATTCAACCCAAATTTATTGATTCGACACAAGGGGAGCCAAAGAATATTTGCAAGTATTAGCAGCTGAGTTGTCAATTCAACCACACCTGGAGATTAATTATCTCCAGCAAAGTGATCAGTAGCAAAGTAGTATGGTAGTTTTGATAGTAGTAGCGACAGCAATAGTAACGGTAATAGTAATAGCAATGATTTTGTAGCAAGTGCAAGAGTAACAATAGCAGTTGTAACTTAGCAAGAACAATATGAGAGAAATTTGTAGGCATTGGATCGGTGAATTCGTTGGATGATATTCATCATATAATAGTCATAACCTAGGGCGACACACACTACTGCAGGATGCTGCTAACGTGACACTACAATCAGAGACCCTTTGACAAAATTGTGTGCGATGCATTAATCGCAAACGGGGATGTAAAAAAACCGTCAAAAAAGATGCAAAACATTTGCGATGGCGGAGACATCAAACATGGTTCAGATTTTAATTACGTGTGCAATACGGGGCATACGGTTGATCCAGAAGAACTGTTTGCGATGAGTCAGAACAACAGAAACGGGCAGCCATATCAATGTGTGTGTGATATATGGCATACATTTCACTCCGATGAACTATGTGCTATTAGGGAATGCAACAGAAACGGTCAGCCAGATCAAGGTGTGTGTGATATACGACATACGGTTCACTCGGACGAACTGTTTTCGATTAGGGAAGAGAACAGAAACGGATCAACTTAACAAGATGTGTGTGATATGCGGCGCCGCGGCCGCCTCAACGGTGAGCAACCACGTGGTCAACCTTCTGGCACCCCGTGGGAGGCACCACGGTGCATCCATAGGACACGATGGTGATATCTTGACCGTGTGTGATAGTGGGCAGACACGTACACGTACATCCGAGAACGCGGGGCCATGTTTCACGCTTCCGATGCGTGGCATACGGTTGATCGAAAAGAACTGTTTGTGATGAGCCAGAACAACAGACCGGGCTTTGTAGGCCCAGAACCATCAATAAATTTTGACCTTGTTTCTCGTCACATTGCAGATTACAACGCAATAAGTAATTGCAAATCTGTTCACACCTATCAAACTAATATGTGTTCACACTTAGCACCGGGCTATAAAAACTACCCACTCGAAAATTACTTCACAGTTCCTCTCCTCATCACCCACAAAACTGGTATTTCCTGTCAACTCGTTCCGCCGTGACCGGTAGGAGGAGTTTCGGGTGGACATATAACCAGGCAGCAAAGACCAAGGCCGCGGAAGCACTAGAGAGGTCCCGCCGCGAAGCGGCAGCCGCAGCAGAGATGTCCCGGCGCGCCGCGGAGCCCTCGAACGAGCTCTCACGGGCACGCGAGGGCTCTCACAAGCGCACTCGCCGCGTCGGCGGTCGCGACGAGCTGGCATTGCTGAAGTCCTTGGCCGGCGACGACGTCATTCTCGCTGGCTTCATTAAGCAGCAGGAGCTGGTCGACGGCTTGATGAAGCTGCTCGAGATCAGCGATGCCTTGGTTGACAAGGCGACCGGCCTCGTCGAGCAACTCATGGGTGACAATGCGAAGCTCCTCAAGGCGCTCGCCGAGAAGGAGGAGGAGGCCGCCGGCTGGAAGATGCTACATGAGCAGAGAAGTGCCTCGGGGATGACGCTGACAGCGGTCATCGAGGAACTGATGGGTGACTTGAGGAAGCTCTGGATCGAGCGCAAGCAGGAGGTGGAGGAATCTGTGGCTGCATTCAAGCAAAGTCGTGAGGAATTGAAGATGGAGCTGGAGGATGTCATCGCCCGGCGATCCATCGACGAGTAGAGACAGTAGCGACCCAGATCGTTGTCTACGATTTCCTTCTTCTCTTGCCCCCGTGTCTTCCGGGCTTTGCTGCATGTGCCATTTTAAATTATCCAGAATATGTAAGACAATTATTATCTGCGCCATTGTTAATTTGTCGTCGTATTATCCATTGCCATTTTATTTGTCGTCGTATTATCCATTGCCCTATGTGGCAATTTAAATTAGGCCGGAATACGAGTTGAAAACATGAACAAAGCAAATGCTGCCATGGGATCACAAGCAAACACCCTCCGTCCAGGTGCTTTAATTAACCCATTAATGGAGAAGTTGTGAGCGAGGCGGGCGGCGGCTGGTGCATGGAGGTCAAAGAGCTCGCTTCCCGGTGAGCATGGGCGGCCTTGCTGCTCGCACGTGTCTCGTCGAGCCTGCGAGGTGGACAGGATGCACGCGTCCCGTCGAGCCTGTGCGGCGAACTGCTCGCACGCGTCCTGTCGAGCCTGCACGGCGGACTTCTCACACTCGTCCCGTCTAATCAAACACCTGCACGCACGCCACCGAGTATGGTTAAATTTAGACACGGTTCATATAATACAACCGTTTGCGATATTAACGTGTCAGCTATTTGTTTCAAAAAGGACTTCGTTGGCTATTAATGTGTGCGCCTTGTCTCAAACTAGACGATTTTTTTTACCATGGCATATATGTGCCATGTCATGAAACCATGCCAAGTTTCATGTTTTTTGGGTGAGTTTTTTATTTACTGGGATTTAAAAACCGAGATTCTCAATGTTTCAGGACGACGAGAAGTTTGTAATTCATTCCCATTCCTTAAATCAGACCTAAACATGCATCCAATGACATATGTACGATTTCCCACCCATTTTGCTTCACTGGAGCATGTGCTTGTAGTTCAAATTTGAATTGTGGACTACATTAAATGCCTAGAAAACTTAATTAATATATACAATGGCCAAACGAACCCTTAACAGTTTCAAATTTTAGCACGACACTCCCGTTATTCTATGTTGCCTATAGAAAACAAAGTTCAAGGCGAGAAGAGGCAGCGATTATCGTTTCGCCCACAAGAGGGGCATGTTTCCCTACCGGAACCACGAGGGTTGCGAGAAGCTTCGGTTTGTAAGAGGCTTGTACTATAGCTTCGCCCAAATTGGACAATTATATGTACCATGTAGTGACACCATGCCAAGTTTCATGATTTCCTGGTGAGTTTTGGATTTATAGAGATTTAAAAACCGAGATTCGCAATGTTTGTGGCCAAGCCAGGACGGCGAGATGGTTGAATTCATTCCCATTCGTTCCATGGGACCTAAACATGCACCCCAAGGATACATGTACGTTTTTTCTAGCCATTTTGGTGCACTGGAGCATGTATTTGTAGTTCGGATTTGAATTATGGACATTAAATGCCTAGAAAACTCAATTAATGAATAAAAAAGGTCAAACGAACCCTGAATAATTTCAAAGTTCAGCGCGAATCTCCTGTTGTTCTGTGTTGCGTATAGAAGAAAATACGAGGCTAGAAGAGGGAGCGATTATCGTTTCGCCCACAAGGGGACAGGTTTCCCTATCGAAACCACGAGGGTTCTTGCGACATGCTTCGGTTTGTAAGAGGTTTGTAATAAAGCTTGGCCCAAATTGGCAATGTTTTTACCACGACATATATGTGCCATGACGTGACACCATGCCACCTTTGATGACTTTCTGGTGAGTTTTGGATTTATGGGGATTTAAAAACCGAGATTCCAAATGTTTGAGGACGAGCCAGGACACCGGTACGGTTGTAATTCATTCCCATTCCTGGCATGGGACCTAAACATGCACCCAAGGACACATGTATAATTTTTCTAGCCATTTTGGTGAACTGGAGCATGTATTTATAGTTCAGATTTGAATTATGGACATTAAATGCCTAGGAAGCTCAATTAGTGTATAAAAAGGCCAAACGAACCCTGAATAAGTTTAAATTTCAGCACGGATATCCTGTCGTTCCATGTTGCCCGTAGAAGAAAATACAAGGCGAAAAGAGGCAGTGATTACGTTTCGCCCACAAGGGGAACACGTTTCCCTATCGGAACCACGAGGCTTCTTTGAGAGAAGCTCCAGTTTGTAAGAGGATTGTAATAAAGCTTGGCCCAAATTGGACAATGTTTTTACCACGACATATATGTGCCATGATGTGACACCATGCCACCTTTGATGACTTTCTAGTGAGTTTAGGATTTACGGGGATTTAAAAACCGAGATTCCAAATGTTTGAGGACGAGCCAGGATGCCGGTACGGTTGTAATTCGTTCCCATTCCTCGCATGGGACCTAAACATGCACCCAAGGACACATGTATAATTTTTCTAGCCATTTTGGTGAACTGGAGCATGTATTTGAAGTTCAGATTTGAATTATGGACATTAAATGCCTAGGAAACTCAATTAGTGTATAAAAAGGCCAAACGAACCATGAATAAGTTTAAATTTCAACAAGGATATCTTGTCGTGCCATGTTGCCCGTAGAAGAAAATACAAGGTGAAAAGAGGCAGTGATTACGTTTCGCCCACAAGGGGGACACGTTTCCCTATCGAAACCACGAGGCTTCTTTGAGAGAAGCTCCGGTTTGTAAGAGGCTTGTAATAAAACTTGCGCCAAAATGGACGAAAAAAATTCCTCGACATATATGTGCCATGTCGTGACACCATGCCAAGTTTCACGATTTTCGGGTGAGTTTTGGATTTACGGGGATTTAAAAACCGAGATTCTTCTCACGAAATGTTTTCAAATAGCACACAGTTCACTCACGAAAGCCGTGTGCCTACCAAACCGTGATCTGAGTCGTGCGTTCTGATTGGCCAGAACCCAAACCCCACGGATCATACGTCTGCACCATTGGATGCTCCCAGATCGAACAGCAACCCTCAGCCCTTTCGACAGCACATGCAGTACATGGGTAAGCATTGTGCGCATGCGTCGTGCTAGCTCACACTTCCTTCTCTACTACGTTTTCTAAACAGGCTACCGTTTCCCGCCACTCCTCTCATCGTTTTCCCGCCTCTTCTCCCATCGTTTTCCCGCTACCAGTGTCAGTGCTCATTGAAGGCTAGGCAGCGACACACCCGCCATGTAAATATCACACACAGTTTCTAAAAGCACAGATGTGTGTGATAGGAGGGAGTAGGTCCCATAGGGTGACCAGCGTGAAACGCCTTAATGGCAAGGAGGCAATTCATATCAGCAAGGGACGGCTTCCCATCCGCTAGCCTAGTCGAATAGAACGCAGAAGTTAAGCGTGCTCGGGCTGGAGTAGTCCAAGGATGGGTGACCCGGTGGGAAGTTGCATATCTCAAGCTTCATTTAAATGCCATGACACGGTCATTATAGAGATATAAAAATCTCTATAGTGATCTATCATGGCAATTATATAAACCTTGGGATCCTTGTTTTGCTAATTTGTAGACTGTTTTTATTGGTTATTTTTTGCTCTAAAAAATTAAAGAATGATTGACTTGACCTATCATGGCGATTATATAAACCTTTTTCAGTTCGCATACAGGGTATAGGGGGCAGGGTGTTCTGATCGAGCATGTCTCCCTTGTGCGGTTTATAGACGGTGCACATATCTGTGGGCTCCCCGAGGTATATATATTATCCTTTACCGACAATGAGGGGGCCCACACAATCTATCCCTTTGACCCAACAACGAGAAGGGTTTGACCATGATGGTTTCCTATTGATACTAGTAAGGTACATGTTAGCATGTAAGCTTTGAGTCATATATGCATGACGTACATGTTCGTTTAATTCTTATAGTTCATCTCTTTCAAAATCAATTAGTTTTATAAAAAAAATTAAGATTCATGGAATTGTGCATTGTAAAGCATAAAGTAAAAACAAATAGTGACAATTCATTTAGAAAAAAAAGTTTGGACAATTAAGATATGGAAGATTCTAGAACAAAGGAGAAGTGTTTGTGTTTTGAGGTTTGTGCATTATGCTTAAGTTCAACCATGGAGTCTTCTAGATTGTACATGTGGCAGAATCTAGTGGAATGTAGATGATATCCAACGGCCAGTAGTGCTCGGATTTGCCATCTCTGTACCGTCGGATTGGCTTCATCCAATGACCAACTTTCAAAGTTATTCGCACACTATATAGGGGTATAGATGTATGCCATGCTAGACCAAATAAAGTTTGAGCGCATGCGTGGGACGACCCCCCCCCCCCCCCCCCCCGCCGCCTCGAAGTTGAGAAACCGACATCGTACATATTGAACCAGGCTTGGAGTCGGGTACGGTGTTCGGTTTGTAATGTAGTTGGTGGCCCATCGAAGTTGTGCATTCGGGATTTAAACACATCACACACCACCGTATCCATACATATTTTTAGGCTGCATGCAGTGCATACGGGGTCTTCTGATCAACCACGTCTCCCTTGTGCGGTTTTTTGTCATGACATGCATATCTGTGGGCTCCCCGAGTGTATATATATCATCCCTTTGACCGATAACGAGGGGTATGTGTTGGCCATGAATGGATTCCTCCTAGTTCGTGTTAGGGCCGGTCACCGTCACATGTCGCTCAACCAAAGCTCGAGCTCATGCGTTGTCAGGATTCCCTCCCACATGCTCGAATTGCTGGGTTCGACCTACATCGTACCCTGCGTATCTCGTCCTTAACTACCTTGCCTTCATGGTTGTTGTCTGTATCGAGAGGTAGGCACCACATCTAAATTGTACATTATTCTATATTGAAAACACACATCACCCCTTCCCAACGTACATCATTTTGGGCCGCATGCAAGAGGTGCTGGTTTTGTGGTCCCTCTCATACGATTTTTATGATGGTTCAATCTATTGGCCCAAGCGGTTTATCGACAACAACAGTTGTCGTTTGACCAAACGATAGATTCATTGGTCCGTCTTATGGTAGGTCATGGCGACATGCATGTATGACCAAAGTATCATTACGTGCATCCGCCCCGCTGACACGAAGTGGGAGCTGGTGGGCCAAGCATCCTAGCTAGCTACGACATTATGTCATTATAGATATATCCAAGGGTGCTTTCGGGTTTGCGAGGCAGGTGCCACCAAAGTTGTGCATTGTGTATTTGAAGTTTTAAACATCACACCCAATATTCCAACATATATTTGGCCACTTCCAGGTGGTTCTTGACTTCTGGCCCCTCTCATCGATCTTCGACGACGCGCCCAACCGTGGGCCCGCGCGGTCAAAGTTTTGCATTGGAATTTTGAACATCACAGACCACCCTTTTCACTCATATATATTTGGGCCACATGCTGGTGTGGCTGTCTTCTGACCCTCTCTAACCTTTTTTTGCTACAAATACTCTGATGACGCTCAACGGACACGGGTATAATGTCTTAACCGTGTGCGATGCAAGTGCGCTGTGAATCACGACGACTGCGCAAGCGCGAGCAAAGGTGGAGGTACTGGCTCAACCGTGTGTGATGCAAGTGCGCTGTAAAATCACCATGACTACACAAGCGCGAGCAAAGGGGGCAGGTACTGGCTTAACCGTGTGCGATGCAAGTGCGTTGTAAAGTCACCACCTGCGCAAGCTAAAGGCGGGTAAGTTTATTTAGAAATTAGGATGAACCGTGTGCGATAGACCAGCTAGCTAGAAATATAAAAACAAACTACCCGCCTTGAGCGTTGCAAAAATCGACGGTTCCGCCACTTTTCCTTATTATCATACACGCATATTCTTATTGGACCGTGCGCGATCTTGGGCACTCCCGCCCCGCATCAATTCCTTTACCCAAATTTTAGTAGCCGCCGTACTTCAACCGTCGCCCACACTCCGCCAGCACCGACCTTATAGTAAAATTGCAGTAGCCGAGGCATTTGAACCATCGCCCTCCCTCGTCCACCACCATCTCCACCCACCATTACTAAAATTTTCAGTAGCCGCGGCGTATCCTCAAACACCCCCCTCCACAGTCCTCCCACCCGGCCCCCTCCCCCCTCGAACCCTAGCTCGCGACCGCCGCCGGCGCCGCCGCCAACCCCTACCGGTCTGCCCGTTCCTCCTAGCTTAGATAATAAAGTTCAGGTTACCCAGCAATTCCCATACCGTCACCACACTCCCCTGAGTTTTTAGATGAGGCTTGCGGTGTCCCTTCCCGCCAGATCCACATCCCCTGCTCCAGAATGTCGCAGCCTAAGCTCGACCACGTATCCCGGGGAGCCCGACGAGCGTTCGGCCAAGAAGAGGTTTATCATGGCCTCTCCGGCGGACGTTGGCGAGGTGGCCGTCGTTCGCCCCGACCTGTCGATCTCGGAGCAACACGTCACCGTGGAAGCCGGTGAAGACATTGACTATGTTGCCATGCCGAAGGCTTCATGTCAGCGGGCTAGCGTATTACTGTATCTCGGGAAAGCTGGCTACGACATCAAGCTCGTCGACAGCGACGGCTTCACATGGGCCATGTCACAGGTTAAGTGGTCCATCCCCAACCCCTCTGGTTCAACCGCCGTCGATCTCTTCGACGGCCCTGCCGCTAATCTCCTCCGCCAAGCGGTCAAGGATTTGCGATCCTTATACGCCATCGAGCCCATTTTGTCATTTCTGAAGGACACGTTCTACGGCGGCAGCTTGGGATCCTCAATTGCCAAGTCAGATCTCATCGACCACGACCACGAGGAGGGCACCCACGAAGGTTCTTCCAAGGTGAAACAGCCCATCTGTGACATCAGAGAGCGCACCATGGGTTTGTGCTCTTCCAACTGGAAGGATCCCGTCCATGCAATGTGAGGCAACATCCTATCAGGAAATCTTACCTTTTCTAGCTTGCCAACCCGTACCCTTTGTTGTAGTAGCATTTGCCGTGCGGTGCTTTAACTGTGCCGTGTTTAATTATTTCAGTTATGCAAAAATGTATTGTTCAATAGGGCTATGTGATGTTTAAGTATGAATTGTCCACTTCAGTTTCACGAATGGCTATATTTGGTTGTTTATAGTGAGTAGATGCCTTGTTTATCTGTATTTGGTTGTTAGGTTGGTTGCAGTGAGCATTTTTCCAGTTATCGAGCAGATGCCTTGTTTATATGTATTTGGTTCTTAGTTTGGTTGCAGTGAGCATTTATCCAGTTATCAAGCAGATGCCTTGTTTATCTGTATTGGGTTGTTAGGTTGCTTTTTTTAGCATTTGTCCAGTTTTCAAGCAGATGCCTTCTTTATCTGTATTTGCTTGTTAGGTTGGTTGCAGTGAGCATTTGTCCAGTTTTCAAGCATATGCCCTGTTTATCTGTATTTGCTTGTTAGGTTGGTTGCAGTGAGACTCTGTCCAGTTTTCAATGGCTATATTTGGTTGTTATACTGATCATTTATGCCTTGTTTATTTCAGTCATTCACAATGTGTTGTTCATTATGTGCAAGTCGGAACTGTGCCGCTCGACTGCATCAGTACCAGTTTGAACGGCTGTATTTGGTTCCAGTTATGCCTGGTGTAGTTAACACATGCCCTTTATTTCAGTTTTACACATTTATCCAGTGTGATGTTTTAGCATTACCTACATTCTATTCATTTTCAACAATACCAGTTTGAATTGCAATATTTGATGGCTGTTAAGCCTGCTGTCGGTAACATTGCCTTCCATTTTATATCTGCTTTAACAGCATGCTGAAACCAACACATTCAAGCTATCATTTGGAGATGATGTTGATTACCTTCGCTATATTTGTTTGATGTTAAGGTTGTTTTACTTATCATGCCTTTCCACTACTTATGTAGGACAACAACGGGAGTGGCCACCATTTTCCGCCGAGGTTAGCTTCATCCCTCGGCTTGTACTCCCCCCGTTGTTCCATAATGTAGTGCATATAGATCCAGGCCTGGACACTTGTTAGCTTCTAATATTGACTTGTTGCTAGTAGGTACATATGCCCTTAGAAAGGATCCACGCATCGACCCTTTTTGCGTATGGGGCAATGAGATATTCATGAACAAGCATCAAGTGAGGAAACTGATAAGGATTATTAGCAAAAAGATACGAATGGTGGCAAGCAAATTATTTGTTTATGCTCTATCCAACACAACAGTGAGCTGTAGGATCGTAACTACAAACTCTGCAGCCTTCTCTTTTTACTGCCCATAATGAGTTGTTAGACAACAATGTCTGAATCTTTTTCATTCGCAGTGGTTCCCGAAGCAGTTCACTCAAGATTACCTCGCAAAGTACATGATTGGTGGACACGCAATGAAGGTTAAAGTATTTCATCCAGACTACAACGAGCATCGAGAAGTCGTAATGAAGACAGTGAAGGATGGACGGGCAGCCATCACAAGGGGTTGGCCTAGGGTCGTGCGCGCATTACGCATGGAGGAGGGCAAAATATGGGCATTCTGCTTCACCTTCTCCAGCAACTAGAATGTCTTTCGCCTCTCTCTTTACAGTCTTTAGTACAACTGTGGTTCATCATTCTTTACTTGGTGCTTTTGTAGTTCTTCAGTATATGTACCTGTGCATCGAATTATGCATTCGTGGTTGAACCTATATTTGTAATAAACATGGTTGGATATGAAATAAGTGATTGCCTACTTTCAAATTCAAAACATGTGATTTTTAAATTAGGGACTAATTAGGGATTACACTGCACACGGTTTGTGAAAGCGAAACGTCTGCGATAGACGTGGAGATCAGACACATTTCTAGGATCCACTATGTGTGCGATCAATCTCCACTGCACACACGATCAGCCAAGAAAAAACGTGTGCGATTAACAATAGCATCGCACACAGTTCTTTCTTATTAAATGTTTGCGATAGTCACCTTATCACACACGCTTCGAAATTATGGACGGTTTATGATGTCGTGCGCATCGCAAACGTTTTGTCATAGAAGAACGCATGCGATGTACATACTAACGGAAACGTATTCCTTGGATTGACTGTGTGGAATGTACATACGAACGGAAACGTTTAGCGGGGACTGACTGTGTGCGATGTACTTATGACCGGAAACGATTTCGCCTGTATAATTGTATTTTTAGCACTACTGTACGTATAACCGTATTTGAGCGCTCGTCGGTCGCACATGACCTCATTTTGCCGAGCGTGTGTGCCAGGAGGGCATATCCCCGACGGTTTCTAGGTCGTGTGGGAAGGACCCCCCCTATCGCAGTCACTCACTTGGCGATGGTTCCGAACGCCGTCGCGGAAAGGGGTTAAAAACCGTTTGTATAGCACCGACGCGTACCAGTGACAGCACTAGCTCCAGTTCATAAATATAATGTAGGCATGTATTCCGTAAATAGTCATACGTGCTTATGGAAAGAACTTGCATGACATCTTTTGTCCTACCCTCCTGTGGCAGCGGGGTCCATATGGAAACTAAGGGATATTAAGGCCTCCTTTTAATAGAGAACCGGAACAAAGCATTAACACATAGTGAATACATGAACTCCTCAAACTACGGTCATCACCGGGAAGTGTCCCGACTTCTGTCACTCCAGGGTTGCTGGATCATAACACGTAGTAGGTGACTATAACTTGCAAGATCGGATCTAGAACATAGATATAATGGTGATAACATAAACGGTTCAGATCTGAAATCATGGCACCCGGGCCCAAAGTGACAAGCATTAAGCATGGCAAAGTCATAGCAACATCAATCTCAGAACATAATGGATACTAGGGATCAAGCCCTAACAAAACTAACTCGATTACATGATGAATCTCATCCAACTCCTCACCGACCAGTGAGCCTACGAAGGAATTACTCACTCCCGGTGGGGAGCATAATGGAATTGGCGATGGAGAAGGGTTGGTGATGACGAAGATCGAAGATCCCCCTCTTCGGAGCCCCAAACGGACTCCAGATCTGGCCTCCCGATGAAGAACGGGAGGTGGCGGCGGCTCCGTCTCGTGAAGTGCGATAATTCTTTCTCCCTGATTTTTTTTCTCCGAAAATATGACTTTATAGCATCAGGGTTGGAGTCTGCGGGGCCACCAGGTGGGGACAACCCACCTGGGCGCGCCTGGAGGGGGGCGCGCCCTGGTGGGTTGTGCCCACCCAGGTGCCCCCTCCTGTGGTTCTTGGCTCCAGAAATTCTCTTTTATTATATAAAAAATCCTCGCAAAGTTTCGTTCCAATCCGAGAACTTTTATTTCTGCACAAAAACAACACCATGGTTGTTCTGCTGAAAACAGCGTCAGTCCGGGTTAGTTTCATTCAAATCGTGCAAATTAGAGTCCAAAACAAGAGGAAAAGCATTAGGAAAAGAAGATACGACGGAGACATATCAACTCCCCCAAGCTTAAACATTTTCTTGTCCTCAAGCAATTCAGTTGATAAACTAAAAGTCAAAAAGAAAAACTTTTACGAACTCTTTTGCTTTTATTTACATAAATAAGCTTAAGTAGCACCCAGGTTTTCAGCAAAGGTTATAACCAACCATGTCGACAATAACTCTTAAAAATTATATTAACTCATAATAATGGCATAATCAACTAGCGAGCAATAATAAGATATCTCAAACAACAACACTTTGTCAAAGCAACCATGATATAATATGACAATAGTGGTATCTCGCTAGCCCTTTCTGAGACCGCAAAACATAAATGCAGAGCACCTCCAAAGTCCGAGCAGCGACTAAATAGTGTAATTCATGGTAGAAAAGATCCAGTCATGATGCTCCCAACATTAGCTACACACAATGCATGAGGATGACAATAGTGCTCCCAGGTTCTGGCGCTTATTTGAGAAGGTGATGACACAACATAAAAGTAAATAGATAGTCCCTTCGCAGAGGGAAGCAGTGATTTGCAGAGGTGCCAGAGCTCAAGTTTTAAAACAGAGGTAAATGAAATTTTGAGAAATGCACCCTTCTTATTTACTTCGTGACCATTAGTTATTGGTATCTTCCATGCTAAACACATTAGTGGCGGTTCCCAAGCGATAAAAATAAAGGTTTACTCCCCCTCCACGAACAATCACACTCCACGGCTTGTCCGAAACAACGGGTGCCATCCATACCAACAACAGTCCTGGGGGAGTTTTGTTTAATTATTTGCAATTTGAATTCGGGACTGGGAATCCCTATTACCGCCCCTCTCGTGCAAGGACGAGTGAATAAACACTCATCATGAGAATAACCCGCTTAGCATGGAAGATACTGACTACCTCCTGTCGCTCTATGAACAATCCAGGCACACAAAAAAGGATATTTATTTGAAGTTTTTAGAGGTGGCACATGCAAATTTACTTAGGACGGCAGGGTAATACCGCATATAGGTAGGTATGGTGGACTCATCTGGAATAACTTGGGTTTCGGGGTTTTGATGCACAAGCAGAATTCCCAATTAGTACAGGCGAAGGCTAGCAATTAGGTTGAGAACCGGCCAGCTAGAGAGCGAAAACGGTCATGAACATGCATTATGCATAAGTAACATTGGATACTAGCATGAGTAGGATATGAACACCATGAACATAAATATCATAGAGGCTATGTTGGTTTTGATTCAACTACATGCATGAACATGTGCCAAGTCAAGCCACCCGAACATTCAGAGGAGGATACCATATCATCATACTACATCACAATTATTTTAACAAAATGTTGACATCCAAGATAAATCATTATCCACTCCTAGCTACTTAAGCATGGCATGAGAAACTATAATCTCTAAGGGTCATTGCAAACATGTTTGATCATAATGAGCTGAATCACGGATACTAGGTTAAACATATTTACAAAAACAGAACAAGTTGAGTTCAGACCCGTTTCTCTCTGCCACAGCCAGTTCATCAAATATCGTCATTATTGCCTTTCATTTGCACGACCAAACAATATGAAAATAATAATAGTGCAAGAGTGCCGTGGACTAAGCTGGAATCTGCAAACATTTATTCAAAAAGAAGAAAACAAGGTAATATGGGCTCTCTGTTAGATCAACAACAATGCATATGAGAGCCACTCAACATTTTCATCGTGGTCTTCTCCTCGGTATGACTCAATAAAAAGAAATTCAGAGAAACACACTGAAATATTTTTGGAGTTTTTGGTTTTCTGAAAGAAAGCAAATTTAAGAAAGGGAAAACAAAAACAAGAAAAACTATTTACACGGGAGGGCTCCCAACAAGCAAAAGAAGAACAAGGAAATCTTTTTGGGTTTTCTTTTTAAATACTACAGCTAATTATACTAGAAAGAAAAATAAAAAAGAAGCAGGAAATATTTTTGTATTTTCTCAAAGTTTTTAAACACACAAGAAGAAGGTGAGAAAATAAATCTAGCATGGATAATACAATGAAAAAGTGTGGACACTGACAACTGGAATGAAATGTGTGAACATGAAAGTAATGTCGGTGGAAATACGTACTCCCCCAAGCTTAGGCTTTTGGCCTAACTTGGTAATCACCACTCGAAGAAGCCATGGGGTCCTATGTTGAAGTGCTGGGGAGCGGGCACCTGAGGGTCCCATTGCTGAGGCTCCTCCTGTGCCGCAGCCAGGTTGTTCCGGTAGGTGACAATGTCCTTAGGCATAATCCTGTATCCGCCCCTGGCAATAGGATCAAACAAAGCAGGTGCAGGCAAAGGAATAACATCACGGGTAATCTCGCTGAATACCAAATTATATGGAACATCCATAGTGGTGTTCTCGCTATCAATAAACTGGTGGTGTGCCATAACCTGACGATCTAAATAAACCTTGGGCAAAGGATAATCATGCTGGCGTATCTGAATGTTAAAGTGACTCGCCAAGTGAGTAGCATAAATACCACCATGTATCTTACCCTTGGATCTGTTAATATGGAGGCGACGTGCCACAATAGCTCCCAAGCTATAAGTGTTGTCGCCGTAAAGTGCACGACGTAAAACAGCAAAGTCAGGCGCACTGAGTGCACCTACCTTCTCTCTAGCAAGAAAACACTTCGCAATGAATAGAGCTAAATAATGCACAGCAGGAAAGTGTAAGCTAGTGGCGGTGACACCTGACACCCCTCTCTCATCCCCCACTATCAGAGTACGGTAAAAACCATCAACCTCCATGGGCCTAGGCTCTACTAAACTACCATTAGAAGGGAGCAAGCATATGTTACAAAATTCAGTAAGCGGTATCTGATGGGGTTCGGCATATAAGTTAAACTGCACCTCAGTGGGATTATTTCTAACTAGGAAATAAAAACTTTGCACAAAGGAATTTGTGAGGAGATGATACTATTCACATTCAGCTGCGATGAAGTCGGTGAGGCTGGCATTAGCAACATATTGTGCAAACTCTTGAAGGATTCCGGCCCCTTCCATGAATGGGTTATGCGGCCATTCGCATGGCCATACCTCCGCCATTCTTCGGGTGCGGAGATCACTGTCAGATGACTCCCCAATAACACCCTTGGAGTTCTTCTTGGAAGCAAACTTCCTAAAGATACTCATCTTTTTCCTATGAGCAAAATTCTGAAATTTTTAGTTCACAAAATTTTTCTCAACAAAACTTCACAAGATTGATAGCAACTACTCATAGGGATGCATAGAGGCCATATCAAGCATTCAAACTACTTAGAACTCTAAGAATTTAACATGCAAGCTCATCTACAGCAGCACCAAGAGCAACTAATTATTCTAAATATAAACCACTAAAGCAAAAACTAATTGGACCAATGGAGGAGGCACATACCAAGCAACAATCCCCCGAAACAGTCTCGGAAACAGAGCTTCGAGCAAAGAGATCAAAATCCGCGGGTTTGAGATCAAGAACACGAGAGAGAGAGAGCAATGGTGAATTTTTTCTGGAGGTAGGTGATGATATGGGGTGAAAAGATAAGTGAGAGGGCCCACGTGGGGACCACAACCCACCAGGGCGCGCCTGGGGGTGCTGGCGCGCCCAGGTGGGTTGTGCCCACCTGGAGCACCTCCCTTTGATGTTATTTGCACTAAATATTCTTAAATATTCAGAAAAAAATCGTATTAAATTTTCAGAGCATTCTGAGAACTTTTATTTCTGGGTCAATTTTTTTATTGCACGAAAAACTCAGAAAACAGGCAAGGCATGGCATTTTATTTTATTTAACTAATACAAACAGAAAACAAAAAGTAGGGACAGAAGTTAGTGCTCACTGAATTCATCAACTTCATACCTCTCAAAAATGATTTATTAATAAGGTTGATCAAGTCTTATTAACAATCACTTCCGATTAGCATGAAACCGAAGAACTTTCGTAAAACACTAAGTTACCTCAATGGGGATATGAATGTCCCCAACAATAAGCATTTCATATTTCTTTTTGGTAGTAGGTAGAGGTAGTTGAAAACTTCCAATAGTGATTGTAGGAGATTTTTCAATAACATTAATACCATTCACTTGGAATTGTTTCTTCGGAAAGTGCACCATATGCTCATTACCATTGATATGAAATGTGACCTTGCTTTTATTGCAATCAATAACAGCCCCTGCAGTATTCAAGAAGGGCCTACCAAGGATAATCGATATGTTGTCGTCCTCGGGCATCTCAAGTATAACAAAGTCAGTTAAGATAGTAACATTAGCAACAACAATGGGCACATCCTCACAAATACCGATAGGTATGGCAGTTGATTTATCAGCCATTTGCAAAGATATTTTAGTAGGTGTGAGTTTATTCAAGTCAAGTCTTTTATAAAGAGAGAAAGGCATAACACTAACACCAGCTCCTAAATCACATAAAGCAGTTTTCACATAATTTCTTTTGATGGAGCAAGGTATAGTTGGTATTCCCGGATCTCCAAGTTTTTTAGGTACTCCATCCTTAAAAGTATAATTAGCAAGCATGGTGGATATTTTAGCTTCCGGTATTTTTCTCTTATTGGTGATGATGTCTTTCATGTACTTTGCATAAGGAGGCATTTTCAAGATATCAGTCAAGCGAGTACGCAAAAAGACTGGCCTTAGCATTTCAGCAAAGCGTTCAAATTCTTCATCATCTTTCTTTTTGGTTGACTTAGGTGGAAAGGGCATAGGTTTTTGAACCCAAGGTTCTCTTTCCCTACCATGTTTTCTAGCAACAAAGTCTCTTTTATCATATCTTTTATTCTTGGGTTGTGGGTTATCAAGATCAACTGCTGGTTCTATCTCAACATCATTATCTGGTTCTTTATTATTTGTTGGAGTGTCTTCATGAACCTCATCATTGTCTTTTTCATTATCATAAGGTGAGTGTTCACTAACAGATTGAGTTTCAGCATCAGAGATAGAGACTTCATTATCATTATCAGGAGGTTTTTCAACTTCAGGTTCACTAGAGGCATGCAAAGTCCTATCATTTTTCTTCTTCTTTTTCTTTTTAGAAGGACTAGGTACATCAGTGTCAACTCTTTGAGAGTCTTGTTCAATTATTTTTGGGTGTCCCTCAGGATAAAGTGGTTCCTGAGTCATTCTACCTCCTCTAGTCATTACTCTAACAGCATGATCATTGCTATTATTATTCATTTCATCAAGCAACTCTCTTTGAGATTTAGCAACTTGTTCTAATTGAGTTTGAACCATAGAAGCATGCTTTCCTACACCTCTAACATCATTTGAGATTCTAAATAACAAGTCACTCAAGCGAGCAATCATATCAGAATTGTATTTCAATTGTTTCATAACATTTGCATTGAAGTGATCTTGCTTTCTAATGTAATTATCAAACTCATAAAGGCATTGACTAGGATGTTTATTATAAGGAATATCACCTTCATCGAACTATAGTAAAGAATTTACCTCTACCACCTTAGGTGGTGGTGGTGGTGGTATTTCAAGCCCATGTATTTCTTCGATAGGTGATAAATTTTTAACATCCTCTGCTTTAATACCTTTTTCCTTCATAGATTTCTTTGCCTCTTGCATATCTTCAGGACTGAGATATAAGATACCCCTCTTCTTTGGAGTAGGTTTAAGTGGTGGTTCGGGAAGGATCCAATCATCATAATTTTTCAATATGTTATTCAATAATTCTTCAGCTAGTTCAACAGTTCGTTCCCTGAAAACACAACCAGCACAACTATCTAGGAAATCCCTAGAAGCATCGGTTAGTCCATTGTAGAAGATATCAAGTATTTCATTTTTCTTAAGAGGATGATTAGGCAAAGCATTAAGCAATTGGAGAAGCCTCCCCCAAGCTTGTGGGAGACTCTCTTCTTCAATTTGCGCAAATTTAAATATTTCTTGTAAGGTAGCTTGTTTCTTATGAGCAGGAAAATATTTTTCAGAGAAGTAATAAATCATATCCTGGGGACTACGCACACAACCAGGAGCAAGAGTATTATACCAAGCCTTAGCATCACCCTTTAATGAGAACGGAAATAATTTGAGAATATAATAATAGCGAATCTTCTCATCATGAGCAAAAAGGGTGGCTATATCATTCAACTTAGTAAGATGTGCCACAACAGTTTCAGTTTCATAAGCATGGAAAGGATCAGATTCAACCAAAGTAATTAACTCTGGGTCGACAGAGAATTCATAATCCTTATCATCAACAAAGATAGGTGAAGTAGCAAACTTAGGATCCATTTCATTCTAGCATTCAAAGTCTTTTCTTTATACTTGCATAATAATTTTTCCAGATCATCTCTATCCTTACAAGCAAGAATGTCTATAGTTGTCTCCTCATCCATAACATAACCTTCCGGTACCTTTGGCAATTCATATCTAGGAGAACTAGGTCTAATAGGTGTTTCAAGACTTTTAGTTTCAAGCTCTTCGTCAGTTTCAACAATTTCATCAGTTTCAGCATTCTCAAAAGCTTTAGTTCTAGCAAGTTGTTCATCAAGAAATTCACCTAGTGGCACATTATCATCAAGCAAGGTACTAGCATCATCATGAGTAGCATTCATAGCAGAAGTATCATCATCAATAACTTGCGAAATATCAGAATTGATAGCATGTGGTGGTGTTGCAAGTCTACTTATAACAGAAGGTGAATCTAAAGTGGAGCTGGATGGCAGTTCCTTACCTCCCCTCGTCTTAGAGGGAAAAATCTTAGTCTTAGCATCCTTCAGATTCTTCATAGTGATAATTTGATAATAATCCCAAGTGACTCAACAAATATAGCTATGCTCCCCGGCAACGGTGCCAGAAAAAGGTCTTGATAACCCACAAGTATAGGGGATCGCAACAGTTTTCGAGGGTAGAGTATTCAACCCAAATTTATTGATTCGACACAAGGGGAGCCAAAGAATATTTGCAAGTATTAGCAGCTGAGTTGTCAATTCAACCACACCTAGAGATTAATTATCAACAGCAAAGTGATCAGTAGCAAAGTAGTATGGTAGTTTTGATAGTAGTAGCGACAACAATAGTAACGGTAATAGTAATAGCAATGATTTTGTAGCAAGTGCAAGAGTAACAATAGCAGTTGTAACTTAGCAAGAACAATATGAGAGAAATTAGTAGGCATTGGATCGGTGAATTCGTTGGATGATATTCATCATATAACAGTCATAACCTAGGGCGATACAGCACTAGCTCCAGTTCATAAATATAACGTAGGCATGTATTCCGTAAATAGTCATACGTGCTTATGGAAAGAACTTGCATGGCATCTTTTATCCTACCCTCCCGTGGTAGCGGGGTCCATATGGAAACTAAGGGATATTAAGGCCTCCTTTTAATAGAGAACCAGAACAAAGCATTAACACATAGTGAATACATGAACTCCTCAAACTACGGTCATCACCGGGAAGTGTCCCGACTTCTGTCACTCCGGGGTTGCCGGATCATAACACGTAGTAGGTGACTATAACTTGCAAGATCGGATATAGAACATAGATATAATGGTGATAACATAAACGGTTCAGATTTGAAATCATGGCACCCGGGCCCAAAGTGACAAGCATTAAGCATGGCAAAGTCAGAGCAACATCAATCTCAGAACATAATGGATACTAGGGATCAAGTCCTAACAAAACTAACTCGATTACATGATGAATCTCATCCAACTCCTCACCGACCAGTGAGCCTACGAAGGAATTACTCACTCCCGATGGGGAGCATCATGGAATTGGCGATGGGGAAGGGTTGGTGATGACGAAGATCGAAGATCCCCCTCTCCGGAGCCCCAAACGGACTCCAGATCTGGCCTCCCGATGAAGAACAGGAGGTGGCGGCGGCTCCGTCTCGTGAAACGCAATAATTCTTTCTCCCTGATTTTTTTCTTCAAAAATATGGCTTTATAGCATCAGGGTTGGAGTCTGCGGGGCCACCAGGTGGGGACAACCCACCTGGGCGCGCCTGGAGGGGGGGCGCACCCTGGTGGGTTGTGCCCACCCAGGTGCCCCCCTCCTGTGGTTCTTGGCTCCAGAAATTCTCTTTTATTATATAAAAATCCTCGCGAAGTTTCGTTCCAATCCGAGAACTTTTATTTCCGCACAAAAACAACACCATGGTAGTTCTGCTGAAAACAGCGTCAGTCCGGGTTAGTTTCATTCAAATCGTGCAAATTAGAGTCCAAAACAAGAGGAAAAGCGTTAGGAAAAGTAGATACGACGGAGACGTATCAGGGTGCGGCTGCCCTCTCTCTACATCTCTATATATAGGGGGAAGGGAGGAGGAGGGGGCGCCCTAGATCCCATCTAGGGGAGCGGCGGCCACAGGGGATGGGAAACCCTAGATGGGTTTTGGCCCTCCCCTTAGGAGACTTGGCCCCCAAGCCAGGTGGAGGCAAAACCCTAGGGAGGCGCCCCCACCTCTTCTGGCAACATGGGATGGGGTGAGGGGGGCGCACAGCCCCTTAGTGGGCTGGTGTGCCCCCTCCCCTTGGCCCATGAGCCCCCCCCCCCCCAACACTTGCCGGGGCCCCCCGAAACCCCTTTCGGTCATGCTGGTCATCACCCAGTACCCCCGGAACAATTCCGGACTCCAATACCCTTTGTCCAATATATCAATCTTCACCTCCGGACCATTCTGGAGTTCATCATCATGTCCGGGATCTCATCCGGGACTCCGAATAACCTTCGGTAACCACCATAATGACTCAACTATACTTATATCGTCACCAAACGTTAAGTGTGTAGACCCTGCAGGTTCGAGAACTATGCAGACATGAATGAGACACCTCATGGTCAATAACCAATAGCGGGACCTGAATGTCCATATTGGTTCCTACATATTCTACGAAGATTTTATCAGTCGAACCTCGATGTCAAGGATTCAGCTAATCCCGTATGCAGTTCCCTTTGTCTATCGGTATGTCACTTGCCCGAGATTCAATCGTCGGTATCTCCATACCTAGTTCAATCTTGTTACCGGCAAGTCTCTTTACTCGTTCCGTAATACAAGATCCCGTGGCTAACTCATTAGTCACATTGCTTGCAAGCTTCTTGTGATGTTGTATTAGCGAGTGGGCCCTCAGATACTTCTCCGTCATACGGAGTGACAAATCCCAGTCTTGATTCATGCCAACTCAACAGACACCCTCGGAGATACCTGTAGAGCACCATTATAGTCACTCAGTTACGTTGCGACGTTTGGTACACACAAGGCACTCCTCCGGTATCAATGAGTTGCATGATCTCATGGTCATAGGAACATATACTTGACATGCAAAAAACGATAGCAATAAAGTAGACACGATCATATGCTACTTTATAGTTTGGGTCTTGTCCATCACATCATTCTCCTAATGATGTGATCCCGTTATCAAATGAAAACTCATGTCTATGGCTAGGAAACCATAGCCATCTTTGATCAACGAGCTAGTCTAATAGAGGCTCACTAGGGACACGTTGTTGTCTATGTATCCACACATGTATCTGAGTTTCCGATCAATACAATTCTAGCATGGATAATAAACTATTATCATGAACAGGGAAACATGGTAATAACCAATTTATTATTGCCTCTAGAGCATATTTCCAACAGGAACATATACTTGGCATGCAGAAGACGATAGCAATAAACTTGACACGATCATATGCTACGTTCATAGTTTGGGTCTTGTCCATCACATCATTCTCCTAATGATGTGATCCCGTTATCAAATGACAACTCATGTCTATGACTAGGAAACCATAGCCATCTCTGATCAACGAGATAGTCCGGTAGAGGCTTACTAGGGACATGTTGTTGTCTATGTATCCACACATGCATTTGAGTTTCCAATCAATACAATTATAGCATGGACAATAAATGATTATCATGAACAAGGAAATATAGTAATAACCACTTTATTATTGCCTCTATGGCATATTTCCAATAGCATGCAGTATAGCTAGGAGCTCAAGGAGCATTTGGCAGCGGAGAAGCAAATCATGGCCGCACGCGCGGATGAGGTCGCGATGACTGCCATTCGTGACGAACCCCAGATCTTGGAGAAGCACCTCGCCGTCGAGGCCACCATCGATGCCTCGCGCACTGACGCCGCGATGCGGTTGGCTGCTTTAAATGATAGTTCGTGGCGTTTTCTTGAGGCCACCATCGGTGCCTTCGATGAAGACTGCGAGGTGTTTTCTCAGCGTGCCGTGCTTACCTCAACTCGAGAGCCAGCAGGTTGGTGCCCGGAGCGGCTCAGGCAACTCACCACTACGACATGGGCACCCACGATGTGGAGGCCTCGCCCTCTTCCATGTCCAAGGAGCCAATCATCATCCCTCTTCCATGTCCAAGGAGCCAATCATCATCGATATCTCCGACGATGAGGAGTAGCTTGTCTTATTAGCTCACTATAAGGACCTATATTTAGTTTGCTAGCTACGCCGGTTAAGCATGCTCGGTTTACCCATTACATGTGCTGCTCCTGCCTTTCCTTAACAAATTCTAGTGAATTGTCCTATCTACTTTTACCATGCAATCTGTTGTTCTAGTGTATATGTTCTATATGTCGTGCAATGTGGTGCTCACTTATTAACTGTTTGGTTAATTAGTCGTCATGTTCAGTTAACTGTTTGGCTCAATTCTGCAAATGTGATGTTCAATTTTTCAGGGTGCAATTGTGACGCCCCCGACTCAATCATATACTAATCATACACGCAAACGTGTACGATCAAGATCAGGGACTCACGGGAAGATATCACAACACAACTCTAAACACAAATAAACGGAGATCCACAATATTACAGACCAGGGATCACGAGGATCCGAATACATAAGTTAGTCCTACAAATATTATCTGAGTATAGACATAGTTAGACAAGTTTTGCCTTAAGAAGGATAGCACAAACAATGACTCTAGATCGAAAGGCGTAGGCCTCCTGCCTGGGAGCCTCCGATCCTACTCCTGGCCGGCTGGCTCGATCCAGTAGTAAGTACCGTCTGGACCCTCCTGGTAGTAAGCTCCTGAGGTGGCATCTAGTTCCTGGGCTCCATCGTCTGTTGTATCACCAAGTAGGGGAATATAGGGAAAAAGAGGAAGCAAAGCAACCGTGAGTACTCATCCGAAGTACTCAGCAAGCAAGGATCTACACTACATATGCAACATTATCAAAGAGGAAAGGCTATATATGTGGACTGGGCTGCAGAAATGCCAGAATAGAGAGAAGGCCTAGTCGTATCGAAGACTAGCATCTTCAAACATCTTCACGAAGCCACCATCTTGCAGCGATAGAAGAGAGTAGAATAGCATTTTATTAAGCAAACATGTTAAAGTAAAGCCTAGAGATCCTTCCTCGACTCCGAGAAAGCGATCCCGAAGCTTCAATTAAGTAACAAGTATCCAGTTCAAGTAGTAGATCGGGATACACAAACTGAGCGTCCTTTACCGTAGGACCGGCTATCGATAGATTATTCATCCCTGCAGGGGTGCACTACTGTTACCCAACATGCTCAATCAACTCTGGTCGGACACACTTGCTGGGTAATGCCCGGCCTCGGAAGATCAACACGAAGCAGCGCCCTACCTAGGCTCAGCAAAGAGGTCAGCACACCGGACTAACCTATGCACCCAGAGGTCTTGGGCCATCGCCCTGGGCACCCTACGCGTTGCGAGACTGGCCGGGGTGCAGGCATGACACTGAACTTGTCAGTGAAGTATCCAGCCCATTCCCGACAATCAGCCCGCACGGTGAACCGTGACGTCTGAAGAGCTTTCGGGAGGAACGTACGACGTAGAGGGCACCATAAACCATAATCCCCCGTGGTGGTAGTGTGTATAGGGCACGTCGACCCACTCAGATCAAATACCCAAATCCAATTAGGCTCCTTTAGTAACACGCGGAGACAATCAGAGTTTCTGAAGCTCCGCCACAATACCACACTCGAGTGCCCTTCCGGCACACCCGACATCAAAGATCCCCTGCGGGTACCCATCAAGGTCGACCCGCCTGTAACAAAGGTCAAAGTAACCGTGTGGTCATAACATCAAGGGGGAAAACCGAGGAATCACCCTCGGTGGATTCCACTCGATGAAATCATCAGGGTGAATGTATGAGGCATCACCCTCGAGGTTCACACCGAGGGGTTGCACGACAGAGTCGTATCGGAAGTGGAGAAGGAGGAATCACCCTCGATGACCACGACCGAACAGCTACACTACAGAGTATTCATCAGGAGTGCGTTACGAGGTATCACCCTCGGCACTCGATAGTAACTATGCAGAGTCGTACAACTAAGGGGGTGAAGTGATGTGTCAGTCTCTGGTCGACGATCACATTGATCGAGTCATCGATGATCAAGTAGGGGCAACAAGGGTAAGGTGGTGGGGGTCACTGATGGTTCACTACCAACCTATACTAAGCAGTTTAACATAGGCTGGTAAGGTAGCAACAAATAGGTTACAAAAGCAGGCTATGCATCAGAATAGGAACAAACAGTAACAGTAGCAAAATCTAATGCAAGCAGGAGAAAATGGAATGGGCGATATCTGGATGCTCAAGGGGGGGGGGCCTTGCCTGGTTGCTCTGGCAAGAAAGAGGGGTCGTCAACGGGCTGCTAGTCTGTAGCGTAGTCGTACTCAGCTGCAACAGCGTCGGTCTCGACGTCTATCGAGAGAGAAGGAGGGGGAGAGAAACAATAAATTCACGGCAAAAATGCAAACAATATGCATGACATGCCTAAATGATATGCCGGGGTGTTCTACTGCCTAACTAAATGATTTAGTTAATTTAGGAATTTATCCGGATTTATTTAATTAAAGTTGGGCACTATTCATTTATTGAAATCGGTCTAAAAGTTCCATGTTCGTCTTGCTAGGGGCATCTGACAGGAATACGGAGGGCGTATTCAGATTCGTATCGAAATTCTGAGCAACTTTCATATATATAAATTATTTTCATCGGAGTTACGGATTATTTTATATGATTTTCTAAAGTTTTAATCATTTTCTGAATTTATTTAATCCATTTAATCCAACATTATCCAGAATAGTGTATGATGACGCAAGCATGACATCAGAGTGACGTCAGCAGGTCAACTGGTCGGTTGACCAGTCAAACCAGAGAGGTGGGTCTAGTGGGACCCACATGTCATTGACTGAGCTAACTAAACCGAGTTAGTTTAATCTAATTAAACTAATTAGCAGGTGGGGCCTACTGTTAGTGAGTGTTTAGTAATCTAATTAACTAACTAATTAATTAACTAATTATCTATTTATTTTAAACAGTTTAATGGAGTGGGGCCCGCATGTCATAGACACAGGGGCGGCCACGTCAGCGCTGACCGAGGTCAACGGAGCCCAGTGGGGCCCATCGGTCAGTGGCACGAGGGCGGCCAGGTCAGCGCCACGTCGGGGCCGGCCGAAGACGTGCCGGAGTTGGCTCCGGCGAGCCAAACGCGGCGGCACGGCTCGGGAGGTGCTCGGGTTTCGCGCACAGGGCATCTGAGGGGCTGCGGTTGGGCACGTTCGACGCGGCTCGACGTCGCGCGTCGAACGGTGGCGGTGCAAGGGGCTGCGGTGGACGGAGCTGAGCGCCACAAGCTCGCCGGCGATGAGGTGCTTCGGGTGATGCTCGGGTCAGTTGCTACGACGAGCAAACAGGCGAGGCAAAGCGCTAGGGAAGCTCTACGGGCTGCGGTGAGCAAGATGGGCACATGCCCGCGACCTTTTGGTCGCCGGAGCGACGCCAGCGACGAACTCCACGGCGGAGGGCTCGGGCGAGAAGGGGGCGGCAGCTACGGCTACGGAGAGAGAGCGAGGAGAGGAGGGATCGACGCGGCAGCTCACTAGCGTTGCAGGGAAGGCCCGGGGACGGCTCGAGGAAGGGAGACGGCGGTGAATCGTGGAGGTGTTCGTCAGCGGCCATTTGGGGAAGAAGGTGAGGCTGTCCAGCGATGCAGAGCTTCTCGGCCTCGACTCGTTGGCGCAGGCGACGTAGCAGAGCACGGCGGTGACGCTGGACTCGGCGGATCGGCGAGGCGGAGGCGGTGGCTACGCGGGCTATGGCGGTGCGGCCATGGCAGCGCTCAGGAGAGGTGGGAACGAGCGAGGGAGAGCGGGGGAAGAATGGCAGAGGCGTCCAGGGGAGGGGATGGCCTCGGCCTTATCCACCGGGAGCGCGGCGATGCGTTGTCGCGCAGCGAGCAGGGGGGCCAGGTGCGTGCGCGCTAGGTGCTCAACAGCGGCCGCGGTGAGCAGTGCGGGAGGTGGGGGAAGCGCGGGGTGGGATGTGCCGCGCTGTAGCAGCAGGCTCAAGTGCACAGTAGAGTTCTAGGCCTTTTTCCTTTTTCCTTTTTCTGTTTTCTTTTCTTTTCTGTTCTTGCAAATTGGTTGGCACCTAAAGGACTTTTGTAAAATGTGTGAGCTAGCCCATACATCACAGTGCCACATATCCTATCACCAAAAACTGGTTTGTGGTAAATACTATTCCATATTAATTTTGGATTAATAAAAAGGTTATTAAATATTGTTTTCAGCCACTGTTTGAGGTTGTTAGAGTTACTTATCCAATCTCAATAAAATTGGTTACAATTTTATCATTGCCTCTGACTTATTTGCTATTTAATGAACATTTTAGTTTCTGGTTTGAACAACTTTTATTTTCCACTTTGAATTTAATTGAAGTTTGAACTAGGAGTTTGAAATGCAATATGATGCAATGATGATTAGGCACTGATAAACTTGCTAACATGGCATTAACTAAGGTGATCACTGTTGTTAAGTACATGGGGTTTTACAATTCTCCTCATCTAACAAGAATTCTCGTCCCGAGAATTAAGAGGAAGACTGGAAGAAAGAGGGGTATTCTTCGCGAAGACGATCTTCGCGTTCCCAAGTGGCTTCATCTTCAGAATGATTCGACCACTGAACTTTCAGGAATTTGATTGACTTTTGACGAGTCCGGCGTTCAACTTGATCAAGAATACGGATGGGATATTCTGGATAAGACAGATCTTCCTGCAATTCAAGCATTTCATGATCCACAGCTCAAATATGATCCTTGAAGCAGCGACGAAGTTGGGATACATGAAAAACATCATGCACATGAGAAAGATTTGGTGGCAATTGCAATTGATATGCCACTTCTCCTCGACGGGCAAGAATACGGAACGGGCCAATGTAGCGAGGAGCTAACTTGCCTTTGATTCTGAACCAATGAGTGCCTTTCAACGGAGTGACGCGGAGGTAAGCTTGCTCGCTAGGTTGATAGACCATTTCCTTGTGCTTTCGGTCATAGTTGCTCTTCTGACGAGACTGAACAGTTTTCAAATGTTCACGGACGATGCGAACTTATTCTTCAGCTTGTTGAATAATGTCCGATCCGACGAGTGAGCGTTCCCCAGTTTCTGACCAACTCAGAGGGGTTCGACACTTACGTCCGTATAGAACTTCAAACGGTGCCATCTTCAGACTAGCTTGATAGCTACTGTTGTAAGAGAATTCGGCATACGGGAGAGATTCCTCCCATTTCTTACCGAAGGAGATGACGCAAGCTTGAAGCATATCTTCGAGCACCTGATTAACTCGTTCGACTTGACCCTATGACTGAGGGTGAAAAGCGGTGCTGAAAGACAGATGGGTTCCCATAGCTTCTTGGAAACTATTCCAGAATCTGGAGGTGAAGAGGCTGCCTCGATCAGAACTGATCTCCAACGGAACACCGTGGAGTAACACAATTCGGGAAACATACAAGTCTGCTAACTGACTAGCAGTGATTGTCTCCTTGACTGGCAGAAAGTGAGCAACCTTGGAGAATCGGTCAATGACAACAAAGATAGCATCATGACCCTTCTGAGATCTGGGAAAACCAGTAATGAAATCCATTTGGACCTTGTCCCATTTCCATTCAGGAATTTCAAGGGGTTGCAGAGTTCCAGCAGGCCTTTGATGTTCTGCCTTAATGCGGCGGCAAACGTCACACTCAGAAACATAACGAGCAATGTCTCGCTTCATATTAGGCCACCAGTATCTCTGACAAATGTCACGATACATCTTTGTGCTACCAGGATGAATTGACAGAGGAGTGTCATGAGCTTCTTTCATAACGTGTTCTCTCTCATCCTTGAATTTGGGTATGAAGAGACGGTGTTGGACGAATAGGATCCCATCATTATCAAGATGGAATTCCGACGGCTTTCCTCTTTCGAGGTATCGCTTAATCCTTTCAACTTCAGAGTCATACCGTTGCCTAGTCTTAATGATGTGCTCTAAATCTGGTTCAACAACCAGGGTATTGAGATAACCCTGTGGAACAATATGGAGGTTCAATTTGCGAAGCTCTTCATAAAGAACAGGTTGTGCTTCCTGAACCATAAGATTGTTGCAATAAGCCTTGCGACTCAAAGCATCGGCCATTACATTAGCTTTGCCAGGGGTGTATGAGATATTCATATCATAATCGGTAATTGTCTCGAGCCATCTTTGTTGACGAAGGTTCAGCTCTGGTTGAGTATATAGATACTTCAAACTTTGATGATCCGTGTATATCTCGCAACGGTTACCGAGAAGGTAATGTCGCCATAGCTTCAGAGCATAAATAACCGTAGAAAGTTTGAGATCATGCACTGGATAATTTTCTTCATGAGGACGCAATTGTCGAGAGGCATAAGCAATCACTTTGCGCTCTTGCATTAGGACACAGCCTAATCCTTGACGAGATGCATCACAATATATCATGAAATCCTTTTGGGAATCCGGGGGTGCTAGCACTGGGGCAGATGTCAACTTATCTTTTAGCGTCTGAAAGCTTTCTTGACATTTTTCTGTCCACTCAAATTTAACACCTTTGTGGAGCAGGTCAGTCAGTGGCTTTGCAATCTTGGAAAAGTTCTCAACGAATCGACGGCAATAACTAGCGAGTTCGAGAAAACTTCTGACTTGCTTAACGTTCTTCGGGGGAGTCCAATCAAGAATAGCCTGAATTCGTTCCGGGTTAACAGCAATGCCATTCTTGGAAATCACATGACCAAGATAGGTCACTTCAGGTAACCAGAATTCACACTTGGAGAATTTAGCATACAACTGATGTTCTCGTAGCTTCTCCAATACAAGCCGAAGATGTTCAACATGTTCTTCTTCATTCTTGGAATATATAAAGATATCATCTAAATAAACCACGACGAATTTGTCGAGATAATCCATGAAGATATAGTTAATCAACCGGGATAAAGTTGCTGGAGCATTGGTTAAGCCAAACGACATCACAGTGTACTCATAAGAGCCATATCGAGTAACAAAGGCAGTCTTCGGAATATCCTCTTCGCGAACATGGATCTGATGATAACCCAACCTCAAGTCGAGTTTCGAGAAGACAGAGGATCCGGCAAGCTGATCATAAAGATCATTGATCCGGGGCAGCGGGTATTTATTCTGGATTGTGGCTTGGTTAATGGGCCGGTAATCCTGAACCAATCGGTTAGTTCCATCCTTCTTCTTAACGAAGAGTGAAGGTGCTCCCCAAGTAGAGGAGCTGGGGCGGATGAAACCTTTCTTAAGTGACTTGTCGATTTCTTCCTTAAGCTCGAGAAGATGGTGCGGAGGCATCTTATAAGGACGCTTCGCAATAGGGGTAGTGCCAGGCTTCAAGTCAATGACAAACTCGACAGCTCTAACCGGGGTATCCCTGGAAGTTCTTCTGGAAAGACGTCCGGAAAATCTCGAACGACAGGAACGTTCTCGATTCCTTCGAAAGGTGAGGCGCTCAAAGCATTCAGGGCATATATCTGAGCTTCAGCATCCCGAGTAATTCGGGCGGTGTAGTTCACTATCTCATCGGAGGGGTGAAGAAGTTGGACAACTTTAGTGGCACAATTGATCGAAGCAATGTGAGCTTTCAACCAATCCATTCCGAGGATGAGGTCTATGTTGGAAGATTTCAAGACGATTGGTGAGGCAAGGAATTCCAACCCTTTAATTTCGACGGTAACGTCAGGTGCTATCACGTCAGCATGACAATGACCTCCGGGAGTTTTAACGACTAACGGAGTATGCATCTTCTCATACCGAATGCCATGCATGAATACAAATTTTCCAGAGAGGAATGAATGCGATGCTCCTGAATCAAATAAAACAGAAGCAGGTACTGAGTTAACGAGAAGGGTACCCATCACAGTAGCAGGTTGATCCTGGACTTCTTCAATATCAATGTTGTAAGCATGTCCACGACCATGAGCAGCAGACCCACTATTATAGTTGCGGGCCTGATTGTTGCCACGACCATTGCCACGACCAGTACGAGGAAAAGCCAACTGATTCTGAGTCTGGCGGCAGTCCTTAGCAAGGTGACCTGGTTTGCGGCACTTGAAGCACAGACCATCTTTAGGACGAAGAGGAGCATTGGGTTGAATAGCTTGAGCTCTTGGCTGCCTCAGTGGTGGAGGAGGCAGACGTGGTGCAGCATAGTTGTTCTTTGGCGCAGGGGCATTTGGACGGAACACGTTGTTGGGAATCCAGACTCGACGCTTCTGTGCTGAGCCCGAAGATGAGCCAGCATCACGATAGCGCTTCTGCGAGTCCTTATGCTTCATCTGAGCGGTCTCCACTAGAATAGCCTTGTTCACAAGAGTAGAAAAGTTGTTGAAGTCTTGAGCAGCAAGTGCAAGCTCGATGTCTGGGTGGAGTCCATTATGAAACTTCTCTTGTCTATGGGCATCCGTGGCGATGTCTTCCTCAGCATAGCGGGACAGGTCAAGGAATTCCCGCTGATAAGCTTCGACAGTCTTGTTGCCCTGAGTGAGGTTGCGGAACTGGGTTTTCATCCTGTCCATAATTCCCTGAGGAATATAACGAGCGCGGAAAGCAGCCTGGAACTTAGGCCAGGTAACTATTCTTCCAGCAGGCGGTGTACGCTTGTGTGTGTCCCACCATTGAGCAGCGGGGCCCTTTAAGAAAAAGGCCGCGAAGGTGACAAAGTTGGCAGGGGCGACATTAGCAGACTCCATCTCGTGAGTGATGTCGCGGAGCCAGTCATCAGCATCCAGTGGCTTGTGAGAGTTGCGGAACTGAGTGGGGTTGAGTCGCATAAACTCTATCAAAGTTATTGAAGCAGGGCTCTGGTTCTGGTTGTTCTGATGGGGAAACTGAACCATGATTCCGGTCATGAACTGACGGTTGAGCTCGAATTGTTGCATCATAGCTGCCATATAGTCTGGCGGTGGTGGGCATTCAGGGGCACGACCACGACCACGACCACCTGGTCTAACCATCCTGCTAAGTATCAACAGGGGGCAGTTTAGTAAAAGCAATTGCGAGTGTTTAGCGACAAGCATGATGTAACTCGACAACAATTAAGTAGTGTAACGATTACTTAACAGTAGTCAATTAAGACATACAGATCCATACACGGAGTCGGGTACATGCGGACAGCATAACGACGCAAATTTAAAAACTAGACATGCTAGGCGGCGCGCAGGCACACGGTAAGGAAGTACACAACGAGACATAGCAAAGGCTACATCAACATCGGGGAAAACCACCAAAACGGGGTAACTGCGAGTGCGGACGACAAATGTTCATCGCGGTAGGATCCTGCGCTCCATGTGCACTCTGATGCAGAACCCGGTCTTATCGAATGACAACTCGGAGTATAATACAACTCGGAGAGAAAGGTTAAACAAAACAATGGAAGGGGAAAATGATTATCAGACTAATCAGATCAATGACAGGGAAATCGCACAGATATCCAGCTCTCTGGGTGGACAAGATTTACGAGATCCTAAGTGTCGGCGTTAGTAAAATTTATTTAACCCGAATAGAAAAGAGATCAGAGTCCCAGAGTATAGATGAGGAATAAAATATCCTAATACCACCCAGTTGGTGACGTGGGCCCGTAAGCCACACAGCCAAGTTAGTAAATTAGTTTTTCGATGTCTAGACTCAACTTCGGCCAAGGAGTTGGAAAGGGGGCTTCCTACAGGCAGTCGGCTCTGATACCAACTTGTGACGCCCCCGACTCAATCGTACACTAATCATACACGCAAACGTGTACGATCAAGATCAGGGACTCACGGGAAGATATCACAACACAACTCTAAACACAAATAAACGGAGATCCACAATATTACAGACAAGGGATCACGAGGATCCGAATACATAAGTCAGTCATACAAATATTATCTGAGTACAGACATAGTTAGACAAGTTTTGCCTTAAGAAGGCTAGCACAAACAACGACTCTAGATCGAAAGGCGTAGGCCTCCTGCCTGGGAGCCTCCGATCCTACTCCTGGTCGGCTGGCTCGATCCAGTAGTAAGTACCATCTGGACCCTCCTGGTAGTAAGCTCCTGAGGTGGCATCTGGCTCCTGGGCTCCATCGTCTGTTGTATCACCAAGTAGGGGAATATAGGGAAAAAGAGGAAGCAAAGCAACCATGAGTACTCATCCGAAGTACTCAGCAAGCAAGGATCTACACTACATATGCAACATTATCAAAGAGGAAAGGCTATATATGTGGACTGGGCTGCAGAAATGCCAGAATAGAGAGAAGGCCTAGTCCTATCGAAGACTAGCATCTTTGAAAGTGCGTTATATCGACTAGAGGGGGGGTGAATAGGCGATTTTTACAAATTCGTCACTGAGGAATTTCAAGGTGAGGAAATTCCTAAGCGACAAACTACTTAGCAGCGGAATAAGTACTCAGATGCAAGCATAACAGAGCAGTAGCACAGTCATCATGATGAAATGAAAACAAGCACAGAGTACGAGTAGCGTAAACACAGGATAAGCAGGCAGAAGACAAACTGACTGAAGAAATTGAACTGAGGAAATTGAGAAAGTCTTCAGTCAAAGTCTTCAAACAGTAATGATCAAATACATAGCAAGTATGCGAGGAATTGAAAGGGGTTGAGGAAATAGAACCAGTAGCTCGGTGAAGACAATGATTTGGTAGACCAGTTCCAACTGTTGTGACAGTTGTACGTCTGGTTAGAGCGGCTAGGTATTTAAACCTGAGGACACACAGTCCTCACCGTATTCTCCTTGAGCTAAGGTCACACAGACCTCGCCCAATCACTCATGGTAAGTCTTCAGGTGACTTCCAAACCTTCACATACTCGGTCACTCGGCAATCCACAATTTCCTCTTGGATGCTCTAGACCATGACGCCTAACCGTCTGGAGGATGCACAGTCCTCAAAGGTAACAAGCGTCGGTTCCACACAGGAACAATCTCTTCAGTGATGCTCAATCACTTTGGGTTTGTAGGTGTTTGGGTTTTTGGGTTTTTCCTCACTTGATGATTTTCGCTCAAAGTCCTCGGAGGATGGGATGCTCTAAATGACAAGTGTCAATCTATCTCTCGGAGCAGCCAACCAGCTAGTGGTTGAAGGGGGCGGCTATTTATAGCCTAGGGAGCAGCCCGACATGATAAGACATAAATGCCCTTCAATGATATGACCGTTAGGTGGGTAGGATATTTGGACAGCTGGCGCGTAGCACAGCAACGGTCGGATATTTGAGTATCAAATTCCTCAGGGCTATCATGATCCTCACTTGTAGGCAATCCGCACTGGCGAATTCCTAACTCCTCAGTCAGAACAAATTCCTCAGAGAACAGAAGAACTTCGTCTCTGTCACTGAAGAACTTGACTAAACTGTATGAGATTTCCAATGGCTTCACTCGAAAGGATTGTGTAGGTGTAGGATTTTGAGTTGAGCATCACTTGGAAACTTTTCCTTAGTTTTACCTCGACCCCCTTTAACAGTACGGTGTTTCCTATGACTCAAGAAGAAGAAAATGAAACTACGAAAACAAAAGTCTTCACGCTTCATAATCCTCGCATGAATATCAAGTCTTCAGGGTCACACCAATTTCTTCACTTTCAAAGTCTTCAAGAAAACCAAAGTCTTCAGTTGAAGACATTCATTTTTAGGGGTCGACAATCATCGTAAATAACAAACTCCTCATAGACTTATAGACATGTGTACACTCACAAACTCATTAGTCCCTTAACCTATAAGTCTTCAATACACCAAAATCACTAAGGGGCACTAGATGCACTTACAATCTCCCCCTTTTTGGTGATTGATGACAATATAGGTTAAGTTTTCAACGGGGATAAACATATGAAGTGTAAATACTGATATTGAGGAATTTGTTTGCAAGATATAGAAGAACTCCCCCTGAAGATGTGCATATTTGAGGAATTTGCTTTGAAATAGCAAGTGCACATTGTTGAGTAATATCATGGAGATCTCCTCCTATATCTTGAAATTCATATACGCATTTAACATATGATATGAAGAATTTGAAATACATGATGAAATATGGTGTCTGACGAAATTCAGCATGCGTGCATTAAGGTACTTGAGGAAATAAGCATGCAGAAAGCAGTTCAAAAGTATCAGACCACCATAGGACTTAAGTTTACAACTCATCAGAGCAAACACCTCAGAAAAGCAAGAGTTGTAACTTAACAGAAATATAGCCCATATATAAGACCCGCTTGAAGACTAACTCAAATTTCTCCCCCTTTGTCATCAAATGACAAAAAGGGACGAAAAATGAGGACTAACGCCCCTGTAGAATATCATCATGATGTCGATGGAGGAGCGCCAGCATTGTTGGGGTCGTCTGTTGAGGTAGGGCCTGCCGCAGTGTCGTTCAAGTCTTCAGCTTCATCCGTCTCGCGCGATGAAGAATATGAACTGGCAACAAGCTGAGGAACTTTGACTTTCTTGAATTTCTTCGAAGGTGGCTGAGACCAGTCAAAGTCCTGTTGGAAGCCCATCTCCTTGAGTTCTTCAGCACTATGAAGATTAGACAGAATCGCCCAAGTGCGGTCAAAGACTTCATGCAAGTAGTAGTGATTCTTCTTCACAGTATTTTGAGTGACTGTCATGTTCTGAAGAATTGCACCAAACTGACGCTTGACCCACTTGTGATTTCGATCAACTTTCTGATGAAGACTAAGGAGAAGTTCACGATCAGTCATCACACGCGGAGCTGTGGTTTGAGGATTGTGTTCTGAAGCTTTGGCGGCAGAATCTTGAGTTGCAGAGTCATCATTGGTGGAATAGGAAGTAGCTTTGCGAAACTGTCCATCCAATGGACGAGTGCCTTCATCAATAACTGCAGCCTTGCCCTTCTCATCAGCTGAGGAAATAGTCCGTTTGAGGACTTCGATAGGGGGAAAATAGCTGAGATGATTTTGAAAGTCAGCCTTATAATGAATTGAAGACCTTGATCTGATGAACTTCATGATCTAGGGAGCATAAGGCTTCAACTCAAAAGGCGACAGAGCAGCATTGACCAAAGTCCTCATGAAGAAATCGTGGTAGTTGATAGGTATACCATGAATGATATTGAACAGTAGATTCTTCATGATGCCAACAACTTCTTCATCATCAGAGTTGTGGCCCTTGATTGGACTGAGGGTTTTGGTCAATATGCGATAAACTGTCCTTGGCACATAGAGCAATTCCTTGACGAGGAATTTGGTCCTTGGAGCTTGGCCTGGCTTCAAAGGCTTCATCAGCACTTGCATCAGATGATCAGACAGTTTAGGTTCAACATAGAGAAGCCTTGCACCTTCAGTGGGAGGACTGACTGGGACGGCATGAAGCAATTCAGAGGCCGGTGCTTTGAAATGAGTATTATCGGTCATCCAGTCCAATACCCATGAATTGACATCATCAACATTTCCAGTAATGTGCAGCGTGGCGAAGAATTGAAGTATGAGTTCTTCATTCCAATCGCAGATGTCGGTGCAGAAATTGAGCAACCCAGCGTCATGAAGAACACTGAGGACTAGGGTGAAGCAGGGCAGCGACTCCATATCTACATGAGGAATTTGCTCATGTTCAAAGATCTTATCCTTATCAAACAACAATGAGGAGTAGAAGTTCATCTGGCTTGCAGTCCAGAAGCGCTTGCGACGAAGTCGAGCAGAGTCATAGGGATTGTAGTCAGTGAAGAATATGTGCTCATTGAAGAAATCCTCAGCATTAAACTTCTGCTTCTTGGAGTGAGGGTTCTGTGGCTTGGGCTGAAGATTAACAGTTGAAGAATTTACAGCCTCTTGAGGTATAGCCACTGGAGCCACATGCTGAGGAATTTCAGCAGCAGCCTTGGCCTCCATTTCTTCAGACATATGTACATCAGCGCTAGTGACTGGAACTTCTTCAGGAATAGAATGAGGTGAAGCTTGACGTTCATCAGAGCCCGTATGAATTTCTTCAGTTGGCACAGGGGACTGAGGAACATGATGTAGAGGGGTTGTCAGAGGTGAATTGGGGTGATGACTTTCCCAAAAGTCATCATTTAGAATAGGTGTTGTAGACCCAATATCCACATCCTCATCTTCTTCAATTCCTTCGATGCCTGCCTCTTCAGCTGTGAACTGAGGCATGGGCGATGATACCAGTGGGGTTGAAGAGAAAGTATCCACTTCAATTTCTTCATCCATCTGCTCTGTCGAAGCAGCAGAAGGATCCTCTTCATCAGATTTACTTGGAATTTCATATTCCTCACCAAAGGGAATGATCTCCTTTGAGGGCATGCTTGATATTGGAATAGCATCAATTGGGTCTTCAGTTGAACTCGTCAAAGTCTTCAATTTCTTGGGAGCTGAAGACTCTGAGGGGGCAGATGCTTTCCTTTTCTTCACAGTTGCTCGCTCCGCAGCTTTGGTTTTCTTCGCTTCTGTTGCAGAAGGAAGGTTGATGCTTGTCATCGGTGCAGGAGGAGCAGAGGAAATTGGTTGAATTTCTTCAGGCACAACTGATGCAGTTGCCCTGGCTTGTTCAGATTCCTCAGGCACAGTAGCAGATGCTTCAACTGGCCTGGATTGCTCTTCAGGCGCAATATTGGAGGTTGCCCTGGCATTTTCTTCAGAGACTGGAATTTCTTCATCAGCTCTGGCGCTTTCATTTTCTTCAGCAGATGTTCCAGTCTGAGGAAATTTGGGTTGCGATGAAGCTGCAACACTTGGAGTAAATCCTTTTGCCATTCTGACGAATCTGACTTTGGCACCTAGCCAATCTGCACGGAATGCATGAAATTCATCACTGAGTGCTTTGATCTCAGCCTACATAGACACAAGTTCTTCAGGAGACATTTTCACAACATTGTTCTTCAGAAAATGCTCCTTCTTGTACTGAGCCTTCTTCACCTGCCTGGCCTTTTCAAATTTCCATTTCTCTTCATTCATGAAGGCCGTCAACATGTGACTTTGACCAGGAGTGAGGTTTAATTCAGGCAAAGGTGTATTTGGATCCTTGTGCCATAGATCGATGAATTCAAGGATCTTCCTTGGATCCAGCATGAGGGGCACAGCACTGCCTTTGGCTCTAGCGGCCCTTTGTTGTCGATCTCTGATGATCTCAGCTAATTCTTCATCATCAGCTTCGTCTTCGCTTGAGGAAACCTGAAAGGCGACCTGCTTCTTGTGAGGACTTGGCCTTGTGCCTCGTCCAGCAGTGGCCTTTTTCTTCAGCAAGGTCGGAGTTGTTGAAGACTGAGGTGGAGCTGAAGAACTTGCAGAGACTCCTGAAGCAATTGAGATTCCAGTGGTCCTTTGGCATGTGGCAAGATGCACAGGTGCTGAGGACATTGTAGAAGCAGCTGAGGATTTTGTAACTGAGGGAGTTGGAGCTGCTTTTGAGGAATTTGCTTGAGGAACAGGCCGTGAGGGCTTTGAAGAGCTTGGCCGTGAGGGCTTTGCAGCTGAGGAACTTGTCTTGACAGCTGATTTCTTCAGCATAGCCTTCTTAGGCTTGATAGCAGAGGCCTCAGCGGCGGCAGCAACAGAATCTTCATTGAATTTCTTCACTGCCTCTTTAGCCACTTTGGCCAGCTTAGCTTGACGCTTAGCCCACTCCTGAGGAAATTCCTCACCTCTTCTGATGCTAGTGGGATCAGCTTCTTGGCCAGGAGCCAATGGAGGTCTTGGACATGGAGGGTTAACAGCAAATTTCTTCATGTACTTGGGAGTGACATAGCGATATTCCCTCCATTCTCTTGCCCATCTCCTCTCAATCTTCTGAATGCGCACTTTGCGCTGATTTTTGCTCTCCTTGCCATGAGTTGCTTCATCAGGAGTACAATATTCATCATAGATGTCATCAGGGATCTCAAAAGCAGTATTTGTTTCTGGCCTCTTACCTCCCTTCTGAGGTCTTTTACCATCAGCCATTTTCTTCACTTGAGGATTTTGAACAATCGAATTTTCTGATGAGGTATGCAATTTTTCTTCAAGGAACGCTGCAAATGAGTTAAGTTGATGAGAACCTAGAGATTCAGCAGCGGACATGTGTACCTGTGAACAGAATATAGGTGCGAAGAGTTTTGGAGAGGTCATATGCGTTCTCAGAAGATTTTCAAAAGTATCAACTTTGAGGAAGATGACCAGGGGTGTCTTGAGGAATTTCACTAAGCATTTTGACTTAGGTTCCAGAGTTGTGTAGATTGAAAATCCACACAATTGAGGAATCTTGAAGAAAAACGTTGCTTAGAGAAACTGATCAAGGACAGAAGCAAGTTGGTGTTTAAGAACATGAAAGTTGAAGAATAAACACCTTTTGAAGATTTTGTGGAAATCATCAGAATCAACAAGGGTAGTAAAAATAAATTTTATTTACCCTTGACGAAGAACACGACGAACTGAGAGTAGCAGTGAAGATGTTCGTCCGTTCAGATCTTCCACGCCCTAACTTGGCGATGGAAAACAGCTACGGCGGCGGCGGAGTGAAGATTTCCGTGGCCGGCGTGAGTACGACGGCGACGAGGTCGAGGCAGTGAAGCTCTTCCTCACCGGCGACGATGGACTGTAGCGGCGGCGCTAGGTCTGAGAGCTTGAGCGAGGGAGTAAGATCGAGCGGGGTAAATGAGCTCTGAGGAGGGCGAGGGGTATTTATAGCCGAGGTGAAAAACCGCTCGTCCGAGGAAAATGGACGAACATGCCCCTGACCCTTCTCATCCTAGCGACATGTGTCACCCACGTACTGTGAAGTGGAGATCGTGTTAGATCGTGGGTGAATAGATAAATCTTGTCGAGGGATATGGAACGGTTTGAGCGGAAAAAGCCAAAAATTCAGATAAGAATATTTTAATGTTTTGTTCGCAAATTCTTCAGCTGTCAAGGACACAGTGAAGACTTTGAACGGGTTTCAAATAGAACGCACATGAAGAATTTGTGAACAGACTGGATTGAGTTTAGCATAGAGGGGGAACGGGTCCGATCACATTCACTTAGAAGGAAATCAACTTGAAGAATTAGCAATAAGTGAATGTTGTAGAGGACTGAAAACTCAAATATATATATAGTCAATGAAGAACACAGTCGGAAAGAGTGAAGACTTTGCAAAGTTGAAGAATTTGCACAATGATGAAAAACTCAAATTTTGAAGATTTTCAACTTTTTGTGGTGGCGTGACCCACCGTGTAAGAATGATGATTTCAAACACCGCGTATAATTGTCGTAGGGCTCTGAGAATCAAATTCTTCATTAATTTCTTCACACTTAGAGGGTTAGTCTTCATTGATTGAAGAAAAACGTTTCTTCGTGTGTTGCACATCTAAGTCATCAATTTGCATAAGTGTTAGGATGTGTGTCCTTTTCAAAGGACATTCGAAGATTCTAAGATATTTAGCTCACACCGCAATTTGCTAAATCTCTTCTCATCCAAGGGCTTTGTGAAGATATCCGCTAGCTGTTCTTCAGACTTCACGGGATCAATAGAGATGTCACCCTTCAACACATGATCTCGAAGAAAATGATGATGAATCTCGATGTGCTTTGTCTTCGAGTGCTGAACTGGGTTATGAGCAATTTTGATGGCACTCTCGTTGTCGCAGTAGAGAGGCACATTCTTCACATTGATGCCGTAGTCCTTGAGGGTTTGTTTCATCCATAGCAATTGAGCACAGCAAGAACCAGCAGCAATATACTCAGCTTCAGCAGTAGAGAGTGATACGCAGTTCTGCTTCTTCGAGGACCAACATACTAAGGATCGTCCGAGAAAATGGCATGTGCCTGATGTTGACTTGCGGTCCACACGATCACCAGCATAGTCAGAGTCAGAATATCCAATGAGATCAAAAGCCGAGCCCTTGGGATACCATAATCCAAGTGTTGGAGTGTGAGCTAGATATCGAAGAATATGTTTCACAGCCTTATGGTGTGATTCCTTCGGTGTAGCTTGAAAACGGGCACACATGCAAACACTAAGCATAATATCCGGCCTAGATGCACATAGGTACAATAAAGAGCCAATCATGGAGCGGTATACCTTTTGATCGAAGTCTATTCCATTTTCATCAGTGCATAGATGGCCATTTGTGGGCATAGGGATTTTGATGCCTCTGCATTCTTGCATACCGAATTTCCTCAGAACGTCCTTGAGGTATTTCTCTTGAGAAATGAAGATGCCATTGCGTTGTTGACGAATTTGAAGACCTAAGAAGAATTTCAATTCTCCCATCATGGACATTTGATATTCCTCACTCATCATGTAAGCAAATTCGTCACTGTAATGTTGGTTAGTACAGCCAAAGATAATATCATCAACATATATTTGGCACACGAATAATTCATCATCATATGTTTTGGTGAAAAGAGTTGGGTCGAGTGAACCGGGTTTGAAGCCTTTCTTCATGAGGAATTCCTTCAAAGTATCATACCACGCCCGAGGGGCCTGCTTGAGGCCATAGAGGGCCTTATTGAGTCTGAAGACTTTGTCTGGATGCTTAGGATCTTCAAAACCTGGGGGTTGAGCAACATATACTTCTTCCTCAAGATTACCATTGAGGAATGCACTTTTCACATCCATTTGATATAAGATGATATTATGATGGTTAGCATAAGCAAGCAATATGCGAATAGCCTCAAGTCTAGCAACAGGTGCAAAAGTTTCATCGAAATCAATTCCTTCAACCTGTGTGTAGCCTTGAGCCACAAGACGAGCCTTGTTCCTCACCACTAGGCCATTTTCATCTTGCTTGTTGCGGTAGATCCATTTGGTACCGATGATATTGTGCTTGCATGGGTCCGGTCGCTTGACAAGCTCCCATACATTGTTCAGCTTGAATTGATGTAATTCCTCTTGCATTGCTTGAATCCATTCAGGCTCCAGAAATGCCTCATCAACTTTGGTGGGCTCTGTGATGGACACGAAAGCAAAATGCCCACAAAAGTTAGATAAATGTGAAGCTTTTGAGCGAGTCAGAGGACCTGGTGCGTTGATGTCGTTGATGATTCTCTCAATCTGTACTTCATTTGCAACACGAGGATGAGCAGGTTGACGACTTTGATTTGGCTCAGTATTTTCTTCAGAGCCATTTTCTTTAGGTGCGCCAGCATGCTGTTCTTCATGTTCTGGAATGTTTTCTTCAGCAGATTCTTCAGTAGGAATGACATCCTCAGTAGCTTTGAACTTGATGGTTTCCTCAGGCGTCTTTTCATCTAGCACAGGAGGTAGGTGCTCTCTTTGCGAGCCGTTAGTTTCATCGAACCGCACATCTACAGTTTCAACAACCTTGTTGTGATAGGTGTTGAAGACCCTGTAGGTGTGCGAGTCCTTTCCGTAACCAAGCATAAAACCTTCATGTGCTTTCGGTGCAAATTTAGAATTGTGATGAGGATCTCTAATCCAGCATTTAGCACCGAAGACTTTGAAATAACTCACAGTGGGTTTCTTGTCAGTGAGGAGTTCATATGAGGTCTTCTTGAAGAATTTGTGGAGATATACCCTGTTGATGATGTGGCATGCAGTATCGATTGCCTCAGGCCAGAAGTGACGAGGTGTCTTGTATTCATCAAGCATGGTGCGAGCCATCTCAACAAGAGTCCTGTTCTTGCGCTCCACAATGCCATTCTGCTGAGGAGTGTATGGGGCAGATAGCTCATGAGTAATACCAAGTTCATCGAGATAGTCATCAAGACCAGTATTCTTGAACTCGGTCCCATTGTCACTACGTATATGCTTGATCTTCACACCGAAATTCGTCGAAGCCCTTGAGGAAAATCGTCTGAAGACTTCCTGCACTTCAGTTTTGTAAGTAATGACATGCACCCATGTGTAACGAGAATAGTCATCAACAATGACAAAGCCATATAGAGATGCTGCATTTGTTAGTGTGCCATAATGAGTAGGGCCAAAGAGATCCATATGAAGCAATTCAAAAGGACGAGAAGTAGTCAAGATAGTCTTCGAGGGGTGCTTGGCTCTGGTCATTTTTCCAGCCTCACAAGCCCCACAAAGATGATCTTTGAGGAATTTGACACCCTCGATGCCAATGACGTGCTTTTTCTTCACGAGCGTGTGTAAGTTCCTCATGCCAGCATGACCCAGTCGTCGATGCCATAGCCAGCCTTCTGAAGCTTTAGCAAGTAGACAAGTGGCAGGCTGTGGTCCTGTAGAGAAATCAACAATATACAAGTCTCCTCTCCTAAAGCCTTCCAAGACTTTGGAATTGTCAGATTCCATGAGTACTAAGCAACGATATTTGCCAAAGACAACAACCATATCAAGATCACAAAGCATTGAGACAGACATGAGGTTGAATCCGAGGGACTCGACAAGCATGACTTTATCCATGTGTCGATCCTTTGAGATTGCAACCCTACCTAGACCCAATACCTTGCTTTTGCCTTTGTCAGCGTAGGTGATATGCTTCAAGTCTGATGGAGATAAAGGAGTGTTCATCAGTAAGCTCTTGTCACCGGTCATGTGATTTGTACATCCACTATCGAGGACCCACTCAGTAGCTTTGGGTAAATCATCCTGCAGATGAATTAGTGCATCTTACGAACTCATATACTTCAGAGTGAAGAATATGACATCAAATTCATCAGACATATTTCATCAATTAAAGCAACATATGTATATATATAGCAATGTGAGGACGTGAGAAATGAATAAATCATTTCTTCATGATTAGCTTGCGTCCTTTCAAGCATTTCAGGTCTCCAGCAAATTCTTCAGACGATTTAGTTCGTCTGGAGACCTGACCCTACATAAGAGATTAGTTCTTTTTCTTCACCACCCACATCTGGAGGGGTGGCAAAGAGTTCATCATTCTGCGAGCTCCATAAGAGAAAGGTGGCATTGAAGCCAGAGTGCTTCGTTTCACAGGAGAGGGATTAGCATAGACATATGAGTAAGCAGAGAAATTCTTCGAGGACTTATGGATATAATGATTTGAAGAATAATGCACATAATCAGAACTCTTAGATTTTCCCTGCGAAACAGAAGCGTTAGCATGGTGATGATCATGTGAGGACTTGGATCCATGTGAGGAATTTGATCCATAAGAGGACTTGGATCCATATGAAGACTTTGGTCCATATGAAGAATTTGATCTGGGGTTCTTATTCTTCACAGGTGGTGTCATGAGGACATTCACCTGAAGACTTTCAAGGCACCTTTTGGGAACCCAGATTTTCTTCATAGGGGGACCATTCCTGCAGTTAGATCCAACATATCTAGCAAATACCTCACCATTCTGATTTTTGAACAGTTTATAGTTGGAGTCAAATGACTCATCAGATGAATATGAGGATTCACAAGTAAAGCCAGATAAAGTGGATGGATCTACGGGAGGTCCCTTCGCAACAACCCATGAGGTTTTGGGATACTGCTCAGGTTTCCAGTAGGTTCCATCAGCATTGAGTTTTCTCTCAAAGGCAATACCCTCTTTCCTAGGGTTCCTGTTCAAGATCTGCTTTTTGAGCACATCACAAAGAGTCTGATGCCCTTTGAGGCTTTTGTACATGCCTGTCACATACAATTCCTTCAACCCTGCATTTTCGTCAGTGATACTAGTGGTATCTTCAGATGAGGAATTTGTGACCACAGAGATAGTTGAAGAATTTGCAGCAATAGAAGCATTTGAACATTCAGGTGGAGAATTAGCAGTTTCACGTTCAATGCATTTCAAGCATGGTGGAATAAATTCTTCCTGAGCGGAACTGATCTGTTGAGCAAGCAAAGAATCATTTTCCTTCTGAAGATCTTCATGACTCACCCTTAGCTTCTCAAGATCTTGCTTTCTTTGAAGAAATTCATAAGAAAGCTTGTCATGATCGGCTAAGAGAGTTTCATGACGACCTTGAAGGGTGTCAAACTTAGACTGTAGTTGCTGAAGATTATCAGTCAGTGTTTGAGTTCGATCCATTTCCTCACCTAACAGATCATCGCTTTTGTCTAGCATATTTTGAACCTTTTCCAAAGCCTTTTGTTGTTTAACAGCAATATTAGCAAGTTTGGAATAGCTGGGTTTGAGGTTATCATCAGATTCATCCTCACTTGATTCAGAGGAGGGATATTTGAATACCTTTGCACCTTTTGCCATGAAGCAATAGGTGGGAGCATAGTCATCGTTGCCGTCATCAGCAGTGTTGGGGAAGCCATTTTCCTCAGTGTTGAAGATGGACTTGCTAACATAAGCAGTAGCGAGGGCTAGGCTCGCCACACTAGAGTCTGACTCCTCAGATGCCTCCTCTTCCTCATGTTCCTCAGATTCAGCTTCAGAGTCCATTTCCTTGCCAATGAATGCCCAAGCTTTCTTGGAGCTGCTCTTCTTGTGAGATGAAGACTTTGAAGATTTTGACGATGAGGACTTTGAAGATTTCTTCTTCTTCTTAGAGTCATCTGAACTATCATCCTTGTATTTCTTCTTCTTTGATTCCTTCTCCGACTGAGGACAATCAGTAATGTAGTGACCAGGTTTCTTGCATTTATGGCAAGTTCTCTTCTTGTAGTCACGGGATGAGGAATCTGATTTCATGTCATCACCTCTTGAGGATTTTCCAAATCGGCCACGTCTAGAGAACTTCTGGAATTTCCTCACGAGCATTGCTAGCTCCTGACTCAGTTCTTCAGGATCACCAAGGCTGCTACCAGAATCTTCATCTTCAGATTCAGAGACTGCCTTGGCTTTCAGTGCATGAGATCTACCATAGCTCGGTCCGTAGAGATCTCTCTTCTCAGCTAGTTGGAATTCATGAGTATTTAGCCTCTCGAGGATATCAGCAGGATCAAGTGACTTGTAGTCTCCACGTTCTTGAATCATCAGTGCTAGTGTATCGAATGAAGAATCGAGTGACCTCAGCAATTTCTTCACCACCTCATGGTCGGTGATGTCAGTGGCACCCAGTGCTTGAAGCTCGTTTGAAATGTCAGTGAGGCGATCAAAGGTTTGCTGAACATTTTCGTTGTCGAGTCTTTTGAAGCGGTTGAAGAGATTGCGAAGAACGTCAACTCGAGAGTCACGTTGAGTTGAGACTCCTTCGTTGACCTTGGACAGCCTATCCCAGATAAGCTTAGCTGACTCCAAAGCACTCACTCTGCCATACTGCCCTTTGCTCAGATGGCCACATATGATATTCTTCGCTTGAGAGTCGAGTTGCTTGAATCTCTTCACATCAGCAGCGTTTACGGAAGGAGTGACAGAGGGAACACCATTTTCCACAACATACCAGAGATCGTTGTCAATTGCCTCAAGATGCATGCGCATCTTGTTCTTCCAGTAGGGGTAGTCCGTCCCATCGAAGGTAGGACACCCAGCTGAGACCTTGATCATGCCTGCAGTCGACATAACTAAAACTCCAGGTGGTTAAACCAAAATCACACAGAACAAGGGAGTACCTTGCTCTGATACCAATTGAAAGTGCGTTATATCGACTAGAGGGGGGGTGAATAGGCGATTTTTACAAATTCGTCACTGAGGAATTTCAAGGTGAGGAAATTCCTAAGCAACGAACTACTTAGCAGCGGAATAAGTACTCAGATGCAAGCATAACAGAGCAGTAGCACAGTCATCATGATGAAATGAAAACAAGCACAGAGTACGAGTAGCGTAAACACAGGATAAGCAGGCTGAAGACAAACTGACTGAAGAAATTGAACTGAGGAAATTGAGAAAGTCTTCAGTCAAAGTCTTCAAACAGTAATGATCAAATACATAGCAAGTATGCGAGGAAATGAAAGGGTTGAGGAAATAGAACCAGTAGCTCGGTGAAGACAATGATTTGGTAGACCAGTTCCAACTGTTGTGACAGTTGTACGTCTGGTTAGAGCGGCTAGGTATTTAAACCTGAGGACACACAGTCCTCACCGTATTCTCCTTGAGCTAAGGTCACACAGACCTCGCCCAATCACTCGTGGTAAGTCTTCAGGTGACTTCCAAACCTTCACATACTCGGTCACTCGGCAATCCACAATTTCCTCTTGGATGCTCTAGACCATGACGCCTAACCGTCTGGAGGATGCACAGTCCTCAAAGGTAACAAGCGTCGGTTCCACACAGGAACAATCTCTTCAGTGATGCTCAATCACTTTGGGTTTGTAGGTGTTTGGGTTTTTGGGTTTTTCCTCACTTGATGATTTTCGCTCAAAGTCCTCGGAGGATGGGATGCTCTAAATGACAAGTGTCAATCTATCTCTCGGAGCAGCCAACCAGCTAGTGGTTGAAGGGGGCGGCTATTTATAGCCTAGGGAGCAGCCCGACATGATAAGACATAAATGCCCTTCAATGATATGACCGTTAGGTGGGTAGGATATTTGGACAGCTGGCGCGTAGCACAGCAACGGTCGGATATTTGAGTATCAAATTCCTCAGGGCTATCATGATCCTCACTTGTAGGCAATCCGCACTGGCGAATTCCTAACTCCTCAGTCAGAACAAATTCCTCAGAGAACAGAAGAACTTCGTCTCTGTCACTGAAGAACTTGACTAAACTGTATGAGATTTCCAATGGCTTCACTCGAAAGGATTGGGTAGGTGTAGGATTTTGAGTTGAGCATCACTTGGAAACTTTTCCTTAGTTTTACCTCGACCCCCTTTAACAGTACAGTGTTTCCTATGACTCAAGAAGAAGAAAATGAAACTATGAAAAAAAAAGTCTTCACGCTTCATAATCCTCGCATGAATATCAAGTCTTCAGGGTCACACCAATTTCTTTACTTTCAAAGTCTTCAGTTGAAGACATTCATTTTTAGGGGTCGACAATCATCGTAAATAACAAACTCCTCATAGACTTATAGACCTGTGTACACTCACAAACTCATTAGTCCCTTAACCTATAAGTCTTCAATACACCAAAATCACTAAGGGGCACTAGATGCACTTACAATCTTCAAACATCTTCACGAAGCCACCATCTTGCAGTAATAGAAGAGAGTAGAATAGCATTTTATTAAGCAAACATGTTGAAGTAAAGCCTAGAGATCTTTCCTCGACTCCCTGCGAGAAAGCGATCCCGAAGCTTCAATTAAGTAACAAGTATCCAGTTCAAGTAGTAGATTAGGATACACAAACTGAGTGTCCTTTACCGTAGGACCAGCTATCGATAGATTATTCATCCCTGCGGGGGTGCACTACTGTTACCTAACACGCTCGATCAACTCTGGTCGGACACACTTACTGGGTAATGCCCGGCCTCGAAAGATCAACACGAAGCAGCGCCCTACCTAGGCTCAGCAGAGAGGTCAGCACGCCAGACTAACCTATGCACCCAGAGGTCTTGGGCCATCGCCCTGGGCACCCTGCACGTTGCGAGACTGGCCGGGGTGCAGGCACGCCACTGAACTCGTCAGTGAAGTATCCAGCCCATTCCCGACAATCAGCCCACACGGTGAACCGTGACGTCTGAAGAGCTTTCGGGAGGAACGTATGACGTAGAGGGCCCCATAAACCATAATCCCGCATGGTGGTAGTGCGTATAGGGCACGTCGACCCACTCAGATCAAATACCCAAATCCAATTAGGCTCCTTTAGTAACACGCGGAGACAATCAGAGTTTCTGAAGCTCCGCCACAATACCACACTCGAGTGCCCTTCCGGCACACCCGACATGAAAGATCCCCTACGGGTACCCATCAGGGTCGACCAGCCTGTAACAAAGGTCAAAGTAACCGTGTGGTCATAACATCAAGGGGGAAACCCGAGGAATCACCCTCGGTGGATTCCACTCGATGAAATCATCAGGGTGAACGTATGAGGCATCACCCTCGAGGTTCACATTGAGGGGTTGCACGACAGAGTCATATCGGAAGTGGAGAAGGAGGAATCACCCTCGATGACCACGACCGAACAGCTACACTACAGAGTATTCATCAGGAGTGCATTACGAGGTATCACCCTCGGCACTCGATAGTAACTATGCAGAGTCGTACAACTAAGGGGGTGAAGTGATGTGTCGGTCTCTGGTCGACGATCACATTGATCGAGCCATCGATGATCAAGCAGGGGCAACAAGGGTAAGGTGGTGGGGGTCACTGATGGTTCACTACCAACCTATACTAAGCAGTTTAACATAGGCAGGTAAGGTAGCAACAAACAGGTTACAAAAGCAGGCTATGCATCAGAATAGGAACAAACAGTAACAGTAGCAAAATCTAATGCAAGCAGGAGAAATGGAATGGGCGATATCTGGATGCTCAAGGGGGGGCTTGCCTGGTTGCTCTGGCAAGAAAGAGGGGTCGTCAACGGGCTGCTCGTCTGTAGCGTAGTCGTACTCAGCTGCAACGACGTCGGTCTCGGCGTCTATCGAGAGAGAAGGAGGGGGAGAGAAACAATAAATTCACAAAAAAATGCAAACAATATGCATGACATGCCTAAATGATATGCCGGGGTGTTCTACTGCCTAACTAAATGATTTAGTTAAATTAGGAATTTATCCGGATTTATTTAATTAAAGTTGGGCACTATTCATTTATTGAAATTGGTCTAAAAGTTCCATGTTCATCTAGCTAGGGGCATCTGACAGGAATACGGAGGGCGTATTCAGATTCGTATCGAAATTCTGAGCAACTTTCATATATATAAATTATTTTCATCGGAGTTACGGATTATTTTATATGATTTTCTAAAGTTTTAATTATTTTCTGAATTTATTTAATCCATTTAATCCAACATTATCCAGAATAGTGTATGATGATGCAAGCATGACATCAGAGTGACATCAGCAGGTCAACTGGTCGGTTGACCAGTCAAACCAGACATGTGGGTCCAGTGGGACCCACATGTCACTGACTGAGCTAACTAAACAGAGTTAGTTTAATCTAATTAAACTAATTAGCAGGTGGGGCCTACTGTCAGTGAGTGTTTAGTAATCTAATTAACTAACTAATTAATTAACTAATTATCTATTTATTTTAAACAGTTTAATGGAGTGGGGCCCGCATGTCATAGACACAGGGGCGGCCACGTCAGCGCTGATCGAGGTCAACGGGGCCCAGTGGGGCCCATCGGTCAGTGGCACGAGTGCGGCCAGGTCAGCGCCACGTCAGGGCCGGCCGGAGACGCGCCGGAGTTGGCTCCGGCGAGCCAAACGCGGCGGCGCGGCTCGGGAGGTGCTCGGGTTTCGTGCACAGGGCGTCTGCGGGGCTGCGATGGGGCGCGTTCGACGCGGCTCGACGTTGCGCGTCGAACGGTGGCGGTGCAAGGGGCTACGGTGGACGGAGCTGAGCGCCACGAGCTCGCCGACGGCGAGGTGCTTCGGGTGATGCTCGGGTCAGTTGCTACGGCGAGCAAACGGGCGAGGCAAAGCGCTAGGGAAGCTCTACGGGCTGCGGCGAGCAAGATGGGCACATGCCCACGACCTTTTGGTCGCCGGAATGACGCCGGTGATGAACTCCGCGGCGGAGGGCTTGGGCGAAAAGGGGGCGGCAGCTACGGCTACAAAGAGAGAGTGAGGCGAGGAGGGATCGACGCGGCAGCTCACTAGCATTGCAGGGAAGTCTCGAGGAAGGGCGACGGCGGCGAATCGTGGAGGCGTTCGTCGGCGGCCATAGGAGAAGAAGGTGACGCAGTCCGGCGATGCAGAGCTTCTCGGCCTCGGCTCGTTGGCGCAGGCGACGTAGCAGAGCACGGCGGTGACGCTGGACTCGGCGGATCGGCGAGGCGGAGGCTACGCGGGCTACGGCGGCGCGGCCATGGCAACGCTCGGGAGAGGTGGGAACGAGCGAGGGAGAGCGGGGGAAGAATGGCAGAGGCGTCCAGGGGAGGGGATGGCCTCGGCCTTATCCACCGCGAGCGCGGCGACGCATTGTCGCGCGGCGAGCAGGGGGGCCGGGTGCGTGCGCGCAAGGTGCTCGACAGCGGCCGCGGTGAGCAGTGCGGGAGGTGGGGGAAAGCACGGGCTGGGCTGGGCCGCGCTGTAGCAGCAGGCTCAAGTGCACAGTAGAGTTCTAGGCCTTTTTCATTTTTCCTTTTTCTATTTTCTTTTCTTTTCTGTTCTTGCAAATTGGTTGGCACCTAAAGGACTTTTGTAAAATGTGTGAGCTAGCCCATACATCACAGTGCAACATATCCTATCACCAAAAACTGGTTTGGGGTAAATACTATTCCATATTAATTTTGGATTAATAAAATGGTTATTAAATATTGTTTTCATCCACTGTTTGAGGTTGTTAGAGTTACTTATCCAATCTCAATAAAATTGGTTACAATTTTATCATTGCCTCTGACTTATTTGCCATTTAATGAACATTTTAGTTTCTGGTTTGAACAATTTTATTTTCCACTTTGAATTTAATTGAAGTTTGAACTAGGAGTTTGAAATGCAATATGGTGCAATGATGATTAGGCACTGATAAACTTGCTGACATGGCATTAACTAAGGTGATCACTATTATTAAGTACATGGGGTGTTACAGCAATTTTGTATTGTCTTCCATGTGAGAAATAAATCGAATTTATCTGTTCAAAATACATGAGAAACAAATACAATTGTCATATTTCCAAGTTGTCAAGCATGCTTGGTTTGGTTAAGTGTCTGATCTTTTAGTATGTTATATATTGTGCAATGTGGTGCTCAGTTAACGTTTGGTTCATTTGTTGTGGTGTTTAGTTAACTGTTTGGTTCAATTCTGCAATGCAATGTTCAATTATTGTGGGTGCATTTTGTTATCGTATACCATGTGAGAAATAAATCGAATTTGGCTTTACTAAATACATGAGAAACAAATACAATTGCTATATTTCCAAGTTGTTAAGCATGCTTGGTTTGGTTAACTGTCTGATCTTCTATTAGGAGTATGTTATATTGTGCAATGTGGTGCTTAGTTAATATTTGGTTTATTTGTTGTGGTGTTTAGTTAACTACTTGGTTCAATTCTGCAATGCGATGTCCAATTGTCGTTGGTAGAATTTTGTATTGTTGTGCATGTGAGGAATAAATCGAATTTGGCTGCACTTAATACATGAGAAACATATACAATTGCTATATTTCCTAGTTCTTAATCATGCTTGATTTGGATAAATGGGTTTTCCATGTGGCTCGAATTAATCTGATGAATCTGCAATGTGCTTATTTTTCATCAACATATTTTACTGATAGCATGCGAACCCTCACTTAACTTGATCACTAACTACCTTATATGTGTTGCAGGGAAACAATGGGAAGCACTGAGGTTTACAATCGAGGTTTGCACATGCATGGTCCTTTGTCTAATAGCACATTATTGTGCAATTGCAGGAACCATTCTAATATTTAGGTTTTTAACAATTTGGTCTTGCACATGTAGGTCCTGCTGTCAGAGGTCTTGACCCATTGTTCGACCATTTTTGCATATGGAGAAATGAGTTGTCCATGAATATCAGTCAAGTCAAGAAACTAAGAAAGATTGTTAGGATAAAGAAATTAGCGACAAAAAACAATAAGATCTTTGTCTGCACAATGAAGAAGACATCCGTTCACTACAGGATGGTACTAACTATTATACCTTGGCTTTTTTATTCCTTTGCCCCATTTCCAATATAGAGAAGATATTTATGCACATCCTTGTTTTCAGGCCTTTCCAACGCAGTTCACTGATGATTACCTCTCAAACCACCTGTATGGCCAGGAGGCGAGGAAGGTATTCATACAACACCCACGGTTCAATATTGAAGTGTTCCTGAAGAGGACGAAGGATGGACGGTCAATCATCCACATGCACTGGCCTAAAGTTGCAAAGACCTTCAATATCAATGAAGGCTCAATATTCGCCTTCCGCTTCAGCAGTTTTTCAGATGAGATTCATCTGTCTATGTACCATCTATGATGCTAATTTCGAAAGGTTATAGATATTGCATGTGAAACTTGGTGCTGGTGAAGTTGTGTAATGGGATAGCTGAGTGCTGAAGCTATATCATGTTGTACTCTGATGTATTTCAATTATGAAATCCTGCTTCCTTAATACGAAAATGGAATATATTGTGTGCTTAATATGAAATGACAATTAGATTAATAAATGGATTATTAATAATAGGATAATTAGCCTACTAATTGGGTTTTTCTATTGCAAACGGTTATTGAGAAAACACCGTGGGCAATGACCTCAGACAACGCACACTGTTTCTAGGAATAAAACGTGTTGGATCAATGAACAATCACACACGACTTCCTCTTGAAAACTGTTTGCGTTAGGCCACCTTGCGCAAACGTTTACCACATAAAAAGTGTGTGTGATGGACAGTCTATGCCACATAATTTCTTCTATGCACCGTGTGTGATGCATTCAATAACGCAAACGATAAAATTGTTAATATCGTCTGCAATGACAACGCTATCACAAACGGTTTAATGGTGAAAATTGTGTGTGATGTACCTGCGAACGGAAACATTTTCCTTGGAGTGACTGTGTGGGATGTATATACGAACGGAAACGTACTTCTTGGATTGAATGTGTGGGATGTACATACTAACGGAAACATATTCCTTGGATTGACTATGTGGAATGTACATATGAACAGAAACGTTTAACCGGGACTGACTGTGTGGGATGTACTTACGACTGGAAACGATTTGGCCTGTATAATTGTATTTTTTTAGCACAACTATACGTATAATCATATTTGATCGCTCGCCCATCGCACACGACCTCATTTTGTCGAGCGTGTGTGGCCGAAGGGCCTATCCCCGACGGTTTCTGGGTCGTGTGGGAAGGACCCCCCTATCGCACACACTCACTGGACGACGGTTCAAAATGCCGTCGCGGAAAGGGGTTAAGAACTGTTTGTATAGCACCTCGCTGTACCAGTGTAGGGTTTGAGAGGAGATGGTGTTGTTGAAGGTGTTGATGGAGATTGCCCTCCCAAAGATGAGAGGGTTGTTAGTGATGACGATGGTTCCGATTTCCCCCTCTGGGAGGGAAGTTCCCCCGGCGAAATCGCTCCGCCGGAGGGCAAAAGTGCTCCTACCCAAGTTCCGCCTCGAGACGGCGGCGCTTCGTCCCGAAAGTCCCCCCTGATTTTTTTTCTAGGTCAAAATGATCTATATACCAGGAGCTGGGCACCGAAGGTGGGCTGGGCTGAGCACAACCTGCCAAGGCGCGCCTGGGGGGCCTGGCGCGCCCTGGTGTCTTGTGCTCACCAGATGGCCCCCCTCCGGTAGTTATTTGCTCCAGTATTTTTTATATATTCCAAAATAATTCTCCGTAAATTTTCAGCTCATTTGGAGATGTGCATAAGAGGTAACTCTGACGTAGCTTTTTCAGGTCCAGAATTCCAGCTGCCGGCATTCTCCATCTTTGTATAAACATTGCATATTATGAGAGAAAAGGCATTAGAATTACTCCATAAAGCATTATTATGCATAAAAACATTATAAATAACAGTAGGAAAACATGATGCAAAATGGACGTATCACCTCCACCCTGGAAAGTGTTACAATACTCCCGGCACTTGGGGATTATCAAAATCTTTTCTGTCGTTGTTGCCGGGGAGCAATAACGTAGGGTGAATATTCTTTCATTTACATGTTTGCTTTTTCTTTCTTTCGTTATGAGTAGTAATTAAACGCAACTTGGTTGAGGAACCTCCCAAAATCCTCACTACTAAAGAGAGATACTTCACTGATCATCTTAAAGCCGCTTTTTCTTGTGCTAAAAAACCACTGACTTAGTTGGGGGAAGATCATTAAGATAGTATGCAAATTTTGTGAAACATCGCTTGTTTGAAAAAGGGAAACAATTGGATGATTTATTAATACAATTGAATTGCTTTGCTAGAACTTTGTGTGCTCGATATAAACAACTTATTGCTTTAAGAAGGATACTAAACACCTTCCCTTCCAATGTGAGCACAATGATAATGATGCCTTAGCTTCTTATGTTAAGGATAAATATGATTATTGTGAAATAGACCAAATTGAAGAATTTGTTAGATTTAAGCCTCTTATGAAATTGCCTCTAGGCTTGAGAATGTTGGATGTGATGATGACAATATCAAATTGAATATTTTGCTATACTTAAATATTGCTTTGAAAATTTCAATAGCAATCCTTATATTGCCAATGAGATTAAGAGATCTCCTCTATCTGAGAAGAGACTAATGTTTTGCAGAAAACAGTGGAAGAAGAAAATGTTGAGAGTTTATTAGATGAAAAGGATAAGGAAGAGAGTAAAAAAACAAAAGGAGGAAGAACGGGTTAGCTACTCGTGCACACCTTCTGGTGAGAGTAGCTCTCCAACTCCTACATTGTTTGATTATTCCTTGTTGGATGACTTTGATGCTTATGGCCATGATGCCCCTATGAATGATGCTTATGATGAACTTGCTATAGTTCCTTGTGTCAAGAATGATATTGTTAATATTGCAACCACACATGATAGTCATATGATCTTTTTGAATTCTCCAAATTGCCCTATACCGAAGAACTTTGCTCTTATTAAGGGATTATATTAATGAGTTGCATTTCTCTTATGCTCATGATGATTTTAATATAAGTAATATGCATGTGCTTGCTGCTCCTACTTGCAATTATTATAGAGAGGTTCATCTCTTCCTCTATATGTCTCTAAACCAATAAAATTATAAGAAAATGCTTATACTATGTGTTGGCCTTTACTTCGTGTTCATAGAAAAAGAGTTAGACTTCGTTGTTATGTGATCTATGTTACTTTGTGCTCACTAGTAAGATTCAAATCATTATTACTTAAAAGTGACTTTGATATTCCTTGGGATCCTGATGGAGTAATTAATTGAGCACTTTTCAGCCTAGCTACAATGCTTTAAAAAAAGCAATGATTGGGAGGCAACTCGAAAGTTTCAGAGAGTATATTTCTTTTTTATGTGTGCCAATGAGGTACTTCCTCCGTTCGATGAAGAGTGTACATTTGACTTTAAAATTTGTCCAGAAAAAAGTGTACTTCTATCTTCCCAATGCACTTTAAAGTAGAAAAAAAATCCCTCTCTCATCACACGGTAATCAAGATCAATAACATTCTACACATGGTCTTCTTAATTTCTACATGCACTTAGCTCACTGGGGTTGGGTTATTAAAAAGGAGAGAGATGGTGGCTTGCACCTTTCCAATGCATTTTTTACTCCACTCCATAATTTGTCCTAAAATTTCTATACGTACACTTTTCACCGGACGGAGGGAGTTGATGCTATTGTAGCATCTTCATTGTGTATTTTTTTTTAAATAAAGTGCCAAGATTTACCTGTAACATGTTTAGTTTTAAATATTTAATTAGTTGGTATGAGCGATCGACAAAATCATAAATTCAGAAAATCCGACCATCAAATCTTTGGTTTTAAGTTTCAACTCTAAAATTTGATACGGGCGACGACAAAACCGTAAGATTTAGAAGTTGCGACCCACAATTCGTAAGTTTTAGAAACTAAAAATTTAAATTTGTTATACCCTCATGCGGTATCCAACGACTTTGCGGATAGCGAGATAACACGACGGCTGGCACGGCTGGGCAGGTGCGTGCGACCGCACCCTGTGAATTTCTGAAAAAATAGTTAGCAGATAAATTGACATATTTTGCTCCCGCAAAAAAAAATGACATATTTTGCAGCATGCACAACCAGCCCGCAGTGTCTGACTGATTTATATGGGCCGGGCTTGAGCCCTTGTGGCGAGGACACCAAATATTCCCATCCGGCCCGGAGCACACCAACTGCCGGGCCCCTGCCTCTAACCCCAGCCGTCGCTCGCCGTCGTCCTTGTCCTCGCCTTCCCCATCAAGCTAAAACCTCCCTCTTTTCGTCGAATCCAGCCACCATGAAACCCTAAGACCACCGTCCTCCCGAATCCTCCATTGCCCTCCCCGATGCAGGCGTTCGCGCGCCTCTCCTCCCCCGTCGCCTCCAGAAAGGGTAAGCAATCGAGCCCAAATGGGGTGTATACTTGGTGAATGCACCCCGTTTGGCGGCGCGTAACTGTGCTCGAGCTGATGCTTTGTTCCGATTATTTCTTCTCTCTTCAGTGATTTCGGGCGTCTCTGGCGTGGCCACAAGGCCGTGCTACCGGACATGGCGGTGGAAGGCGCATGCGGCGCCGCTGTCGGCTCCGGACCCACCCAAGGGCAAGAAGAGGGAATACATATCCAAGAATGAAAGGAAGGCTAGGATGAAGGAGTTTATTGAGGGGTAGGTGGCCTCAGCTTTGTAGCATTTGTGATTACGATTCATTGGTTTCAGTTCGGAGATTTTAGTGATTTTTCATCAAAGGATTGCCATTTTTGTGCTGTTCCCCAGATTGGATTGTGTGAAGTAGAAACCAATAGGGTAAACGTAGTGGAACTCATGTGTAATCTGTATGAAAAGTCTGATCAAAGGATGTGCACTGATACTGAATGGCTTCTGCTTTCCTCTGATTCAGTGATGCTCATGAGTCTTGCATTGTGTGCGTCTGTTTAACTGCAGTTATCAGGCATCAAATGACGGTAGATTTCCGACTATGCAAATGATTCGTCAAAGTGTTGGAGGGGGTCACTACACAATTAGGGATGTACTCTCGGAAGTTAAGTATAACCAGAGAAAGTTTCCGTTTGATAAGTCTAAGGCAGCCCAGCTTCAGGAGACAGCTGAAGGTGCTCAGCAGTCAAAGCCAGAGGAGGAGAGTGGAAACAGTTCATTTAACTCTCAGAGCTTCAATGGAAATCAGGATGAAGATGACATGCTCCTATCCCAGAAAGATTCTCCTGCTGGCACTACAATCATGGAAAACGTACACTCTCCTTCTTTCACCTTTATTTTCAAACTATTCCTTGAGTTATCTACTTCATTTTAATGTTTAAATGGGGTAACTGGAAACATGATTCCAACACAGTGTCTTGTGTGTCTTTATTTCATATGCCCATATGTCCTGCAGACTGAACAGTGGAGATCTCTAGAATCACAAGTCTTTTCATATCAATGGAGAACTGGAGTTACCATGCAAAATTTGCGCACTGCAAATGACTGCAAATATTCTCCCAATATTGTTTTTTTGTATGCAGATAAGATTTTGTAACCATTTTCCTCAAAACTATTATGCATATGCAGACTGAAGCTTCCATATCTTTGGACGCAAAGGAGGTGAAGTTACCGCTATATAACTCCGAGGCAGCCCAGCTCCATGAGACAGGTGAATGTGCTGAGCAATCAAGGCTCGAGGAAAGCGGGAGCAGTGCATTGAACCCAGACGACACACTCCTCTCCCAGAAAGACTCTGCTATGGGCACTACAATCATAGAAAACGTACACTCCTAGTTTCACCTTTATTTTTAAACTACTCCTCTGGTGTTTTTAGTTCAGTTTAACATTTCAATGGGGCAAGCTGGAAACACGATTCCAACAGTATGTTGGGTTTCTGTATGTCATATGCGTAATACTATGTTGTCCCTGCAGAATCAACCATTGGGATCTCTAGAGTCACAAGACTCCTCTCATTACAGTGGAGAAACTGAGGTTGCCAAGCAAGATTCATGTACTGCAGCATCAGATGCAAATGACCTGACTGTATCGAAACAAGCAGAAATTGATAGCATGAAGGTTCTAATGCTATGCACTAAAAATATTCTGCCAAAATCATTATTTTGTATGTTGGCAAGATTTGCCATTTCCTCAAAATTATCATGCCTATGCAGACTGAAGCACCCATATCTTTGGAACTGGAGACTAAGTCAGACAACGGGAATCGTCAAGAGGAAACTGAAGTTAACAAGTTGCATTCGAACAATGTGAAAAAATTCCAGGATCCAACTGAACCAACTGTATCTGATCAAACTGAACATGACACAGTGATCAAAGGAAATGTACTTCACAGGTATTATTTGTTACATGCTAAATGGCTAAGTGCTTATATTGATAATACTTGGTAAATTAAATGCATGGGCAAGTCATGTCCTTACATTATTATGATATAACTAAGTATGCTTGAATCGGTATGATGAACCGTGAGGACTGATTGCGTCATTTAGCCTTGGTGATATCCAGTTCCCAGCAAATCGTCCGATTTCCATCAATTTGTACCAATGCCTTTGTTCAATCCTGTCATTGAGAAAATGCTTCATGCTATCAAGCACTGGGAATTCGTTCCTGATAATCTTACTTAGAAGCCTCAATTGATTTCTGACTTGCGATTCAAGTGGGTGGTTTGTTGGTCCCAGGGTATGTGTCATGATAATACTGCGAGGGAACAACCAAAACAGTGCCACCGGCACTCTGGGAACTTGGTTTGGACATGTTTAAGATCCCTAGTTGTGGTTCAGAATGCAAGGAAAATTATTACTTCAATTCTTTTACGTTGAATTCCTGCTGAAGCTAACAAATTTCTAGTTCTGACTACCTGCTGACCAGGGTTAGTTTATAGTTTGACCAAGTCATTTGATTCAAAAGCTCAGACCCCATAACATACCACCATTTGCAGTAGGTTTGTATAAATGTATCCATAAATCGTTTCCTTTTGTGAATTGCTTGTCTATAGGGATGTTCATGTCAGTTTAGTGCTGTTCCAACAAAACCGGCAAGTGGTGGATTAACACTAAACATGACACCCTCATTTGTACTGTTTTCATTTTGCTAGTAAGGAAACTCACGGTTTGACATGGTTTGGAGAGATGGAGTTTGTACACCCTATTGATTACAATTTGCCTTAAGCAACATGCTGGGCATTTCAGCTGTTTTTTGTAAAACGTCCTGATCATATTTTGTCTCTCTTTATGTTGCGCAGAGAAGAAAACCCCGAGGTCGAGGGGCAGGGATCAAGCAAGACAAGTCTTTTAGGGAGCCTGAAATCGCTTGCTTCTGGGATCAGAAACTTCTGGAGAAATCTGTAAATTTGTCTCATTTTGGCTTGGAGCTAACACACATGAAGTCCCCTTGTCTATCATTTTGTGAGTCTGGAGCAGCTTGTGAAGCTTTGTGAAGGCTACAGAGTTAATGATCTAAGTGCCCCTTGTTTAGCGTTTTTGCGAGCCTGAAGAAAGCTGTAAAGTTTTATTTTTGCACTACGGAACATTGGTCTGACTCCCGCAGTGTCATGTTACTTATAAGCTAGATAAGAGCATATTTCGGTGCATCTAATGGTTACAGGCTAGTCTGTCGTAATGCAATGCTGTGAAGCTTATTGACGACAGGGCGGTCCTCTTTGCTTTGCTTGTTGTCACAAATTGTAGAAGATAGTATGATCGGTAACTCGGGACATAATTTTAGCAGAGGAACATTGCGGTTGAAAGCAAGAAGGAAACCGTGAGTTCCTATCCTCACTTATGTAGACTGGCGAAGAATTGCCGGACAGTCACATTGTTTCTCTATCAAACTCTTAACTCTTAAAACCATTGTTTCTCCAGTTGACCCAGTGTTGCATTCGTACAGGGCCTGCTGCTCGATGATCCAATCCAAAATCATCGATCATTACAAGTCTAGCACTTTAGATATGTGTTATTCCTTTCAAGGCATTGAGGGCCTTGTTTAAAGGTACTGGGGCTTGGACATCAGTTGGTTTCTGCGATGACTTCTTTATTGCCGGCACTCGATCTGAAACTGTTGGTGCAACTGATACGGCCTCTGGAAACACTGAAGCTGGCACTGCGGGTTCCATGCCCTCTTTGTGCTCTATAAAAGACTCAAATTGACTACGTGAATGGACTTGTACCATGGCTTGAACATCAATTGGAATTTGCACCGATTTCAGTGAAGTTGGCACTGTGAGTTCCATGCCCTCATTGTGCTCTGACCAAGACTCGGACTGATCACCTGGTTGGACTTGAGCGGACTGAATTCTTTGTGCATCTAAAGCACACTGAGCAGTCTCATATCTGGCGTCATCATTTAGGCATCTTGCTCTTTTTGGAAAATTTGATTGAGATTCTTCATTACCATGTTCCTGAAGTGGAATAAAATATTTCTTACAATCTTTGTTACGTAAAAAGAAGAAAAAGGTCGAATCTGATAACCATGAACAGATATGCTTATTCTTAATACATTTTGAGAGGCTCCTGGTTCCTTTGCATCAATATTTGCATGAACATGCAATTGACAATGCAGATAAAAGAGGAAAGGAAGGGATTAAGAAGAAACTGGTGGAAGGCGCCATTAGCACTTGAGAAAATATTGGAAAGAGAACTAGAGCGTGTGTGCCAGTGACAAAAGGTGTGAGACGATGTGGGAAGTGAGGGATGCCCTTCCTGGGTATCACGACCGGCGAGGCATGTACGGTTGGAGGAAAAGGTAAGGCAACAGGGTGCTAGATTTAAGCAAGTACTGTCCGTCTCATCATTGGAATCGGCTTAGCTGAAAAAGGCAGATCTGGTTGAACTAGTAGTCTAATTGAAACCTTCTCCTTCTTCGTCACACAAATAACTCAAACTGTCATATATGACACAGTAAAGCTGAACATGTACATCGAAGCAAAATACAACGCAAAAATCTGATTGGAAACCATAAAATCTGAAATAAGAATAGGTCCACTTAACCCCATGAACTATAAAACTATGGTATTTAAACCCCTAAATCTACTGAACAATGTCATTTAAAATAGTTAAAAAGATTCCACAGTATTACCTGATCTATTGCACCCTGGAGTGTGTCATCACAACTAGCCTTAAAGAAACATTCACATCATTTTGAATAATTGACTACGGTTGTCATTGGTGGATCTAGGGGTGGGGTCATGGGGGGCGATCATGGGGCCATGGCCCCATACACAAATTACAAATTCTATTTTACTAGTGCAATGTTTGTCCATCATACTAATTTTGGTGTAGTGTAGTAAATATGAGGTGCGCTTCGGTACAACCCCCCCCCCCCCCCCCCCCCCACACACACACCAAAACGTATAAGGGGCAGGGGGTCATTTCGCACGGTGTATTAGAATACGCGCCCGCCGTACGGCCGCCCGCGTCGCCGTACGGGCCGGTCGCGTACGCCCGCCCGGTGTACGCCCAAACGCCCGCCCGCCCGTGTCGTTCGAAAAAAAAGACACCCAATCGCCGAACCCTATTTTCCCCTCGCCTCTGCCGCCGCCGTTGCCATCTCCGGCGGTACCTGGCCGACGGGGAAATATAGTCGCCGGCAGCCGGTGGGAACCCAGTAATCTCGACGCGTTGTGCGCGTAGTCGAGGCCCAGAACCGCCGAGGTCGGCCAGACGCCGTCGCCGTCGTCTGCTCGGCATGCTGTTCGCCCTCACGCCTTCGTCACCGGCCAATATCAATGCTTTTGTCATGTCTGACGGCGGCAACGAGGTACGCGAGCCCTTGTCATAGTGATTTAAAAACGGATTTTAGTTACGACGATGTTACGTGGTGTTTGAATGGATCTTACATTATATATAAACGTGTATAGATGGAGGCGGAAATCGGATATGAGGGTGATGATGGCGGTAGCGAGGACGGATCATTGTCATTGGATGTAGACGGACATGGCGCGGAAAATTATATGAGTTTGGATGAGTCTTACAGTGGCAATGTAAGTGGTCTGTATGTTGTCAAGCATAGTAAATTGTGACAACACCGGCTTAATCGTGCACTAACCATACACGCAAATGCACACGATCAAGCCTAAGGACTCACTTGAAGATATCACAACACAACTCTAAAACATAAGTAAAGTCATACAAGCTTTATATTACAAGCCAGGGGCCTCGAAGGCTCGAATACATAAGCTCGCACACAAGCATCAGCGGAAGCATCAGATATCTGGATACAGATATTACAGAGAAATAGATAGGCCTTTAGAAAGGCGGGGCAAAATAAAACACTACGATCGAAAGGCGTAGGCCTCCTGCCTAGGACCCTCCGAACCTACTCCTGGTCGTCGGTCGGCTTCTCGTAGTAGTACTCGCCTGGAGGGTAGTAGTAGTAGCCGTAGTCGTCGACGGGGGCAGCTGGCTCCGGGACTCCGTCGTCTGATTGCGTCAATTGGATAAGGGGAGAAAAAGAAAGAAAAGCAAACGTGAGTACTCATCCGAAGTACTCAGCAAGCAAGGATCTACACTATAAATGCAACATTTTCAAAGGAGGGCTGTATATGTGGACTGGGCTGCAGAAATGCCAGAATAGAGGGGAGAGCCTAGTCCTATCGAAGACTAGCATCTTCAAGCATCTTCATCGGTCTTGCAGCATTAGAAGAGTGCAATTTAACATAATGTAAAGTAGTGTAATGTCTTCAACCTCGCCCAGAGATCCTTTCTCGACTCCCTGCGAGAAAGCAATCCCAGAGCCATACTATCCATTTCATCTCAAGTCACCAGTTCTAGTTGTACCGATCGGGATACAACTCCGAGTGTCCGTTACCGTAGGACAGGCTATCGATAGATTAGTTCTTCCCTGCAGGGGTGCACCAACTTACCCACCACGCTCGATTAACTCCGGCCGGACACACTTTTCTGGGTCATACCCGGCCTCGGCCAAACGATACGCCGCAACCCGATCGAATACCTAACAGAGAGGTCAGCACGCCGGACTAACCTATGCGCCCAGGGGTCTTGGGCCATCGCCCCGAGGACTCCTACGCGTTACGTGCACCGCCGGTGAGCAGAGCTAGCAACCCCTTAATACAAGGACGGTTGCGTTCCCAGTCTAACCCATCGTGTGCCGCTCCTTGCTGATGTCAATTAAGCTCCGGCTGAAGTATACGACGCAGAACGCCCATACTATGCTCACGTGATGGTTAGTGCTATCAGGCCAGAGGCCCCTCGGATCAAATATCCAAACCGTTAGTGTGTTGGTAGTGCGGTAATGAGTAGAGACTCACGAAAGATGTGACCCCATCGCCCCGTCTCGAGGACTTGCGGCAAGGGCTAGGAATGTCCGGCCACGCCTCGTGTTCAGCTCTCGGGCACCATCCAGGTCCACCCGACTCCACATTTCTTGCAATTAAGCTCGCGCGGGTACCCCTCAGGGCCGACCCGTCTTTATCCAGATTAAGCAGTATCAACAGTAATGTAAGGCATCCGTGTGGCTATCATATCAAGAAGGAATCCGAGGCATCACCCTCGTTGGATTCCCACCTGACGTAAACATCAAGGTGAACGAAGGAGGAATCACCCTCGAGGTCCACTCTTGAGGAGTTGCGCGACGGTGTCGTTATCGGGGGTGGTGTAGGAGGAATCACCCTCGCTGACCACGACCGATTAACTAACCTACAAGGTTATCATCAGAAGTGCTGACGAGGTACCACCCTCGGCACTTGATAGTAACCCAGTAGTGTCGAACAACTAAGGGGGAAGTGATGTGCGGTGCCGGGGCCTGGTCTTCGATCCCGTTGATCGGGTCTTCTGATGATCCAGCGGGGCAGTCGGGATAAAGTGGGGTCTCTGCTGGGTCTCTACCCAACCTATACTAAACAGTTTAGGATAAGCAGGTAGGTAACAATAGCAGGTTACAATAAACAGGCTATGCAGCAGAAATAGGACAACAGCAGTAGCAGTAACTTCTAATGCAAGCATAAGAGGGAAGAGAGTGGGCGATATCGGAATGCTCAAAAGGGGGGTGCTTGCCTGGAAGCTCGGCGGCAAGGGTCTGATCGTCAGGAGCGTAGTCGACCTCCGGAGCTGCGTCGGTCTCAGGAGCTACGTCGACGTCGGGGTCTACCGAGAGAGAAGAGGGGGAAGAAACATATAAATGCACAACAAACAATGCAATATAGGGCATGCTATGCTAAGATGCAGTGCAGGGTTGCCTAAAGATGCACCTAAGTCATTTTAGTTATTTTAGGATTAATGCGGGATTTATTATCCGGTGATCATGCACTATTCATATATCGGATACGGACGGAAAGTTATGGGTTCTCCTATGTAGGGGGGTTCCGGCATCGAAACAGATGACACGATTAGATTCGTCTCGTCGTTCTGATCAACTTTCATGTTTTAAGTTTTTCGATCTGAGCTACGGTTTAAAAGTTATGAATTTTCGAAGATTTAATTATTTTCTGGAATTATTTTAAATAGACCAAAATGAATTAATGCGTCAGCACTACGTCAGGACGATGTCAGCAGTCAACAGATACGTTGACTGGTCAAACTGACCAGTGGGTCCCACATGTCATACTCAGAGGCCTAATTAGAGTTTGTTTAAAATAAACAGAGGGTTAATTAGTGGGTGGACCCCATCTGTCAGTGACTGAGCTAATTATCAGATTAAACAATTAAGTGTGATTAGTGATTAGCTCAACACGGGCCCACATGTCAGCTACAGGGGGTGAACAGTGCCCGCGTTGACCATGGTCAACGCGGTCAACTGAGGCGCTGGGGCCCACTGGCAGCCTCACAGGGGTGGGCCCCAGGTGCGCCACGTCAGCGGCGGCCGGTGGCAGGTCGCCGGTGACCAAAACAACGGCGGCGCGGCTCGGACCTGACCGGAAAACGTGCATAGGGCACGGGAAGGAGCGCGGCTAGGAGCGTTCGAACGGGCGTTCAATGCCGCGTTGAACGGTGGTGGTTTCATCGCCGGAACTGGCCGGAAACATCGCCGGCGACGAGGTCCGCGGCGGGGTTGGTTTCGGGCGTCGACGGAATCGGGGTTGTAGCTTGCTACGGCTCGAGCTAGAGGGCTAGGGAGGCGCTGCGCGGTGCGGCGAGCAAAATGGGCACGAGCCCGTGACCAAAAAGGTCACCGGAAGGGCGTCGACGGCGAGTAGAGGCGGAGGCGCGCTCGGGCACTCGCCGTGTTAGGCGCTAGGGGACATAGGGAGGTGTGTGCGGGGGTGCGTTCGGCTCCTACGACGACGGTGAGCACGACCGCAAGCTTAGACAAGCTCGACAGCGGCCACAACGGTGGCAAAGCCAACGGAGGTGGAGCTCCGTTCGGTCGAACATGGTGCGGCGGCACAGAGAGGTGGAAGAGGAAGGGGTGAAGCTCACCGAGCGATCACGGCAGATCCTTGACGGCTTAGGAGCAGCAGAGCTCGCCGGAGAGGAAGTGAAAGAACATGCGGTGCCCCCATGTTTGGTTTTGGTAATTGATGACAATCTCTATGTACTAATGGTTGCCTTGAGTTATATTTGAAGGATTTGTCCATAGGCTTTTCTTGGAGTCCATTTGTTGGTTTCAAGGAGAGTTTGTGATGACCAAGGTGCTATTCAAGGAATTACCTAAAGATTGGTCATGTGAGAGGTTGATCAAGACTAAGTCAAAGAGTGAATCAAGTTGATCAACACACAAAGCGTAGAAGATGTACCGAGGGGGACCAAGCGATCCCATGGTATGGTAAGCATTGTCAATTACGCTTTGTGTACTAACCCATGGTCTTCGTGAGAGTTCTTTGTGGGGTTAGGTTGCGGTGTGCAAGTTCAAGTGGATCATCACGAAGAGATCACATGCTTGAAGCTTGCCGTCCATTGTGGTGGCAATGGACTTGCGAAGATGAGCCAAAGAGTGGCTCACCCATAGTGGAGTATGGGGGAGCAATCAACTAGTCTTCACCGAGCCAACGGAATCAAGAAAGGTGGTCCAACTTGAGGAAGTCAAGATCGTCATCATCTAGCTCAAGTGGACTTTGTGCAAGGCAAAGGTTTGCCCTTGATAGGTTTTCTATTTTACCGGTCTCATGGTGGTAGTTGGGAGACCGGGTTCTAGGATCGATTGTCGTACTATCAAGGGGGGCTCTCGATGAGTAGCTTGATCGTATTGTTCGTAGAGAGCTCAAACCATTGCATCCTTGCATCATCTTTATTGGTTCTTGTTTGGTTCTTCTCCTTGTGAGATTTGGAGCTTATGGTCATTTTCATGACAAGCTCGGGTTCATCGAAAACGGAGTCCTCATGCATCTTCTATGATGTTTTCGATGTTGGAGGTTATGCCGGTTCTTCTCTGTTGGAGGTTTCACTCCTCTATAAGCTAGGCATACCTCCCCTGCCTCTATAAGCTAGGCACTCCTCTATAAGCTAGGCATACCTCCCCTGCCTCGCTGTTTTGATGCTACTCGTTGTCTTCTTTCCAACAAGCTTGAGTTTGCTCAATTCGGAGCTCATTTGCAGAAGTTATGGCAGTTCTGGTTTTATTGTATCCTGCTGTTGTCTTTAGCTGCAAAATGAAGGCCTCCAAGTGCTATAGTTCTGTGGCATGCGGAAGTACTGCTCAACGGAGCAGTAGTACCGCAGTGGCCCACGGTAGTACCGGCCCGGGAAGCGGTAGTACCGCGCTATGCGGTAGTACCGCTCCTCAGGTGCGGTAGTACCGTGGCCTCTAGCCCAGAACACTGGCATGCGCGGAAGTAGGAGCGAAAGTAATTTTTTACATCTGCGCCCTACGCGGTAGTACCGCTCTCAGTGTGCGGTAGTACCGTGCCGGATTTTTGCACTGATCGAGAATCAGCGGAAGTAGCCACGGATGTATTTTTATTAGTCCGTGCCTTCCCAGCCTAGTCAAACCCTGCCTTGCGGTAGTACCGCAAGGGCGCGCGGTAGTACCGCTCCGGCGGTTCTACCGCTCGTTGTTTTAACACAACAGGGCCTCGTCTAGTCTCTGCCGCCCGAGCGGTAGTACCGCACCGGCTAGCGGTAGTACCGCAACTCCTTGCGGTAGTACCGCGGACGTGTGCGGTAGTATCGCGTGTCGCGGGCTGCGTAAGTGGGTAACGTTTGGATTTTCCCCCTCCTATAAAAGGGGGTCTTCTTCCCCAATGGATCTTATCCTTTGAGCTCTTGTTCTTCCCCCATTGTTGACCTTCTTCGAGCTTGCTATCTCTCAATCCCTCCATGGATTCTTGCTAGTTTTGGGGGGGAAAGAGAGAGGAGATCTAGATCTACGTTTCCACCAATCACTTTCTCCTCTAGGTGAGGGGAACCCTTTGGATCTAGATCTTGGAGTTCTTCGTGTTCTCTTCTTCGTTCTTCCTCTCATTTTCCTCCCTAGCATTAGTTGCTTTGGTGGGATTTGAGAGAGAAGGACTTGGGCACTCCGTGTGCCCTTGCCATTGCATTTGGTGCATCGGTTTGAGTTCTCCACGGTGATACGTGGAAGTGAAGTTGAGTAGCTTATTACTCTTGGGTGCTTGGTACCCTTGAGCTTGTTCCTCTTGGGTGCTTGGGCGCCCTAGACGGTTGGTGGTGTTCGGAGCTCAATCATTGTGGTGTAAAGCTTCGGGCAAGCGTCGGGGTCTCCAATTAGGTTGTGGAGATCGCCCCGAGCAATTTGACGGGTTTCGGTGACCGCCCCCAAGGGTTGCCAAAGTGTACGGGTTCGGTGACCGCCCCCAAGGGTTGCCATTTGTACGGGTTCGGTGACCGCCCTTAAGGGTCCCTTAGTGGAATCACGGCATCTTGCATTGTGCGAGGGCGTGAGGAGATTACGGTGGCCCTAGTGGCTTCTTGGGGAGCATTGTGCCTCCACACCGCTCCAAACGGAGATTAGCATCCGCAAGGGTGTGAACTTCGGGATACATCGTCGTCTCCGCGTGCCTCGGTTATCTCTTACCCGAGCCCTTTTACTTATGCACTTTACTTTGTGATAGCCATATTGTTTCTTGTCATATATCTTGCTATCACTTAGTTGTCTATCTTGCTTAGCATAAGTTGTTGGTGCACATAGGTGAGCCTAGTTGTTGTAGGTTTTTTGCTTGACAAATTAACCGCTAGGTTTATTCCGCATTTGTTCAAGCCTAAACCGTAATTATTTTAAAGCACCTATTCACCCCCCCTCTAGGCGACATCCTCGATCTTTCAGGAAGGGGAACGACGGCGGCCCGAGGTCGAAGACAAGGTCGAGGTGCTCGGTGCAGAAGGTCTTGGCTCCGCCGAGTGGCACCAGTCGACGCAGCAGCCGACGACGGAGCAGACGGACACGATGGCGAGGCGAGGCGAGGCCGGTGTCTGCGTGAATGGCGACGAGCGGCGAGGATCCGCTCGGTCCCCTCTCTGGATCGATGGAGAGGACGGAGGAGGAGGGGGAAATTGATGAGGAGGAGCCAGGGGAGGTGAATGGGGGGGTCCTTATCCCTCGACGACTACTGTATCGTCGGTGGGCGTCGCGCTGTCGGGCGGCGACCGGAGCGAGCGAGCGCGACCACGGCGGGGACGACACGGGGAGGAGGGAGAGGGTGGAGGAGAGAGAGAGAGGTCGGTTGGGCTGGGCAGTGCACTGTGCAGTTAGGCCCAGTCCAGTGCGGCTGCTCTGGTCCTTTTCTATTTCTTTATTTCTTTTCTGTTTAGGTAATTGTTTAGGCCACTTTTGCGCTTTTGTAAAATGTGAGAGTTGGCCCCAATATTACAATGCAATATTACCTTTCACCAGAAACTGGTTTGGGCAAAGTAGGATTTTATTTGAATTTGATATTATTATAAATGGATTAAATAATTCTGTTTTGGTGCTGTTTCATGTAGTTTGAGTCGCTTAGCTAACTCATTTAATATTGATGATGTTTTTATAAATGCTTTTGAATTATGTGCTATTTAATGAACATTTTTCCAACAGTGTTTGAGCAAATTTATTTTGCACTTTTGAATTTGAGTTGATTTTCAGAATAGAATTTGAATTGTTTTAGTTAACCACTATGACTAGGCTCTGCAAATGAAGTGACTTGGCATTAATAGCAGATGATCACAGTGGCTATTACATGGGGGTGTTACAAATTCTCCTCCTCTAAAAGAAATTCTCGTCCCGAGAATTTAGGAGGTAGAAGGAAAGAGGTCGGGATATTCTTCCCGATGATGATCCTCGCGTTCCCAAGTGGCTTCATCTTCAGTGTGATTCGACCACTGAACTTTCAGGAACTTGGTTGTCTTCTGACGGGTTCGACGTTCAGCTTTGTCGAGGATGCGGATCGGATGCTCCTTATAAGAAAGATCATCCTGCAATTTGAGCATTTCATGATCCACTGCTCGGTGTGGAGATTCCTTGAAGCATTTACGAAGTTGTGACACATGGAAGACGTCGTGGATATGAGAGAATTGCGGTGGCAACTCCAATTTATAAGCCACCTGTCCATGTCTGGCAACGATGCGAAAGGGGCCGATGTAGCGTGGAGCTAGCTTGCCTTTGATTCCGAAATGACGAGTGCCCTTCATAGGAGTGACACGAAGATAAGCTTGATCACCTGGCTGATAGGTCAAGCCCCATCGTTTGCGATCATAATTGCTCTTCTGGCGGTCCTGAGCCGCCTTGAGATTTCCTCGGACAATTCTGACTTGTTCTTCGGCGTGTTTAATAATGTCCGGTCCCACGAGAGGTCGTTCCCCAGTTGCTGACCAATTCAGAGGGGTTCGACACTTTCGTCCATAAAGCACTTCGAAGGGGGCCATTTTCAAGCTGGCTTGATAGCTGTTATTATAAGAGAATTCGGCAAACGGGAGAGATTCTTCCCACTTCTTACCGAATGATATAACACAAGCCCGAAGCATATCTTCAAGCACTTGATTAATTCGCTCGACTTGGCCTTGGGATTGAGGATGATATGCTGAACTCCAGGTAATGTGAGTTCCCATAGCTTCTTGCAAACTTTCCCAGAATTTGGAAGTGAAAAGACCGCCACGGTCCGAACTGATCTCCTTCGGAATACCGTGGAGTGAAATGATTCTGGAGATATATATAACTCTGCTAACTGACTAGCGGTGATAGTCTCCTTGACAGGCAGAAAATGTGCAACTTTGGAAAGTTGGTCGACGACGACAAGAATAGCATCGTGACCCTTCTGAGACTTGGGAAGACCAGTAATGAAATCCATTTGCACTTTATCCCATTTCCATAGAGGAATAGGAAGCGGTTGCAGAATTCCAGCAGGCTTCTGATGTTCTGCTTTCACGCGACGGCAAACATCACATTCAGCAACATATCGAGCAATGTCCTGCTTCATTTTAGACCACCAGTACCTTTGACAAAGATCGCGATACATCTTGGTGCTACTCGGATGGATAGACAGCGGTGTATCATGAGCCTCCTTCATGACCTTGTCAGTCATAAGCTCAAAACAAGGAACGACAATTCTATCTCTGAAATACAAGGTTCCATCTTCAGCAATTGAGAAATCCCTGTACTTCTCGAGGTGAAGCTCTTTCTTCATTAGATCTACTTCAGCATCTTTGGCTTGTGCAATCTTTACAGCTTTCTCAAGATCTAGCTGTACCACAAGGTTATTAAGAGAACCCTGCGGAACGATACAGAGGTTCAGCTTGCGCAGTTCTTCATATAGCTGGGGTTGAGCTTGCTTAACCATGAGGTTGTTGCAATAGGACTTGCGGCTCAAGGCATCAGCCATCACATTAGCCTTGCCAGGGGTATAATAAATACCACAGTCATAGTCCGTAATTGTTTCCAACCATCGCTGTTGATGGAGATTAAGATCTGGTTGAGTGAACAAATACTTCAAGCTTTGATGGTCAGTATAAATCTCACACCGATTACCAAGGAGGTAGTGACGCCACTGCTTCAAAGCATAGATCACCGCAGCGAGTTCGGGATCATGCACTGGATAGTTTTCTTCATGTGGACGCAATTGTCGCGAGGCATATGCAATTACCTTCCGTTCTTGCATTAGGACACAGCCTAATCCCTGACGAGAGGCATCGTAATATATCACAAAGTCCTTGCGAGAATCGGGAGGAGCAAGCACTGGAGCAGAAGTAAGCTTGTCCTTGAGGGTCTGGAAACTCTCCTGACATTTGTCTGTCCACTCAAACTTAACGCCTTTGTGGAGCAGATTAGTCAGGGGCTTGGCAATCTTGGAAAAGTTTTCGATGAATCGTCGACAATAACTTGCAAGGCCGAGAAAACTTCGGACTTGCTTGGCATTCTTCGGAGGAGTCCAGTCAAGAATAGCCTGAACACGCTCTGGGTTAACGGCGATACCGTCCTCAGAAATCACATGTCCAAGGTAGGTCACTTCAGAAAGCCAGAATTCGCATTTGGAGTACTTGGCATATAACTTGTGCTCTCGAAGCCTCTCCAGAACAAGACGAAGATGTTCGGCATGTTCTTCCTTATTCTTTGAATATACCAGAATATCATCCAGATATACCACGACGAACTTGTCGAGGTAATCCATGAATATATAATTCATTAGACGGGAGAACGTAGCTGGAGCATTTGTTAAGCCAAATGACATGACGGTGTATTCATAGGAGCCATAATGAGTAACGAAGGCGGTCTTCGGAATATCCTCTTCACGGACACGGATCTGGTGATAACCCAACCTCAAGTTGAGTTTAGAGAACACCGATGATCTAGCAAGTTGATCATATAAATCATTGATCCGAGGAAGCGGATATTTATTCTGAATAGTTGCCTGGTTGATAGGACGGTAATCTTGGACCAACCTATTCGTACCATCTTTCTTCTTGACAAAGAGAGACAGTGCTCCCCAGGCAGAGGAACTGGGATGGATGAAACCCTTCTTAAGTGATTTATCGATTTCTTCCTTAAGCTCGAGAAGGTGGTGCGGAGGCATCTTGTAAGGACTCTTCGCAATAGGAGTGGTGCCAGGCTTCAAGTCGATAACAAACTCGACAGCTCTAGCAGGGGGTATTCCTAGAAGTTCTTCTGGAAAAACATCCTGGTAGTCACAAACAACCGGAATGTTTTCGATCCCCTCAAGCGGAGAAGCGTTCAACGCATTCAAGGCATAAATTTGAGCCTCGGCGTTCTGAGTGATATGAGCATGGTAATTCACTAGTCATTTGATGATGAGAAGTATAACAGATCTCGAAGAGAAAGGTTAAACAAAACAATGGAAAGGAAAATGATTATCAGACTAATCAGATCAATGACAGGGAAATCGCACAGATATCCAGCTCTCCGGGTGGATGGAATTTACGAGATCCTAAGTGTCGGTGTTAGTAAATTTATTTAACCCGAATAGAAGAGAGATTCGAGTCCCAGAGTAAAAGACAAGGAATAAAAGATCGTAATACCACCCAGTTGGCGATGTGGGCCCGTAAGCCACACAACCAAGTTAGTAAAACAGTTTTCGGTTACTAGACTCAACTTCGGCCAAGGAGTTGGCAAGGGGGACTCCTAGAGGCAGTCGGCTCTGATACCAACCTGTGACGACCCCGGCTTAATCGTGCACTAACCATACACGCAAATGCACATGATCAAGCCTAAGGACTCACTTGAAGATATCACAACACAACTCTAAAACATAAGTAAAGTCATACAAGCTTTATATTACAAGCCAGGGGCCTCGAGGGCTCGAATACATAAGCTCGCATACAAGCGTCAGCGGAAGCATCAGATATCTGGATACATATATTACAGAGAAACAGATAGGCCTTTAGAAAGGCGGGGCAAAATAAAACACTACGATCGAAAGGCATAGGCCTCCTGCCTAGGACCCTCCAAACCTACTCCTAGTCGTTGGTCGGCTCCTCGTAGTAGCACTCGCCTGGAGGGTAGTAGTAGTAGCCGTAGTCGTCGATGGGGGCAGCTGGCTCCGGGGCTCCGTCGTCTGATTGCGTCAATTGGATAAGGGGAGAAAAAGAAAGAAAAGCAAACGTGAGTACTCATCCGAAGTACTCAGCAAGCAAGGATCTACACTACAAATGCAACATTTTCAAAGGAGGGATGTATATGTGGACTGGGCTGCAGAAATGCCAGAATAGAGGGGAGAGCCTAGTCCTATCGAAGACTAGCATCTTCAAGCATCTTCATCGGTCTTGCAGCATTAGAAGAGTGCAGTTTAACATAATGTAAAGTAGTAGTAATGTCTTCAACCTCGCCCAGAGATCCTTTCTCGACTCCCTGCGAGAAAGCAATCCCAGAGCCATACTATCCATTTCATCTCAAGTCACCAGTTCTAGTTGTACCGATCGGGATACAACTCCGAGTGTCCGTTACCGTAGGACAGGCTATCGATAGATTAGTTCTTCCCTGCAGGGGTGCACCAACTTACCCACCACGCTCGATTAACTCCGGCCGGACACACTTTTCTGGGTCATGCCCGGCCTCGGCCAAACGATACGCCGCAACCCGACCGAATACCTAACAGAGAGGTCAGCACGCCGGACTAACCTATGCGCCCAGGGGTCTTGGGCCATCTCCCCGGGGACTCCTGCGCGTTACGTGCACCGCCGGTGAGCAGACCTAGCAACCCCTTAATACAAGCGCGGTTGCGTTCCCAGTCCAACCCAGTGTGTGCCGCTCCTTGCTGACGTCAATTAAGCTCCGGCTGAAGTATACGACGCAGAACGCCCATACTATGCCCACGTGATTGGTTAGTGCTATCAGGCCAGAGGCCCCTCGGATCAAATATCCAAACCGTTAGTGTGTTGGTAGTGCGGTAACGAGTAGAGACTCACGAAAGATGTGACCCCGTCGCCCCGTCTCGAGGACTTGCGGCAAGGGCTAGGAATGCCCGGCCACGCCTCGTGTTCAGCTCTCGGGCACCATCCAGGTCCACTCGACTCCACATTTCTCGCAATTAAGCTCGCGCGGGTACCCCTCAGGGCCGACCCGTCTTTATCCAAATTAAGCAGTGTCAACAGTAATGTAAGGCATCCGTGTGGCTATCATATCAAGAAGGAATCCAAGGCATCACCCTCGTTGGATTCCCACCTGACGTAAACATCAAGGTGAACAAAGGAGGAATCACCCTCGAGGTCCACTCTTGAGGAGTTGCGCGACGGTGTCGTTATCGAGGGTGGTGTAGGAGGAATCACCCTCGCTGACCACGACCGATTAACTAACCTACAAGATTATCATCAGAAGTGCTGACGAGGTACCACCCTCGGCACTTGATAGTAACCCAGTAGTGTCGAGCAACTAAGGGGGAAGTGATGTGCGGTGCCGGGGCCTGGTCTTCGATCCCGTTGATCGGGTCTTCTGATGATCCAGCGGGGCAGTCGGGATAAAGTGGGGTCTCTGCTGGGTCTCTACCCAACCTATACTAAACAGTTTAGGATAAGCAGGTAGGTAACAATAGCAGGTTACAATAAACAGGCTATGCAGCAGAAATAGGACAACAGCAGCAGCAGTAACTTCTAATGCAAGCATAAGAGGGAAGAGAGTGGGTGATATCGGATGCTCAAAAGGGGGGGGTGCTTGCCTGGAAGCTCGGCGGCAAGGGTCTGATCGTCAGGAGCGTAGTCGACCTCCGGAGCTGCGTCGGTCTTAGGAGCTACGTCGATGTCGGGGTCTACCGAGAGAGAAGAGGGGGAAGAAACATATAAATGCACAACAAACAATGCAATATAGGGCATGCTATGCTAAGATGCAGTGCAGGGTTGCCTAAAGATGCACCTAAGTCATTTTAGTTATTTTAGGATTAACACGGGATTTATTATCCGGTGATCATGCACTATTCATATACCGGATACGGATGAAAAGTTATGGGTTCTCCTACGTAGGGGGGTTCCGGCATCGAAACAAACGACACGATCAGATTTGTCTCGTCGTTCTGATCAACTTTCATGTTTTAAGTTTTTCGATCTGAGCTACGGTTTAAAAGTTATGAATTTTTGAAGATTTAATTATTTTCTGGAATTATTTTAAATAGACCGAAATGAATTAATGCATCAGCACTACGTCAGGACGACGTCAGCAGTCAACAGAGACGTTGACTAGTCAAACTGACCAATGGGTCCGACATGTCATACTCAGAGGCCTAATTAGAGTTTGTTTAAAATAAACAGAGGGTTAATTAGTGGGTGGACCTCATCTGTCAGTGACTGAGCTAATTATCAGATTAAACAATTAAGTGTGATTAGTGATTAGCTCAACAGGGGCTCACATGTCAGCTACAAGGGGTGAACAATGCCCGCGTTGACCGTGGTCAACGCGGTCAACTGAGGCGCTGGGGCCCACTGGTAGCCTCATAGGGGTGGGCCCCAGGTGCGCCACATCAGCGGCGACCGGTGGCAGGTCGCCGGTGACCAAAACAACGGTGGCACGGCTCGGACCTCACCGGAAAACATGCACAGGGCACGGGAAGGAGCGCGGCTAGGAGCGTTCGAACGGGCATTCAATGCCGCGTCGAACGGTGGTGGTTTCATCGCCGGAACTGGCCGGAAACGTCGCCGGCGACGAGGTCCGCGGCGGGGTTGGTTTCGGGCATCGACGGAATCGGGGTTGCAGCATGCTACGGCTCGAGCTAGAGGGCTAGGGAGGCGCTGCGTGGTGCGGCGAGCAAAATGGGCATGAGCCCGTGACCAAAAAGGTCACCAGAAGGGCGTCGGCGGAGAGCAGAGGCGGAGGCGCGCTCGGGCACTCGCCGTGCTAGGCGCTAGGGGACACGGGGAGGTGCGTGCGGGGGTGCGTTCGGCTTCTACGGCGACGGTGAGCACGACCGCGAGCTCAGACAAGCTCGACAGCGGCCACAGCGGTGGCAAAGCCAACGGCGGCGGAGCTCCGTTCGGTCGAACATGGCGCGGCGTCTACGGGCAGCGACAGGCAGCACAGAGAGGTGGAAGAGGAAGGGGTGAAGCTCACCGAGCGATCACGGCAGATCCTTGACGGCTTAGGAGCAGCAGAGCTCGCCGGAGAGGAAGGGGAACGACGGCGGCCCGAGGTCGAAGACGAGGTCGAGGTGCTCGGTGCAGAAGGTCCTGTCTCCGCCGAGTGGCACCAGTCGACGCAGCAGCCGACGGTGGAGCAGACAGACACGATGGCGAGGCGAGGCGAGGCCGGTGGCTGCGTGAACGGCGACGAGCGGCAAGGATCCGCTCGGTCCCCTATCTGGATCGATGGAGAGGACGGAGGAGGAGGGGGAAATTGACAAGGAGGATCCAGGGGAGGTGAATGGGGGGGTCCTTATCCCTCGAGGGCTACTGTATCGTCGGTGGGCGTCGCGCTGTCGGGCGGCGACCGGAGCGAGCGAGCGCGACCACGGCGGGGACGACACGGGGAGGAGGGAGAGGGTGGAGGAGAGAGAGAGAGGTCGGTTGGGCTGGGCAGTGCACTGTGCACTTAGGCCCAGTCCAGTGCGGCTGCTCTGGTCCTTTTCTATTTCTTTATTTCTTTTCTGTTTAGGTAATTGTTTAGGCCACTTTTGCACTTTTGTAAAATGTGGGAGTTGGCCCCAATATTACAATGCAATATTACCTTTCACCAGAAACTGGTTTGGGCAAAGTAGGATTTTATTTGAATTTGATATTATTATAAATGGATTAAATAATTCTATTTTGGCGCTTTTTCATGTAGTTTGAGTCACTTAGCTAACTCATTTAATATTGATGATGTTTTTATAAATGCTTTTGAATTATGTGCTATTTAATGAACATTTTTCCAACAGTGTTTGAGCAAATTTATTTTGCACTTTTGAATTTGAGTTGATTTTTAGAATAGAATTTGAATTGTTTTAGTTAACCACTATGACTGGGCTCTGCAAATGAAGTGACTTGGCATTAATAGGAGATGATCACAGTGGCTATTACATGGGGGTGTTACATAAATACAAGCAACCGCGATGACACTAACATGTACTTGTTTGAATTTGCATAGGTAGGTGGGGATGATGACAATGAGGATATGGATGTAGATGATTCATATGCTGAAAGTGGTAGCCATGTATGTTTAAAATTATGCAGGTTAGTTTAAAGTGACATGACAAACACATCAAATCTTACATATCATATTTAAAATTTGCGCAGATGGATGTGAAAGGGTACTATGAGTGGAATATATTCGATGATGCCAATGACCAAAACGATGTCGATTCATCGTATAATGACAGCTCGAGCAAAGTAAGTAGTGCAAAGTGAATATATATGATAGTCCTCATACAACAACTTACTGACATATAAGGTTGTTTGTATTTTTTTTCAGGGAGACGTTGGTGGCTCGTGCAGAAACGATGACGATGCCAATGGTGATGAGTGTAATTTTGACATTGGCTACGATGAATACCAGCAAGACTCACTGGACATGCATTGGATGGTGATGGCCACGACGTTCAGGTCAGAAGTGGAGGCATATGATTTCTATAACGACTATGCGAAAAAGCGTGGATTCAGCATTAGGAGGGACAACTTGAAATACGCGAAGGGTGTCGACGCACCTAAGCGCTTGAGGAGGTTTCTCTGTTCGAGGTCTGGCAAACGACAGGCCAAGTTTTGTACCATGGAAGGGAGGAAGCGTAGGCTGAGACCGGAGAGCTGGTGTTATTGCGAGGCCCATCTAACTGTTAAGCTTGATAGAGAGCACTCCATTTGGTATGTTAGCAGTTTCAGCGATGATCATAGTCACATTCTTGCTAGACCGGATGAAGTTACATATCTCCGGTCTCATAACCAGATAAAGGAATATCAGAAGCTCGAGATCTTAGCAATGGCAGGTGCTGGGATCAGAAAACATATGATTTATGACAACTTCGTTAGTAGGTATGTATCATATGCGAAGGCTGGTTTCGGCAGGAGGAAGCTTTATAACATGTGCTATAGGGAGAAAATGAAGTTGCTAGCAAAGGGTGATGTGGACATTGCGATTGGGATCATGATGACCAGAAAGGCGAGGGATCCAGACTTTTTCTTTGAGCACACTGTTGACGCAGAAGGCAAGCTTAAGAACCTGCTCTGGTGTGATTCTCAGTCACGTCGGGATTACCTTGACTTCGGTGATGTAACCGTATTCGACAGCACGTATAAGATGAATAGGTACGGAATGCCATTCATACCTTTTGTTGGTCTAAACAATCATCGTTGCACCACTGTGTTCGGTTGTGCTGTTGTGTCAGATGAGACCGAAGATACATATGTTTGGGTGTTGCAGACCTTCTTGAGAGCTCATTGTCAGAAGAAGCCAAGGTCTGTAATTACTGATGGAGACGCAACCATGATAAGGGCCATCAGGAAGGTCCTTACGGACGTGTGGCATTGACTTTGTTCGTGGCATATAGAGAAGAACATGCAGAAACACCTTCACCATAAGTCCCTTAAGGAGTTCAGGTCTCTTATTTACTATGCTACTACACATGATGAGTTTGAGGCGAGATGGGCAGCTTTTAAAGCTAAATGGGAGTCGGAGAAAACTGAAACATGGTTGCGTAGGATGTACAGGAAGAAAAGGCTTTGGGCTACATCATATCTCATCGGTGGATTCTTCCTTGGTATGCGGAGTAACCAGAGGAGCGAGAGTCTGAACTCTTGCCTCCATATGCATCTTGACTCTGGCATGACAATTGTTGATATGGTTGTGCATTATGAGAACTGCATTGTTCGGCTCCGTGAAAACGAGTCATACGACGACTTCATGACCACACAGACACTCCCGGTAGCAGTACTCGACGAGTTCAAATACATTGAGAAAGCCGCTGCCCATGACTTCACTGCAGTGAACTTTTACCTCTTGCAGCAAGAAATGAAGAAGGCAGCAGATCTTGAGATCGTAGATAGACTCAGTGGAGCCGTCTGTCAGAGATTCATAGTGGCATGGAAAAATAACAGCCAGCTGAGATTCAAAGTGGACTATACACCTAGTAATTCAGAAGAAACAGTGAAGTGCAGTTGTGATAGTATGAATCATAAAGGTCTCCCATGCAAGCATGTTCTTTATGTTTTGGCCAGGTTGAACGTGAAGGACTTACCTAAGTGCTTAGTGCTGCGAAGATTCACCAAAAATGCTAGAGGTGGACTGCCCGTGAAGCGCACTAGCGATCTCTTTGCATGGGGATGGGCAGGTAATGGGAGAGAACTAAGTACAGTGAGTTGATTATTTTGTCTGCGGAAGCATCTCATGCGGCATGTCATAAACCATTTCTATTTGACAAACTAAAGACTGCTCTGGAGGATGTAATAGCGAACAAGGACGTTGAGGAGGAAGAATATGTGAGACAGCATAGGGTTGCGGATGATGATGCTTTTGTGCCGAATCGAGATCATGTGTTTGTTGGTGATCCATAGAAAGTTTCTACGAAAGGAGCACTGAAAGGGCAGAATAACAAAGGCCGTGGTAAGGAACCTGGCGTGACTAAAAACGGTAGACCTAAAGGTTTCAATGAGAAACCTCCTGAACGCCTATGCAGTTTATGCAGAACAAAAGGTCATTTTAAGAACAATTGTCCTATGAATCCTAAGTATGTGTATATGTTTCTTTAACGTACTTTTGTTGTTTAGTTTATTGTTTTAGAATTTTTGACATATATTATGGTCTTTCTATGCAGGAACATGGCATGATGATGATAGCACGGATTGTTTGAATAAGTGGAATAAGTTCTTCAATAGAGTTGATGTTTTATTTGGTTGTAATAAAAAATTCTACTTATAAATTTGTTTCTGGCACATCGCTACAGGAGACTTGTAATCGGTATGTTTACTTATGTCATATTTGCTGGCACTATAGTCATTGTTTTTTAATATGATATGCGATATATATATTTTTACTTTAGAATATATATTTGTTGGCACTATAGTCATTGTTTTTAATATGATATGCGATATACACATTTTTACTTTAGAATATATGATAAGATGTATAGATCATGTTGGGCGATCGGAGGCGTTTTACGGCCGCCGGTTGCTTCAAATATTTTAAAAAAAAGTAATCGCCCCTGGGCCGTCAGTCGCGGCAGCCGGCGCAACGAGGCGTTGAAGTCTGGGGGCGTCGGCGGTAAACTAATCGGGATCTGATCTAAGGCGGGGGCGGCGGGTATATAAGCCGGTAGGCGGCGGACTCGCTCGGCGAGGTGGTACTAAACCACGGCGCGCGGACCACGGCGGACGCAGGTGGGCCGCTATTACGACGCGGGGCCACGGGGGGCGCAGGTGGGCCGGTATTATGGCACGGGACCGCGGGGCAGCAGGTGGGCCGGCGGGTGTGGTAGGGCGTGGCCCCGTGGAGGCGGCGGCTGCAATCTCACGCGGCCGGCGCGCAGACTGACGTAAAAACGAAAAATACGCGTCGGTATTTGCCGGAAGCAACTTTTCTGAATTAAGAAATACGCACGGACTAACGCAAAAACGAGAAATACGCGTCGGTAAAAGTTATAAAACGTCAACGCTCATTCATATGCAAAATATAAAATAAATTTGTAAATTTTTTTTAGAATGTATGTTAAATAAATCAGTCACGCGACATAATCTTGACATGTGAAAAATGTTTAAAACTCACATAAGAAATAAATAAAACATCCACACACAATATTCAATCATGTTTCATAAGCATTCAAATAAAATCGAAGCCCGCGTAGTACTATCGCGTGAGTTTTTTATTTCTTTTTCTTGTTTGCAAGTCGAATAACTTTGTTCTTCACTTGTGTAAGCTTATTTTTTGTTGACAAAATAATTCCAGCTATCATTCTTTCTCTCGAACTATCAATAGATTCCTGAAAAAGAATGAAAATGGTTTTAATTTCAACATTTTGATATAGTATGATTTAATAATTTTTCATACGCAAAATATACCCACCTGAGAAAAAACGCTTCTGAATTTTTCTCCGTCCCAGTATTGAAAACAGCGAAGGAGGAACAACCCACATGAGTTCCTGTGCTCGAAAACCAAAAGTGCAAAATTCGAAGCATGTTACGTAGGACACCACTGAATCAATTAATGTATTTTGAAAGCACATGCAACATGCAACTCACCCATCTTCTTGTTGAGGCATGCCGTACGGGACAATAGGCCATGCCGACACATCTGGGAACGACATAATTTTCTTTATTAATGTCTTTCCTTCCATGGCAAGAGCTCCAGAAACATCCCACATCTTCATGTTGGAAATCTGCCCTAGAGGCAATAATAAAATGGTTATTATTATATTTCCTTGTTCATGATAATTGTCTATTGTTCATGCTATAATTGTATTAACCGGAAACCGTAATACATGTGTGAATACATAGATCACAGCATGTCCCTAGTAAGCCTCTAGTTGACTAGCTCGTTGATCAATAGATGGTTATGGTTTCCTAACCATGGACATTGGATGTCATTGATAACGGGATCACATCATTAGGAGAATGATGTGATGGACAAGACCCAATCCTAAGCATAGCACAAGATCGTGTAGTTCGTTTGCTAGAGCTTTTCTAATGTCAAGTATCATTTCCTTAGACCATGAGATTGTGCAACTCCCGGATACCGTAGGAATGCTTTGGGTGTATCAAACGTCACAACGTAACTGGGTGACCATAAAGGTGCACTATAGGTATCTCCGAAAGTGTCTGTTGGGTTGGCACGAATCGAGACTGGGATTTGTCACTCCGTATGACGGAGAGATATCTCTGGGCCCACTCGGTAATGCATCATCATAATGAGCTCAATGTGACTAAACGGTTAGCCACGGGATCATGCGTTACGGAACGAGTAAAGAGACTTGCCGGTAACGAGATTGAACAAGGTATGGGGATACCGACGATCGAATCTCAGGCAAGTAACATACCGATGGACAAAGGGAATTGTATACGGGATTGATTAAATCCTCGACATCGTGGTTCATCCGATGAGATCATCGTGGAACATGTGGGAGCTAACATGGGTATCAAGATCCCGCTGTTGGTTATTGGCCGGAGAGATGTCTCGGTCATGTCTGCATGGTTCCCGAACCCGTAGGGTCTACACACTTAAGGTTCGGTGACGCTAGAGTTGTTATGGGAAATTGTATGTGGTTACCGAAGGTTGTTCGGAGTCCCGGATGAGATCCCGGACGTCATGAGGAGTTCCGGAATGGTCCGGAGGTGAAGAATTATATATGGGAAGTCCAGTTTCAGTCACCGGAATGGTTTTGGGGGTTATCGGTATTGTACCGGGACCACCGGAAGGTGTCCGGGGGTCCACCGGGTGGGGCCACCTGCCCCGGTGGGCCAAGTGGGCTGAGCAAGGGAGGGAACCAGCCCCTGGTGGGCGGGTGCGCCCCCCCAAGGGGCCCAAGGCGCCTAGGGTTGAAAACCCTAGGGAGTGGGGGCGCCTCCCACCAAACTTGGGGGGCAAGTCCCCCCCTTGGCCACCGCCCCCCCCCCCCTTAGATGGGATCTAAGGGGGCCGGCCCCCTCTCCCCTTCACCCTATAAATAGAGGGGGGGTGGGAGGGCAGCAGCACCCCCTTCCCTGGCGCAGCCCTCCCCCTCTCCAACACCTCCTCCTCCTCCGTAGTGCTTGGCGAAGCCCTGTCGGAGAACCACGAGCTCCTCCACCACCACGCCGTCGTGCTGCCGGAGCTCTTCCTCAACTTCTCCTCTTCCCTTGCTGGATCAAGAAGGAGGAGACGGCCCCGGGCTGTACGTGTGTTGAACGCGGAGGCGCCGTCCGTTCGGCGCTAGATCGGATCTTCCGCGATTTGAATCGCCGCGAGTACGACTCCATCATCCGCGTTCCTTGTAATGCTTCCGTTTAGCGATCTTCAAGGGTATGAAGATGCACTCCCTCTCTCTCATTGCTAGCATCTCCTAGATTGATCTTGGTGATACGTAGGAATTTTTTTTGATTTACTACTACGTTCCCCAACAGTGGCATCATGAGCTAGGTCTATGCGTAGATTCTTTGCACGAGTAGAACACAAGTAGTTGTGGGCGATGATTTGTTTAATTTGCTTACCGTTACTAGTCCTATCTTAATTCGGCGGCATTGTGGGATGAAGCGGCCCGGACCGACCTTACACGTATGCTTACGTGAGACAGGTTCCACCGACTGACATGCACTTGATGCATAAGGTGGCTAGCGGGTGTCTGTCTCTCCCACTTTAGTCGGATCGGATTCGATGAAGAGGGTCCTTATGAAGGGTAAATAGCAATTGGCATATCACCGTTGTGGCTTTTGCATAGGTAAGAAACGTTCTTGCTAGAAACCCATAGCAGCCACGTAAAACATGCAACAACAATTAGAGGACGTCTAACTTGTTTTTGCAGGGTATGCTATGTGATGTGATATGGCCAAAAAGGATGTGATGAATTATATATGTGATGTATGAGATTGATCATGTTCTTGTAATAGGAATCACGACTTGCATGTCGATGAATATGACAACCGGCAGGAGCCATAGGAGTTGTCTCAATTTATTGTATGACCTGCGTGTCAATGTAAAGGCCATGTAATTACTTTACTTTATTGCTAACCGTTAGCCATAGTAGTAGAAGTAATAGTTGGCGAGACAACTTCATGAAGACACGATGATGGAGATCATGGTGTCATGCCGGTGACGATGGTGACCATGCCGCGCCTCGAAGATGGAGATCAAAAGCGCAAGATGATATTGGCCATATCATGTCACTTTGTGATTTGCATGTGATGTTTGTCATGATTACATCTTATTTGCTTAGAACGACGGTAGCATAAATAAGATGATCCCTCACTAAAATTTCAAGAAATGTGTTCCCCCTAACTGTGCACCGTTGCGAAGGTTCGTTGTTTCGACGCACCACGTGATTATCGGGTGTGATAGATTCTAACGTTCGCATACAACGGGTGTAAGCCAGATTTACACATGTGAAACACTTAGGTTGACTTGACGAGCCTAGCATGTACAGACATGGCCTCAGAACACGAAAGACCAAAAGGTCGAACATGAGTCGTATAGTAGATGCGATCAACATGGAGATGTTCACCGTTGATGACTAGTCCGTCTCACGTGATGATCGGACACGGCCTAGTCGATTCGGATCATGTATCACTTGGATGACTAGAGGGATGTCTATCTGAGTGGGAGTTCATTAAATAATTTGATTAGATGAACTTGATTATCATGAACTTAGTCTAAAAATTGTCTTTACAATCTATCCTGTAGATCAAATGGCCCACGCTAATGTTGCCCTCAACTTCAACGCGTTCCTAGAGAAAACCAAGCTGAAAGATGATGGTAGCAACTATACGGACTGGGTCCGTAACTTGAGGATCATCCTCATAGCTGCCAAGAAAGCATATGTCCTTGAAGCACCGCTAGGTGACGCACCCATTTTCCCAGCAACTCAAGACGTTATGAACGCCTGGCAGTCGCGTAGTGATGATTACTCCCTGGTTCAGTGCGGCATGCTTTACAGCTTAGAATCGGGGCTCCAAAAGCGTTTTGAGCAGCACGGAGCATATGAGATGTTCCAAGAGCTGAAAATGGTTTTCCAAGCTCATGCCTGAGTCGAGAGATATGAAGTCTCTGACAAGTTCTACAGTTGTAAGATGGAGGAAAACAGTTCTGTCAGCGAGCATATACTCAAAATGTCTGGGTTGCACAACCGCTTGTCTCAGCTGGGAGTTAATCTTCCAGATGATTCGGTCATTGACAGGATCCTCCAGTCGCTTCCACCTAGCTACAAGAGCTTTGTGATGAACTACAATATGCAAGGGATGGAGAAGTCCATTCCCGAGTTATATTCAATGCTGAAATCAGCGGAGGTGGAGATCAAGAAGGAACATCAAGTGTTGATGGTGAATAAGACCACTAGTTTCAAGAAAGGCAAGGGTAAGAAGAACTTCAAGAAGGACGGCAAGGGAGTTGCCGGGAAGAAGCCAAAGAATGGACCCAAGCCTGAGACTGAGTGCTTTTATTGCAAGGGAAATGGTCACTGGAAGCGGAACTGCCCCAAGTACTTAGCGGATAAGAAGGCCGGCAATACCAAAGGTATATATGATATACATGTTATTGATGTGTACCTTACCAGCACTCGTAGTAGCTCCTGGGTATTTGATACCGGTGCGGTTGCTCACATTTGTAACTCAAAACAGGAGCTGCGGAATAAGCGGAGACTGGCGAAGGACGAGGTGACGATGCGCGTCGGGAATGGTTCCAAGGTCGATGTGATCGCCGTCGGCACGCTACCTCTACATCTACCTTCGAGATTAGTTTTAAACCTCAATAATTGTTATTTAGTACCAGCTTTGAGCATGAACATTGTATCAGGATCTCGTTTGATGCGAGATGGCTACTCATTTAAATCCGAGAATAATGGTTGTTCTATTTATATGAGAGATATGTTTTATGGTCATGCCCCGCTGGTCAATGGTTTATTTTTATTGAATCTCGAATGTGATGTTACACATATTCATAGTGTGAATGCCAAGAAATGTAAGGTTGATAATGATAGTCCCACATACTTGTGGCACTGCCGCCTCGGTCACATTGGTGTCAAGCGCATGAAGAAACTCCATGCAGATGGACTTTTGGAGTCTCTTGATTATGAATCATTTGACACGTGTGAACCATGCCTCATGGGCAAAATGACCAAGACTCCGTTCTCTAGAACAATGGAGCGAGCAACCAACTTGTTGGAAATTATACATACTGATGTATGCGGTCCAATGAGCGTTGAGGCTCGCGGTGGCTATCGTTATGTTCTCACCCTCACTGATGACTTAAGTAGATATGGGTATGTCTACTTAATGAAACACAAGTCTGAGACCTTTGAAAAGTTCAAGGAATTTCAGAGTGAGGTAGAGAATCAACGTGACAGGAAAATAAAGTTCTTACGATCATATCGTGGAGGAGAATATTTGAGTCACGAGTTTGGCACACACTTAAGGAAATGTGGAATTGTTTCACAACTCACGCCGCCTGGAACACCTCAGCGTAATGGTGTATCCGAACGTCGTAATCGCACTCTATTGGATATGGTGCGATCTATGATGTCTCTTACCGATCTACCACTATCATTTTGGGGTTACGCTTTAGAGACTGCCGCATTCACTTTAAATAGGGCACCGTCTAAATCTGTTGAGACGACACCGTATGAATTATGGTTTGGGAAGAAACCTAAGCTGTCGTTTCTGAAAGTTTGGGGATGCGATGCTTATGTCAAGAAACTTCAACCTGAAAAGCTCGAACCCAAATCGGAAAAATGCGTCTTCATAGGATACCCTAAGGAAACTATTGGGTATACCTTCTACCTTAGATCCGAAGGCAAGATCTTTGTTGCCAAGAATGGATCCTTTCTGGAGAAAGAGTTTCTCTCGAAAGAAGTAAGTGGGAGGAAAGTGGAACTTGATGAGGTAACCCCTCTTGAACCGGAGAGTAGCACAGCTCAGGAAGATGTTTCTGTGGTGCCTGCACCGACTAGAGAGGAAGTTAATGATGATGATCATGAAACTTCGGATCAAGTTGCTACTGAACTTCGTAGGTCCACGAGGACACGTTCCGCACCAGAGTGGTACGGCAACCCTGTCCTGGAAATCATGTTGTTAGACAACGGTGAACCTTCGAACTATGAAGAAGCGATGGCGGGCCTGGATTCCAACAAATGGCTTGAAGCCATGAAATCCGAGATAGGATCCATGTATGAGAACAAAGTATGGACTTTGGTGGACTTGCCCGATGATCGGCGAGCCATAGAAAATAAATGGATCTTTAAGAAGAAGACTGACGCGGATGGTAATGTGACCGTCTATAAGGCTCGGCTTGTCGCTAAGGGTTATCGACAAGTTCAAGGGGTTGACTACGATGAGACCTTCTCACCCGTAGCGAAGCTGAAGTCCGTCCGAATCATGTTAGCAATTGCTGGATTCTATGATTATGAAATCTAGCAAATGGACGTCAAAACGGCATTCCTTAATGGTTTCCTTAAGGAAGAATTGTATATGATGCAGCCGGAAGGTTTTGTCGATCCTAAGAATGCTGACAAGGTATGCAAGCTCCAGCGCTCCATCTATGGGCTGGTGTAGGCATCTCGGAGTTGGAACATTCGCTTTGATGAAATGATCAAAGCGTTTGGGTTTATACAGACTTATGGAGAAGCCTGTATTTACAAGAAAGTGAGTGGGAGCTCTGTAGCATTTCTCATATTATATGTGGATGACATATTGTTGATGGGAAATGATATAGAACTTTTGGAAAGCATAAAGGCCTACTTGAATAAGTGTTTTTCAATGAAGGACCTTGGAGAAGCTGCTTACATATTAGGCATCAAGATCTATAGAGATAGATCGAGACGCCTCATTGGTCTTTCACAAAGCACATACCTTGACAAGATATTGAAGAAGTTCAATATGGATCAGTCTAAGAAGGGGTTCTTGCCTGTATTGCAAGGTGTGAGATTGAGCACAGCTCAACGCCCGACCTCGGCAGTAGAAAGAGAAAAGATGAGCGTCATCCCCTATGCCTCGGCCATAGGCTCTATTATGTATGCCATGCTGTGTACCAGACCTGATGTGAACCTTGCCATAAGTTTGGTAGGGAGGTACCAAAGTGATCCCGGTATGGAACACTGGACAACGGTCAAGAATATCCTGAAGTACCTGAAAAGGACTAAGGATATGTTTCTTGTTTATGGAGGTGCCGAAGAGCTCGTCGTAAAGGGTTACGTCGATGCTAGCTTTGACACAGATCTGGATGACTCCAAGTCACAAACCGGATACGTGTATATTTTGAATGGTGGGGCAATCAGCTGGTGCAGTTGCAAGCAAAGCGTCGTGGCGGGATCTACATGTGAAGCGGAGTACATAGCTGCTTCGGAAGCAGCGCAGGAAGGAGTCTGGATGAAGGAGTTTATCACCGACCTAGGAGTGGTTCCCAATGCGTCGGGCCCGATGACTCTCTTCTGTGACAACACTGGAGCTATTGCCATTGCCAAGGAGCCCAGGTTTCACAAGAAGACCAAGAACATCAAGCGCCGCTTCAACTCCATTCGTGAATATATTCAAGATGGAGATATAGATATTTGTAAAGTACATACGGATCTAAATGTCGCGGATCCGTTGACTAAACCTCTTCCTCGGGCAAAACATGATCAGCACCAGAACTCTATGGGTGTTCGATTCATCACAATGTAACTAGATTATTGACTCTAGTGCAAGTGGGAGACTGTTGGAAATATGCCCTAGAGGCAATAATAAAATGGTTATTATTATATTTCCTTGTTCATGATAATTGTCTATTGTTCATGCTATAATTGTATTAACCGGAAACCATAATACATGTGTGAATACATAGATCACAGCATGTCCCTAGTAAGCCTCTAGTTGACTAGCTCGTTGATCAATAGATGGTTATGGTTTCCTAACCATGGACATTGGATGTCATTGATAACGGGATCACATCATTAGGAGAATGATGTGATGGACAAGACCCAATCCTAAGCATAGCACAAGATCGTGTAGTTCATTTGCTAGAGCTTTTCTAATGTCAAGTATCATTTCCTTAGACCATGAGATTGTGCAACTCCCGGATACCGTAGGAATGCTTTGGGTGTATCAAACGTCACAACGTAACTAGGTGACCATAAAGGTGCACTACAGGTATCTCCGAAAGTGTCTGTTGGGTTGGCACGAATCGAGACTGGGATTTGTCACTCCGTATGACGGAGAGGTATCTCTGGGCCCACTCGGTAATGCATCATCATAATGAGCTCAATGTGACTAAAGAGTTAGCCACGGGATCATGCGTTACGGAACGAGTAAAGAGACTTGCTGGTAACGAGATTGAACGAGGTATGGGGATACCGACGATCGAATCTCGGGCAAGTAACATACCGATGGACAAAGGGAATTGTATACGGGATTGATTAAATCCTCGACATCGTGGTTCATCCGATGAGATCATCATGGAACATGTGGGAGCCAACATGGGTATCTAGATCCCGCTGTTGGTTATTGGCCGGAGAGATGTCTCGGTCATGTCTGCATGGTTCCCGAACCCGTAGGGTCTACACACTTAAGGTTCGGTGGCGCTAGAGTTGTTATGGGAAATTGTATGTGGTTACCGAAGGTTGTTCGGAGTCCCGGATGAGATCCTGGATGTCACAAGGAGTTCCGGAATGGTCCAGAGGTGAAGAATTATATATGGGAAGTCCAGTTTCAGTCACCGGAATGGTTTCGGGGGTTATCGGTATTGTACCGGGACCACCGGAAGGTGTCCGGGGGTCCACCGGGTGGGGCCACCTGCCCCGGTGGGCCAAGTGGGCTGAGCAAGGAAGGGAACCAGCCCCTGGTGGGCTGGTGCGCCCCCCCAAGGGGCCCAAGGCGCCTAGGGTTGAAAACCCTAGGGGGTGGGGGCGCCTCCCACCAAACTTGGGGGGCAAGTCCCCCCCTTGGCCGCCGCCCCCCCCCCCTTAGATGGGATCTAAGGGGGCCGGCCCCCTCTCCCCTTCACCCTATAAATAGAGGGGGGGTGGGAGGGCAGCAGCACCCCCTTCCCTGGCGCAGCCCTCCCCCTCTCCAACACCTCCTCCTCCTCCGTAGTGCTTGGCGAAGCCCTGTCGGAGAACCACGAGCTCCTCCACCACCACGCCGTCGTGCTGCCAGAGCTCTTCCTCAACTTCTCCTCTTCCCTTGCTGGATCAAGAAGGAGGAGATGTCCCCGGGCTGTACATGTGTTGAACGCGGAGGCGCCGTCCGTTCGGCGCTAGATCGGATCTTCCGCGATTTGAATCGCCGCGAGTACGACTCCATCATCCGCATTCCTTGTAACGCTTCCGCTTAGCGATCTTCAAGGGTATGAAGATGCACTCCCTCTCTCTCGTTTCTAGCATCTCCTAGATTGATCTTGGTGATACGTAGGAATTTTTTTTGATTTACTACTACGTTCCCCAACACTTCATTCTTAAACCCAAATATTGAAGACACGTCGTCCGGTCGAAGTGAAATAAGACCTTTACTGCCAGATTCTTCTTGTATCATGAATTTTTTACTGCTCGTGTTAAAACCTTTTATCATAAAATGTAGCAAAAAATCTCTCATTTGAATTGATGGAATGACCAACATCTCTTGCAAGGTTGTTTTGTAGAACCTAAATCGTTGAGCGGTTGTTAATTTCTCAACGAGACTTATCCACTTCTCTATGGAACATGCAATCACACCATCGATGTCCATATTGCATGCCATTTTTTTTACACATTAATATATATAACTATGCAATACCACGACCAGAAACTGTACGGGGCGGAAAAATTTCACCTTGAACCAGGCGACACACGGCGAGCAGTGGCTGTGGCAGAGGGAAAGTGGGCAGCCGTATGTTGGCGAGATGCGCCGACGATGTTGGGCGTCCCGAGACCAGCGGCGTGGAATGGCGTGGACGTCACTCGGACGAGGCCGCCTTGCGGCAACAGTGAGGCGATGCACGGCGGTGGGCAATGGAGGGCACGTTGCCACGAAGGGCGATGAAGGGCACGGGGCGGCGTACAAGGGGCGAGTGGGGGTGGGATTTCGCCGTGCATGGCGGTATACGGCGATGAAAAGGAAAAAACAAACAAAATGGCATGGGCGGCGACTGGGCCGGCCCGATACCGCCCACCCTCGACGCCATTCAGCGCCACCAGCATGGCGTTGACCGCCCCACACTTATGATTATCTCCGTGAAAATACACAAAAACGGTCTCCGGACGTGACGCAACGTCCGTTCGTACTCCGATTCCGTTGAAATTTTGCGTGGGGGTGGTGAAGGTCACTCACACGCGCGTGCAAAAGTTGGGTACAATACGTCCATGTCCACATGTAGTTGCCGTACAACCCACAGGTATCGGTTAGGAGGTGACGGGCAGCCGCGAGGTGTTCTCTTTCGTAAAGTCATGAAACGGTGCAATTTTTTTTCGCATGCTACAGTTCCAACACAAGCACGCATGCAAAATTTCGGTGCGTTTCGACACTCGATGCATTTCCTACGATTTTCTCCGTGAAAATACACAAAAAGGTCTCCGGACGTGACGCAACGTCCGTTCGTACTCCGATTCCGATTTTCTACATTTGTTTTTTTAGGCAACTGCCAACGCGCGCGACGCACACGGGCGGGCTATGAAGGCAAGCCACGGCGGCCACTTGGGCGCCGTTTGCGGCGCACACGGGCAGGCCCATGAAGGCAAAGCCACGGCGGCCACCGCCCAAACTTCTTATTGTTTAGTCCCACATTGCTTCTGCTCACGCTTATTCACCTGTTTAAATACCGTCCTCTGTGTACAATGTTGAATCCTTTAGTGTGGCGGCCTTTCCTCAGTAGGCTATTGTAAATGATGCTCTGGCACTCCAAAATCATGGAGTGTCACAGGAAAAATTCACATTAGTCTTCTTAGGTAAATCCGTCCACACTACATGATTTTTTAATCATGTGTTTTTTGTTGATATTTACAAGTTCAATGATCGGATCATATGAAGAGCAATCCGCAGTGCCGGCACAGCATCGCCGCTCAGCCCGGACAGAAAATTTAATACCCTAATCGTCTCAAGGCATCCGCCCGTTCCAGTTTTATTCCAAAAGATGTACCCCGCACCTCCGCAATTTCACTAGTATACAAAAACAATAAAAAATTATTGCATCATAGCACGGGTATACTTACCCAGAAGGGGTGATGTACGTGTTTCTCTGCTTGTTGATTCAACAAGCAGAGAAACACCTACACCATCTGGATCCGTATACATGTAATATAAAGCAATAATAGCTGGACGTTATAATCTTATGTGACTATTTAAACCACTACATATGAGTCTCCATAATCAATGTGGTACTAAAATCATTTATAAAACAATGTTAGCCTATAGCTGCCAGAAAAGGTGTGCGCGCGGCGGCCCACAGCGCGCACGGGCCATGGTGCGGCGGCCTTCGTATGTGCGCCGCCAATTGTGCGCCGCTAGGGGTGCCAACCGCCCAGAGTGCTCTATTTTTAGTCCCATATTGCTAATATTGACGACGAATCATGGGTTTAAATAGCTGCATCCATATATGACGTCAAGTCTTTAATCGTGGCAGCCATACCTCACTATGCTTATGCAGGTTCTGCTTTGTCACTCCACAATCGTTGTGGAGTGATACAGAATGACCTGCATCAGTGTTGCGAGGTATGTCTGTCCACGTTGAAGGACTTTTTTACACGTCCGAGGGAGGTTTTTTTCAACATCCTTCAAATGGACCCAATTTTTTTTCATAGGTTTGTAGAAACATGGCAAGCAAGCATGCCAAGTTTCGGGCCATTTCGAACCTCCTAGAATTTTTTACGATTTTTCCGGCTCTGAAACCGTAATACACTCCCCGGACGTGACGCGACATGAGTATGTTATCGGAACTCGATACAAATTTGCGTGGGGTCCTATGGTGGGCATGCCTACCCTCTCGCAAAACTTGGGGTCATTCTGAAGATGACCAAAAAATGACCTTTCTCTGCGCACGCCGTTCTGGTAGAGCGAAGGCCCCGTCCCGAGGGAGGTTTTTTTTTACATCCTTCAAATGGATCCAATTTTTTTTCATAGGTTTTAACATTCATGGCAAGCAAGCATGCCAAGTTTCGGGCCTTTTCAAACCTCCGATAATTTTCTACGATTTTCCCGGCTCTGAAACCGAAACACACTCCCCGGACGTGACGCGACATGAGTATGTTGTCGGAACACGATGCAATTTTGCGTGGGGTCCTACGGTGGGCATACCTACCCTATCGCAAAACTTGGGGTCGTTCTGAATATGACCAAAAAATGACCTTTCTCTGCGCACACCGTTCTGGTAGGAGCGAAGGTCCCGTCCCGAGGGAGGTTTTTTCGACATCCTTCAAATGGACCCAAATTTTTTTCATAGGTTTTAACATTCATGGCAAGCAAGCATGCCAAGTTTCGGGCCTTTTCGAATGTCCGAGAATTTTCTACGATTTTCCCGGCTCTGAAACCGAAACACACTCCCTGATAAACGCACATTTTAAATTATTAATTTTTCTCATATACATACTATAAAAATATTGCACACTAATACTACAATTCATAAAAAGGAGTATAAATCGTTTAGTAATTAAAAATACTGTATGCACATATATACAAATTATAAAGTATAAAAATAAATAAATTATTACGTGAGCGGGGCCACTAACGGCGCGCGTGCATGCGGTCGACGGCGCTCGCGCCTTATGAGGCCCATAAACGGCGCGCGTGGGCCGGCCCAGACAACGCAGGGCGGGGGCACAGCAGAGCGGCGCGGGGAGGCTTGTTTAGTCCCACCTCGCCCGCCGAAGGAGCTCCACACCGGCTTAAATAGCCGCGTTCATATAGCCAGGTAAGATAACTAGTAATAATGTAATGATGTATTTGATTTGACTTTACACAACAGTCGTTCTGTGACAGTTGTGTCATGTCAAATCAGATATAGCAGGACATTACTACTAGTTATTTTTATTTTCTACACCGTTTAACCGAACCTAAATTTTTTCCGGGTCACGTCACGTCGTTCATCGCCAAGTTTCGTGCCTTATGGACGCTTCATTATTTTTCATGGGTTTTCTCGGCCTTGAAACCACTCAACGGAGAAACATACACATATAAAAATGTACTGGAAATATATATTTATAAACATACTATAAATATTAAAATATGTTTAAAAACATACTATAAATATATTACTATACAGACTATAAAATGGACTTTGCATAAAACATACATGTGATGAAGTCTAATTCGTTTCGTAAGAAAAATGTATTTTAAATCATTTTAATTTTTTATCATTGACATGTACATAAATATAACTCATTACATTAAATAATACTTCTATTTTAATAATTTTTTAAAACCAAATAAAACAATTCAAACAAAATTGCATGCACTCAAATATTTGTTACATTTTATTTTTTCAAAAGTAAAAAAAAAGTTGCCGCTGGGCGGCAACAAACGCCGGCTTTCGGCCCGTCTGGACGGCCCGAGACAGGCGGCCCAAATGGCGCCTATCGTACGCGCAGCGCCGACCGAAATCTAACTTTAGTTCCACCTCGCCTAGCGGAGCTCGCCCTCACCTGCTTAAAAAGCAGGCGCCGCCCTACCCGCCGTACCCCTTCTAATAAAAGGCCCCCTCGCCTACTCTCTCATCGCCGCCAAGTTGGGCCTGTGGGCCTTGGGGGGCCGAAAAGCCTTCCCTTTCACCCTTGGCTTGATCGGGATCGGCCTAGTACGCCTCACTCCGCACCGGGCCGGCGATCTTTTTATTTATGTCATTTCTTTTTTTTTCTAATATTATTTATTTTTTTAATTTGGTTTTGTTTCTTTATTTACTTTTGTTTCAACTTTTATTTTTTCTAAACAATTATTGAACGACATCCATTCAAACACGCGATATTTCATTCTAGTTAATAGAAATATTTTACATAATAGTAGAACTTAAACTTAACTAAACGACATTACGAAAATAATTTAACTTAACTAACGACATTACGAAAACGAAAAAACCCCTAAACTACTCGTCCTCGACGCCGCCGAAGTCCTCCTCGTCGAACAACAGCTCGTCCCCGCCGTCGTCGCCGTCGTCGTCGTCGCTGCTGCTGTCGACGGGCACCACGGGCGCCGCCATCGAGTCCGCCACCGCGGCATGGTACCCGGCAAAATCTGGTGAGTCCTCTGGGTGCCCGGCGGCCGGGGCGAGCTGCATGTACTCCTGCAGCAGGGGTGGCGGCACCGGCGCGTTCTCCGACTCGTGGATCGCCGTCAGGTACCCCGGCATGTCATCCGGGTCGCCGGCCTCCGCCGCCAGACGCCTGTACTCCGCCACCAGAGGCGGTTCTGGCTCCTGCTCTGGCTCGGGCGGAGGGGCGCGGCTGGACCCTGCGTCGTCCCGTGCTCCTCCTACCGCCACAGAACGGCGATCGCCACTGCGAGGCGGACAGAGCCGCGGTCACCGCCTGTGCCAGCACGGTCAGCGCGCCCCGAGGACCACGCGGGTGGACCGCGCCTGGCCGCGGCGGAACAGCCCGTAGCCGGCGCTCGTCAGGGCGGGGAGGGTGCCGGCGGCCACCAGCGCGTGGTACGGGGCGACGACCTCCTCAAAACTGCGCCCGTCCCAAAGCTGGTGCCGCCGAGTACGATGACGATGACATGTACCTAGGGTAGGGTCATAGGCCTGACCTGGGTACCCTACCCAAGGACGCTGCCCTAGAGTCAAAGGCATATGAAGTTCTACAGAAGATACCGACTGAAATCACCCTGAAGTGCAATCCACTCGACGGAAGATTCCACTCGGATATCCCAATTCCACTCGACTTGATAATTACACTCGACCATACAAAGAATCACTCGGAGTGCAGAAGGCCTACAGTCACCCCAGGATGGCAACGGTCAGGCATTCACTCCGTAGTCATAAAGATCATTAATAGCAGGCGTTACCAGTAACACCCCTGTCTTAACTCGCATTGAACCCTGTGTAACGAGGGCTGGAGGGGCCTGGCGCACTCTATATAAGCCACCCCCTCCTCTGGCACAAGGGTTCGCACCCCCTGTAACTTTCACACATAATCCAGTCGACAAGCCTCCGAGGCACCGAGATGTAGGGTTGTTACCTCCTGCGAGAGGGGCCTGAACTTGTAAACTTGTGTGCACAACCTCGCCATAGCTAGGGCCTTGCCCCCTCCTACGTACCCTATACTATTACTGTCAGACTCATACCCACGACAGTTGGCGCCCACCATGGGGCCGGCGTCCGAGCGACTTCCGGCGAGGTTGCAAATTTCGTTCTCCATCAACATGGTTTCCGGAGGTGGCTTGGCTTTGGGTCGCAAGATCTATCTCGGCGCGCTTGACTTCATCGCCGACGACTCCGCCTGGCTTCAAGAAGCTCCCCTTGACGTCGAGGCCCTCCCCATCCGCGGGGCGGCGCACTTCCGTGCGAGTGCCTGCGGCGTCCTGCTGCGGCAGCCGTCGACTCAGTATCGGTCGGCTCCCGTGGCATCTTCGCTCCCTGCCGTCCGCCGTCGCAAGCGATCCGGTTGTTCGCGGCTCCATCGGTGGGTGAAGCACGCGGTGGCTCGTCAGTCGACCACCCCGCAAGTCGCGGTGATCGAGCCCGACGAATCCCTTTACGGTTTGTTCGATCTGCCAGTTGGTCACTCGGATTCGCTTTCCGAGTGCGAGAGCGATGATCTAGCAGCAGAAGTCCTCATGGTCGACTCCCATCGCAGTCCGCCTAGATTTCGTCGCGGCGGCGGCGGCAACGGCAGCCCGTCACTCGATCATGATGAATATATTCCTGAGGCCCTCATTGCGGAGCAGAGGAAAGAGCTGCATCGCCGCAACGTCCAGGCGCTCCAGACCCCCATCGTTGGGGAGTCCTCCGAGGCTCGGGCTTTGGAGGCTGCGCGCTTAGCCACCTTGGCTGAGCGGGCGCGTCTGGAGAATCTCCAGCAGGCACTCGACGAACGCTCCCAGAGGATGATCCCTAGTTCCAGTCGACGTCAACGACAATTGTTTCCGACTGGACCTCGGGAAGAAGTTCAGGTATACCGTACTCCGATTCAAAATGTTGCAGCAGCTGCTCGTATCACAGATTCAATTCAGCCGTCCTGGTCAGAAGCTGGTAGAGGGCTGCAGCAGATCCGAGCGCTGCTCCGAGCAGCAAGGGAACAAAATTCAGTTGTTTCTCAGTCGCGCAACAGAATTCATAGCAGGTCTGTAGTGGCGAACACAGTTCAGTCGGCACATAGTCTGAGATCGCCTCCGCGGCGTGAAGATCGTGGTCACCGTCAGGATCAGTTCCTGGGTCGAGGCCACAGACAATATGATCATCGATATCCCCGTGATGACCACCGTCGAGTGCCTACGCCCTCTCCGAGGGGCGGGTCGTACGCGCCTCGGCGGTATGACGACAGGCGCCCGTATGGTGACGAGCGGAGAGCCCCAGTCGACCCGAGAGAGCCTGGGTTTGATGCGAGGTCACTCCTCGTACAAGGTTTGGTCGACAGAGGCAGGGCAAACAGAGAAGGACAAGACAGAGACCGTCCGATTGGAAGCAGAGCATTTGTTTCTGGACCCGAGTGTTTCAGTAGAGCCATCCGAGCAGCTGAGATCCCTCCCAACTTCAGATTGGCTACGGGCGTGAGCAAGTTCACCGGTGAGTCGAAGCCTGACACATGGCTGGAAGATTACCGTGTGGCGGTGCAGATTGGTGGAGGCAATGATGATGTAGCCATGAAGCACCTCCCCTTGATGCTTGAAGGTTCAGCCAGAGCTTGGTTGAATCAGTTGGCCCCTGGAAGTATTTTCTGTTGGGAAGAGTTAGCCCGAGTGTTCATCAAAACATTCGAGGGCACCTGCAAGTGACCTGCTGGGCTGACTGAATTGCAACACTGCATCCAGAAGCCGGATGAAACTTTGAGAGACTTCATCTAGAGATGGACTACACTTCACCATACGGTGGAAAATGTGTCAGAGCACCAGGCAGTTTGCGCCTTCAAAGATGGTGTCCGATACAGAGAGCTCAACCTGAAGTTTGGTCATTCTGGAGATATGTCTCTTGGCCGAATGATGGAAATTGCCACTCGGTATGCTAATGGCGAAGAGGAAGATCGGCTCCGCAGTGGCAAGGGAAAGCCAATCGGCTAGGACACTTGAGGTGGAAACACCAGTCGGAAGCAAAAACATAAGGCCGAACCTGCAGGACCTGCCGAGGCCGCAGTTCTGAATCAAGGAAAGTTCAAGGGAAAACCTAAGGGGCCGTGGGTTCCCAAAAAGGTGAAAGATCAGTCAGGCCAAGACGTCTTGGATTTGCCGTGTCACATTCACACGAAGAAAGATGAAGAGGGTAACTTGATTTTGCCCAAGCATACCACTCGACAATGTCGACTCCTGATTCAGCAGTTCCGAGATGGCTAGCTCAATGAGAAGGATTCTGATAAGGATGAAGAAAAACAAGAAGATGATGGTTACCCTAAAGTCAATGCTACCTTGGTGATTTTTGCTGATGTTGAGAGCAAAAGTCAACTGAAAGTTATCAACAGAGAAGTGAATATGGTTGCTCTGACAACTACGACGTACTTGAAGTGGTCGAAAACTCCCATTACGTTCGACCAGTCAGATCACCCAGCGCACGTAGCTACTCCTGGGCTGCAAGCGCTTGTGGTCGACCCAGTCGTTGGGGGCACCCGATTGACTAAGGTCCTTATGGATGGAGGCAGTGGTTTGAACATTTTGTACGCTGAGGCCCTCCAAGGGATGGGCATTCCGATGTCCAAAATCAGTGAGAGCAACATGCAGTTCCACGGCGTCATTCCCGGGAAGAAGGCAAAGTCACTCGGACAGATCGCTCTTGATGTGGTTTTCGGTGATTCCAAGAATTACCGCAAAGAGAAGTTGACATTTGAGGTGGTGGATTTCCACAGTGCCTATCACGCTATTCTGGGCAGGCCCGCATATGCTCGTTTCATGGCCCGACCATGTTACGTGTATCTCAAGTTGAAGATGCCCGGACCCAGAGGTGTGATCACAGTCACGAGGAATAGGCAGAGAGCAGAGGAGTGCCTTCAAAAAGGCTAAAAAATTGCTGATGAACAAATGGCAGCAGTCGAGATGGAAGAATACAAGAAAAATGCAGATCCGAGTGATTTGTTGCGAGCTAAGAAGCCTGCCTCGGAGTCCGCATTTCAGTCGGCCGATGAGACAAAACCTGTCCATATTCACCCGGAAGACCCCACTACTGCTCCGACTCACATCTCAACAACACTCGACAGCAAATAGGAAGACGCGCTCATCCAGTTCCTCTGTGAGAACTGGGACATCTTTGCGTGGAAACCATCAGACATGCCAGGTGTACCCAGGGGGCTGGCTGAGCACCGTTTGCGTGTCGACCAGAAAGCAAAACCCGTCAAAGAACATCTCCGTCGATCCGCCGCGGAAAAGAGGAAGGCGATTGGTGAAGAGGTGGCTCGGCTCCTGGCAGCTGAGTTCATCCGTGAGATATACCACTCCGAGTGGCTCGCCAATGTCGTCATGGTCCCCAAGAAAGATAAATCACTTCGTATGTGCATTGACTTCAAGCATATCAATCGGGCCTGCCTGAAAGATCATTTTCCTCTCCCCCGCATCGATCAGATTGTCGACTCGACTGCGGGGTGTGAGCGTTTGTCATTTCTGGATGCATATTCCGGGTACCATCAGATCCGACTGTTTGGACCCGATGAAATAAAAACAGCCTTTATCACCCCTTTCGGGTGTTTTTGCTATGTCACCATGCCTTTTGGTCTCAAGAATGCTGGCGCCACATTCATGCGCATGATCCAGAAGTGCCTGCTCACTCAGATCAGTCGGAATGTGGAAGCATATATGGATGACATCGTGGTCAAGTCACGCAAGAGTTCCGACCTGTTGGCTGACCTCGCTGAAACATTTGCCAATCTGAGAAGATATGATATCAAGCTGAATCCATCCAAGTGCACGTTCGGAGTTCTTGGTGGAAAGTTACTCGGTTTTCTCATTTCCGAACGAGGAATCGACGCAAATCCCAAAAAGGTTGGTGCAATTCTCCGAATGAAACGCCCTGTGCGTGTGCACGACGTACAGAAGCTTACAGGTTGCCTTGCTGCTCTAAGTCGATTCATTTCTCATCTCGGTGAAAAGGCACTGCCTCTTTACCGACTGATGAAGAAATCTGATACATTCGAGTGGACTCCTGAAGCCGGAGCAGCGTTTGAAGAACTCAAAGCCCTGCTTTCCACCCAGCCGGTGCTCGCTGCCCCGATCAGCAAGGAGCCTCTACTGCTATATATTGCAGCTACCGGGCAAGTGGTCAGCACAGTGCTCACGGTCGAGCGAGAGGAAGAAGGAAAAGCCTACAAAGTTCAACGCCCAATGTATTACATTTCCGAAGTCTTGACTCCGTCCAAGCAAAGGTATCCGCATTACCAGAAGCTTGTCTACGGAATTTATCTGACCACAATGAAAGTTGCACATTACTTCGCAGACCACTCGGTTTCAGTCGTCAGCGACGCTCCGTTATCAGAGATTTTGAATAATCGAGATGCAACCGGTCGAGTGGCTAAGTGGGCGATTGAACTTCTCCCTCTGGATATCAAGTTTGAAGCGAAAAAGGCAATTAAGTCCCAGGCAATTGCATATTTCCTGGCCGAGTGGAGTGAGCAACAGCAGCCGACTCAAGTTCACTCGGAGCACTGGACCATGTTTTTTGACGGATCTAAAATGCTGAATGGCTCTGGTGCTGGAGTGGTTCTGGTGTCCCCAAGAGGCGACAAGCTCAGTTATGTCCTCCAGATTCACTTTGGTTCCTCCAACAATGAAGCTGAGTACGAAGCACTTCTGTATGGGTTGCGTATGGCCATCTCACTCGACGTCCGTCGCCTGATGGTTTACGGCGACTCAGATTTGGTGGTTAATCAGGTGATGAAGGAGTAGGATATCAGGAGCCCTGCTATGACTGGATACTGCAATGCAGTGAGGAAATTAGAAAAGAAGTTTGAAGGGTTAGAGCTCCACCACATACCCCGACTCAAGAATCAAGCAGCTGATGATCTGGCGAAAATAGGTTCCACTCGGAAGCCTATTCCCAGTAATGTGTTCTTGGAGCATCTCCACACCCCATCAGTACAAGAAGATCCCTTTACAGAGGATCCCCCACAACCAATAAGTGCTACCAATCCGACTGAGGTCGAAGTGCCGGCGGTAATCGACTTAATCATGGAGATTGTGGTAATCACCCCGACTGGACTGTGCTGTATATTGCATATTTGCTCAGGCAAGAGCTTCCAGAAGATGAAGTTGAAGCACGTCAGATCATCCGCAGGTCAAAAGCCTTTACAGTTATAGGTGGACAACTTTTCAGAGAAAGTTTAACTGGCGTAGCTCAGCGATGTATCTCTCCAGAAGAAGGTCGACTGATCTTGAACGAGATTCACTCGGGGACCTGTGGTCACCATGCGTCCTCTCGGACCATCGTGGCTAAAGCATACCAAGCAAGATTCTACTGGCCACGGGCAAATGAGATGGCGAAAGATATCGTCGACAAATGTGAAGGCTGCCAGTTTTACTCGAACATGTCCCACAAGCCCGCATCGGCCTTGAAGACTATTCCACTCGTCTGGCCATTTGCTGTTTGGGGACTGGACATGGTTGGGCCCCTGAGGACCGGCAGAAGCGGCTTCACCCATCTGCTCGTGGCAGTCGACAAGTTCACTAAGTGGATTGAAGCCAAACCCATCAAGAACCTCGACTCAAGCACAGCCATCAGTTTTATCAGAGAGTTAATATTCAGATATGGAGTTCCGCACATCATTATAATGGACAACGGCTCAAACTTTGATTCCGATGAGTTCAGAGCTTTCTGCGCTTCCCAAGGCACTCGAGTCGACTACGCATCCGTTGCGCACCCACAGTCGAATGGGCAAGCCGAAAGAGCAAATGGTTTGATCCTCCAAGGGCTGAAACCCCGATTGATGCGCGACCTCAAGCATGCAGCAGGCGCTTGGGTGACCGAGTTGCCGTCCGTTCTGTGGGGATTGAGGACAACTCCCAACCGGTCGACTGGTCGAACTCCTTTCTTCATGGTATATGGGGCTGAAGCTGTGCTTCCAAGTGACTTGCTCCACAATGCACCCCGAGTAGAACTTTTCTCAGAAACCGAAGCAGAGCAAGCACGTCAAGACGCTGTCGATCTTCTGGAGGAAGAGAGAGAGATGGCCTTGATCCGATCGACCATCTATCAGCAAGACCTTCGTCGATTCCATGCCCGAAGCATCAAAGGTCGAGCATTTCAAGAAGGAGACCTTGTGCTCCGAGTGGATCAGCAACGCCCTCATAAGCTCGCCCCTGCCTGGGAAGGCCCCTTCATCGTCACCAAGGTACTCCACAACGGGGCATATCACCTTTACAACGTGGCCAAGAAGAAAGACGAGCCGCGCTCCTGGAACGCGGATCTGCTCCGCCGTTTTTACACCTAAACACTAGGATCGTCGGGATGTAATAAGAATAGTTTCAGATTGTTTATCAAAGACGTGATTTCCGCAGTCTCCTAAATGATTGTTATCGCACAAACGTGTGTTCAAATCCCCCAGTGGGTGGCTTAGCTGCGAACCTGTTTTGCCTAAGTTACAAAAAAAAACTCTGAGTGGAGAGCAATCCTCCTAGTCGGGGGCTTAGCTGTGACCCCGTGCTCGCCTAAGTTTCAAAAACAAACTCCGAGTGGAGAGCAATCCTCCTACTCGGGGGTTTAGCTGCGACCCCGTGCTCGCCTAAGTTTAAAAAACAAACTCCGAGTGGAGAGCAATCCTCCCACTCGAGGGCTTAGCTGCGATCCCGTGCTCGCCTAAGTTTCAAAAACAAACTCCGAGTGGAGAGCAATCCTCCCACTCGGGGGCTTAGCTGCGACCCCGTGCTCGCCTAAGTTTCAAAAACAAACTCCGAGTGGAGAGCAATCCTCCCACTCGGGGGCTTAGCTGTGATCCCGTACTCGCCTAAGTTTCAAAAACAAACTCCGAGTGGAAAGCAGTCCTTCCACTCGGAGGCTTAGCTGTGATCCCGTACTCGCCTAAGTTTCACAAACACTCCGAGTGAAGAGCAACCCTCCCACTCGGGGGCTTAGCTGCGATCCCGTACTCGCCTAAGTTTCAAAGCAAACTCTAAGTGGAGAGCAATCCTCCCACTCAGAGGCTTAGCTGCGACCCCGTGCTCGCCTAAGTTTCAAAAATAAACTTCGAGTGGAGAGCAGTCCTCCCACTCGGGGGCTTAGCTACAACCCCGTGCTCGCCTAAGTTTCAAAAACAAACTCCGAGTGGAGAGCAATCCTCCCACTCAGGGGCTTAGCTGCGATCCCGTACTCGCCTAAGTTTCAAAAACAAACTCCGAGTGGAAAGCAGTCCTTCCACTCGGAGGCTTAGCTGCGATCCCGTACTCGCCTAAGTTTCACAAACACTCCGAGTGAAGAGCAACCCTCTCACTCGGGGGCTTAGCTGCGACCCCGTGCTCGCCTAAGTTTCAAAAACACGCCGAGTGGAGAGCAATCCTCTCACCCGGGAGGAACCAGGTGCACCCTGAGCTGCGCCACAAGTACAACGTCTAGATGCACCCTGAGCTGCGCCACAAGTACAACGTCTACTCCGAGTGAAGAGCAATCCTCTCACTCGGAGACTTAGATGCGATCCAAGATTCGCCTAAGTCAAAAGATCCAAGAGCATTGGAGATAAAGCAACTGCGTTCGAATAAAGCAACCAAGTTCGGATAAATCCAGCAAGGTTCAGAACCGCGAACATAAGTACCCGGGCGTCATGCCCGAAAGAGTTTAACGATTACAAAATCACTCGGCATTCTGAGGCAAGTAAAGTTAAGTTATCAAGTTTTTCACTCGGCACGAGGAGGACTAGCTGGCTCGACGAAAGCATCCATGTCGATGCCGTCTGCGATGCGAGTGGCTGCGTCGATGAAAGTCTCCATAAAAGATTGAAACTGAAGCTTTTTGGTGTTTGCCACCTGATGTGACACCCGGATAGTTAAGCTACAGTAACCCTATGCTAATGATGCCTTGTCACCACTGTTACTGTTGTTAATCTCGCGTTAATCCAAATCCTATTCAAATTTAAATTCAAATCTAAAGTCAAATTTTAATTTTGTCAAACGTGAAAACAAAAATGTTTAAAGTGTGGCAAATATTCTCTGGATATTTGTCATGTAGAAACCACACTTTTATAAAATGTTTAAATACTCTAAAATGAATAAAACAGTAGGTAAAACAATTAGATAAATGCCTTTTGTATTTTATAAAATTATAAACTATTTATTTAGTTGCCAAAAGTTAATGGGGCAGTAGACTAATTGTTATTATTAATTTAGGAGTTGGAATTATATTTTACAAAACTAAAATAAATTAATAACTAAAAGAAAACAGAACTGAAGATAAATAAAACAGAACAAAAAAATAAAGTAAACCCCCCCCCCCCACTGGACCAGGCGGCCCAGCTGGCCGACCCACCTGGCCTAACCGGCCGGCCCAACCCCTCCTCCATATCCCCACCAGGGGAAACCCTAACCCCCGACCGCACACTCCCCCCCCCCACTCCCCACGTCTCTCTCCTTCCCCCTCCCGATTCTGGATCGGGATCGGGGGGACCGAACCGCGCCGACGCCGCCGCCGATTCCTATCGCCACCACGCCGGCGCACCTCGTCGGACGCTATCGTCGTCGTCCTCCCCTGTGTCGCGTCGTCTCCGACCTCCTCCCCGCGCCACACTGCCCTTTCCCCTACGGCCACTGTGAGCGCCCCTTCTATTCCTCTCACCCTCGCGCCCGCACGCCGCTCGCTTCCGCCGTGGCTCGCTCGGCCACCGCCCCTGCTGTCCGCTATTGCTGCTCGGCTTCGCCTGCTGTCGCGCACGCGCGCCCGAGCCACGCCCCGCTCGGCCACGCTTGTCGAGCCGCCCCGCGCGGCCCCGCTGCTCGCCCGCCGCCCTGCTGCGCTCACCGTCGCCTGGGCTCACGCCCCGCATCGCCGTGCCCGCGCCTCCCCGCTGCTGCAGGCACCACCCTCCGCTTCCCCTACTCGCTGCACAGCCCCGACGCGCACGCACGCGCCGCGGCTCACACACCAGCCGCCCCGCCGCGTGCAGTGCGCACCCGCACGCGCCTGCGCCCGGCGCCTGCCTCGCGTCGCCCCGCAGCGCTCCCCGCCCCTGCTGCTCCTTCCCCGTGCGCCGTGCCGTCGCCTCTCCCTCTCCTGCGTCCTGTACACCGTGGCAACCGTCCGGTTGGCCCGTGCCCATCGACGCCCGCCAGCGAGCGCCCGCCCTGTCGCCTCGGGTCCGCCCCGACGGGCGCCTCGCCCGCAACCGCGCCCGAAAACCCAGCGCCCATGGCCCCGTGCCACTGGCCTGTGGGCCAACACCCCCCTGGGTCGCTGACGAACGGGGTCCGCTGCCCAGAAAAAAAAACAAAAAATAGAAATAAAAATAAAATAGAATTATTAAAATTATTAATTAATTAATAGATTAATTAATTAGTTAATTAATTAAGTTAATTAACCCTGTTTAGGTTAATCTAATTTAGTTAATTAAGTATTAATTAATTAGTTAATCACTAATTAACTAACCAGTCTATGACAGGTGAGACCCACGTGTCAGGTTGTGCTGACGTCAGCATGATGTCATGCTGACGTCATCAGCTACTGTTTCGGATAATGTTTAATTTAAATTAATAATAATTTCAGAATTGATTAAAACTTTGAAAAATAATATAAAATAAATCGTAACTCGGATGAAAATACTTTGTACATGAAAGTTGCTCAGAACGACGAGACGAACCCGGTTACGCAACCCACATATCCGTGTGATGCCTCTAAATACCTGAACATGCAACCGTCCCCCTCCGGTCATCTATCTAACAAATGTCCGAAACCGGGAAAACTTTCCCGGATGGGATCCCCCTTTCTCGGTAACGTGCAACCCCACATTAGAACACACCCGGCACTGCATATTGTCATGTCATACTTTGTGTAGCATTGTTTGCTTTGTATTTACTGTTTCCTACCCCTCCTTCTCTCTCGATAGACGCTGAGACCGCTGACGACGCTGCCGTGAACGACTACTACGTCAACGAACCTTCTCTCTCGACACAGCTTCCAGGCAAGCCCCCCCCCCCTTGATCAACCCGATATCGCCTATTCCTTCTCTCTACTGCTTGCATTAGAGTAGTGTAGCATGTTACTGCTTTCGGTTAATCCTATTCTGCTGCATAGCCTGTCTTTGCTACTACTGTTGATACCTTACCTGCAATCCTAAATGCTTAGTATAGGTTGCTAGAATTACATCAGTGGCCCTACACTCTTGTCCGTCTGCCATGCTATACTACTGGGCCGTGATCACTTCGGGAGGTGATCACGGTTTATATTATATACTATTACATACTTATGTTTCTGTTCGGAGATGGGGGCTGAAGGGGCAGGTGGTTCCATCCAGGTAGTGGTGGGCCTGGGTTCCCGACGGCCCCCGAGTGTTACTTTGTGGCGGAGCGACAGGGCAGGTTGTGACCACCTAGGAGACAGGTGGGCATGTTCCCTAGTCGGCGTCCGCGGTTACTTCAAAATAACATGCTTAACGAGATTGGGTATTTGATCTGAGTCTGGCTACGAGCCTATACGCGCTAACCACCACGCGGGAACAGTTATGGGTACTCGACGTCATGGTATCAGCCGAAGCCTCCTAGACGTCAGCGACTGAGCGGCGCGCGCCAGGTTGGACCGCGTAACGCGACTTCCTTTGTAATGGAGGTTGCTAGGTCTGCTCTCCGGCCGCCCATGCAACATGCAGGTGTGCAATGGGCGATGGGCCCAGACCCCTGCGCGCATAGGATTTAGACCGGCGTGCTGACCTCTCTGTTAGGCCTAGGTAGGGCTGCGACGTGTTGATCTTCCGAGGCCGGGTATGACCCAGGAAAGTGTGCCCGGCCAGAGGGATCGAGCGTGTTGGGTAATGTGGTGCACCCCTGCAGGGAAGTTTATCTATTCGAATAGCCGTGTCCCTCGGTAAAAGGACGACCCAGAGTTGTACCTCGACCTTATGACAACTAGAACCGGATACTTAATAAAACACACCCTTTCAAGTGCCAGATACAACCCGGTGATCGCTCTCTCACAGGGCGACGAGGAGAGGATCGTCGGGTAGGATTATGCTATGCGATGATACTTGGTGAACTTACCAGCTACTCTCTTCTATATGCTTCAAGATGGAGGCTACCAGAAGCGTAGTCTTCGATAGGACTAGCTATCCCCCTCTTATTCTAGCATTCTGCAGTTCAGTCCACAGATACTACCCATTTCATTGATACCATTGCATATGTAGTGTAGATCCTTGCTTGCGAGTACTTTGGATGAGTACTCACGGTTGCTTTGCTCCCTCTTTTCCCCCCTTTTTCCATTCTTCTCGGACGTCGCAACCAGATGCTGGAGCCCAGGAGCCAGACGCCACCTTCGACGACCCCTACTACACCGAGGGTGCCTATTACTACGTGCAGGCCGCCGCCGACGACCAGGAGTAGTTTAGGAGGATCCCAGGCAGAAGGCATGCGCCTCTTCGATCTGTATCCCAGTTTGTGCTAGCCATCTTATGGCACCTTGTTTAACTTATGTCTGTACTCAGATATGTTGCTTCCGCTGACTCGTCTATGATCGAGCACTTGTATTCGAGCCCTCGAGGCCCCTGGCTTGTATTATGATGCTTGTATGACTTATTTATTTTTAGAGTTGTGTTGTGATATCTTCCCGTGAGTCCCTGATCTTGATCGTACACGTTTGCGTGTATGATTAGTGTACGATTGAATCGAGGGCGTCACAAGTTGGTATCAGAGCCAACTGCCTGTAGGAACCCCCTTCCACACTCCTTGGCCGAAGTCGAGTCTAGACATTGCAAAACTTTTACTAACATGGCTGTGTGTCTTACGGGCCCACGTCGCCGTTGGGTGGTATTAGGATCTTTTACTCCTCGATCTTTACTCTGGGATTCTGATCTCTCTTCTATTCGGGTTAAATGATTTTACTAATTATAACTCTAGGTTCTCGATACCACTTCCTGCCGGAGAGCCCGTTCATTCCATATGATCGACTGCTTCACTAGAAGATTCTGAAGATGCTATTCGATGTTTTCCCGGGACACCTGAGTCCACCGTCTTTGCAAATTCCATACCGCTGTTATATCCTTATGGATAACTACATACCCTTGCCACTCTGACATTCAATCCCCTTTGGTCTTGTTATTACAAGATGCCCCGAACTGCTCTTCGTTGTTCCGACAATCCTTGAGGTTACTGCCTTGCAGTTCTTGCCTCATGAATACCCCCTACAGATAATTCCTCGCACTTACCGAGTATCCCTTCTTCCCCCTTTTGTTCATATGATTCACAAGATACATTGAAATACTATTCGATCACCTGAAAATCCGTAGCAGCTTATTGCTATGCAAATACTTGTCTGCTTGCATTATGGATGCTTCCCATACGACTGGCAATATTCATTAGTATCCTTTGACACCGTCATTTTCATCTTATTGATTCAACATGAGTGCGAATGCACGCATTCATCAGTTGATCCTTTCTAATTATCTTCCGGCTCAGACATCCTTTTGAACATGAGCTGGTTCTCGACCAATCAAATTGTCATCGATTGTGTCCCTAAGTCTATTCAAATAACCCATCCTTGATCAGAGCGTCTGCTTCTGATCCTTTGTTTTGGAATTCATAATTCCTTTGTTATCTAAGCATCAAATTATTCAGATGTCCTATAATCCGATGCCTTTGCGTTCTTTCTTCATCTGGTTGTGTGCCGATGCTCACATCAGCTCCGCTATGGACATCCGATCCTTCGTCGGATTATTTATCGACAGTGTCCTTCATATTTAACTGCCTTGTGAATTCTTCCATGATACATAATGCATTTGGTAAATTGTATCCTCTGCGTTCCCAACCATACTCTGCTTTCGAGCTTGTATAATTTACTCCTGAAGCGTTATATGTTCCTAAGATGCCCTATGGGATGAACATATACCTTCCCTAAACCGTGTGAACCCGAAAGTTTACACAAGACATTCTCTTCTGGTGTTTTACCAGATACTTTTCAATTCTACAACTTCTTCGAAGACGAGAAGCGAATGAAATGTTATGCATTGAAGAAGTGGGAGTCGACCCCGAACCTTTGTGTTCTTGCCCATGGACTCGATGTGGAGCTTATCATGAAAGCTTCTTGCAAGAATATTTAATCATTTGAATAATTCTTTCGGTGTCATTGAATTGGATCCCTTGCAGTTATGGTCCCGACCATACTAACCTTATTCATTATATCTGAAAGGAAACCATTCCAGTGCCTCGTCTATTTTTGACGAGATTAAAGTATCCGCTATCGCAAGTCAGCGACCCAGTTCAACTTCTATCATGTTCTACCTTCGAGTTTTACCCCGTGGTATCTCGAGGATATCATGCCTTTGCACGGCATCTTACTAACTTGTTGAAGTAATAACTTTCCTTGTCGTAATCACTCTACGGGTTCTAGGTTGCCGTCAACCGAGGACACCGTTTAGTAAATCAAATCCGCTCTAAAATTCAAATACCCCTAGTAATTGTTACTGGGAAATTTAAACTCAGTCATGTCGTCCTAGACCATCGACTACACCCTTATCTTGCTATCTTTGATTGTGCTACCTCGACCTTCTTCGGTGCACAAATTCTTCAGAGTGCGAGCACGACTTACGTCGAGCTTTCAACATCATGTTTCTTGTTCTGAAAGGCAACTTTGATTCTGAGCTTGAATCTTACTTGTTGTTCCTATGACTTTCACGTCGTCATTCCCTGCTTGACGCCGTCGCTGTTTGATTGCGTCCTCTTGAAACCTCCCGGCAAATGTGTCGGATCACCTTCAACACTTTGACTTCTTTCGAGATGTCAACTGTGTTCATGTTGAGAAATACCCTCCTTGCCCTCGATGCTTTTTGTTATCATCGACAACACCCTGAACTTCTTTTCATCGCGAGCTTGTCTGTGTTATGGATGCAACTTGCTATCCTGTTTGCATTATATTCTACCTTGAAGTATTACTGTCCTTTATGCCGAGTATGTTGTGAGGATTGCTTCACCTCTTTGAAAGTTCTTGGCATAGTGATACTTCTCACCGTCACCATTCTTTCTTGGTCCCCGTGTTGATTCTAACCGAGATACCAACAGGTAAACTGTGTTGTTTGGATTCTGCCCTTCTAGCAACCCTATTGCTTTGAAGTTAGTGGTCGACATTTTATTCTTAGACCATTGGTTATCGAATCACCATTCCAACATCGGTTGTGCTACCTAAGCCCATATTTCGAGTGCACCTTTCAACCAATGTTTAATTGTGTATGTTCCCCTCGAGCGTACATCATTATACCATTTGAACTGACAAATGTTATCTCCTTGTTCACATACTTGTGGAAATCCATCTTTTGGAAATCTCGATGAATTGTCGCTGAGTCCATCAGCCACCCCCTCACCATCTCTTTGATTTAATGATGAACTCTTGTTTCAGAACTCACTTCCATTGTTCAATTCCTGAGAATCTTACAATGTCATCTCGACAATTTGTGTTGCACCTTTCTTCTCAGGCATCCTGAGTCTGAGTTATCCTGTCACCAATCAGATCTGAATCTTGGTCAGATATGATGGTTGGAACATATTCCCAAGAATTATAACGTTGGTCTTTACGTGACCCGATAAGGTGATGTCGTGCCTAGCACACCTGGCCGGAGGCCTTATTGTTATAGTTTCCTTTTTAGCAAGGTTAGCCATTCTTCCATGAGGAAATTGTAGGAATTATTCTATAAGTTGTCCCTAATGGATCCTTTGTGTATCCAAAGTCTGACTTTTGCTTGAAGCCCATGTCAATGCTATCTCAAAGCTTGTCCGTGGTACTCCGATTTTCAATAAAAACATTTGAAGCACAATGCTAAATTTTCCTTATCAATTATCCAAACACCGTTGTATGGGTAATGTCATGAAGTTTCTCTCCCCTTACCTAAAGGGTTTTCTACTTTATATCCTGTCATGGATATCATGCTCTACTTGTCCTTGGGAAGGATATACCCCTGAAATATGTGTTTAAACACATTTTCCTTTCCATTGTTCTGTTTAATCTGATAATCGTATTTTTCCTTTCCATTGTTTTGTTTAACCTTTTTGTGTAATCTGACTTAACTAAGCAGTGATAATTAGGTAAGCGCCTTGTTGAACCACACTGCCAGCAAGACCCTGTTACTATATTGTTGATAACATTTCGGTAACCACCGATGGACAAGAATTTGGCCTATTGGTCCGCCTCGTTTCAACGAGCAGGAAAATGGTTCTCTTCGTCCCTCGCCCTTGGTACCAACGTTGTTGCCAATATAACTGGCAGGCTATGCTCTGACCTGTCCTGCTATCATGACCGTACAAGATGTCACTGCTCCTTCTACTGTTAACCCACATGGTGGGCCCATAACCCACAATTCCACAGGATCGAAACCTGACTCTCCTGTACACCCCCTGTTCCCAAAGTTATTCCTCGCGCGTAGCCTCGTACGTAATTCACGAGCCACCTCCCAAGAGATCATCAATTCTGGTATCAGACCCAATACTTATTCCCGTTGCTCTAAAACCCTTTCACACTCTATTTCAGGCAACGAACGATTGTCTATCCGCTTGGAACTTCTTACTATACCTTTTTTCTTGGCTCTCGATGTGTTTCATTTGACCAACTCGAGAGATACGCATGTGTTCTTTCATGGGATAACCCCAAATGATTACCCCTTATAACATTCTAGCGTTGTCGAGCTGCCCCTTACCTATTCGTAAGTACGTTGGAATTCCCGAAGAAAGGATGACGACTTCACCATGATAAACTGAAGCAGAGAAATGAAGACATCAATGTAATGGATCGACCTCTTCGAGAAGAGCAACCAAGACCGAGAAGATCCGTTAGAAATTTCGTAACCAGGACTTTCCCCCTTACTCCCCCTCTTAAATCTCGGGACGAGATTTCTTTTAGTGGAGGAGAATTGTGACGCCCGGATAGTTAAGCTACAGTAACCCTATGCTAATGATGCCTTGTCACCACTGTTACTGTTGTTAATCTCGCGTTAATCCAAATCCTATTCAAATTTAAATTCAAATCTAAAGTCAAATTTTAATTTTGTCAAACGTGAAAACAAAAATGTTTAAAGTGTGGCAAATATTCTCTGGATATTTGTCATGTAGAAACCACACTTTTATAAAAATGTTTAAATACTCTAAAATGAATAAAACAGTAGGTAAAACAATTAGATAAATGCCTTTTGTATTTTATAAAATTATAAACTATTTATTTAGTTGCCAAAAGTTAATGGGGCAGTAGACTAATTGTTATTACTAATTTAGGAGTTGGAATTATATTTTACAAAACTAAAATAAATTAATAACTAAAAGAAAACAGAACTGAAGAAAAATAAAACAGAACAAAAAAATAAAGTAAACCCCCCCCCCACTGGACCAGGCGGCCCAGCTGGCCGACCCACCTGGCCCAACCGGCCGGCCCAACCCCTCCTCCATATCCCCACCAGGGGAAACCCTAACCCCCGACCGCACACTCCCCCCCCCCACTCCCCACGTCTCTCTCCTTCCCCCTCCTGATTCTGGATCGGGATCGGGGGGACCGAACCGCGCCGCCGCCGCCGCCGATTCCTGTCGCCACCACGCCGGCGCACCTCGCCGGACGCTATCGCCGTCGTCCTCCCCTGCGTCGCGTCGTCTCCGGCCTCCTCCCCGCGCCCCACTGCCCTTTCCCCTACGGCCACCGTGAGCGCCCCTTCTACTCCTCTCTCCCTCGCGCCCGCACGCCGCTCGCTTTCGCCGTGGCTCGCTCGGCCGCCGCCCCTGCTGTCCGCTGCTGCTGCTCGGCTTCGCCTGCAGTCGCGCACGTGCGCCCGAGCCACGCCCCCCTCACCACGCCCCGCTCGGCCACGCTTGCCGAGCCGCCCCGCGCGGCCCCGCTGCTCGCCCGCCGCCCTGCTGCGCTCACCGTCGCCTGGGCTCACGCCCCGCATCGCCGTGCCCCGCGCCTCCCCGCTGTTGCAGGCACCACCCTCCGCTTCCCCTGCTCGCTGCACAGCCCCGACGCGCGCGCCCGCGCCGCGACTCACACAGCAGCCGCCCCGCCGCATGCAGTGCGCACCCGCACGCGCCTGCGCCCGGCGCCTGCCGCGCGTCGCCCCGCGGCGCTCCCCGCCCCTGCTGCTCCTTCCCCGTGCGCCGTGTCGTCGCCTCTCCCTCTCCAGCGCCCTGTACGCCGTGGCCACCATCCGGTTGGCCCGCGCCCGTCGACGCCCGCCAGCGAGCGCCCGCCCTGTCGCCTCGGGTCTGCCCCGACGGGCGCCTCGCCCGCAACCGCGCCCGAAAACCCAGCGCCCGTGGCCCCGTGCCACTGGCCTGTGGGCCAACACCCCCCCTGGGTCGCTGACGAACGGGGCCCGCTGCCCAGAAAAAAAAACGAAAATAAAAATAAAATAGAATTATTAAAATTATTAATTAATTAATAGATTAATTAATTAGTTAATTAATTAAGTTAATTAACCTTGTTTAGGTTAATCTAATTTAGTTTAATTAAGTATTAATTAATTAGTTAATCACTAATTAACTAACCAGTCTATGACAGGTGGGACCCACGTGTCAGGTTGTGCTGACGTCAGCATGATGTCATGCTGACGTCATTAGCTACTGTTTCGGATAATGTTTAATTTAAATTAATAATAATTTTAGAATTGATTAAAACTTTGAAAAATAATATAAAATAAACCGTAACTCGGATGAAAATACTTTGTACATGAAAGTTGCTCAGAACGACGAGACGAACCCGGTTACGCAACCCACATATCCGTGTGATGCCTCTAAATACCTGAACATGCAACCGTCCCCCTCCGGTCATCTGTCTAACAAATGTCCGAAACCGGGAAAACTTTCCCGGATGGGATCCCCCTTTCTCGGTAACGTGCAACCCCACGTTAGAACACACCCGGCACTGCATATTGTCATGTCATACTTTGTGTAGCATTGTTTGCTTTGTATTTACTGTTTCCTCCCCCCTCCTTCTCTCTCGATAGACGCTGAGACCGCTGATGACGCTGCCGTGAACGACTACTACGTCGACGAACCTTCTCTCTCGACACAGCTTCCAGGCAAGCCCCCCCCCCCTTGATCAACCCGATATCGCCTATTCCTTCTCTCTACTGCTTGCATTAGAGTAGTGTAGCATGTTACTGCTTTCGGTTAATCCTATTCTGCTGCATAGCCTGTCTTTGCTACTACTGTTGATACCTTACCTGCAATCCTAAATGCTTAGTATAGGTTGCTAGAATTACATCAGTGGCCCTACACTCTTGTCCGTCTGCCATGCTATACTACTGGGTCGTGATCACTTCAGGAGGTGATCACGGGTTTATATTATATACTATTACATACTTATGTTTCTGTTCGGAGATGGGGGCTGAAGGGGCAGGTGGTTCCATCCAGGTAGTGGTGGGCCTGGGTTCCCGACGGCCCCCGAGTGTTACTTTGTGGCGGAGCGACAGGGCAGGTTGTGACCACCTAGGAGACAGGTGGGCCTGTTCCCTAGTCGGCGTCCGCGGTTACATCAAAATAACACGCTTAACAAGATTAGGTATTTGATCTGAGTCTAGCTACGAGCCTATACGCGCTAACCACCACGCGGGAACAGTTATGGGTACTTGACGTCGTGGTATCAGCCGAAGCCTCCTAGACGTCAGCGACTGAGCGGCGCGCGCCGGGTTGGACCGCGTAACGCGACTTCCTTTGTAATGGAGGTTGCTAGGTCTGCTCTCCGGCCGCCCACGCAACGTGCAGGTGTGCAATGGGCGATGGGCCCAGACCCCTGCGCGCATAGGATTTAGACCAGCGTGCTGACCTCTCTGTTAGGCCTAGGTAGGGCTGCGACGTGTTGATCTTCCGAGGCCGGGTATGACCCAGGAAAGTGTGCCCGGCAAGAGGGATCGAGCGTGTTGGGTAATGTGGTGCACCCCTGCAGGGAAGTTTATCTATTCGAATAGCCATGTCCCTCGGTAAAAGGACGACCCAGAGTTGTACCTCGACCTTATGACAACTAGAACCGGATACTTAATAAAACACACCCTTTCAAGTGCCAGATACAACCCGGTGATCGCTCTCTCACAGGGCGACGAGGAGAGGATCGTCGGGTAGGATTATGCTATGCAATGATACTTTGTGAACTTACTAGCTACTCTCTTCTATATGCTTCAAGATGGAGGCTACCAGAAGCGTAGTCTTTGATAGGACTAGCTATCCCCCTCTTATTCTAGCATTCTGCAGTTCAGTCCACAGATACTACCCATTTCATTGATACCATTGCATATGTAGTGTAGATCCTTGCTTGCGAGTACTTTGGATGAGTACTCACGGTTGCTTTGCTCCCTCTTTTCCCCCCTTTTGCCATTCTTCTCGGACGTCGCAACCAGATGCTGGAGCCCAGGAGCCAGACGCCACCTTCGACGACCCCTACTACACCGAGGGTGCCTATTACTACGTGCAGGCCGCCGACGACGACCAGGAGTAGTTTAGGAGGATCCCAGGCAGGAGGCCTGCGCCTCTTCGATCTGTATCCCAGTTTGTGCTAGCCATCTTATGGCACCTTGTTTAACTTATATCTGTACTCAGATATGTTGCTTCCGCTGACTCGTCTATGATCGAGCACTTGTATTCGAGCCCTCGAGGCCCCTGGCTTGTATTATGATGCTTGTATGACTTATTTATTTTTAGAGTTGTGTTGTGATATCTTCCCGTGAGTCCTTGATCTTGATCGTACATGTTTGCGTGTATGATTAGTGTACGATTGAATCGGGGGCGTCACACCTGAAGAGCTTTCAGCTTCTCTTCCTTGACGTCCTTGCAATGAACACGGACGAGTGATAGAGCCACGTCAGCGCCGCAGTGAGTAGCTGACTTCTTCCATGCTTGCACTCGGTCAGGGATGTCATTGAGTCGAGTCATCAGTGACTCGAGGTCATTCAGAAGCGCATCCTCAGGCCACAGCTCCTTGTCAGTCCGCGACAATGCAACTTTCAGTCGAGCCACATAGTCCAAGACGCTGTCAAGGCGAGATTCCAATCGCAGCACGTTCATGGCAACTTCATCCTTAATGGGACAGTTGATGGGGTCCAATCCTGTCTCGATCCGCCCGGTTTCCTCCTCGAAGTTCTGACAGAACTCTGCACGAAGAGAAAAATGGTAAGATGGCAGCAACATTGTGAGAGAATTCTTTGAATCTAGTCGAATGAGGGAAAATACCTTCGAGCATAAGGAACATCTTCTTGGAAAGAGCACCCAGATAAGCTTCCAGTTCGTCCCTCTTCCGAGTGAGAACATCCACTTTGTCAGCCAAAGCCGCATTCTCCTCCTTCAGTTGCACTGCTTCTTTCTTTGCCTCGTCAACAGCAGTCTTCAGCTTGGCATTCTCCTCCTCCAACTTGCCGACTGAAGCTAGCTTCCTGTCCGCCAGTTCAGTCTTCTCGTGCGCCGTCTTCTGCGCCCCCGCAAGGTCAAGATCCTTCTGCTCCAAGGCCTGCTTCATTTTGTCGAAAGAAACAACATTCTTCAGTCGGGCTTGGAGTCGACGGTTTTCACTACGCACATCTGTTCGAGTGGAATCACTCACTCACCTCAAAAGGGAGTGGGAAAGGAAAAACGACAAGGCACGCAGTCGAAGGGTCGTTACCTCCCATGATTGCCACTTCATCTCGAGCTTTCTTCAGGTTCTCCTTGGCCAGATCCAGGTCAAGCTTGAGTTGGTTTTTCTCCTGTTCCAAAGCAGCATACTGAGTACCGAGCTTGCAAGATTTCTGCAATCAACAACAAGACAGGTCAATCGACAGGAAAAAAGATCAGCTACTTCCGAGTGAAAAAGTGCAAGATCAAATTGCTATGGCGAAAGAGTTCTAAGACTGCTGCCGAATCAAACATTCAACAGCAGTCTCGGGGACTACACCCAGTGGGTGCACTCAGCGTGCCCCCACTGGTTCGATCTCCCACTTGGCATGGTCAACCCAGCCAGAGTGGAAGGAGTTAAAAAAACCACATTTGTTCTAAGACCACAGTCGACTACCCGCAGTCGACAGCGGTCTCGGGGACTACACCAGTGGGTGCACTCAGCGTGCCCCTACTGGACCAAGAACTCACTCGACACGACCTGCCTAAATTCGAGTGAAACAGCTACACAGCTACAAAAAACACCCAGTGGGTGTACAGATGCAAGGTTCAGACTGACATCTTACGAATAATAAAGCAGCAGTTTCCTGATAGCATATCTTAACAGAGCAAGAATCGAGGTGGAAAACCAATCGGAAATCAACTTACAATCCCACTTACTCGGACATTGGCTTGGAGGGCGGAGCTGGCGTCATAGGCGGCCTTGCTGGTGTCATACACCACCTTCAGTCGGTCCATCATCAGACCCGCCTGGATCATGGCCTCCTTGGCAGCTCCTATTTGGTCCTCCGGGACATGATGCATAACAAATGGAAGAACCGGTGGAGTTGAAGCTTGGGGTTGTGCAATTAGATCAGAAGCCTGAGCAGTCGACGCTGAGGGTTGGTCAGTCGACAGAGGATCAGCAAAAGAGACTGTAGCCTGTACTGGATTGTCAAGTTGTTGAACTATAGGCTCAGATGCTGAGCGAGGTGTTCTGTTGGCAGGAGCCCTCTTGCTCAAAGCTCTGCCTCCCCTCCCGGTATTCCTCGGAGGCACATCCTCATCGTCATCATCGGGAAGCTGGATAACATTTGTTGGCACTGCAAACACTCGACAGTGAGATTTCAGTCGACCAGAAAGTCAATCGACAGAGCATGAACGTGGCTATGGTATCATACCTGCCCGAGAGGTGGCAGCATCCGCGGTCTCCGCATCACCACGCTCCTCGTCGATATCCATAGATGTTGCAGAAGTAGCAGCACTGAAAGTTCCAAAATCCACTCGGTCAAGCGAGCAAACGAGTCCACAACAACACAGAAGAACAAAGGAAAGAAACTCTTACGTTGAAGCCACAAGCACCGCCACCTTGATCCTAGGCAGAGCCTTCCGGGGTTTCGGTGGAACAACTTTGGCCTGCTTCGCGGCCTTCTCCGATGGCTCTGGAGTTGAAGTCCGAGAGCGCTTCGGAATTTTTGCACTCAGCAGGACTGCTTTGCCACGTCCTCCCGCAGGGTCCTGCGACTGCTTGGAACGCCGTTCAGAGCGGGGCGGCGAGTCGACTTCCTCGTTGCTGCCAGAATCGTCACTGTCATCTTCACTATCGTCTGCATACTCATAATCAGCACTCTCTCCGTCACTCTCTACTCCTTCTTGGAGCTGCTCCCCGTTCGGCATCGAGTACATCCTGGTGAAAACCTACAAGACACAGGTTACAAGTATCAGTCGGGTTTCAAGACAGTTACATATCAAAGAAGTCATAAACACTCGACTGAAAATGCCTGACGTCTCCAGGTGCGTTCTGGGCGTCGAATGGCAAAATCCTCCTGGACCCCCGGGGGTTGTCCTTGTTGCCAGTAATGCTCCGGAGCCACTGGGCCACCGTTTCATCGTCAACCTCCTCTGGGTGGGCTCGAGCGGTGTCTTCTGGACCCAAGTACATCCACATAGGATGGTCACGGGCTTGCAAGGGCTGGATCCGTTGTCTGAGGAATACCTCCAACAGATCCATAAGCGTCACTCCGCCTTGAACCAAGGCGACGACCGTGTCGACTAACATGGATACCTCACCCTTCTCAGCCGCGGTTACTTTCAGTGAAGAAGGCTGCCGGAGTCTATCTAGAGTGAAAGGAGGGAGGCCAGTCGACTAACTAGGAGTCGGGACGTCTTTGCAGTAAAACCAAGTCGACTGCCATCCTCTAACTGACTCGGGAAAAGTCATGGGCGGAAAAGTGCTCCTACCTCTCATTTGGACCCCTAACCCCCACACATTTGGATCACGTGCGTCTTTTCGTCATCTGGGTTAGCTTTCTTTACCGATTGACAGCGGCAGGTGAAAATGTGTTTGAACAGACCCCAATGCGGCTGACACCCAAGGAAGTTCTCGCACATGGAAACAAATGCGGCAAGGTACGAGATTATGTTGGGAGGAAAATGATGGATCTGAGCACCGAAAAAGTTCAAAAACCCTGAAAGAATGGATGCGGGGGCAGGGAGAAACCTCGCTCGACATGGGTGGTGAGGAGGACGCACTCATCCTCGCGCGGCCGGGGCTCAGATTCCCCCTCCGACAGCCTCCAGGACCCATGAGCAATCAGGCCGTCGTGGGCGAGATTCTCCAAGTCTTCCTTCACGACGGTCGAGCGGATCCAGTCCCCCTGGATCCAACCAGGAGGCAGACCGGACCGCGACGACGACCCCCGAGCCATCTTCTTGCCCTTCGCCGTCGCCTTCTTCGCGTGCTCCAGAGCCACGGTCTTCTCCTTCACCATGGCGGCGGAGCTCGAGGGGAACAGGAAGTGGCGAGGCGGAGAAGTGGAGAGGAGGGGAACGAATGGAATGCACAGTGCTTCGCATCGGCCTCGGCGCTTTTTATGGGCCCGCTTCCGAGTGGCTGACCCGTGGGCCCGAGCGATCCTATCACATCCCGTAACAAGCGCTGGCTCGATACGTGGCGAAAAAGGCGGCGCAAAGATCGAGGAGCCCCTATCTACTCGTTCCGTTTATTGCGCCACGCCCCGTCCCGTCCCGCGCGCTTCTCCAAAATTTTGAATCCCGTGAGATCCGGAGACCGCAGAGCAGTCAATCGCCTCAAAGATATCACATTCCAATTCACTCAAAGATTTACAGCATAATTCACTCGGCGGTCTCAGAGGCCAGAATCGACCGAGGCGACTGATGCAGGGTTAAAGTGCCCGAGAGCTTTCAAGACCTCGATGAAATGCCTCCGAAGCATTGAATCGAGTCGGAACCAACTTCAACCCTTCCTCACTCAGACCTCAATCCATTCGGGGGCTAATGACGATGACATGTACCAAGGGTAGGGTCATAGGCCTGACCTGGGTACCCTACCCAAGGACGATGCCCTAGAGTCAAAGGCATACGAAGTTCTACAGAAGATACCGACTGAAATCCTGAAGTGTAATCCACTCGACGAAAGATTCCACTCGGATATCCCAATTCCACTCGACTTGATAATTACACTCGACCATACAAAGAACCACTCAGAGTGCAGAAGGCCTACAGTCACCCCAGGATGGCAACGGTCAGGCATTCACTCCGTAATCATAAAGATCATTAATAGCAGGCGTTACCAGTAACGCCCCTGTCTTAACTCGCATTGAACCCTGTGTAACCGAGGGCTGGAGGGGCCTGGCGCACTCTATATAAGCCACCCCCCTCCTCTGGCACAAGGGTTCGCACCCCCTGTAACTTTCACACATAATCCAGTCGACAAGCCTCCGAGGCACCGAGACGTAGGGCTGTTACCTCCTCCGAGAGGGGCCTGAACTCATAAACTTGTGTGCACAACCTCGCCGTAGCTAGGGCCTTGCCCCCTCCTACGTACCCTATACTATTACTGTCAGACTCATACCCATGACATACGGTTGTGCTTGACGGGTGGCCGCGGGCCGGCGTAGGCGAGGAGGCGCTGCTCGCGGTCGTCGGCGAGCCGGTTCGTCCAGCCGGGGTTGTTAGGGGCGTACTGGGGGTCCTGGAGCTCCTCCGGCGATAGCCGCGCGCGATAGAGGCCGACGGCGCGCGCGAAAAGGTGGGTGCCGACCTCGGGCACCGGCACCACCGGCACCCCGTCGACGCTCAGCCACCACCCCGATGGCAGCCGCACGTCGAGCGCGGCCGGGATGGTGAAGTGGGCGAGCTCCTCCCCCTCGTCCAGCGGCAGGTTGGGGCGCGCCATCGCCGTCGAGAGAGGGAGAGGGAGGCGCGAGAGGAGCGACGAAGGCGAGGGGGAGGCGAGGGTGCTGCAAGCGACGGCACCCTGGTCGGCTTTTATAGCGGCCTCAGCAGGGCGGGGTAGGTCGCGGCGATTAATGGCGCCCCCGGTGGCGTGCGCAGGCGGTCAAAGCACGTGAATCAACGCCACACGCGGATCTACGCGCCCAGCTATGGCGGTCGATGCGACTCCTCGCTGCGTTGCGCCCAGCTACGGTGGTTCGACGTGACTCCTCGCTGCGGCGGCGTTATGGTTTCTCCGTAGTCCGCGCCAAAGTAATTAGGGCGGGCGGCGGCGATTAGGGTTAAGTGCGTGCGTGGGCCGCCCCTCGTTTTGACAAGGCGTACATGGGCACGTACGGGTGTACAACGCATCGTACGACCGCGCGGCCACGTATGGCGCGGTACGCCGCGCGCACTGGATTTCCCATCCTGCCCTTCTTTACGAAGGGGTATCTTCTAATCTGGGCCGTTGAAGTGTCCAGGGGGGTTCTACCGAAGACGAAGTGAGTAAATCTTTTGTTCTAGCCATTGTAATGTTGTTCATTGTTGGCCCCACATTGTCAAATCCTAGATCCGCCATTGGCGGATGTCCATATCGAGTGACCATTTTCAAAAGTCTTTCCATTTCCAAGGATCCATGGGCAATGTCTGCAGCATAGAGTTATTTGAAATATAAAGTTTGGTAGATACGATATGCCGAACTTGAATGTCACCAAAGAACCCCTGTTCAAAAAATCTTCCGATTCAGCGATTTATCATCCGATTTATCGCTACTCTTAGGGTGACCGATAAGATTATGCCTTATCTTCACCGTTTATCGTTTGGGCCGATTTATCACTCTGATAAGTGATTTATCTAGAATTTGCCGATAAATCAGGCCTATTCATAGCACTATGTTTGCAAAAGCTACGTTTATTTGTGTTTTGTGGACCTTGTTACGCAGTATGTACCGTTGTCCTATTTTTTTTGTCATTATATGGTGATTCAAAGACTAGGAATCAAGGTAACACTTCTATGCAATATTGTTTTGGTGTTGAATATAGCATATTTTAGTGTTCGGAACCTGGGATTTGCAAAAAATGTCCGATAAATAGTCGAACGATAAAATTGATTAATTGGCCGATTTCCGATTAATCTCTAATCCTCAGTTGACCGAGACGCTAACGATAAGCGATATCCTCAACATTGCAAAGAACAATATACCTTGCTCGTGTCAATGCCACATTAGCTCTTTTTCTAGCATCGAGAAAGCCTATATCCCCATTAAGATTGCACCTAACCATTGAAATTAATACTATATCTCTCTCGTCACCTTGAGATGCATCAAAAGTATTTTCTACAACATGCAAAAACCTCTCCTACTTAAATTTACTTAGTCTTTCTCCTAGAACATTCACTTGGGCCTTATATGGAGATAAGACACCGACACTTGTTTTTCCTCCTTCTTGACGCATGCTGTGATAATTTTGGACCAAAGTAACACAAATTAGTTTGATCAATTGCTGAAGAAGAGAAACTATTTTTTTAACATGCTACTTGACAACTGAATCTTTAGATATACCTTGTGTTAGTCTTTCAATAATAATGACTGCTATAGTAGCTTCAACCGTATTTACAAAATTAGCATCTCTACGCTCTTCATGACCCTCAATATAAATAAATAAATAGTGACCATAATATTTGCCATGGAGATAATCCTTGGTATATTCTTTATGAATGACATATTCTCCATTGGTAATTGAACCGTGGTAGAATTCGAAGTTTGGAAATTCACTAAGGCTGGTTGTAATGGGGAGTATCATATACTAGTATCATGCATACGATACTAGTCTATGATACTACTTCCGTAATGCATAGTATCATAAGTTAGTATCTTAGGTTGCCTTATTAATTGCCATGCATGACACAAACTAGTACAACATTTAATATGATACGGTATCATAATATGATACCACATCCTCTCTTTTCTCATTTAATTGTGTGCCACATCATCCAAAAAATCTAGTTGGCATGCATGATACCGCTTATGATACTCCCATTACGACCAGCCTAATAGACGTGTGCATTCTGTATTGCGTGCTTAGCATGCGTTTGATATAATCCATGTCACACAATCTCTCATATAGACTTCCTCCAAGTCCAACAATTTTAGCAGCTTAGCAATTATATTAAGGAAAAATATATGAGAAATTATCCGTTTTTGACAATATTCAGTATCAGATAAGATGACATTCATATGATCTTATACAAAGACACGCCTCGCTCTTCACTAATGATGATAGTTGCCGATCGTCTTTGAGATCTGCCTCATCAATGACCAAGATGTGGTCCCTTTGGTTCATACTTCAAATCCTTCTTTACAGGCATGGAGATTGTATAGTTTCCACCCCGCAAATCCTTCATAGAGTTCACATATGCATCTGCCCACTTTAAAGAGTTTGATAACATCTTAGAATGGACCTCTTCAAATAACGGTGCGAGAAAAGACCTCAGGAGATGGCAAAATATGCAGCGGCCTAGGGCTCATGTCAAACAAAGGCCTAATACATCTATATACCTAAATACATTATAAAAAATATAATTTGCACAACATAATGTTAACACTATTACGGGGTGGGAGGGGGGCATTTGCCTCCCCCCACTCCGGCGCACTTCACCATGTTGTATTTATTATTTGCAACAAATTTCCTTCAATAGGTGCCATATTTCAGCCACCAAACAATACGATATCACCAAGAGAATAGTCATTCTTTTGAGATAAGACAACAAGATGAGAAGCCATTTTCCACAGCTGTGTTGCTAGGGGCAACTTCTAGAATCGCGACAACTTCTAGTTTTACCTGTGCCAGACGGACCTAGATTAGCTTCACAAACTCTTTGTGACAACAATTGGCCGCTAAAATGCAACTTATAGCTGCTACATTTTGTGACTCGTTCAGATCAAAACCATCAAGGTCATTCTGAATTCTAGCATACCAATCTTTAGTGTCGCATTGCTTACACACGGTAGTAGCCTACAACATCAGTTTAAGGATTTAAGTGCACAAAGAATGAAAAAAAGACGTTACAGTTGCATAAATCGAATATATACAGGAAGTTAGAATAGAATAGCAATAGAAAAAGTGGAAATATATGAATAAAACATACATCAAATTCAAAAAAAAATCACATTAAATAGAAAACTAGTCAGGAAAAATAAACATTGAAAGTAGCTTACATGAATGTTTTTGCCCAATATAAATGAAGGATTGTCTTGAGCGCTTCCGAGATACGATTCTATGATACCATTTTAGTGAGAAATCTGATTTCAAAAGGGCCTTGCGCCAGCAGCTATTCGTCTATTGTGCACATATCTTATCTCATTTCATAGAAAATATTTATCATATCCGGTGACCCAATGACTTCGATTTATAGCACCTTAATATCATCACCATCTCTAGAACGAGGCTTCATGACCCACACTAGCGCATTGATAGTTTCTGATTTACCTGTTTTTTCTTGTGATGAAGCCAACATGATATCTCGCTGTTGTGCTTCGTACTCCTCATCTTTCTTTACATGCATGGAGATTGTATAGTTTCCACCCTGCAAATCCTTCATAGAGGCATCTGGTTGCTTTAAGGAGTTTGATAACATCTCAGAGCGAACCTCTTCAAATAGCGGTGCGAGAAACGACCTCATGGTGTGGCAAAAGGTGTGGCAGCCTAGGGCCCATGTCAAATAAGGGCCCGATACATCTACATACCTAAATAAATAAATGAGGGCACTTCACCACGTTGTATTTATTCAATAGTTATTTATGGTTGAGTAGATGTATTTTATAATTATTATTTGTATCATATAATCACATATAAATGATGTATTAAGACTTTATTTGCTAAATTAATTACAATTTTGATGTTTATGACTTTATAATAATTTTCATGATACACGACATATAACGGTGAAAGTATTTTTTTTCACTCTATTATATTTGTTAGGTTCGGTGTACCTCATTCGCACTAGGGCCTCCATAATGGTTGGGCCGGCCCTAGGCCAAGGGAGAAGGAGGCTAGGGGCGGAGGTAGGGGTGGGGCTCGACGAGGGAGGAAGAGGGTAATAGGGTGTAGGTGAGATCGGGCAGCGAGCGGAGGGAGGCAAAGGATGGTGGCGTGGTCGCGGCTATGGATGGGAGCACGATTCAGTGATTGCAACCTACCCATCTCTACTGTACTACCCTTCATTCCAGATCCACAAACAACACTGGCGAAATTAAAAAAAATTGTTCAGGCTTGGAATGAATGACGGCCCAAGTTAAAGAACGGTTCTCACTACCAATGAAATTTCAACTCATGTAAGAAAACGAAATTTCAACTAATCAATTTAGGAATGAATGACGACAACATATAAGAATGTCCGTATTGCAATACATTTGCTCCTTTTGCTGTTGACTAGTAATCGCGTACGTGTAAATGCACGTATTGACTAATGAAGAAAAAATGATGCATATATTAAATTTTATTAAGTTTTCAAGCTATATAATAAGTTCACATAATTTTCTACCAAGATAAAGTTGTACGCACAATGCAGTTAAGCTTTCAGCTTTTGTTCAATATTTCTTTGCCTTGAAGGTTTTATCTCAAAAGAATATATATGTACATAGTAGAAACATGTATGTGTCCCAGAGATTAAAAATGAAGTGTCTAGCCATTTAGCACCCAGTCAGCAACGTCTTCCACTCATGTAAAAAAAGAAAAAGGAAAAACACCGCCTTCCACTGTGCTGGCGGCTGGCGCGACCGTGGATTACCTTGCCAACTCAGCCGGCCCCGTCAGCGCCGTCATCCTACTTGGCCGCATTTCGCACGCGCTCACACAGCTGGCGCTACAGTTGGCCGGTAAGATACACCGCGGTGGAAACGCACGAGACGTGACGACACGGAGGCGAGGAAACGAAGACGAAAGGAAGAGCAACCGGCGGCACAGCCCTCGAAGCAAGGGGAAGAAGCGCCTGTTTGTTTCAGCTTTGAGAGCAGTTTTTGAACTGGAAAAAGCTGAAACTGAAACAAACAGCTATTTTAGAACAGTTGTGGAACCACAACCCAAAACTGTTTCGGACTATTTTCAGTGTAACAGCCCAAAGCACGTCTTGGGGTACTTCACAGTCAAAGCTGTTTCCCTAGCCCCTCTGCTTTTGGCGTTTGGTCGTAATTATGTCATAAATATCGCCGCAGGCACGACCTATCTATCCCTTCGCCCCTCCTGCTGAAACATAGCGTTTTCACCAGCCCACAGTCGTTTCCACAGCTACGTTGCCAAACAGCTAACCTTCACTGCAGCTGTTTTCTCAGCACAGCAGTTTTGCCAGCACAACAAGTTCACAGCTGAATCTGTCGAAACTGAACCTCGAACAAACACAGCCGAAGGCTTCCAGTCCAAATCAAGCCCCCAAAGGGTCAAAGAGGAGTCGAGGGAGAGCGAGGTCGGCATGGGGATCGTGGAGAAGTGGGTGCGCGAGAAGCCCATCCGCACCTTCCTCGCCCGCCTCTCCCGCCAGTCGGCCGCCGCCTTCGTCGCCTCCACCACCTCCCGCTCCCCCGCGGCGGCCGATGGAGAGGGCGGCGGCGCCGACGGACGCATCCCGCAGCTCTCGTCCGTCGCCAACTCGGTCGTCTTCCGCTGCTCACGGTGCGTATGGGCCTTCCCAACCTCAAACTCGCTCCGGTAGTAGACTAGTAGTAGGGGTCGAGGGTTGAAGTTCGATTCAAGCCATGTACTCTTTGCTCCTCGACTCACTCACCCAACTGTTGCTGATTGCTTGCCCCAAATTCGTTCGATCGGTTCATCTGAGGCGTGTGCTTAAATGCTCCATGGAGACCTGAAATCAGCTTAGCCTGTTCAACACCTATGATATGGTTGGTTGCCGACTGTTAATTTAATTTGCTTAATTCAATAGGAAGCGCCTGCGTGCTTTTCTGTATTACTTATATTATCCCCTTTTGTTAAACAAAAAATAGCAGTTTCATTCTCATCGTCGGCAGTAGACAGTAGTTATTGTCCTCAGGGTGGATAGAGTACAGGAGTTGATGTATGTAGAATACTCTCTTTTAGTTGGACATGAATTTATAGTGCTTCAACGGATCTCCCTGTGAGTTTCAGGGATTCACATGGTTTTCGTGTATGACTGTTGACATTGACTTTCTTCATGCATAGGGCATAATATCTGTAATTTCGACTTCACCATTTTGCTAAACTGCACATTCAATTGATTTATTCTTCATCTGCAAGATCCACTGACTGAAAAGAATGGACCAATCAGCATAGTTACACCACTACCAGATTAATCGTAATTTAACTTCCATCTAAAATTAGCTCATATAGAGAGGAAATGCGACTGCTAATTTTCTCTGCATAAACTGTTACATTCTGGAAGTAGAGAGTATAGTAATAGCCTGTGTTCAAAATATCGTCCAATAAATCAGTTAACTGGCCAATTAATGCCCTACTTGCCAGCTGGCCGAGCAATTACTAGTTAATGATTTGCTGAACATTGGTAATAGCTAGTTATTTTTGGACATTTGTATGACACACTTCAATATTTCGCTAATGCCCACATGTCATTACTCATTAGAAAAAAAGAGCAATTGGTGGTAATGGCCCATTTGCTTCTACTTGTACTAACCGTGAAAATTGAATGATGGGGCTGCTGATTTTCTCTGAATGAATTCTTACATTAAAGGTAATAATTGATTGTGCCATACGCTTCGCTACCAATGGTTGAGACAGATGGGATTGCCAGATTGCTCATCACCCAACTTAAATATGTTTTGCAAAGACACCCTGATCTATCACGAATTTGTGGATATGCCTAGCAACACCTCAATCCCATAAAGTAATTAGTCTAACATGTAGTAAAAAGTTGTGGCCCATAGCAACGCACCAGGTTTCTTGCTAGTAATTGCTAGATATACAGTGGTTCTTACAGTATCTGGTCTTGTTGTGAGAGAGAAAGTAAAGCAGCATAAGTTAGCCACAGTCGAATCAGCTAAATCCGAACGCACCATTTTGATCAAGTCAAGTTCTATACTTTGAAGAACTTTGTAATTAGTCTTAAAAACATGACATCACCCTATTCGACCTTAAAATTTCCACTATTATACCCTTCCATTCATATCGTTGCTGTGATGTCTGACAAGCTTCTACTTCAGTTCCTCTCAAAATGATTAGTTCTAAAGTCAAGTGCTTAGTTTCCTCAGTTTTACAATTTCAGGATTCTTGCTGTTGCAACTGAGAACTTGCAGCAAAGTTATGAGGCTGATTTCCCAGATAATTGTAAGGAACCCAATACATATGCCAGAGAACTATTAGAGTACTGCTGCCACAAAGCTCTCCATGAAGTAACTACACGTCCAGACTATTTGGCTGATATGAATCTTCGTCGTTTAATGTTTGATATGATGCTTGCTTGGGAAAACCCAGGTTCTGAGGAAGGATTGCTAAAAAATGTGAGAAATCTTCATTTCCGCAGTTGGTCACAATATACCATTCGTCTTCCCTTTTTTCTTTACCAAACAGTCGTGTTTGAAACATAAATACATAAATGACACCTGCATTTTCTGAAGAGAAATTTACAGTTCTAACTTTATCATATTCATCATTCTTTCTATTTACTGTGATTGTCAGAATTCTACCTTGTGTAATCCCATGGAGATTGAAGATGAAGATGAGGGATCAATTTTCTATACGAATTCCACAAGTTTAGCTGTTCAAGTTAGTTCTGTTTACAAAACATCGATTTTTTTGTTACGACCACATTTCTTCATGTGTGTGCACATGATGATTTAGTGCTGTTCATTTTTAGGTTAATGACATGAAGACAGTTGGATTAAGTGCTTTTACACGAATAGCGCCTTCATGCCCAATAATAGCTGACTTGGTTACTGTCCACAATCTGTTTGATGCACTTACGTGTTCATCTGGTGGCCGGTTACATTATTTCGTATACGACAAGTATCTCAAAAGTTTAGACCGGTAAGAAATACAGTTGATGGATAATCAAGCTCTCATTATTTATTTTCCCCACCCTTTGTTAATGTCTATGGAATCAATGTATGAATATCCTTTGATCACTGTTAGTGATGGCTTCAAATTAAATAGACCAAGTTCGTATTCTCTACAACTGTAGTTGCACCATTAGGTGTTTTTATTGTGGAATTGATACTATATTGGTAGTGCTTTCTATTGCCCCAGATTTTTTTTCAGGGATATTGAACCCTAGATTTAGAAGCTTTCCCAAACAAACCTTTTGACCAGGAAAAGGGTATGCTATGAATCTATGGTTGATTCAGTAAAAACATTAAGAGAAATATCCATGTTATTGTGTAGGGTATTCAGATCTATCAAAGGAGTTATGCAGTCATCACTTGCTTCAAGTTTTAATCTTGATGCTGGGGAATGTATCTTAGCTATTGATGGTGACAAGCCTATTCATCCTGTATTGCAGCATATTGGAATATCAGCTTGGCCAGGTGAACTGACTGACTGGCATTTGATTTTCATTTTGCAGGCATGCTTCATTTTGGGAATCCACTAATAATCTCTTCTTTTTGGCAGGAACATTGATCCTTACAACACATGCTCTTTATTTTCAGAGTATCAGAGTTGGTTATGGTGATAAGATTGTTAAATATGATTTAGCAACAGATTCAAATCAAGTGATCAAGCGAGATTTTACTGGACCATTGGGTGTTCGTCTCTTTGATAAAGCTGTGATGTACAAATCAAGCACTTTGTAAGTATTTAAATGGGAAGAGTTCCGTAGTACCTATGTCACTGAGCACTGTGGGTGTACATCCATAGGTATCCTTCAAAACTAACAGCGCCATATTTGCAGAACAGAACCAATTTATTTCGACTTTCCTGAGTTAGGAAGCCCCTCACGAAGAAACTATTGGTTAGCAATCACTCGTGAAGTAATGCAGGTGAATAGATTTATCAGAAAATTCAACCTTGAAGATATTCAGAGAGCAGAAGCACTCTCAAAGGCTATCCTGGGCATCTTGAGATACTCTGCTGTGAAAGAAGCTTTTCACATTGCTCCCTCTCACTTTAAGACAACACTCACTTTTAGCTTAGCTGAAAAGCTCCCAAAAGGAGATATGGTATTAGAGGCTCTATACAACAACTACTTCCAACTGTTGGACACTTCGTTGAGCCATTTGGCAACTGAGCCAGCAGTTGACAAAGCACTGCAGACTCATTCTGTACCATTTTCATTATATGCTCTCTCTAGAATGGGATTTAACTTGCTGAAGAGAAAAAATGAAACTGAAAAGGAGATAAGCTTTTGTGCTGTTTGTGTTGGTGTAACAAAATCTCTGGAGGCTGCTTTGCAAGAGTCATTTCTTTATTCTGAAAGAATAGAGGCAGCACGTGCTACGGTTGATCAAGTGAAGGTGGAAGGTCTTGATGCAAATGTAGCCCTCATGCAGGTGTGCTAATTAGATCAATTTAAATTGTTCTTTTCCAACCAAATGATGTGTTGTACAAGTACAGTATTGCCATTTGATTTCTGATGATTGGCCCTTATTTTGCAGGAGATACTTTTTTCATTCATTCATGCAGGCAAACTTATTTACTCTTTAACCAAGTGGGAAGATCCTCTGAAATCATTTTTGTTCTTAGCTTTTATCCTCTATGTTATCCAAAGGTAATTTCGTTGTGGTTGCTGGATCTTATCAAGTATGCTTACATATATCGCTTTGCTTAATATGTCTTTTCTTTGTTGTGTAGCGGGCTTGTCAGTTACACTGTGCCCTCTGTTTTCGTAGTCTTTGCTGTCGTTATGCTTTGGCATAAGTACAGTGAAGAAGGAAAACTGTTGGAAGTGCTTGAAGTAAGACCCCCTCCAACTAAAAATCCTGTCGAGCAAATCTTGATCTTGCAGGAAGCTATATCCAAGTTGGAAGATACCCTACAGGCTGTAAATATTGTTCTTCTCAAGTTCAGAGCTCTCTTGTTTGCAGCTGTTCCAAAGGTTTGTCCTTGCTGTTGCTTTTATATATGGGTCTTGTTTATTGAGGGATATAGTCTAGCATACTCACAGGGATATAATCTCCAATTTTTCCCTATGCAGGCAACTGAAATAGTCGCAGTGGCACTTCTTGTTGCAGCTGCGGTTGTTGTCTTGATGCCTCCTAAGCATCTGCTCCTGATGGCAGTCGTGGAGGTTTACACGAGGGAGATGCCACTAAGGAAGCAACACACAGAGAAGTTCCGAAGACGAATTAAAGAGTGGTGGGCCCGTATTCCAGCTGCTCCTGTACAGATGATCAGACATAACGAAGACAAGAAAAAGATATGACCATGAGCTCCGTCCATTGCAACTGAGAGCTCACAATTTTCCCCAATCGCCTAGGCAGCTAACATGTACAGATATCACCCCTGATTACCCTGTGAATCGTTTCTACATTTGTAGTGCTGAATGCTAATGATGTACCCTGATTAACAATGTAATAATTGTATATTTGTCATTGTTATGGATGCATAAAAAGCTACAAATATGTCTATACAAACAGTTGCGTTGAATTATTGGGCTTCCAAGTTCCGATGCAAGTTCTGTAAGCAGAGAGAGTTCTCTTTTTGTTCCTGGCGGTTATGAAGGTTGCCTAGAACATGTTATTTTGCGGCCTCGAATTGACAAACTTCAGGTGGTCTGGACAAGTTCCGAGCCGTTGCTTATGCGCGCTCTTTCCTGACAGTAATAAGTTGTTCAAGTTTCTTGTTACAGTGTTGGCGGGTAGCAGCATTGAGCAACGGTGGTAGGTAGCGGCAGGGGCATTCCTACCCACCTACTCCCCTGCTAAAGCGAAACCAAGGAGCGATGATTGTTTGACTTCTCTCCACCAGAATCCGCACAGACAGCAAACGAGCAGGCAAATCTCCCGCAATGGCCGCCGCTGCATCGTCCTCCTCCCCTCCGGCGGCCATCACCTGCCGAGGTGACCAATCCGCCCTTCTGGTTTCGTCGCGTGAATGCGTGATTGTGTGTTTCACCGACTCATCGGTGTTTGGTGGCGTGCAGCGGCGGTGGCATGGGGGCCGGGGCAGGCGCTGGTGATGGAGGACGTGGAGGTCGCCCCGCCGGGGCCACTGGAGATCCGCGTCAAGGTCGTCTCCACCTCCATCTGCCGCAGCGACGTCACCCAGTGGCAGTCCACGGTACGCACCGGCACCACCAACTGCTTCTTCCCCCCGAGCAGGAGTCCCCTGCATTTGCATCTCGTTCCGAGTCTACTCTCAACTTTGATCCGAATCGCAGGCGCAGCCCGATCTGTTCCCCAGAATTTTCGGGCACGAAGCATCCGGGTCAGTATCCTTTTGCTGCCCAAGCCTCTGCGCATCGCTCACACAAGTCACAATGCTGACAGCGTAACACCTCTGGTCTGCAGGGTGGTCGAGAGCGTCGGGGAAGGAGTGACCGAGTTCCAAGTCGGAGACCACGCGCTCACCGTCTTCATCGGGGAATGCATGAGCTGCAAGCACTGCGTGTCGGGGAAAAGCAACATGTGCCAGACGCTCGGCCTGGAGAGGAAGGGCGTCATGCACAGCGACCAGACCACCCGCTTCTCCATCGGCGGGAAGCCCGTGTACCATTACTGCGCGGTGTCGAGCTTCAGCGAGTACGCGGTTGTCCACTCGGGCTGCGCGGTCAAGGTCAGCCCCACCATGCCCATGGACAGGATATGCCTGCTCAGCTGCGGCGCCTCTGCAGGTACCCGTTACTTTGCCCCATGCTCCTGAAGCTTGCAAAGAATTGTTTTGGTGGCCGCATATTTTGATGGTATCTGATCATCCGCTGTTTATATGTTATAATCTCTTCTTTAGGCCTTGGCGCGGCTTGGAATGTTGCTGATGTATCCAAGGGATCAAGTGTAGTTATATTTGGTCTGGGAACTGTAGGACTTTCGGTGAGTATCTACGGAAGCTGCTACTGTATGTAAGTTAAGAAAACACATATCGAGAAATGCAATTCTGAGGCCCAATCTGCTGATTTAGGTCGCTCAAGGTGCTAAGCTACGGGGAGCTTCCAAGATTATTGGAATAGATACCAATCCTGATAAGCAAGAAAAGGGTATTTTTGCAGTACAAAATAATAATTGTATACTTTTGTAGCAATATTTTTTCTGCGAACTTACTTGGTGTGTCTGTGGCACAGGGAAGGCTTTTGGTGTTACAGATTTTATTAATCCTGCCGAATTGAATGAACCTGTTCAGCAGGTACTTTTCCTGAAGCTTTTGGGTTTGCTTCGTTATCTGATAATTGTTTTTTTCTTTTCGAAAAGGGGGTTATCCCCGGCCTCTGCATCAGAACGATGCATACGGCCATAATTATTAATAAGCAAAATGTTCAACACAAGTTCTCAGAAACAAAGAACGAAAAAGGCTCACAAAGAGCTAAAATAAAAGAGAAGCCACAACCGGCCTGCATTAAAAGATAGGAAAACTAATTGCCTATCCTATTACATGGCCGCCATCCAAACCGGTTGAAAATAGCCCGTGCTATCATCTCCCATCGGGTAGATCCAGTAACCATACGCTCCCTGGCCTCCGTCGGAGTGAGTAGCGACCACATACGGATCAACGCAGTGGCTCGGAAAATAACCTGCAAAAAATGAATATTTGTTGTTCTGTTAAAGACCAAATCATTTCTGCAGTTCCAGACTGCCCATAATAAAGCACATACTCCTACACGAATATGTCTCGATGTTTCAGAGTCTATCCCATCTAACCACGTCCCAAATAACATGTTGATAGTATTCGGAGGAGTAATATTAAATGCTATGTGAACCGTCCGCCACAAATTTTTTGCCATAGGACAATCAAGAAAGAGGTGTTTGATGGATTCATCATGGTCGCAGAAACTACATCTTGTAGATCCTGTCCAGTTGCGTTTTGTCAAATTATCCTTGGTTAAAATGACTTGTTTATGCACAAACCACATAAACACTTTGATTTTCAAAGGTACTTTGACTTTCCAAACATGTTTCGAACGAGGAATAGAGCTAGAGTTGATAACATCCAGATACATGGATTTAACCGAGAACTCTCCATTCTTAGTTAATTTCCAGCACAACTGATCGGGCTGTTGAGATAACTGAACATCCATCAAACGTCTCACAAGATGGAGCCAGGCGTCCCACCTGTTTCCCGCTAGCGTCCTCCTAAATTGAATATTGAGAGGAGTGGACTGTAGTACTGTTGCAACGTAAGCGTCTCTTCGCTGAACAATGCTATAAAGAGAAGGATATTGGAGTGCGAGGGACGTCTCCCCAAGCCATGTATCCTCCCAGAATCTCATAGTGGTACCATTTCCAACTATAAACCTTGTCCTATTGAAAAAGAGTGATTTAACCCTCATCAGTCCTTTCCAAAAAGGCGAGTCAGTCGGTCTCACTGTCACCTGGGACAAGGTTTTAGAATGAAGGTACTTATTACGCAGAATCTGAGCCCAAGTGGCCTCCGTCTCTACAGATAGCTTATACAGCCACTTGCTGAGAAGACATCTGTTTTTCACCTCAAGATTTTCAATACCTAGACCCCCTTGGTCTTTCGGCCTACAAATGATATCCCATTTAGCGAGTCTGTATTTTCGTTTTAATTCATCACTCTGCCAGAAAAAACGTGATCGATAGAAGTCTAGCCTTTTGCGAACTCCAACAGGTACCTCGAAAAAGGATAAGAGAAACATGGGCATACTCGTGAGAACCGAATTAATGAGAATTAAGCGGCCTCCATATGACATCAGCTTGCCCTTCCAGCAGCTCAGTTTCTTCTCAAATCGATCCTCAATGCATTTCCATTCTCTGTTTGTCAGCTTACGATGGTGGATTGGTATACCTAAATATGTGAAAGGTAAAGCCCCCAATTCGCACCCGAACAATTGTCTGTACGCATCTTGGTCATCATTAGCTCTTCCAAAACAGAATAATTCGCTTTTGTGGAAGTTAATTTTTAACCCAGTCAATTGTTCGAATAAGCATAACACCAGCTTCATGTTTCTCGCTTTTGCCAAGTCGTGCTCCATGAAGATGATAGTATCATCAGCGTACTGTAGGATAGATACACCCCCGTTAACTAAGTGCGGAATGAGGCCACCTACCTGACCCGCATCCTTAGCCTGTCCTATTAGAATTGTCAACATGTCGACCACTATGTTGAACAGAATAGGTGACATCGGGTCTCCCTGCCTTAGACCTTTGTGTGTTTGGAAGTAGCGACCTATGTCATCATTCACTTTTATTCCAACACTCCCTTTTTGCGTGAAAGATTCTACCTGGTGTCTCCAGGCCGGATCAAAACCTTTCGTACGCAAGGCCTGTTGAAGAAAAGGCCATTTGACCTTATCGTAAGCTTTCTCAAAATCCACTTTGAAAACAACTCTGTCTAGTTTTTTCGTGTGGATTTCATGGAGCGTTTCATGTAGGACGACAACCCCTTCTAGGATGTTTCTGTCCGGCATGAAAGCAGTTTGGGACGGCCGCACCACAGAGTGCGCAATTTGCGTAAGCCTATTAGTCCCAACCTTGGTGAAAATTTTGAAACTTATATTAAGAAGACAGATCGACCGGAACTGCTCAATTCGTACCGCCTCCGTTTTCTTAGGAAGTAAAGTTATTGTTCCAAAATTTAAATGAAACAACTGAAACTGTCCAGAGAATAAATCATGGAACATTGGTAGCAAATCCCCTTTAACAATATGCCAGCACTTTTTATAAAACTCCGCCGGGAAACCATCCGGCCCTGGAGCCTTATTATCTTCATTTGTGCAATAGCTTCAAACACCTCTTTCTCCGTAAACGGGGCGGTCAAAATGTCATTCTCATCCGCAGCAAGTTGAGGGACATCCTCAACCCTGGACTCATCCAAGGATACGAAGTTATCCTCCGGAGGGCCAAACAGCTGCTTGTAGTAATTGGTTATATATAATTTTAGGTTTTCCTGTCCTAAAATCGTCCCCTCATCCTGCTCAAGCTGAAAGATCCGCTTCTTACGGTGTTTGCCATTCGCAATCATATGAAAGAATTGCGTGTTATCATCCCCTTGGACAATTTTGCGAACTTTAGCTCGCAAGCCCACTTCGATTCCTCCTCTCCAAGTAGTTCTTTCAGTCTCATTTCCGCCTCCATTTTAGTTTCTAGCTCCCTGGTATCTGAAATGGTGGACTCGGCTTTTAAATCTAGGGATTGAATAAGTACAAGGAGCCTTTCCTTTTCAGCCTTATAAATCCCACTCATATGCTTAGCCCACCCACGAAGGAATCTTCGTAGATGCCTTATCTTATTCTGCCATCTTTCAATAGGAGACCTCCCTCCTGAATCTTTAGCCCATTCCCTTGCTATCAGATCCAGGAACCCTTCTCTTTCGAACCACGCTAATTCGAACGAAAAAGTGTTTTTATTCCCCACATGGGTTGCCTCGCCAGAGTCAACGAGCAAAGGGGTGTGGTCCGAGATCGCACGCGAAAGCGCTTGGACTGTTACCAGGGGAAACTTCTGCTCCCATTCGACGCTAGCTAGGACACGATCCAGCTTCTCAAATGTCGGGTTTGGCAACGTATTAGCCCAAGTGAATTTTCTACCAGAAAGCTCTATCTCTCTTAGATCCAAGCTTTCGATTATGGTATTAAACATAAACGACCATCTGCCGTCAAAATTATCATTATTCTTTTCTTCCCTCCTTCGAATAATGTTAAAATCGCCCCCAACCAGAATTGGGAGCTGCTCGCTACCGCAGATACGGACAAGATCAGCCAAAAAATCTGGTTTGAGTTCGGGCTGCGCGGCACCATACACCGCCACTAATGCCCAATTAAACCCATCGGCCTTTGATCTGACCCGAAACTTCACCGCAAAATCTCCCATGACCACACTCCGAACTTCCAACGAATCGCACTTAACCCCAAGTAAGATCCCACCGGACCTTCCTCTTGGAGGTAAGCAATGCCAGTCAAAGTCGACACCTCCCGATAAAGTGCTAAGGAACTGGGGAGTGAAATTGTCCCTTCCAGTTTCGGAAAGGGCGATAAAGTCCAACTGGTGATCGATGGACGCATCCGCTAGAAACCTTCTTTTAGCCAAGTCTTTAAGACCTCTGCTATTCCAAAAAATTCCTCTCATATTTCATCTTGAAATTTTTTAGAGGTACGGATCCTAGCACTTCTTCGCACAGCCGAAGCTGGATAAATCTTTCGTTTCCACTTCCGCTTAGGCTTATTTTGATCCTCCAGCCGGTCCTCACAACCGGGCTCCGTGGACCTAACCTCCGGAACACCTACATGGGTAGAATCCCTAGGGGAACTGTATCCTTCATCCTCCTCTGTCTCAGGAAGTGAAGGGGCAAGATCCGCACACAAACTGTCCAGAACCCTGACTCCCAACGCATCTATGTCGGAATCGCTCATGGGTCTAACGACTGCTAGGTTACGAATCATTTCTAAAGCGCGCTCAGCTTCAAGATCCAGTATATCATTAACTGATCTAGAGATTTCACTGCCATTACTACCAAGTGAAACTCCTAACTGGTTTGCATTGTGAACAATCTCATCATTGGAAAAAAGCAGAATAGAATTGGACGTATTAACCGACATACCAGTAGTGACCTCAATGTCACGAAGCTTGGCCGCCCGCATAGCGCAGCGAAGCTGCATATCATCAACATCCGGCTGATCCTCGAGGCAACAGCTCATCCGTCGGCCTTCAGCGACCGGATCCGGGATCCCTCCAAAAGCAATGATCTCCTCACGCGTGGCCCCGTTTGGGGTGGGGCCTCCTGCCCAACCCCCAACAGGGCTTGTCACCTGCTGCAAAGCAACACTCCAAGTGGGCGTCGAGAGCCCGAGTCCAGAAGACGCCGCGGCCACCGCCGCAGCCGTATGCGCCATAGGAGAGGCAGGGGCGGAGGCCTCCTGCCCGCGCCCCCCTCCCGGTCCGGCCACCGCAGCCGCATGCGCCAAGGGAGAGGCCGGGGCGGAGGCCTCCTGCCTACGCCCCCCTCCCGGTCCGGCCGCACCGCAGGCCCGTGACACAGCCATCGCCGTGCGCGCCATAGGAGAGGCAGGGGCGGAGGCCTCCTTCCCGCGCCCCCTCCCGAGCCGGCCGCACTGCTAGCCCGCGGCACGGCCACCGCTGCACTAGTCGTCGCCGGACTCCTCGCCGGCGTGGACGCGCCAGTCAGAGAGGGGGATCGAAGGGCCGCCTGCCCAAGATCATCCCCCCCATCGAAGCACAGCTGAGCGCCCAAACCGATCACAGCCGATGGAGTCGGTGTACTCTCCACCGAGGTTATCGCAGCAACACACTCATCGGAACCACCACCCCCCGGTGCGTCAGCAGCAGCAAAATCCAGGGGAGGAAGCGTTCGCTCATGCAAATCATCACACTCCACCCGATCGCTCCACAATCTAGGAGGAGCGGAGGCAGGCTCAAACGAACCAAATCTCAACGTGGTCATGGGTGCAGCAGTCGAGGGTGTAGTCCCTTTCCCGGATGCTGGCGCGTCGGAACCCGGGATGTTAGACGCATCACGCCCACGATCATCCTCTCGCACCTCCTTGTTACCCGAACCATCATCCTTATCAAGCATATCAACATCATTCCCTGCCAAGGCCTCTGAGAAAAGCTCGGTGTCCTCGAACTCAATCTCGAGGTTGTAAATCAAGCCTCTATGAGTCCACTTAACCACATCTGGTACATACTCGATATCCAGGATACTGACAAGCAGTCTGGCCACTCCGTTTGCTCGGGTAAAGGCCATATCCACCCTCTCGGTTTTCCCAACCAGTGTCCCCAAGCTAGCCGCAACTCGAACATCATTCAGCGGCTTCGAAGGTGCCCCCGAGAAGCGGAGCCAAACCTGAGTGAGAGGCTTGCCCTTCGGCTCAACCTTCTTCCACTCATGGAACTCGAGGATACACTCAGTGCCAGGAACTCTGCACAACCCAAAACTCAGTAGCCGCTGCAAGTCCTCAGCCGAGGGAAAATCAACCTTGTACATATTAGCCTCGAGCCGAATAAGCTCCCACTGCAGGTTACCTGGAGCCAGCTCATTAAGCCTGTGCATAATCTGTGCTTCAGACAAGTCACCGTTGGTCACTTTCACCACACCCGTGGTCGCACTCTGAGGCGCATCTGGGATCTCCATAGCACTAGGAGACTCGAAAAACATCAACTCAGCGCAACACACACCATAAATAGTAACACCCGACATCGGTTCACGCAATAGCGGGCACTCTCCCGAAGCATGCACCGTTTTGGAGCAAGTGTCACACAGTTCAGCAGTACATTCAGCAATGAAGTGCCCCTGCTCACCACAGCGATAGCAAAGCATTTTCTCTTTCTTACGGGCCCACTTGGAAGCTCTCTCACCCTCTGGTTTGTCTGAAACTCCAACAGGACCCGCCACCGCCGGCTCATTCACAGGCACTGCCGCATTAGCCAGGGCCGAAACCGCCGCCATGACCTGCCCAGACAACGCCTGCGTCTGCACAGCAAGCACCTCCGAGGACACCGTCGGCTCAGCGACGTCGGAAGCGGTAGTGGCGGGCGGCGGAGGCTGACGGTTGCGGTTCTTGCCACCGCGGCCAGCACGAGCACCTCTGTAACCACCTCTCTGTCTGTAGTCCGGGCCAGATGCCCCCTCAACAAAACCTCCCGGAGGACCGTAAAACGGACGCTCCGTCGTTCCATCGCTCTGCCAAGCATAACCGCGACCTCCGCCTGTTGATGACGAACCGCGATGCTGCCCCTCGCCATATGCGTCATATCCATCATCCCCCCATTGAGCCCGGGGTGGACCGCGACCAGCGTGGCTAGCATCTTTGCCTCGGTAAGCCGGGTAGCGATGAAACCCCGCGCCACCGCCGCCGCCACCTCGGCGCGCCGGCTTCCCGGCCCTAGCCGTGGCGGGAGGGTGTCCCGCTAACGCCGCTTGCGCCAGCTCCGCCCGGCTCGGCTGAGGCTGCGCGACCAAGTGCGGTGGAGGAGCGCCCTTGGGCTGCTGCACCGGCGCCGGCTGTTGCGGAGCAGCTCCCGCACGGAGCTGCGGCTGCTGCGGAGCAGCCCCCGCACGGGGCGGCGGCAACGGAGCGCGCGGAGGCGCCCGAGGCGCCGCAGCAGCCGGCACTGGAGCCGAGGGTCGAGGCCCCGGAGGACCACCTCCTCCGCGACCCGCCATGGCCGCCGCTAGGGGAGGAATACGCGCAGCTCTGCCCGGCTTGCACGCAGGGAACCCGGGAACGGCGCGGCGTGGACGAACCCTAGGCGGCGGCAGAACAGGGCTACGATCACGACGACAGGGCGAAACCGTGCATGCGGCTACGTGATTGCCCGTAGATGAAACCGGTTTTGCCTGGGCCTCATACCCAGCTACTTCCGGTCCGATCCGCCGAGATACGTCGATCAGCGCCGAGGGGATCACGTCTGAAGGGCCCAACGACTCACGACTCGCATGCTGGACCACATACCCAGTCATGCATGAACCCATGTCGGCCCGCTCAGCCTCAGGCCCAGCTTGGCCCAATAGGTGATTCAAACGAGATGCCCTGGCCGCCCGGATCTCAGCCGCCGTGATGGCCACCGGTGCCGGCGGCGCCGCCACCGGCCGAACCTTCCTCTTCTTCTTTCTAGTTACTCTAGTCCAAGAATCCGGCAAAAAGAAATCTGACAACGTAATTGGCTTGATACATACCTTGGGTATAGGACCTTTCCATGGCCGGATCGCGGAGGCCGCCGTCCTCCGGTGAACAATCCGGCGAACCAACTCCACCTTGTCCTCAGGGTGCAATCCTTGCCGAGCTGGATCGTCGAGCGGCACGACGTCATCTACAATCGTAGCCACTTCCTCCTCCGAATATCCGGGATTGAAAGCCTCGCAGATCACATCTGAAGGCGTAGGCGAGTACAACTCCGGCGAGTCTCCGGTGAAGTTCCCGTCGTCGTTGTCCTCTTCGTCTGTCTCCGCGAGTGCCCAAAACCTGCCGCCGACGTGCCCTAGTCCAGGGACGACGGAGGCCGGCGTCCGGATCGCGGCGATCGCCGCGGGCGTCGCCCGTGTCGCCCGCATGTCTTCACGTTATCTGATAATTGTGGAACCGAGCTCCCTCGGTTAGGGGAGGCATATGGAAAAAATTAAATTGACTGAGAAAATTGAACTACTGATCACTTACAGTTTATATGATTATTTTAACTGCAATTTTGGTGAACAATTGGCATTCTGTTTACACAAACAACTGATGTGCTCAGTCATGGACTGGACTAACCATTACATTTTGACAAAATCTTAAGATAAAGCAAGACCACAAAAGTTCTTTGCCTAGGAAGTACTTTTCCAACAAGATTGTGCACAGTAAGCAAGCTTTGGGTTACACGCTTTGCCAATATGCTCTTATAACAACTCCATTTATAAGACAGATAAGTCAAAAATTGATGTGGTACTGGTTTTCACTTCATATGTTTTAACCAATTGATCCCAACCTGATAAGCAACATAGGAATGACGTTTTGTTCATCATTTCAGGTAGTAAAACGGCTTACGGATGGAGGGGCTGATTACTCTTTTGAATGTGTGGGTGATACCGGAGTAGTCTCGACTGCATTGCAATCATGTTCTGATGTAATTTTCTGTTCGTCTTTTTCATTTCTAGTAACCGTGTGCCACAAAGTTTACTATTATGTTCAGATGCATTTTCTCCTCTCATGTTTGGTCTTGTCAGGGATGGGGACTAACTGTAACTCTTGGTGTACCAAAAGCAAAACCAGAAGTTTCTGCTCATTATGGATTGCTTCTCTCTGGAAGAACACTGAAGGGGTCTTTGTTTGGAGGATGGAGACCCAAATCTGATATACCTTTGTTAGTGGAGAAGTACGCAAACAAGGTAATTTGGAAAATTGTTGCAGAACCAAATGTTTTGTAATGCTTTAACCAACTTTCAGTTAACAATGCTAAATTAAGCAACTGAACTTCATTATTCGTCTTGGTGTAATTAGTCTGTCCCTCTTTAGTGTGGTGTGAGATTGTGGAGGCAAGTAGAAATGACACTAGTATAATGGACCAGACATTGCAGAATCAACGATTGCCACACAACAATAGATTCAATAAATGTGGCATGTGTAATATAGTTTTCAGCCGAGACAATTTATTTGGAACGCGTAGACCTCAAATATTCATTGACCATTCTGTCATGTAACTTCTCAGGAAATCCAAGTTGATGGCCTTGTCACACATGATATGCCATTCAGTGACATCAACAAAGCGCTTGAACTGATGCTACAAAACAGGTGTTTGCGATGCGTGATTCACATGCCAAAGTGACAGGATTGATTTATACATCAGTGCCCTCATACCTGTACAATTTTGGTGGTTTTCCCATCAGTAATTTTTCACTTGATCTGATCCTGGCTCGAGTTTTCATGACATCAACATATTGAAGCTCTAGTGTCATCCTCTATTGGTGTCTCACCTTGGAGTTATGGTGTTATAGTTGTTGAGGAGATTACAAATCATACTGATATTCCCTTGGAATTCCTCATATGTCCGACCTCAAGAATTATTCATGTAATCTAACTTGTTAAAAATTGATCTGTTAGTGATTATAATGTTGTATGCATGTTCGGTGCATTGTGCAATATTGTTCTAATATTGAGCTTCTTGATTGGGATGAATTATGTAAAATTGAATGTTCTAAAAATGTAAATAAAATTATTTCTTCTTAATGGATGGGTTATACATTATTTAGATTGAGGACCCATTGTATGGTCCTTCATGAAGAATTCTATTTTGAAAATAACGAAACGTGTTATTTGCGTGCGCTTCAAGGGGTATCCTCGGCTAGTAACCACTCTTGGTATATGTTAAAGTTCAATTGTGGAAGCACCATGTTTCAAAATATGTACTGCCATAATGTTGTTTTTATCCAACTATGCGTCATATAATATGAACATTATGTACTACATATAATTTCTCTCGAAGTTCTCCGCAAAAAAAAATAAAAAATCTCTTGAAGTTAAACAAGTTGTGGGTCCCCTTTTGGCACAAAAAAAAGGATCACAGAAGTTCACAGAAGGGACTGAAATCCATCCTGTGATTTTAGTGAGCAGCAATGGATGAGAGGATATACTGGATGCTTACTTTATACATTTCTTGCAAAGTTGGTGGCTAGAAATCTGTCAACAAAAGCATTTGTGTAATTCAAAAGAAAAGATCCGTCTGTACAATGCTCTTCAGATCCTTGGACCTTGCTGGGTAATTCATTTTAACCGGTCGACATTAATAAAATTGTTTTTCTTTCTAACATTCGGCGTAATAGACTTCGTTTCTCACTATTGTCCTCTAAAGTGTTGCAGAATTTATGTTCTTTTTCAGCTGCGGAGGAGTGATCCCTTTTAGAAGAAGGCCTTCTTTCTTGCCTGAGCTTGGTAACGAAACTTCATTAGTGGTTAGCTTCCTTCTTCAACAGTGGGTCTAATTGGGGAAGCTCATATTCCTCAGGATTTAGGGCCAACGGGAAATCTGGCAATGGAGAAAACACACACCAAGTTAAGAAAACACATATCAAGAACTGCAATTCTGAGGCCCATATCTGCTTATTTAGGTAGCTCAAGGTGCTAGGCTACGGGGAGCTTCCAAGATTATTGGAGTAGATACCAATCCTGATAAGCAAGAAAAGGGTATTTTTGCAGTACAAAATAATAACTGTATGCTTCTGTAGCAATATTTTTCTGTGAACTTACTTGGTGTGTCTGTGGCACAGGGAAGGCTTTTGGTGTTACAGATTTTATTAATCCTGCCGAATTGAATGAACCTGTTCAGCAGGTATTTTTCCTGAAGTTTTTGGGTTGTTTCGTGATCTGATGATTGTGGAACCGGGCTCCCTCAGTTAGGGGAGGCATATGGAAAAATTAAATTAGATCAAATTGACTGAGAGACTTGAACTACTGATCAATTACAGTTTATATGATTATCTTAACTGCATCTTTGGTGTACAATTGGCCTTCTGTTTACGCAAACAAACTGATGTGTTCACTCATAGACTGTGCTAACATTCAAATTTTGTAAAATCTTAAAATAAAGCAAGACCACAAAAGTTCTTTTCCTAGGCAATACTTGTCCAACAAAATTGTGTACAGTAAGCAAGCTTTGGGTTACATGCTTTGCTAGTATGCTCTTAAAAAGAGTTAACTACTCCATTTATAAGAGAGAGAAGTCAAAAATTGTTGTGGTACTGGTTTTCATTTCCAATGTTTTAACTACTCCATTTATAGGAATGACATTTTGTTCATCCTTTCAGGTAGTAAAATGGCTTACTGATGGAGGGGCTGATTACTCTTTTGAATGTGTGGGTGATACCGGAGTAGTCTCGACTGCATTGCAATCATGTTCTGATGTAATTTTCTGTTCATCTTTTTCACTTCTAGTAACCGTGTGCCACAAAGTTTACTATCATGTTCAGATGCATTTTCTCCTCTCATGTTTGGTCTTGTCAGGGATGGGGACTGACCGTAACTCTTGGTGTACCAAAAGCAAAGCCAGAAGTTTCTGCTCATTATGGATTGCTTCCCTCTGGAAGAACATTGAAGGGGTCTTTGTTTGGAGGGTGGAGACCCAAATCTGATATACCTTTGTTAGTGGAGAAGTACGCAAACAAGGTAATTTGGAAAACTGCTGCAGAACCGAATGTTTTGTAATACTTTCAGTTAACAATGCTAAATTAAGAAACCGAACTTCATTATTCGTCTTGGTGTAATTAGTCTGTCCCTCTTTAGTGTGGTGTGAGATTGTGGAGGCAAGTAGAAATGACACTAGTATAATGGACCAGACATTGCAGAATCAACGATTGCCACACAACAATAGATTCAATAAATGTGGCATGTGTAATATAGTTTTCAGCCGAGACAATTTATTTGGAACGCGTAGACCTCAAATATTCATTGACCATTCTGTCATGTAACTTCTCAGGAAATCCAAGTTGATGGCCTTGTCACACATGATATGCCATTCAGTGACATCAACAAGGCGCTTGAACTGATGCTACAAAACAGGTGTTTGCGATGCGTGATTCACATGACAAAATGACAGGATTGATTTATACACCAGTACCATCATACCTGTACAATTTTGGTGGTTTTCTCATCAGTAATTTTTCATTTGATCTGCTCCCGGCTCGAGTTTTCATGACATCAACACATTGCAGCTCTAGCATCATTCTCTGTTGGTGTCTCACCGTGGAATTATGGTGTTATAGAGGAGATTACAAATCTTACTGATATTCCCTTGGAATTCCTCATATGTCCTATCCCAAGAATTATTTGTGTAATCTAACTTGTTAAAAATTGATCTGTTAGTGTGTTATGACCGGCATATTAGGGGCTTAGCCCAGTGGGTTGTGGCCCAAGTTATCTTATCGTTATTAGGGGCTTAGCCCAATTATCTTATCGTTATTAGGATCGTTTGCTTAGGAGTCAAGTAAACCTCTCTATATAAGGAGAGGAGACGTATCAATCTAATCAAGCAAGAAGCAATCATTATTTGCTCGGCTTCCCTTAGGGAGCCGGGAGACCTAACCCTAGCCACCTCTTGCGCCGCCGCCGCCTCTTCTCCACCACGCAAGGACGGCGCCCAGCCGGCGGCCGCCGCACCCTCGTCCTCGTCTTCCTCCATCTTTTCCCTACAATCTCCGCCCTAGAACCGGCAGAACCCTAGCTCCTAACACCTTGGTATCAGGTAGCTCGGTTCCGATCATGTCTGCACCACCACCCAACCCGCCGCTGCCCGTCACCACCGCGCCGCTGCCCGTCACCACCGCGCCGCTGGCTCTCCCCACCGCGCCGCTGGACTCCACCGCCGGCGCCTCCACCGGCCAGACGTCGCCGCCCTCTACCGCGCCGCCCGTCGCCATCTACTCGCCGGCGGAGATGACCGGGGTCCTCAACGACCTCGTCACTGCCGTCCAGGGCATATGCCTCTACCTGGCCGGGCCCTACGGGCAGCCGCCCTGGCAGCCGGCCGCCGCGACCGGGCCAGCCGCCCTGCCCTGGTACGCGGCCACCACGGCGCCGATCGGGCCTCTACACCATCACTGGCCCGGTCAGCCGCCGCCCGCCGCCGCCCCCCACTGGCCGCAGTGGCCGGGTCCGGCGATCGCCGCGCCCCCGACGCCTCCCGGGTCCGGACAGCCGCAGCCCCAGCTGCTGGCCCCACCGCCGCCCGCTGCCGCGCCTCAATGGCCACAGTGGCCGGCCCCGGCCCTCGCTGCGCCCCCCACGCCACCCGGGTCCGTGCTGCCGCAGCCGCAGCTGCCGGCCCCGCCACCGCCCAGCACGGGGCCCGGGTCACCCTCGCAGGGAGGCGTACCGATCCAGCACGTGCGCTTCCCGCCGTCGCCGTCCCCAATACCGGCCTGGGTGACCGGATCATCGCCGCCACCCGTCTACACGTCGGCTGGAGACCCGCCGGCACCCACTCTGCAGTTCGGCGATCCCTCCGGCTCAGCGGGGCACTCCACGGGTCGCGGCCATACTGACCGGGCGCCCCAATCCTCGCTGCTTCGCACCTCCGAGCCAGTCGGCCACGACGCTCCGACTCAGACACCGCCGCGGTTTGCCAAACTGGACTTCGCCACCTATGACGACACGGAGGACCCCCTCAACTGGCTCAACCAGTGCGAGCAGTTCTTTCGCGGGCAGCGCACCCTCGCCTCAGAGCGTACCTGGCTCGCCTCTTACCACCTCCGCGGCGCGGCACAGACCTGGTACTACGCCCTCGAGCAGGACGAGGGCAGCATGCCCCCTTGGGAGCGCTTCCGCGAGCTCTGCCTCCTTCGTTTTGGGCCACCGATCCGCGGGAGCCGCCTGGCAGAGCTAGGCCGCCTTCCCTTCACCTCCACGGTTTAGGACTTCGCCGACCGTTTCCAGGCCCTGGCATGCCACGCGTCGGGCGTGACGGCGCAGCAGCGGGCTGACCTCTTTGTCGGTGGACTTCCGGATCACATCCGCGTGGACGTGGAGCTTCGGGGACCCAAGGATCTCCAGACGGCCATGTACTACGGCCGCGCGTTCGAGCGCCGCGCGGTGGCCATCCAGCAGGCATCACCGTCCCGGGCCGCTGGGCCGCTACCCTGGCCGGATGTTCCCGCGCAGGGTCGGCCTGCTCAGGCTTCCGCGGCACCCCTAGCCGCGACCGCGGCGCGCCCATTCCGCCGGCTCACCTCGGCCGAGCTACTCGAGCGTCGCCGCCAAGGGTTGTGCTTCAACTGCGACGAGCCCTACACGCCCGGCCACGTCTGCCCGCGACTCTTCTACCTGGAGGCTGCAGACTACATTGAGGAGGATGCCGTCGCCACCGACCTGTCCGCCCCAGCTGTCGCGAAGGTGTTTGACGCTGGTTGATCACCTCGAGGAGTTCAGCAAGCGCTTCCCCACCTTACAGCTCGAGGACGAGCTGTTTGTGCAGGCGGGGAGAAGTGTTATGACCAGCATATTAGGGGCTTAGCCCAGTGGGTTGTGGCCCAAGTTATCTTATCGTTATTAGGGGCTTAGCCCAATTATCTTATCGTTATTAGGATCGTTTGCTTAGGAGTCAAGTAAACCTCTCTATATAAGGAGAGGAGATGTATCAATCTAATCAAGCAAGAAGCAATCATTATTTGCTCGGCTTCCCTTAGGGAGCCGGGAGACCTAACCCTAGCCGCCTCTTGCGCCGCCGCCGCCTCTTCTCCACCACGCAAGGACGGCGCCCAGCCGCCGGCCGCCGCGCCCTCGTCCTCGTCTTCCTCCATCTTTTCCCTACAATCTCCGCCCTAGAACCGGCAGAACCCTAGCTCCTAACATAGTGATAATAATGTTGTATGCAAGTTCGGTGCATTGTGCAATATTGTTCTAATATTTGAGCTTCCTGATTGGGATGAATTATGTAAAATTGAATGTTCTAATAAATACAAGTATTTCTTCTTAATGGAAGAGTTATACATTATTCGGATCGAGGACCCATTGTATGGTCCTTCGTAAATAATTGTATTTTGAAAATAACTAAGCCTGTTATTTGCCTGTGCTTCAAGGGGTATCCTCGGCTAGTAACCACTCTTAGTATCGGTTAAAGTTCAATTGTGGAAGCACCATGTTTCAAAATATGTAATGCCGTAATTTTGTTTTTATCCAACTATGCGTCGTGTAGTATATATATGAATTAATACATTATATCCATATATTCTCTTGAAGTTAAACAAGTTGCAGGTCCCCTTTTAGCACTTCTTGGCACAAAAAAAGGATCACAGAAGTTCACAGAATGGACTAAGTCCATCCTGTGTTTTAGTAAGCAGCACCAGGTGAAAGGATATACTGGATGCTTACTTCATACAATTCTAGCAAAGTTGGTGGCTAATTTTTTTCAACAAAAGCATTTATAATTCAAAAGAAAAGATCGGTCTGTACATTGCTCTTCAGATCCTTGGACCTTGCTGGGTAATTCATTTTAACTGGTCGACAGTAATAAAATTGTTTCTCTTTCTAACAATCGGCGTAATACACTTCGTTTCTCACTATTGTCCTCTAAAGTGCTGCAGAATTTATGTTCTTTTTCAGCTGCGGAGGAATGATCCCTTATAGAAGAAAGCCTTCTTTCTTGCCTGAGCTTGGTAACGAAACTTCGTTAGTGGTTAGCTTCCTTCTTCCACAGTGGGTCTAATTGGGGAAGCTCGTATTCCTCAGGATTTAGGGCCAACGGGAAATCTGGCAATGGAGGCAGCGGTGTGATGATCCGGCTGACTCCGGTATTTGATGTTCTGAATTTAGAAAATATTTATGATTAACATCTGTTTCATTAAAGGTAAATAATTTTCACCCCTTCTAGAAAATATTAGTATTACCTTTCTTGGGTGTTAAGGTCCTGGTTGTTCTGGAGCTTGCTTAATGTCTCTTTTGGGATCATGTCCAAGAGATATTTGGTTGTTCCGAAAGGAGTTGAGATCCTGCAACATTACATGTACAAAATTCAGTCTCCATTTTAATTCCTTCAAGCAAAACTCTGCAAGTTAAAATATTCAACTATTATACTATGCAACAATAATGGCTGTGTGCATCTTGTGATGCAGAGGCCGGGGTACTCCCCTTTTCCAAAAAATATTATGCAACAATAGCTTTCAAATAGCAGGCTCCTAGGAATTATTTCCTCCTTGCGCCAACTTGTTCATACTAGGCCTAGAAATCGCCAAATGGCACAGTAGTATATTTGGGACAGGTAAATCAAATCCTAAAGAAGACTAAAAATTGTCAACTGACCTTGATGTCGGAGGAGTTGAATGGAAGGCCTCAGAGGCTCTTTCGCTCTCTTTCAGAAACTCCTCTGATGCTTGTAGGGATGATATTGCCATCTCCTGTGATTTCTTGGTGTTTCCCTCATCAAGAATCAACCCATGGAAGTAGTATGCTGCAGCCTGACAAAAATATAAAGAGCAACAGTACCGATTTAAATGTCTCTAGATAGCAAGGTAAAGAGATCTACATATTATATATCTGTCGCCGTGTCGAAGAGAGTGTGTGTGATATGGTGAAGACTTCAATTTAAATGGGATATGTAAGGTTGCATCCAGTGGCGGAGCTACAAAGAAATAGCTGGGCAGGCTAAAGGAGAGCACAAAATTTTTCCCCTCACACCCTAGTTCTGCTCCTGAGCTGGGCGGTACATGGCCGAGTTTTGCCCTCACGATAGCTCCACCATTGGTTGCATTCAAATACATTTTTTTCCAGTTCAAGACATGGAACACATTTGCAATTTGAAAATCAAAATAACTAACATATTTTGGAATTATGAGAAAATAGTGGTAAGCTGGTATGCACACCTTTGCTTCAGCATACTTCCACTTTACAAATAGTGTGTGCTTTTTCGCCCATCCATCGGACAAAGGAAGCTCCGGTATGCTATCCTTAATCTGTAGAACAATAATTTATAGATTCAAGTAAAAAGGATTACACAATAGCTGTTGAATGCAAAAACAAAATGATGAAGTATGATGGGAAAGAACAGACCCATATGCTCATAACTTCATAAGCCCTTTAAAATATGTCTGAGAGAAAGAAGAAACACCTGCTGCCAATATTTGACCATCTCGCAAGCTAAACGCCGTTTGACTGCTAAAGTGGCCTTTGCATTATCAATTGCCAATCCAAGTTGCATATCAACTCCCTGTACATTTGAAGATGATAAGTCACTCAAACATCCCAAGAACAAGAGTACAATAATAAACCCCTATATCTCAGATTTACTTGCAACCAATGTGACAGAGTTGAAGTAGTTCAGTTTTGGATGAGGTTACGAGCTAATCCATTATATATCCGTTTGTAAAGAAGGGCCTTATACTTTGCAAAAAACACAAAAAAAAGAGTCAAATTATTCAAGAGTACCTGGCCAAGTCCTTGCGAGCTAAGAGCTTTTAGATTTCCCTCAACTAGATCTACTGGGAGTGCCCTTCTGAAATTAAGGTAACAGAGTTCAGTTGATGTCATCCTAAACTTGGGCTCTTTGAGATTCATAAACTGATATAACCAAGAATTAAACCTTTTTTCAGGCGGTATCTGCGGAAGTATTTGATTAACTGCACAATCCAAGTACCCAGCTGCTTTCAAGAAAACATCAACAGTGGCTCGCCTGCTCTCTGCGCGAGACAGACACGTTACACGTGTGTTTTGTGCTGTTAGCACTTAGCAGTGTGCTAAATCATGAAAACTAACAATGTTCTTAATCCAAGAACAATCCAAGATGTAAGTACGGAATGACTAACCTTCAGACACTCTCGGCCCATGGCCGTCGCCGTATGACCTGGGAAGAAGCAGGGAGTTGGCCTGCAGGAAGCACACCATGGCCATCAGGTGCAGCACAGACAGCACCTCATACCAAGCATCCGCCATGGACGTCTCCTGCAACCAAACCATGAGGTAACTTTGAGCATCTTTTACCAAGGGATCATCTCTGAAGTCTGAACAGGGATGTACCCCATCCTTAATTACCTCAGCATCGTCCTCTTGGTTAGCCCAAACAAACAGCACTTTGTTTCTCAGATCACTGCCTGCAGCATCACTCATGATGAATCAGTCAGAAAACACCATCATAGAAACAAAGCAAAAACACTGTATGATAGCTCACTTTCTTTCACCAGCCCTAGCAGAACTGGCAGGTACTCTTCCAAAGCCTGGAGAAGATTAGCAGTGCCAGACCCTCCTGAAAACCAACCAAGGGGTACAAATCAAAACAAAAACTCCCCATATTTCAAATATGTAGCATCCAATGCAAGCAGGACCCCCTCTACACACCGTGCCGCGTCGTCCTTCGCCTCGGCTTCAGGGCCATGGCCGATTCTTGCATTGCCATTGCCACGACCGTTGCTCTTAGAGCCGACAGCCTCTCCACCGTGCTCTTGTCCAGGTGATCACCGAGAGACTGCGAGAAGTCTACGGTCCTTGGTACCCTCAGCCCTGGGAGGAAGACGACCACCTCGCCGACGCTTCTCGGCCTCCCCCGTCGCACAACACCGGGATCCCTCCATTTCGACGCCCCACAGCCCATGGACGCTACCCTATCTGCGAGAACGAATTTGTCGGAGAGCCGGTCAGCTGGTTGTGAAGAAGACTGAAGAACGAGGAAAGAAGTTTACCCCAAGGAACCTGTGGAGTGAAACCAAAGCTCAGCAATCAACTGTTTCAAGACACTGACGACCAGGAGACGAAGTGGCAAGGAAGCAAGCATGGAGATCGAAGGGAAAAACACACCCTGATTGATAGCACAAGAACCGCAAAAGAGACGGAAAGATCCTCACCTTTGCTCCTTGCTTTACGGTGAGCCTTTTGGGTTTCGCTCAGCGGCCGCACCGATAATCTGAACCGGAACGTGCGCCTTTAATTAGTTCCTGCACTAATAATCTGAATCAGAAAGGAGGAGAGTGCAAGTTGAGCGAATGGAAGGAGGAGAGTTGGCAGTTCCTTTGTGGGAAAGAGATACAAAGCATATGACATGACGGAAATGGTGTCAAGTTGGGGTTAGCTAGCTGAGCTGGAAATTAATAAGTGGCATGTGCCTAGTACTCGAAAAGCAGTGCTAGGTCTCATGGTGCACGGAGCTGACCACTTGATGTCTGTGCCCGGCTAGTTTCGTCTTGAAGCAACGGAAGGGTTTACTGAACTTGGGCCGGAAAAAGACGCCGAGGAGCTGAAATTTGAGGGAGAAATAAGGAGTTGGAGGTGATGAGCTGAAGGAACAAGTCTAAAGTCTGGGGAGGGGACGAGGGAAACGAGTTGTAAAATCTGGAACGGTGACGTGTATATTTAAAGGCACGCACGTACTACGCGCTTGGTGATGTGTGGGGGCAACTGGCTAGGCACTGGCACGCCAGAATGAGTAGGCGTCCACCTCATTGCCAACTAGGCAGTCGCCGATACAAGTCGTCGAGTGTTTAGGAAGTGGCAGCCCGCTGATAAACAGTTTTTTGTCGATGCTAAGGAAGTGTTGACAAGTTTTTCCTTCTTGTTGGAAAAAGAGAACAAAAAGGTGAAATAGTGGTCATTTTATGATTTCTCCGATTTATTTTCCATGTTTACATCCATATTTGTTGGTGTGTCTCTGTCTATCTGCTTCTTCTCCTAGTGGCTAGCTATTTTCTGTTGAGGAGTATTACTGCGGACTGAGTGGGCTAGCTAGATTAAGCATTAGTGGCATGGTAACCAACAGATAGTAGTACAAGGGTGAGAGCAGAGCAGGCACGGATCACGTTCTCTGGCGAAAGCGATCTTTATTTGACTCGGAGGAACAAGAAAGGAAGCCGAGCTTCCCGGGAGCCCTAAACTATCATGCACAATGGTAGCAGGTGATCCGGTTGGATTTTCTCGTTCTTTCTCTCGCTTTCATCATATCTGCACTCTAGAGAAGATCTACTGGTTGGATTGTTAGAAAGAAAAACGAAAGGAAAATTGGAACAAGTTTCTTTAACCAGTTAATATGATTATTAGGTGGCTTAACGACTATAACTATTTGCACACAAATCTTGAAAGTCAAGAAATGTTAAGGTCTGGCATAAGAGTGTTCGAACCGATAGCAAATGAAGTTTTCATAGCAGTGCACGGCCGGAGGGTGTGGGAGGTAACTGAATCATGGCGCGAAGATGTGGCTGGTGTCTCCTCATTTTTCCTACGGTGCTGCTTCCGGGTCAAGCTTCAGATGCTGGGCTACCACTAGGTTTTGTTTTGTCTTGCCGATGTATATATTAGCTGGTTTATTGTTGCTGGGTTCTGGTGGTGATTGATGAAATCATGTCATGAGGATCTGACCTGTAGACTTCCAGTACCTGTAGCCTTGTTGCCCTTGTGAACTGAAGCGATTTGGGCGGTGATGGGCCGATGGCTGGCGGAGTTGCTCAATTCTCCCTGCGTTTTCTATTTTTCAGTTCTCTGGTAGCTTGTAAAACACAATGACTCTGTTTGTTTGGGCTTTAGCTTCGACACATTCAGCTAACCAGTGGTTAGTAGCAGCATTGCAGATTAATAGTGCTGGCAAATTTTGATTGGCTCCGTTGGCTAATATAGTTAGTCTGAAACTTTGGATACTTAGCGTCAGGAACCTCTGGTGATTTCTGCGTTGACCTTGGCTCGTTGCTCCCTCTGTTTTTCTACCGCACTACCGTAGGCAGCAAATTCTCTTCTCTGTTTATTTCTTCTGTGACGTCTGCTTGTGTGAGGTGTGCTCAGTGTCGCGGTAAAAGAAACCCGGGGGCACCTTTTTAGAGCAACTCCAACGCGGTGACCCATTTGGATCAACGCGGACAGAAAAGTCGGCCCAACGCATCGATCCAAACGGATGCGCGTCCGCTTTTCGTCCGCCTGCCGACTCATTCCTGGCCTATTTTTGAGCCTCATTTGCGTCGGCGCGGACACGAGGCGGACGCGCGCGGCACCCGCCTACTCCTTCCCCTGGCCCGCCAGTCGGTGGCAGCCTCCACTATTTCCCTCCACTTTTCCAAAACCCTCCCGCCCGCGCGCGCTCCCGCCGCTCGCCATGGATGACGACCTCGATGCCGCCGCCAGCCTCGTCTCCCTCGCCTCGTCCGGCATCACGACTGCCCCTTCCGGCAAAGGCAAGCCTCGCGCCCCCCGCAAGACCGCCGCCGCGTCCAAGCCGAAGAACAAACTTGTGACGCCCCCGGCTTAATCGTGCACTAATCATACATGCAAATGCACACGATCAAGCCTAAGGACTCACTTGAAGGAATCACAACACAACGCTAAAACATAAATAAAGTCATACAAGCTTTATATTACAAGCCAGGGGCCTCGAGGGCTCGAATACATAAGCTCGCTTACAAGCGTCAGCGGAAGCATCAGATATTTGAGTACAGATATATAAAAGATAAAACAGATAAGCCTTTAAGAAGGCGGGGCAAAAGAAAACATTACGATCGAAAAGGCGCATGCCTCCTGCCTGGGACCCTCCGAACCTACTCCTGGTCGTCAGCCAACTCGTAGTAGTAACCACCCTCGGGGAAGTAGTAGCAGTCGTCGACAAGGGCAGCTGTCTCAGGGGCTCCGTCATCTGGTTGCATCAAACGGATATAGGAAAAAAGAGGAAGCAAAGCAACCGTGAGTACTCATCCGAAGTACTCAGCAAGCAAGGATCTACACTACATATGCAACATTATCAAAGAAAGGCTGTATATGTGGACTAGGCTGCAGAAATGCGAGAATAGAGAGAAGGCCTAGTCCTATCGAAGACTAGCATCTTCAGCGGTTTTGCAGCATTAGAAGAGTGTAGATTAGTACAGTATAAAGTAGTAGTAGCATTAAGTATCAACCTCGGCCAGAGATCCTTTCTCGACTCCCTGTGAGAAAGCAATCCCAGAGCCATACTATCCATTTCTCATCACAAGTATCCAGTTCTAATTGTATCGATCGGGATACAACTTCGAGCGTCCGTTACCGAGGATCCGGCTATGCATAGATTAGTTCTTCCCTGCAGGGGTGCACCAACTTACCCACCACGCTCGCTTAACTCCGGCCGGACACATTTTTCTGGGTCATACCCGGCCTCGGCCAAACGACACGCCGTAGTCCTACCTAGGCTCAGCAGAGAGGTCCCCGTCGGTCTACAACCTAAGCGCTCAGGGGTCTTGGGCCATCGCCTTGTGCACTCCGGGTCGTTGCGCACACGGTGAAGCCAGGCACCACCTCTGCCTGGATGGCGCCGGTCCGTCCGTGCTGCTATGCTGAACTGGACGTCTGACAAAGCTTTCGGAAGAAACGTACGACGCAGAGTGCCCATACTTATTCCCGCGTAATGGTTAGTGCTATCGGGCCAGAGGCCCACTCGGATCAAATATCCAAATCGTTAGTGTGTTGGTAGTGCGGTAACGAGCAGAGACTCATGATCGATATGACCCCGTCGCCCCATCTCGAGGATTTGCGGCAAGGGCTAAGAATGCCCGGCCACGCCTCGTATTTATCTCTCGGGTACCCTCCAGGTCAACCCGACTCCACATCACTCGCGGGTACCCCTTAGGGCCGACCCGATGTCATCATGGTTCTGTGTTAAGTCAAAGTAACCGTGTGTCCAAACACCAGGGGAAAACCTGAGGAATCACCCTCGATGGATTCCACCTAATGTAGTCATCAAGGTGAACTTAGGAGGAATCACCCTCGAGGTTCACACTTGAGGTGTTGTACGACGGCGTCGTTATCGGAAGTGGTGAAGGAGGAATCACCCTCGAGGACCACGACCGAATAGGTACTCTGCAGAGTTAACATCAGAAGTGCTAAATGAGGTATCACCCTCGGCACTCGATAGTAACGCTGCAGTGTCGTACAATTAAGGGGGTGATGTGCGGTGCCGGGGCCTGGTTGTCGATCATGTTGATCGGGTCATCTGATAATCCAGCGGGGGCAACTGGGGACAAAGCCTATACTAAGAAGTTTAGGATAAGCAGGTAAGATATCAATAGCAGGTTACAATAAACAGGCTATGCATCAGAATAGGATAACTCAAAGCAGTAGCAAATTCCAATGCAAGCAGGAGGAAGAAAGAATAGGCGATATAGGCATGTTCAAAGGGGGGGGTGCTTGCCTGGAAGCTCTGCGGCAAAGGTCTGGTCGTCAACGGTGTAGTCAACCTCCGGAGCTGCGTCGGTCTTGGGGACTATCTCGGTACCAGGATCTACCGAGAGAGAAGAGGGGGAAGAAACAGATAAATATACGGCAAACATATGCAACACAGAGCATGCTATGCTAACGTGCAGTGCAAGGTTGCCTAAAAGCATGTCTAAGTCATATTAGTTATTTTAGGATTTAAGTTGGAATTATTAACCGGTATATATGCACTATTTGTCTACCGGAAACAGGCTAAAAGTTGCGGATTCACCTCTGTAGAGGGTCCCGACACGGAATCAGATGGCACGGTTGGATTCATCTTGTTTTTCTGATCAACTTTCATGTACAAAGTTTTTCCATCCGAGCTACGGATTAATTCCTATGATTTTCTAAAGTTTTAAACATTTTCTGAAATTATTTTATTTACTAAAATCAACATTATCCAGAACAGTAGCAGTGACATTAGCATGACGCAATGATGACATCATCAGTCAACAGGACGGCTGACCAGGTCAAACCTGACAAGTGGGCCCCACTGGTCACTGACTGATCTAATTAATAGTGGTTAATTAACTTAAACTAACCTGATTATCTAACGGGACCCACTTGTCAGTGGCTATACTAATTAACCATTTAATTTAATTTCAAATTAGCCTAATTAATCGTGGGGGCCCCACATGTCGGTGGCACTGTGTGCCCAGACAGCATAGTTGACCATGGTCAACATGGTCAACTGGGGCCTGGGGGCCCACGGGCAGTGACCCAGGGGTGGGCCCCTGGTGTGCCACATCGGCGGCAGCGCCGGAGCTGCTCCGGCGAGCTCGCGCGCGACGGCAGATCGCCGGAGATGGCCGGAAATGCGCTACGGTGGGTTGTTTGACGTGCGGTTACTTGCGTTCGAACGAGCGTGCTACGCCGCATCCAACGCGGGTGGTCTCCGGGCCGGAGGTGGCCGGAAACGACGACGGCGATGACCGGAGCGGCGCCGGAGTTCGGGTGCCAGTGAACACGGCGATACAGTGCGCGACAGCTCGAGCTAGGGTGACGGCGATGATCTATACACGCGTGTGAACTAGATGGACATGCGTGCGCGGGCGTTTGGTCACCGAAACGTGGCCGGCGACGAGCTCGTGCGGCGGCGAGCTCGGGCATGTGAGGAACGGCGACAGCCGCGCGTTCTAGTGCGAGATGAAGGTTAGGAGAGGAGCTAGAGCTCACCGAGCGGTCACGAAAGACCCTTGGATGAACGGGAGCGCAGAGACGACGGCGAATCGACAGCAGCGATCACCGGCGTCCGAGAAGAAGAGGCGAGGTCGTGCAGCTCGTTGTAGGGCCTCCCGGCGTCGTCCAGTGGCACGGAGAGGGGTAGCGGACGACGGCGATCCAATCCGGCACGGCGGCGAGGCGATGCGGTGACGGTGGCCGCGGATCTGGTCGAAGCACGGCGGCGGTGGCGCTCGGTGGCGGTGGATCTGAGGGAGAGAGCAACAGAGAGGGAGAGAGGAGTGGATAGGGATGGAGGAGAGGCCGAGGGGCTCCCTCTTATCCTCTCGCCTGGACGCGGACGTCGCGGTGTCGCCTCCTCACCGGAGCGAGCGCGCGCGTCCACGGCGACGGCGACACGGGGAGGAGGGAGACGACGATGGGACTATTGGGCTGGGCCTGCACACTATGCACTAAGGCCCAGCCAACAGTGGCCCTTTTCTTTTTCTTTATTTCTTTTCTGTTTTCATTTAACAGTAGCCTTTTGCATTTTCTTTTGCACTAATTATCTTTTGCAAAAATGTGCCACTGGTGAAAACAAATACTAGGGTCAGTGGTGCACTGCCACCATAAGCTTGGGATTTATTTGAATCCATTTGGAATTTTCATAATTGGAATAGCATTTTAAAATGCTGTTTTGCACTGTAATAATTGCTTCTGTCCATCTTAGCATTGTGGTGATGTTGTTTTCCTTAACAATAAATTGTTTTGGAATATTTGCTAGAAGGTGAACATTTTTCCAGCAACTTTTGGGCAACTTTATTTTGCACTTGAATTTGAATTGATTTCAGAGAGAATTTGAATTGATTTGTGTAACCACTGTGATGAAGCATTGCAAATGAAGATGACTTGGCATGTTAATCTTAAGAGCACAGTGCTTTATTACACAGGGGTGTTACGAAGCTGACGCCCGAGGAGCGGGCAAGTGAGTCGGCGAAGAGAAAGGACCGGTGGCACGCGGCAGATGCAAGGGAGGAAGCCATCGCGGCGGCCGCCATCGCCATCGCCGCGCAGCAGGAGGCCACCAACGCCCGCGTCGCGGCGGCAACGAGGGAGGCGCTGATGTACCTAGGGTTAAACCCTGGCCAGCACGGCCTCGTCAATGCCGCCGTGGCCGCGGCTAGCACCGGCTCATCTGCGTTTCCTCGGATGGTGCTGCCCAAGTCGCCCCGCACGTCGGCGACGCAGCCGATGCCCAGCTTCCACGTCTACCTGCAAGCCTCCCGACTCTTCGGGGAACGCTTCCCCGAGGTGAGCGTGGTGGCACCTTCCACGCCCGTGCCCGCGCCCATCGACCTCAACGCCACACTGGTGGCTGGTGGCTCGTCATCCGGAGGGGCGAGGAAACGCGCGCGTCACATGCCAGTCGACGTGCTGCCGAGCGCACGCAACCTATTCGACGGAATGCCGGCCTCCGACGATGACTACATGCAGAACATCATCTTCGAGGGTGGTGTGGCGGCCGCTGGCGGTGCCGCCGGGGCTGACTACGATCCCGACGAGACACAAAGCCAGGACGGCCGAGGGCCGTTCACACCATCCACCGTTGATCAAGATCAGGTCGCCTTCATGCATGATCAGGTCAGCCTGGACCTGGACGGCTTCCCGCTTGACCACGAGTTTCTGGAGGACTACGGACTCGAGGAAGAGGATGAGTTGGACATCGAAGGGGAGCCTTTGTTCGAGGACGAGCTCTCCAACCAAGCCGCCGGGGGGAAGCTGAAGCGCATGTGATGCCCCCGACTCAATCGTGCACTAATCATACACGCAAACATGCACGATCAAGCACAGGGACTCACGGGAAGATATCACAACACAACTCTAACACAATTTAAACGGAGATCCACAATATTACAGACCAGGGATCCGAAGATCCGAATACATAAGTCAGTCATACAAATATTATCTGAGTACAGACATAGTTAGACAAGTTTTGCCTTAAGAAGGCTAGCACAAACAACGACTCTAGATCGAAAGGTGTTGGCCTCCTGCCTGGGAGCCTCCGATCCTACTCCTGGTCGGCTGACTCGATCCAGTAGTACGTGCCCTCTGGACCCTCCTGGTAGTAAGCTCCTGTGGTGGCATCTGGCTCCGGGACTCCATTGTCTGATGTATCATCAAGGTGGGGTATGGGGAAAAGAGAAAGTAAAGCAACCGTGAGTACTCATCCGAAGTACTCAGCAAGCAAGGATCTATACTACATATGCAACATTATCAATGGAGAAAGGCTGTATATGTGGACTGGGCTACAGAAATGCCAGAATAGAGAGAAGGCCTAGTCCTATCGAAGACTAGCATCTTCACGAAGCCATCATCTTGCAGCAGTAGAAGAGAGTAGAATAGCATTTTATTTAGCAAACATGTTGAAGCAAAGCCTAGAGATCCTTCCTCGACTCCCAGCGAGAAAGCGATCCCGAAGCTTCAATTAAGTAACAAGTATCCAGTTCAAGTAGTAGATCGGGATACACAAATTGAGCGTCCTTTACCGTAGGACCGGCTATCGATAGATTATTCATCCCTGCAGGGGTGCACTACTGTTACCCAACACGCTCGATTAACTCTGGTCGGACACACTTGCTGGGTAATGCCCGGCCTCGGAAGATCAACACGAAGCAGCGCCCTACCTAGGCTCAGCAGAGAGGTCAGCACGCCGGACTAACCTATGCACCCAGAGGTCTTGGGCCATCGCCCTGGGCACCCTGCGCGTTGCGTGGCTGGCCGGGGTGTAGGCGCGACACTGAACTCGTCAGTGAAGTATCCAGCCCAGTCCCGGCGATCAGCCCGCACGGTGAATCGTGACATCTGATGAGCTTTCGGGAGAAACGTACATCGCAGAGGGCCCCATAACCATTATCCCGCGTGGTGGTAGTGCGTATAGGGCACGTCGACCCACTCAGATCACACACCCAAATCCAATAGGCTCATTTAGTATCACGCGGAGACAATCAGAGTCTCTGATGCTCCGCCACAATATCACACTCGAGTGCCCTTCCAGCACACCCGACAACATAGATCCCCAGCGGGCACCCACCAGGGTGGACCCGCCTGTAACAAAGGTCAAAGTAACCGTGTGGTCATAACATCAAGGGGGAAACCCGAGGAATCACCCTCGGTGGATTCCACTCGACGAAATCATCAGGGTGAACGTATGAGGCATCACCCTCGAGGTTCACACTGAGGGGTTGTACGACAGAGTCGTATCGGAAGTGGAGAAGGAGGAATCACCCTCGATGACCACAACCGAACAGCTACACTGCAGAGTATTCATCAGGAGTGCGTTTTGAGGTATCACCCTCGGCACTCGACAGTAACTATGCAGAGTCGTACAACTAAGGGGGGGGGTGTGAAGTGAGGCGTCGGTCTCTGGTCGATGATCACGTTGATCGAGTCATCGATGGTCAAGCAGTGGCAACAAGGGTAAGGTGGTGGGGGTCACTGATGGTTCACTACCAACCTATACTAAACAGTTTATCATAGGCAGGTAAGGTAACAATGAACAGGTTACAAAAGCAGGCTATGCATTAGAATAGGAGCATACATTAACAGTAGCAAAATCTAATGCAAGCAGGAGAAATGGAATGGGCGATATCTGGATGCTCAAGGGGGGGGGGGGGGGCTTGCCTGGTTGCTCTGGCAAGAGAGAGGGATCGTCAACGGGCTGCTCATCGGTAGTGTAGTCGTACCCAGGTGCAGCGTCGTCGGTCTCAGCGTCTATCGAGAGAGAAGGAGGGGAGGAGAGAAACAATAAATTCATGGCAATAATGCAAACAATATGTATGACATGCCTAAATGATATGTCGGGGTGTTCTACTGCCTAACTAAATTATTTACTTAATTTAGGAATTTATTTTATTAAGGTTGAGCACTATTCATTTATTGAAATCAGGCAAAAAGTTTCATGTTCATCTAGCTAGAGGCATCTGACAGGAATACGGAGGACGTATTCGGGTTCGTATCGGAATTCTAAGCAAGTTTCATGTATAAATTATTTTCATCGGAGTTACGGTTTATTTAATATGATTTTCTAAAGTTTTAAACATTTTCTGAATTTAATTATTTATTTAAATTCAACATTATCCAAAACAGTGTATGCTGACGTCATCATGACGTCAGCAGTCAACCTGACAGGTGGGGTCCACCTGTCATTGACTGTTTAGTCTAATTAGGGTTTAGCTAATTAATTACTATTTAATTAAACTAACTAATTAATTAGATTAACTTAATCAGGGTTAATTAATTTAATTAATTCACTAATTAATTAATTAATTATTAATTTTATTAATTACGTTTTTATTTTCTTTTATCTTTTTAAAACGTTCTGGGGCTAGGCCCCACATGTCATTGACCCTAGGGGCGTCGGGCCCCACTGGGCAGTGGCCCAGGAGCCACAGCGGGCGCGTGGGCGTCGGACACGGGCGGAGCCCGTGACCGTGCGGGCTCTGGGCGTCGAACGCGGGCGGCGCGGCGCAGGGGCGAGGCAGGCGCACGGCAGGCCGAAGCGGGGCGGCGCTGCAAGCGGCACAGGGGCGAGGCGAGGTAGGGCGATGGCACGGGCGGTGAGCAGCGGCGGCGCCTAGCGGAGGCGGCAGCAAGGCGGCTGCGGGGACAAGGAGCGGAACGGCGGGGCGCGTGGCCCAGGCGCGGCGCGGGGAAGGAGGCCGCGGCCCCGGGGCGTGCGAGCGCGCGCGTGCTTCGGCGCGGGTTGGCGCGGCCAGGAGCACGAGGAGGTGCCGGCGAGCACGGCGAGCAGAGAGAGAGGGAGGTCCGGGGCCTCACCGTGAGGCGTAGGGACAAGGCAGCGGCTCGAGGAGGAGGACGGGGACGCGCGACGGAGATGGGGAGGCGGTCCGGCGAGGCGGCAACGTCGGCGGGGCGGCGGGGTTGAGCCCGATCTGGATCGGGAGAGGGGGAGGGAATGAGGGTGGGGTGACTGGGGGTTAGGGTTTCGGGGGTGGCCGGGGTAGGCCATATAGTAGAGTGGGTGGCCGGCCCTGCTGGCTGAAGGCCCAGTTTGGGCCGGGGGGGTGGGTTTTGTTTTTCTTTTCATTTTTGTTTATTTTCTCTGCCTTTTTCTTTTTATTTATTCTTAGTTTCTGTTTCGCAAATAGCCAGGCCTCCAAATGATTTTTACAAAATTAGTGACCTAGCTCATAAAATACAGGGCAATATATCCTATCACCAAAAACTAGTTTGGGCAAAATACCATTTCATATTTATTTTGGATAAAATAAAAAGGTTATTAATTATTATTTTCGGCCACTATTTGAGGTTGTTTAGGTCACTTATCCAATTTTAATAATGTTGTTTACAATTTTGTCATGGCCTCTAATTTATCTACTATTGATTGAACATTTTAGTTTCTATGTTTGAACAACTTTTATCTTCCACTTTAATTTAAATTTGAATTTTGACTTAGGAGTTGAAATGCAATATGATGCTAATGATGATCATGCACTGTTATACTTGCTGACTTGTCATTATCAAAAGTGATTACTGTGGCTAACGACAAGGGGTGTTACAGCACAAGAGCAGGCGGACCAAGGCATACACAGCGGCCGAGGACAAGCTCATTTGTGAGTGTTGGAGGGACATTGGGCAAGACCCCAAGATTGGCGCCAAACAAAAGGCATCAACCTTTTGGACTCGTGTCCATCGTGAGTTCCATGAGCGCAAGAAGTTTCCGCCGTACCAAATGCAAAGCACGCGCGGGTGGGTGTCCATTTCGAAGCGTTAGAAGGTGATCCAACAAGAGTGCAAAAAGTTTTGTGCCACTCTTGAGAGTATCAAGGCATGCCCCGTGAGCGGCATCGGCATGCAAGACATGGTATGCTAGCAAGCACCCCTCTTTGTGTCATTCTGTTATGCTTGCATGTCCATTTCCATATCCATTTGCCAATATGCTTGCATGCAATTCATTTGTAGGCATTTCAAGCTTTGGAGGCATTCAAGGTCCAACACGATGGCAAGTCCTTCAACCTCTCGCATTGTTGGAGAGTCATCAAAGACGAGGAGAAGTTCAAGGCGCAATATGCCGCCCTCATGTCGCGTGGAGGAAAGAAGGCCGTGGAGGAGGTTGGGGACGGCGAGAAGAAGACCAACTCCAAGAAGGAGGACAAGCGGGATGCGGCGTCGAACGCCTTGATCGCAACCGTGGAGGACATGATGACCAAGAAGGACTCAACGGAGAAGAAGCACCGGTAATACAAGGAAGAACAAATGAACACCTTCATGGAGATCCAAAGAAGGAGGCTTGAAATGGAGGCGGAGAAGCAAACGAGGATGCTTGAGATGGAGGCGGAGAAGCAAGCCAAGATGCTCGAGATCGAGACCACCAATGCTAAGACCAAGGTGAAAGAAGTGGCTCTCGCTAGCATGATGATGGGGGCGGAGATCATGAAGGTGGATCTCAACACCATGTCACCAAGGAAGAGGTTGTGGTTCGAGAAGATGCAGGCCGACATGCTCAAGTTGGACGACGAGTGACCTATGACGGCGAGCGCCATCCTTTTTTGTATGCCGGCAAGTGGGCTGGCATGACCACGGCCGCGATGGCGTGGTTGAACTCCCGTCCCTTTTTGTGTGCTGGCATGTGTGCCGGCCGCTGGAAGTGGGCCAGCTGAACTGTGTGGTGTTTTTCTGAAGCTGGCATGGTGCCGGCATGAACTTCGGGCGACGACATGGCCGCTGGCATGATTTATGGCCACGGGCCTTTTCCAAAATTTGCGTGCGGACATGAAATGGGTCGCGGCCGTTGGGTGCACTGCCGACTCAAATCTTAAAGAGGGCAGACGTCAAGCGGGAGGCCGATCCAAACAGACAAAAAGCGGACAAAAGCACCGTTCGTTTGGATCGGCGCGTTGAAGTTGCTCTTAAGGAGAGAAACGCAGACACTCGATCATGTGTCCCCGCCTAACCCACATCTTGCAGCCATTGGCATGGCATGGCAATACCACGTAGCACCCAGTTTATCTACTGAAGAAGAGGTCCGCGGACACGGTTGCTTTCCGTGATCTGGAAGATTGCCTTCGTACCAATGCCTACGGCTTCGATAGGCTCGCGTGTCTCGTAACAGCGGGCGTAGCACGATGGAAATGACCAAAAAAATCCAGTTACGTGCACGCGAAGTGCGGCGAGGTCGACGCGCGCAATATAGAGGCACCGCCGGAGCGGCCCCGGCGGCCCACGTGGCGGCCCCATCATCCTTCACGCCCGTCCAAATCCGGCTTCCCGTCGGACTGAGCGCCGCCCGCCCCGTCGTTGGAGGCAACCGGGAAAATGCTGTCGGCTCCGGGACGTCACCTCAGCTCACAATGCTCGTGCTCTGCTGGCTGCCTTTGTCCTCGGCCGCAGGGAAGCTCGCGGTCGGTGCCCGATGGCGCCTAGCGGGGTTTGGCCGTCGGTGACGCGCGATGTGCCAATGAGCGTGCGTCGTCGACCGGGCACGGGCACCCGCGGGCTGATGGCAACTCGTGCGGTCATGGGAAATCTTTTATACCTTTCTTGCGGCCGAGGACCAAAAAAGATCGAAATGTACGTGTCATGGGAGCTTCTTTGAGTTTTTTTCCCTTCTTGAAAAAAAAATCACTAAAGGAGCAAGGGCATCTCCTAACGCTGACCTGCAAATCGGACCGTTCGCGGACCGGGACCAATCTGTGGACACTAATGCAGAAGCCGTCCATCCAAAGCTAACAACACACATCCATCCCTAATTTTTTTTCTAGTCCGCACACTCAAAATAGCCGCATATCTAGCTTTAATTTAGTTAAAATTGTTCAAATGTTCAAATGCAGTAGTAGTTCTAATTTAAAAATTATAATCCAACAAACTATTCAAATTATAATACTTCAAACTTGAATTTAACTAGCACATGTTACTAATTGTCCCCTTTAACCGCCCACAAATGCCCAATCAAATCTTCCTTTAGTTGCTCATGAGTTGCTGATGTCGAATTTGTTGATGCATTTGAACAAAGTCATCAAATGTGGCTTGATTCTGCTCTGAAAGTTTGATACGTTCACCATTTTCTCAAATCAAGAGCTGCTGCAGCATCCTCACCATCTCCTCCATGATCATGTTGTGCATGATCTCACACATGTCATCACCTACCACAAGGTCTTCGGATCACATTGTTCAGCGGGTCCACAAACAACTGCAAAACAAAACTGCGGACTTCAAATGCCCTCTGAACGCCCTTTCTAGCCGCTTCTTGTCTTTGGGCAAAGTGATACTTTTTCTGACCAACTGGATCAGAGATGGTATTGACAAAGGTAGCTCACGGAGGATAGATACCGTTGACCAGATAGTAGCCCATGTTGTATTCATGCACATTGACATTATAGTGGCAGGGAGGAGTTTTCCCTTCAGTCGGCCTAGCAATCAATGGTGATCGCTGCTCCATATTAATGTCATTGTGAGACCCAGACATGCTAAAGAAAGCGTGCCAAATCTAAAGATCCTATGATGTAACTAATTCAAGAATGATGGTGGACTTCTTAACATGACTCTGATATTGCCCTTGTAGAGCTTTTGGGCACTTCTTCCATCTCCAATGCATGTAGTTAAGAGATCCGAGCAAACCTGACCACTCTCTTGCTTTAGACATTGCCAAGGTCTTGGTGTCTGCGACAATTGGTTCTCTTAGGTACAGAGGTCTAAATACCAAGACCACGATAGTAGCAAATCTGACCATGTCGTCTCTACATGTGCTCTCAGACATTCATAGGTATTCGTCTCATGAATTAGCGGCCATGCCATATGCAAGCATCTGCAATACGACCGTGCACTTATGGTAACCAAATAACCCAATCATTCCTACGACATTCTTTTTCAAGATGAATTAGTCATCAAAGGACCGTACGCCATGGTAGAGACGATCAAAAACATTTTTTCGCATTCGAAAGCACCGGAAAAAATTGTCAGTGAATAGGGCATCAGGGGTAAAGTAGTCATCCATCAGCGTCAAATGGATGTGTGCCCTATTGCGATTGAGCAATGGATGACTCTTAATCGATCCCTTGAAATTGAGAACATGTACTCCACGTCTACAAGGACTGCCTGCATCATCGCCGTTTGATTCGTGTTGTACTCCTCGTCGGATGACTCAACACAGTGCTCGTACATGTACTCCATATCCAAATCCACTATTTCAAAGAAGAAGGGACAAAAAATAGCATGGGCATTTCAACGAACACTTGTCGGGCTTGGTGACTACCGTAAGGGCAGCTGGTACTGGTCTGGTGGACGGAGGAGAGGTGTGGACCGGTGGTGGAGGACAAGCGGTGTGGAGCCCTAGTGTAGCAGTGGAGGTGACAGAGTTCCGGAATGGGTGGGGCGGGGCGGCCGGGGTGGTGGAGCTGCTACGTCGGCAAGAGAGAAAACGGACCAGAGAAAGATGGAAGGATGGAGGCGTTTTGGGTGGGACGGGGGTGTCAGAGTCTTATGGGGCTACTGTTCGGACTCCCACAAAGCCCCCCCCACCCAGCTTGCTCCCAGTTTGTGGGAAAAAAAAGCCCAGACAGGCCCATGGACGGATACATGCCCGCGTTGGATGGCAAAACACATCTGGACCACGCAGTCCAGACGGTGCTACTTGTAATAGTGTTGGGATTCCCAGAAGAGGAAGGGTGATGTAGTATAGTAGCAGATAGTATTTCTCTCAGTTAAGAACCAAGGTTTATCGAACCAGAAGGAGATGGCACACAGACAACGTTGACAGTACCTGCACACGCACAAAGCAAATGCTTGCATCCAACAAAGGCAAGAGGGCGTCACTCCCCTTGTTCTTGCCAGTTGCAAGTATCAATTTGGTAGTGTTAGATATAGTAAAAAAATAAAAGTAAAAGAAAATAGCGAGGAATTATAAGATTTGTTTTATATAGATGTGAATAGACCCGGGGGCCATAGCGTTCACTAGAGGCATCTCTCTTATAAGTAGCATTGGTGGGTAAACAAATTACTGTTGGGCAATTGATAGAAAAGCGCATAGTTATGATGACCATCCATGTCATAATTAATATATAGGCATTACGTTCGTGAAGAGCAGACCGTTAAACTTACTGACGTCTACTACTATTACTCCACCCCAAGATCTCTATCCAGTATGCATCTCAAAGTATTAAGTTCATGACAAACAGAGTAACGCATTAAGCAAGATAACATAATGTAGACAGAATAAGATCAAACAATATGTTCAAACCCCACGGTTTTATCCTTAGTGGAAACAATACAAATACGTGCCTTTCAACTCCCCCTGTCATACAGTAAGGAGAGTGCAAGATTGATCCTAATACTATGCACCACTCGCTCTGAAGATCTAGTCATTAACTTGTCCAAAGAAAACCCATAGATCGGAAAGCATACATAGCTATAAAATTACACATAAGAGAAACTTCAAAGAGATTCAAATACTTTCAATGAATAATCTAATCATAAACCCGCAATTGAACAGATCCCAACAAACACACCGCAAAAGTTTACATCGGATTGATCTCAGATGAGATCATTGTATTGAAGATTAAAAGAGAGAGAGCCATCTAACTAGTGCTATGAACCCGTAGGTCCTGTGGGAACAACTCACACATCATCATGGAGGCAGCAAGGTTGATGAAGGTTGCCTGCCCAATGGTTTCCTCCTCCGGCAAAGTACCAGCGGAGGCCTCCAGATGGGATTGCTTTGGAATAGAGGCTTGCAGCGGTGAAATAACTATTTCGGGTCTCTCTTCGGGGGTTTCTGGATATTAGGGAATTTATAGACCAGGAATCAGGGCAATCGGAACCACGAGTGGGCCACAAGGCACCTGGGGCGTCCTAACCCCTAGGGTGTGCCCGCCTGCCTTGTGGCTCCCTCGTGCATCGTCTGGTCTCCTTCGGAAGCTTCTAGGGTCTCTTTATGTCCAGAAAAATCATCAAAAAAATTCGTCGTGTTTGGACTTGGTTTTGTATGGATTTCCTGGAAAACCAAAAAACATGCAGAAAACAGGAACTGGCACTGGGCACTAAGTTAATAGGTTAGTCATAAAAACAATATAAAATGGTATATAAAGTATGCAAAAGTGATAATATAATAGCATGAAACAATAAAAAATTATATATACATTGGAGACGTATCAGCATCCCTAAGCTTAATTCCTGCTCGTCGTCGAGTAGGTAAATGATAAAAAATAGTGTTTTTAATGTGAAATGCTATCTAACATGTCTTAATCATGTAATCATTTGCTGTATGAATATTGGGAAGCAATTGAATTAAAGCACTATTTCATTGATTTGATATAACAATAATATGCAAGAGTGCTATAAAGTAATCATTGTCTTTCAAAATAAAGAATGCTAAAGAACGCTATTCCTAAACATTTAATCTTGTAAGCATGGCATAGCTCGGTCTTCCTAACATAAAGTATAAATCATGAACACCTCGGTGCCAAACCAAGCATTTGTATCATACTTTTTCTCGCTTCAGCTTTTCAACTTCACTCAATAAATGAGCGTGAGCCGTAGACGTAGCACTTTGGATGGCAAAGAGAATGATGATTGGGACTTATAAGGGAAGGCAAAAATTTGAGAAAGTGTAACATCCCAAATTTTCAATTTGGAATGTTATACATAGGTCATCCATGCATATCATATTTTATTGCATTTCGTTTTGCGATCCTCGAAAATTCTAAGCAACTCAAGGACCCACGGAGAGAGTTGGGGATTTCACCGTTTTCATATTTGAATTTTCTCAAATATTGAAACAAGGATCAATTTGGTTTAATTATTTTTCTCTCCGAAAATATTTCATATTAAAAATATATGAGGGGAGATAATATGACTTCTCCAAAATAAATGGAATATTGGAGGAAAAATATTAAAATCAAATAAATATTTTATTTGGATTTTTATTGCAATTTTATTTGAATTTAGGAAAAATATGCGTTTTTCAGAATTTCATTAGAGGCCCAAATAAATGTTCACTTTGTCCGCTATATTTTTAGAGGACGGGGAAAATTTATTTCAGGATTTTTGGAGTCCGTCTAGTATTTCTTTTCTTTGTTTTTCTGCGTCCGGATTTATTTATAAAAAAAAACTTCGCGGACCGAACTGGGCCGAAGCCCAGCAGGCCGCCGCCGCCTTCCCCGCACCGGAGTCCACCCCGCCGCCGTCGGCCATGTCCGAGGCGGACACGCCTCCCGAGGCCGTCGCCCCTCCCCAAGCCAGCCCCCCCGGCCCCTCTTAAATAGCCGCCGCCCCGCCCCCACTTCGCCTCGCCCCGCCTCCCGCAGCAGCAGCAGCAGCCCGCAGCCGCCGCCGCCGCCGCCTGCGCCGCCGCCCCGCGTCGCGCCACGCAACACCCCGCCGCCTCCCCTCAGCGCCTCGCCTCCCCGGAGCCGCCGCCTCGCCGCCGGAGCCGCCGCCGTTCCGATCCAATCCGATGCCCGTTTTTTTTCGGTTTAGGTAAAAACCGATCGGTTTTTTTAGAAACCCTAGATGCGTATTTTTTATTTTATCGGTTCGTTCGGTCTTCTTGGTTTACTTATTTAGCGGACGTTCGTCCGTACGGTCGTTTTAACAAACGCCGTTCACCGTTAAGTCATAGACAGCGAACGTTCATTCGTTAGTCTGTTCATCCGTTTTTCTTTTTCCAGGTTTTTTTTTCACGATTATTTTCGTTCGCGATTTCTGACCCAATTTTCGTTTTAGTTTATCTTTTCGCTCGTTTATCCAAATCAGGTGAAACAAGCGCCTAGATCTTCGTCTCGAAACCCTCTTTCTGTTTAACCAACTTGAACAAGATTTTGGTACTGTAAAATTTGACTTTAGTCCAGATTAGTAAATCGGATCCTGTTTCTTTCGCAGTTTGAGTTTCATTGCTCTGTTTGTTTTGATTCTTTTTGCAACCGGAGTTTTTCAGTTAAACTTTCTAGTTAGATCTTCTTATTTGGGATTTACCCGTGCATCTTCGCTTGATTGCTTTTGTATGCTATTGTTTGTTTGCGATAGAATTCCCGGAGTGCGAAGCGTGCTACTACGAGTCTCTAGGTTTTGCGGATCGTCAGCAAGGCAAGTTACACTTTGATCATACCCCTTTATTACCCAGTTTTTATGCATTAGTTACAATCCTCAAACACTGCATGATTAGGATGTGATTAACTTGTGGGTATTGGGAAGTAGATGATGAGGTAGAACCTATTGCCCTTTATTATCAAACCCTGGGATATATATATATATATATATATATATATATATATATATATATATATATATATATACGTTATGCTCATGAATTGCTTAGCCATGCTCGTAGACGGGGATTAGATCGTGATGTACATGGAAGTTGTGAGAGATGATAATTTTGGACAACATTAAGGTGGCAACTTTAATACACATCTGGGTGGATTGCTTGGGGCACCTGGAGAAACCAGTGCTTGCCCATGGGAATCCCGGAGTACCCGTGTGATTACCCTAGGTCCGCCACCCAGGCTCAAAGGGATCATATGATATTTCATGTCTGGAAACTTCCGTGTGCAGCCACAAGCCATTATGGGCTCTCGCATAGTTGAGTAAGTTGTGTGAGCTCTCGAAGAGGTAGACTAGCAGATGTAGGGGAAAGTAGGTGTACCGGTCTACCCGGAGTAGAGAGTTAATGCTTCAGAAAGACTATGTCTCGATCTTTCGATCATGGATGCGGTCGAGTCTTGTGGGGAAAAGTGCGCAACCTCTGCAGAGTGTATAAACTAATCATGGTTAGCCGTGTCCCCGGTTATGGACATCTTGAGTATCTGGTACTTGAATTATTGATTTGATCTCATCACTCTAAATTAATTTGTTGCGTTTAATGATTACTTTTAATTGGGATTTAGATGGGGATTTACCCTCTCAATGTTTCAACTACCATGATAGTTAAAATAAAACATATTCCTTTGATGTAGGGGAAAATTGGCTTTTCGCAAAACAATATAACCCTAGAGCTTTTCCACCAGCCATATATGCATGTAGTGATAGCTTTCATCTGTTCTTTGCTCTATTGTGTTTATTGCCAGCATATTCCATGTGCTGACCCGTTTCGGGCTGCAACATATTATGTTGCAGACTTTTCAGATGAAGAGTAAGGTGCGCTAGGTCGTTGTCGTGCACTCAGCTATGCCGTTGGAGTTGATGGACTCACTTTATCTTCCAAGCCTTCCGCTGTTATCTTATTTAGATGGCCTTAAGCCATATTTATTGTAATAAGTTCTCTTTGGAGACATTCGATGTAATAAGTGTGTGATTGCACTCTGTTATAAATCCTTCGAGTACTGTGTGTGTCAGCATTACCGATCCAGGGATGACACTTGAACACAGAGATTCGATCCATCCGGGTCGGGTCGCTACAACGATGGTATCAGAGCCCACGCTGACTGTAGGACACGACCACTAAGAAAAGCCATAGGTCACTCTTCTCTACTCATTTCTGACTCTCTCCATCTTCTACTCTCTAGGATGGCGGACTCAAGGAACAAGTTTGCACAACCGGATGAAGACACACCTTTTGGACGACACTTGAAGGAAGTCACTAGGTACCTGAACATCGAAATACCAAGCTTCACCGGGACCTACACCGCCACTGTACCAGAAGAGGAGCGTTGGACGATTCGAGTTCAAGTTCCAGGAAGGACATTCACGCCAGTTACTGAGCCCATAGAGTTTTCCTTTGATGCACCAACCTTGAGTCTAGGAAAGAGCATGGCAGCCCACATCGCCACGGGACGCATCGGCGAAGTGTATCACAAGGATCTTAAGGACACCATCTACCAGATATGTGGGCGCCGAGATGAGCAATGGGAGATGATCAGCACCAGGAGGGACAGGTCCATTGCAGCTTTCATCCAGGAGTTAAACCAGCACATTTGTCGACAGGAGAACCAGATGTGTGCAAGCATGATAGACCTGAAGAAGGTGATGACCAGGAACATGGAGCTAGAAGAGGAACTCAAGTCTACACGCGATGGATACGAGGAGGAAATCGCAATACTAGTGGAGAAGAATGACGACCTGACAAGGAAGCTAGGAGTATTCATGGGAGACCCCGCGCTAGAAGGAGATGACAACCATCCCGACGACATTCGTTCTGAAGACTACATCCTCATCGACGACACCGACTCCGACCCCGACAGTAGTGATGATGATTATGAAGACGAAGCTGGAGCGGACATCATGGAGTCTTCCACCGATCAAAATTTCTAGATGACCACCATATTATCATTAGTATTTCCCCCATGTATATAGTAGTAGTCCGAGCACTGTAACGAGAGTTAGATCGATTGTATGCCCTTGCTTGAATTGATTTTGGTGTGATATGAATGTGTTTGTCTCATGTGCATATGGGTAGTGCTACCTCACTAGACCTTACTCTATTCTAATCTCTTCCCTCTAAACCCATCAGATGCCTCCGAGACGCGACACCGGATTTGTCTTCCCACCGGAGATCACACAGTTGATCCAGCAGCAGAATGACTTGATGCAGATACTAGTCCAGAACCAAGGCAACAACAATAACAACAATCCACCGCCACCACCCCCAGTTGACAACTTAGCCCGTTTTCTAAGGTTGAATCCGCCGGTGTTTTCTAGCAGCACCGAGCCGATTGTTGCTGATGATTGGCTCTGCAAGATTGGAAGGGAACTGATCACCGCAGGTTGCACTGATGCTGAGAAGGTGCGCTTTGCCGCACATCAACTGGATGGACCCGCAGCCTCATGGTGGGAGAACTACACCGCCACCTTTCCCGTGGCCAACGTTACTTGGGATCAGTTTCAGCAGGCCTTCCGCACCGCACATGTCTCAGCTGGAGCCATGAGTATGAAGAAGCGTGAGTTCCGCAACTTACGCCAGGGGAATCGTACGGTGGCGCAGTACGTGGATGAGTTCAGCAAGTTAGCTCGTTACGCCCCAGATGATGTGGCCACAAATGCCGCGAAGCAGGAGAAGTTCCTCGAAGGACTGAATGATGAGCTGAGTATGCAGTTGATGGTGGCAACATTCACCAACTACCAGGAGTTGGTAGACAGGGCTCTCATGATTGAAGGCAAGCAGCAGCAGATAGAGAACCGCAAACGGAAGTATGGACAGGGAAGGTACAACTCTGGAGCCCAGCAGAAGCCCCGCTATTCCCCGTACTCGGGAGGACACACTCATCATACCCATGGAGGACATAACCATGGAGGCCATTCTCACAATGGAGGAAATTCACACAACCATAATGGCTCTAAGAATAGTAATGGGAACGGAGGAAACAACAGTCAGAACCATTCCAACTCAGCAACCCCCGCCAAGAAGGATCTGAGTCACATTACTTGTTTCAAGTGCGGGAAGACCGGACACTACGCCACTGAGTGTCCTGAGGTAAAGGATGGTAATGGCAATGGAAGCTCAGGAAAGAAGCCCAATCCCTTCACTAGAGGCCAGGTGAATCACGTCAATGTGGAGGAAGTTAATGAACAGCCTGACGCAGTTATTGGTAAGTTTTTAATTAATGCATTTACAGTCCTTGTTCTTTTTGACACTGGTGCATCACATTCATACATATCAAGGGGATTTGTGGACAAGTTCAAGTTGCCAACTGTAGCCCTTAAGTCACCTATGTTAGTAAGCTCACCAGGAGCGGAGTATATGGCCAGTCAAGGTTGTTTTCAGATGCCATTGACCATAGGTAGGCACGTGTTCCCCTCAGACTTAATAATTTTGGAGTCACAAGGATTGGATGTGATACTAGGCATGGATTGGCTATCGATGTATGGAGGAAACATCGATTGCGCCAGTAAGTCAATTCTTCTCACCACCCCGGAGGGAAAAAGGATCAAGTATGTATCCAGGCATGCGTCAAGGAGAACCCAAATAAATTCCCTATCAGGAGTTGTTTAGGAGGAAGTGCCAGTAGTGAAGGATTACCCAGATGTATTTCCAGAGGAGTTACCAGGCATGCCGCCGGATCGAGACATTGAATTTTTGATAGAGCTGTTGCCAGGCACCGGACCGATATCGAAGAGACCATACCGGATGCCCGCAAATGATCCGGAGGAGATTAAGAAGCATATCAAGGAGTTATTGGAGAAAGGTTACATTCGACGAAGTTCATCACCGTGGGGAGCCCCAGAGCTTTTAGTTGAGAAGAAGGATGGATCCTTGAGAATGGTTGTTGATTATCGTGCATTGAATGAAGTGACGATTAAGAACAAGTACCCACTGCCAATGATTAATGATTTGTTTGATCAGTTGCAAGGAGCTAAAGTGTTCTCCAAGATCGATCTGAGATCAGGATACCACCAGCTGAAGATCCGAGAACAGGATATACCTAAGACAGCCTTCACCACAAGGTATGGGCTATATGAGTATACGGTTATGTCATTTGGATTAACTAATGCCCCTGCCTATTTTATGAGTATGATGAATAAAGTGTTCATGGAGTTCTTGGATAAGTTTGTCGTGGTGTTCATTGATGATATCTTGGTGTACTCGAAGAATGAAGAAGAACACCAGGAGCATTTGCGTTTAGTTCTCGAGAAGCTCAGGGAACATCAGTTGTATGCCAAGTTCAGCAAATGTGAGTTTTGGTTGAAGGAAGTTGGATTCCTTGGACATGTTATATCAGGAGAAGGTATAGCAGTAGACCCTACCAAGGTTAAGTCAGTCACTGACTGGCTAGCACCCACCTCAGTAGGAGAGATCCACAGTTTTCTGGGACTCGCAGGATATTATCGGAGATTCATCGAGAATTTTTCTAAGATTGCGAAGCCTATGACGGAGTTACTGAAGAAGGACACCAAGTTCAAATGGACAGATGAATGTGAGGCGAGTTTTCAGGAGCTGAAGAAACGTTTGGTTACAGCCCCAGTGCTGATTCTGCCGGATATACGCAAGGATTTCCAAGTGTATTGCGACGCTTCTCGCTTAGGACTTGGAGGTGTACTTATGCAGGACGGAAGAGTTGTCTCATATGCCTCACGTCAGCTTCGACCACATGAGTTGAATTATGCCACGCTTGATTTGGAGTTAGCAGCTGTAGTTCATGCACTCAAGACTTGGAGACATTTTCTTATTGGGAACCGTTGTGATGTGTACACGGATCATAAGAGTTTGAAGTACATTTTCACACAGAAGGAGCTGAACCTCATGCAGAGGAGATGGTTGGAGCTTATAAAGGATTATGATATGAAGTTGCATTATCATCCAGGAAAGGCCAATGTCGTAGCAGACGCTTTGAGCCGGAAGAGTTATGTCAATACCCTCGAAAGCGGAGGATTACCAAAGGAGTTAGCCGAAGATCTCAGGGAGCTTCGTTTGGAGATAGTCCCTAGAGGTTTTGTCGCAGCAATGGAAGTTCAGTCAACATTATTGGGAAGGATTCGAGAAGCTCAGAAGGATGACAAAGAAATTGCCGAGATAAAGGAGAGGATGAACAAAGGAAAAGCCAAAGGTTTTCGTGAGGATGAGCACGACACTTTATGGTTTGAGGACCGTGTTTATGTACCCAATAATGCAGAGATCAGGAAGTTGATACTACAGGAGGCTCATGACTCGCCATACTCGATACACCCCGGAAACACCAAGATGTTTTTGGATTTAAAAGAGCATTTCTGGTGGACTGGTATGAAGAAGGACATTGCCGAGTATGTAGCCGTATGTGATGTATGTCAGAGAGTAAAAGCAGAACATCAGAAGCCAGCAGGACTACTGCAGCCTATGCCGATACCCGAATGGAAGTGGGATAAGCTTGGCATGGATTTTATCACCGGATTACCCAAGACCCGATCGGGATATGATTCTATTTGGGTAGTAGTGGATCGTTTGACCAAAGTGGCTCACTTTATCCCAGTAAAAAACCACCTATACGAGTGCAAAGTTGGCCAAGATATATATGACCAGGATCGTATGTCTGCATGGAGTTCCGAGGACCATCATATCAGATAGAGGAACACAGTTTACTTCAAAGTTTTGGCACCAGCTGCACCAAACTTTGGGTACCAGGCTAGAGTTTAGTACAGCCTTTCATCCGCAGACAGATTGACAGACCGAGAGAGTCAATCAGATTCTGGAGGACTTGTTGAGAGCTTGTGCGCTAGATTATGGATCTAGTTGGGATGACAATCTGCCCTAAGCGGAGTTCTCATACAACAACAACTACCAAGCTAGTTTGAAGATGGCACCTTTCGAAGCTTTGTATGGACGGAGGTGCAGAACACCATTGATGTGGGATGAAGTTGGAGATCGTCAGTTGTTTGGACCAGATTTGATTAAAGAGTCTGAAGAGAAGGTTAAGTTAATACGAGATAGACTGAAGGTAGCTCAGTCCAGACAAAAGAGTTATGCAGACTCGAAGCGCAAGGAGGTAGTCTATGAAATCGGAGACAGAGCATATCTTCGTGTGTCACCTCTGCGAGGAGTTAAACGGTTTGGAGTCAAGGGAAAGTTAGCACCACGATTTGTGGGACCATACAGAGTATTGGAACGTATGGGTGAAGTTGCCTACAAGTTGGAATTACCCGAAGGTTTGTCAGGAGTTCATGATGTGTTTCATGTTTCCCAGTTAAAGAAGTGCCATGCAGAGATGGCCGATATTCCTCTGAGAGATACAGTGCCCCTAGAAGCAATTTAATTGGATAGTGATCTGACCTACGAGGAGAAACCCTTCAAGATTCTCAAGTTTGCCAGCCGAGTTACTCGCAGCAAGGTCATCAAATTTTGGAAAGTTCAGTGGAGTCACCATACCGAGGAGGAAGCTACCTGGGAGCGCGAAGAAGACCTCCGAAAGGACCACCCATACCTTTTGCTAGCCAACCCGAATCTCGAGGGCGAGATTCATCTTAAGGGGGGTAGGTTTGTAACATCCCAAATTTTCAATTTGGAATGTTATACATAGGTCATCCATGCATATCATATTTTATTGCATTTCGTTTTGCGATCCTCGAAAATTCTAAGCAACTCAAGGACCCACGGAGAGAGTTGGGGATTTCACCGTTTTCATATTTGAATTTTCTCAAATATTGAAACAAGGATCAATTTGGTTTAATTATTTTTCTCTCCGAAAATATTTCATATTAAAAATATATGAGAGGAGATAATATGACTTCTCCAAAATAAATGGAATATTGGAGGAAAAATATTAAAATCAAATAAATATTTTATTTGGATTTTTATTGCAATTTTATTTGAATTTAGGAAAAATATGCGTTTTTCAAAATTTCATTAGAGGCCCAAATAAATGTTCACTTTGTCCGCTATATTTTTAGAGGACAGGGAAAATTTATTTCAGGATTTTTGGAGTCCGTCTAGTATTTCTTTTCTTTGTTTTTCTGCGTCAGGATTTATTCAAAAAAAAAACTTCGCGCACCGAACTCGGCCGAAGCCCAGCCGGCCCAGCAGGCCGCCGCCGCCTTCCCCGCACGGGAGTCCGCCCCATCGCCGCCGACCGTGTCCGAGGCGGACACGCCTCCCGAGGCCGTCGCCCCCTCCCCAAGCCAGCCCCCCGGCCCCTCTTAAATAGCCGCCGCCCCGCCCCCACTTCGCCTCGCCCCGCCTCCCGCAGCAGCAGCAGCAGCCCGCAGCCGCCGCCGCTGCCGCCTGCGCCGCCGCTCGCCGCCCCGCGCCGCGCCGCGCAACACCCCGCCGCCGCCCCTCAGCGCCTCGCCTCGCCGGAGCCGCCGCCGTTCCGATCCAATCCGATGCCCGGTTTTTTTTTTCGGTTTAGGTAAAAACCGATCAGTTTTTTTTAGAAACCCTAGATGCGTATTTTTTATTTTATCGGTTCGTTCGGTCTTCTCGGTTTACTTATTTAGCGGACGTTCGTCCGTACGGTCGTTTTAACAAACGCCGTTCACCGTTAAGTCACAGACAGCGAACGTTCGTTCGTTAGTCTGTTCGTCAGTTTTTCTTTTTCCAGGGTTTTTTTTTTCACGATTATTTTCGTTCGCGATTTCTGACCCAATTTTCGTTTTAGTTTATCTTTTCGCTCGTTTATCCAAATCAGGTGAAACAAGCGCCTAGATCTTCGTCTCGAAACCCTCTTTCTGTTTAACCAACTTGAACAAGATTTTGGTACTGTAAAATTTGACTTTAGTCCAGATTAGTAAATCGGATCCTGTTTCTTTCGCAGTTTGAGTTTCGTTGCTCCGTTTGTTTTGATTCTTTTTGCAACCGGAGTTTTTCAATTGAACTTTCTGGTTAGATCTTCTTATTTGGGATTTACCCGTGCATCTTCGCTTGATTGCTTATGTATGCTATTGTTTGTTTGCGATAGAATTCCCGGAGTGCGAAGCGTGCTACTACGAGTCTCTAGGTTTTGCGGATCGTCAGCAAGGCAAGTTACACTTTGATCATACCCCTTTATTACCCAGTTTTTATGCATTAGTTACAATCCTCAAACACTGCATGATTAGGATGTGATTAACTTGTGGGTATTGGGAAGTAGATGATGAGGTAGAACCTATTGCCCTTTATTATCAAACCCTGGGAGATATATATATATACGTTATGCTCATGAATTGCTTAGCCATGCTCGTAGACGGGGATTGGATCGTGATGTACATGGAAGTTGTGAGAGATGATAATTTTGGACAACATTAAGGTGGCAACTTTAATACACATCTGGGTGGATTGCTTGGGGCACCTGGAGAAACCAGTGCTTGCCCATGGGAATCCCGAAGTACCCGTGTGATTACCCTAGGTCCGCCACCCAGGCTCAAAGGGATCATATGATATTTCATGTCTGGAAACTTCCGTGTGCAGCCACAAGCCATTATGGGCTCTCGCATAGTTGAGTAAGTTGTGTGAGCTCTCGAAGAGGTAGACTAGCAGATGTAGGGGAAAGTAGGTGTACCGGTCTACCCGGAGTAGAGAGTTAATGCTTCAGAAAGACTATGTCTCGATCTTTCGATCATGGATGCGGTCGAGTCTTGTGGGGAAAAGTGCGCAACCTCTGCAGAGTGTATAAACTAATCATGGTTAGCCGTGTCCCCAGTTATGGACATCTTGAGTATCTGGTACTTGAATTATTGATTTGATCTCATTACTCTAAATTAATTTGTTGGGTTTAATGATTACTTTTAATTGGGATTGAGATGGGGATTTACCCTCTCAATGTTTCAACTACCATGATAGTTAAAATAAAACATATTCCTTTGATGTAGGGGAAAATTGGCTTTTCGCAAAACAATATAACCCTAGAGCTTTTCCACTAGCCATATATGCATGTAGTGATAGCTTTCATCTGTTCTTTGCTCTACTGTGTATATTGCCAGCATATTCCATGTGCTGACCCGTTTCGGGCTGCAACATATTATGTTGCAGACTTTTCAGACGAAGAGTAAGGTGCGCTAGGTCGTTGTTGTGCACTCAGCTATGCCGTTGGAGTTGATGGACTCACTTTATCTTCCAAGCCTTCCGCTGTTATCTTATTTAGATGGCCTTAAGCCATATTTATTGTAATAAGTTCTCTTTGGAGACATTCGATGTAATAAGTGTGTGATTGCACTCTGTTATAAATCCTTCGAGTACTGTGTGTGTCAGCATTACCGATCCAGGGATGACACTTGAACACAGAGATTCGATCCATCCGGGCCGGGTCGCTACAGAAAGTCTCACATCGGCACGACTGATCGTTAGGTAATGGAGAGGCCTTATGATTGATGTCAATGCGAGGAGAAGGGATTGCCATGCAACTGATGCACTAGAGCTATAAGTGTATGAAAGCTCTCTATATGAAACTAAGTGGGTGTGCATCCAACTTGCTTGCTCATGAAGACCTCGAGCATTGGAGGAAGCTCTTCATCGGAATATACAAGCCAAGTTCTATAATGTAAAAATCCCACTAGTATATGAAAGTGACAAATCATGGAGATGCAGGGAATCGTTGCATGAAAAACAATTATTTTTCCCTATGGATTCACCCAAGATCAATCTAGGATATGCTAGCAACGAGAGGGGAGAGTGTCTACATACCCTTGTAGACCGAGAGCGGAAACATTCAATGAACATGGTTGATGTAGTCGTACTCTTCGTGATCCAATCCGATCGAGCGCCGCACGAATGGCACCTCCGAGTTATGCACATGTACGGCTCCATGACATCTCCTCCTTCTTGATCCAGCAAGTGAGGGGGAAAGGTAGATGGGATCTAGGCTAGCACGACTGCGTGGTGGTGGTGGTTATGGTGTAACTCTGACAGGGCTTCGCCAAGCCCAAACGGAGCGGAGGGAGGAGTAGCGGGAGGGAGAGACGACTAGGGATGGATGGGCTACTTCCCCTGCGCCTCCCCCCTTTATATAGGCGTGGGGGGACTAGGAGGCTTGCTCCCCAAGCCTCTAGGGTCATTGGCCAAGGGCGCTTGCTCCCCAAGCCTTTAGGGATCTTGATCTTATCCCTTCGGGGTATGATCTTATTCCTTTTAGGGGGGGGGGGGTCTTGGTGCGCCTAGACCAGGGGTGTGGGGTGATAACCCACAAGTATAGGGGATCAATCGTAGTCCTTTCGACAAGTAAGAGTGTCGAACCCAACGAGGAGTAGAAGGAGATGACAAGTGGTTTTCAGCAAGGTAATTTCTGCAAGCACTGAAATTGTCAGTAACAGGTAGTTTGATAGCCAGATAATTTGTAACAAGTAACAATAGTAACAATAAGTGCAACAAGGTAGCCCAATCCTTTTTGTAGCAAAGGACAGGCTGGAACGGTCTCTTATAATAACCAAAGTGTTCTTGAGGGCACACGGCAATTTCATCTAGTCACTTTCATCATGTTGGTTTGATTTGCGTTCTCTACTTTGATAATTTCATATGTGGGTGGACCGGTGCTTGGGTGCTGTTCTTACTTGAACAAGCCTCCCACTTATGATTAACCCCCTCGCAAGCATCCACAACTACGAAAGAAGAATTAAGATAACAATCTAACCATATCATTAAACATATGGATCCAAATCAGCCCCTTACGGAATAACGCATAAACTAGGGTTTAAACTTCTGTCACTCTAGCAACCCATCATCTAATAACTACTCCACAATGCATTCCCTTAGGCCCAAAGATGGTGAAGTGTCATGTAGTTGACGTTCACATAATACCATTAAGGGAATCACAACATACATATCATCAAAATATCGAACGAATATCAAATTCACATGATTACTTGCAACATGACTTCTTGCTACTTCTTGAGCTTGCGTTGGTTTTTCCCTTGAAGAGGAAAGGGTGATGCAGCAAAGTAGAGATAAGTATTTCCCTCAGTTTGAGAACCAAGGTATCAATCCAGTAGGAGACAATGCACAAATCACCGAATACCTGCACAAACAATCAAACAACTTGCACCCAACGCGATAAAGGGGCTGTCAATCCCTTCACGGTTATTTGCAAAAGTGAGATCTGATAGAGATAGATAATCGATAAAGTAAATATTTTTGGTATTTTTGTTGTATAGATCGGAAAGTAAAAGATTGCAAAATAGTAGATCGGAAACTTGTATGATGAAAAGTAGAAGATTATATGATGGAAAATAGACCCGGGGGCCATAGGTTTCACTAGAGGCTTCTCTCAAGATAGAAAATAATATGGTGGGTGAACAAATTACTGCCAAGCAATTGATAGAAAAGCACAAAGTTATAACGATATGTAAGGCAATGATCATGAATATAGGCATCACGTCCGTGTCAAGTAAACCGAAATGATTCTGCATCTACTACTATTACTCCACACATCAACCGCTATCCAGCATGCATCTAGAGTATTAAGTTCATAAAGAATGGAGTAACGCATTAAGTAAGATGACATGATGTAGAGGAATTAACTCAAGCAATATGATGAAAACCCCATCTTTTTGTCCTCGATGGCAACAATACAATACGTGCCTTGCTGCCCCTACTGTCATTGGGAAAGGACACCGCAAGATTGAACCCAAAGCTAAGCACTTCTCCCATTGCAAGAAAAACCAGTCTAGTTGGCCAAACCAAACCGATAGTTCGAAGAGAATTACAAAGATATCAAATCATGCATATAAGAATTCAGAGAAGATTCAAATAATATTCATAGATAAGCTGATCATAAATCCACAATTCATCGGATCTCGGCAAACACACCGCAAAAAAGTATTACATCGAATAGATCTCCAAGAACATCGAGGAGAACATGGTATTGAGAATCAAAGAGAGAGAAGAAGCCATCTAGCTACTAGCTATGGACCCATAGGTCTGTGGTAAATTACTCACGCTTCATCCGAAGGGCAATGGTGTTGATGTAGAAGCCCTCCGTGATCGAATCCCCCTTCGGCAGGGTGCCGGAAAAGGTCCCTAGATGGGATCTCACGGGTACAGAAGGTTGCGGCGGTGGAAAAGTCTTTTCGTGGATGCCTCTGTTGGTTTGGGGATATATGGGTATATATAGGCGAAAGAATTAGGTCAGGAGGTGCACGAGGGGCCGACAAGGGTGGGGGGCGCGCCCTACCCCCCTGGGCGCGCCCTCCATCCTTGTGGTCGCCTCGTGGCTCCTCCGACTTCATCTCCAAGTCTCCTTGGTTCCTTCTAGTCCAAGAAAAATCATCGCAAAAGTTTTATTCCGTTTGGACTCCGTTTGGTATTCCTTTTCTGCGAAACTCAAAAACAAGGAAAAAAACAGAAACTGGCACTGGGCTCTAGGTTAATAGGTTAGTCCCAAAAATAATATAAAATAGCATATTAATGCATATAAAACATCCAAAACAGATAATATAATAGCATGGAACAATCAAAAATTATAGATATGTTGGAGACGTATCAAGCATCCCCAAGCTTAATTCCTGCTCATCCTCGAGTAGGTAAATGATAAAAACAGAATTTTTGATGTGGAATGCTACCTAACATATTTATCCATGTAATTTTCTTTATTGTGGCATGAATGTTCAGATCCGTAAGATTCAAAATAAAAGTTTAATATTGACATAAAAACAATAATACTTCAAGCATACTAACAAGGCGATTATATCTTCTCAAAATAACATGGCCAAAGAAAGCTTATCCCTACAAAATCATATAGTCTGGCTATGCTCCATCTTCATCACACAAAATATTCAAATCATGCACAACCCCGATGACAAGCCAAGTAATTGTTTCATACTTTTGATGTTCTCAAACTTTTTCAACTTTCACGCAATACATGAGCGTGAGCCATGGACATAGCACTATAGGTGGAATAGAAGGTGGTTGTGGAGAAGACAAAAAGAGGGAGATAGTCTCACATCAACTAGGCGTATCAACTGGCTATGGAGATTCCCATCAATAGATATCAATGTGAGTGAGTAGGGATTGCCATGCAACGGATGCACTAGAGCTATAAGTTTATGAAAGCTCAAAAAGAAACTAAGTGGGTGTGCATCCAACTCGCTTGCTCACGAAGACCTAGGGCAATTTGAGGAAGCCCGTCATTGGAATATACAAGCCAAGTTCTATAATGAAAAATTCCCACTAGTATATGAAAGTGACAACATAGGAAACTCTCTATCATGAAGATCACGGTGCTACTTTGAAGCACCAGTGTGGTAAAAGGATAGTAACATTGCCCCTTCTCTCTTTTCTCTCATTTTTTTTATTTGGGCCTTTTCTCATTTTTTTTGGCCTTTTTTTTTCATCCGGAGTCTCATCCCGACTTGTGGGGAATCATAGTTTCCATCATCCTTTCCTCACATGGGACAATGCTCTAATAATGAAGACCATCACACTTTTATTTACTTACAACTCAATACTTAGAACAAAATATGACTCTATATGAATGCCTCCGGCGGTGTACCGGGATGTGCAATGAATCAAGAGTGACATGTATGAAAATGAATGGTGGCTTTGCCATAAATACGATGTCAACTACATGATCATGCAAAGCAATATGACAATGATGAAGCGTGTCATAATAAAACAGAACGGTGGAAAGTTGCATGGCAATATATCTCGGAATGGCTATGGAAATGCCATAATAGGTACGTGTGGTGGCTGTTTTGAGGAAGGTATATGGTGAGTGTATGGTACCGGCGAAAGTTGCGCGGCACTAGAGAGGCTAGCAATGGTGGAAGGGTGAGAGTGCGTATAATCCATGGACTCAACATTAGTCATAAAGAACTCACATACTTATTGCTAAAATCTATTAGTTATCGAAACAAAGTACTACGCGCATGCTCCTAGGGGGATAGATTGGTAGGAAAAGACAATCGCTCGTCCCCGACCGCCACTCATAAGGAAGACAATCAATAAATAAATCATGCTCCGACTTCATCACATAACGGTTCACCATACGTGCATGCTACGGGAATCACAAACCTCAACACAAGTATTTCTCAAATTTACAATTACTCACTAGCATGACTCTAATATTACCATCCCTATATCTCAAAACAATCATAAGGAATCAAACTTCTCATAGTATTCAATGCACTTTATATGAAAGTTTTTATTATATCCCTCTTGGATGCCTATCATATTAGGACTAAATTTATAACCAAAGCAAATTACCATGCTGTTTAAAGACTCTCAAAATAATATAAGTGAAGCATGAGAGTTCAATAATTTCTATAAAATAAAGCCACCGCCGTGCTCTAAAAAGATATAAGTGAAGCACTAGAGCAAAATTGCCTAGCTCAAAAGATATAAGTGAAGCACATAGAGTATTCTAATAAATCATGATTCATGCGTGTCCCTCTTAAAAGGTGTGTACAGAAAGGATGATTGTGGCAAACTAAAAAGCTAAGACTCAAATCATACGAGACGCTCCAAGCAAAACACATATCATGTGGTGAATAAAAATATAGCCTCAAGTAAAGTTACCGATAGACGAAGACGAAAGAGGGGATGCCTTCCGGGGCATCCCCAAGCTTAGACTCTTGGTTGTCCTTGAATATTACCTTGGGGTGCCTTGGAAATCCCCAAGATTAGGCTCTTGCCACTCCTTATTCCATAGTCCATCAAATACTTACCCAAAACTTGAAAACTTCACAACACAAAACTCAACAGAAAATCTCATAAGCTCCGTTAGTATAAGAAAATAAATCACCACTTTTGGTACTGTTGTGAACTCATTATTTATTTATATTGGTGTAATATCTACTGTATTCCAACTTTTCCATGGTTCATACCCCCCCGATACTACCCATAGATTCATCAAAATAAGCAAACAACACAAAGAAAACAGAATCTGTCAAAAACAGAACAGTCTGCGAAGATCCGAATTGTTCTAATACTTATGTAATTAAAAAAATTCTTAAAAATTAGGAAAACAGAGTAAATTTGTATATAAATATCGTATAAAAAATTCACGGTTTTTCAACTCTCCAGTGAATTATTAAATTCTGTGACTGCACGCAAAAGTTTCTGTTTTTCAGCAAGATCAAATCAACTATCACCGTAAGCCATCCCAAAGGTTTTACTTGGCACAAACACTAATTAAAACACAAAAACACATCTAACCAGAGGCTAGATGGAATATTTATTCAAAAATAGAAAATAAAAATATTGGGTTGTCTCCCAAGAAGCGCTTTTCTTTAAAGCCTTTTAGCTAGGCGTTGATAATTTTGATGATGCTCACATGAAAGATAGCAATTGAAACACGAAAAGAGCATCATGTAGCATGTGAAAAACAAGTTTAAGTCTAACATACTTCCTATGCATAGGCATTTTATAAGAAAACAAATTATCAAGATAAGCAAAAACTAGCATATGCAAGGAAAAAGAAAGAAACAATAGCAATCTCAACATAACGAGAGGTAATTTTGTAACATGAAAGTTTCTACCACAATATTTTCCTCTCTCATAATAATTACATGTGGGATCATACTCAAATTCAACAATATAACAATCACATAAAATATTCTCTTCATGATCCACATGCATGCAAAGTTGACACTCTTCCAAAATAGTGGGATTATCATCAAATAAAGTCATGACTTCTCCAAACCCACTTTTATCATAAATTTCATGAGATTGATCATTCTCCAAAGTAGTGGGATCATTATTGCCTAGAGTTGACACTCTTCCAAGCCCACTTTCAATATTATTGCAAACACTATTATCATGAGGCTTAAATAAATTTTCAAAATCATAAGAAGAATCACCCCAATTATGATCATTGCAATAAGTAGTGGACATAGCAAAACTAGCATCCCCAAGCTTAGGGTTTTGCATATTATTAGCACAATTGACATCAATAGAATTTATAGTAAAACCATTGCAATCATGCTTTTTATTCAAGGAGCTATCATGAATCACTTCATAAATTTCTTCATCACAATTTTCAGATTCACGAATTTCAAGCAAAAACTTCATAAAGATAATCTAGTGCACAAAACTCACTAGCAATTGGTTCATCATAATTGGATCTCTTAAAAAGATTAGCAAGTGGATGAGGATCCATAAACTTTTGTTTCTGAATTTCAATAAACACACAATTATATCAAGCAGACAAGCAAACAAGCCAAGTAAGACATAGAGGCAAACGGAAAGAAGGCAAATAAAAAGGCGAATTATTTCAAAAATCATTTTAGAAGTGGGGGAGAGGAAAACGAGAGGCAAATGGAGAATAATGTAATGAAAGAGATGAGGGTTTATGATGGGTACTTGGTATGTCTTGACTTGGCGTAGATCTCCCCGGCAATGGTGCCAGAAATTCTTCCTGCTACTTCTTGAGCTTGCGTTGGTTTTTCCCTTGAAGAGGAAAGGGTGATGCAGCAAAGTAGAGATAAGTATTTCCCTCAGTTTGAGAACCAAGGTATCAATCCAGTAGGAGACAACGCACAAATCACCGAATACCTGCACAAACAATCAAACAACTTGCACCCAACGCGATAAAGGGGTTGTCAATCCCTTCACGGTTATTTGCAAAAGTGAGATCTGATAGAGATAGATAATCGATAAAGTAAATATTTTTGGTATTTTTGTTGTATAGATTGGAAAGTAAAAGATTGCAAAATAGTAGATCGGAAACTTGTATGATGAAAAGTAGAAGATTATATGATGGAAAATAGACCCGGGGGCCATAGGTTTCACTAGAGGCTTCTCTCAAGATAGAAAATAATACGGTGGGTGAACAAATTACTGCCGAGCAATTGATAGAAAAGCGCAAAGTTATAACGATATCTAAGGCAATGATCATGAATATAGGCATCACATCCGTGTTAAGTAGACCAAAACGATTCTGCATCTACTACTATTACTCTAAACATCGACCGCTATCCAGCATGCATCTAGAGTATTAAGTTCATAAAGAACGGAGTAACGCATTAAGTAAGATGACATGATGTAGAGGAATTAACTCAAGCAATATGATGAAAACCCCATCTTTTTGTCCTCGATGGCAACAATACAATACGTGCCTTGCTGCCCCTACTGTCACTAGGAAAGGACACCGCAAGATTGAACCCAAAGCTAAGCACTTCTCCCATTGCAAGAAAAACCAATCTAGTTGGCCAAACCAAACCGATAGTTCGAAGAGAATTACAAAGATATCAAATCATGCATATAAGAATTCAGAGAAGATTCAAATAATATTCATAGATAAGTTGATCATAAATCCACAATTCATCGGATCTCGGCAAACACACCGCAAAAAAGCATTACATCGAATAGATCTCCAAGAACATCGAGGAGAACATGGTATTGAGAATCAAAGAGAGAGAAGAAGCCATCTAGCTACTAGCTATGGACCGGTAGGTCTGTGGTAAACTACTCACGCTTCATCGGAAGGGCAATGGTGTTGATGTAGAAGCCCTCCGTGATCGAATCCCCCTCTGGCAGGGTGCCGGAAAAGGTCCCTAGATGGGATCTCACGGGTACAGAAGGTTGCGGCAGTGGAAAAGTCTTTTCGTGGATGCCTCTGTTGGTTTGGGGATATATGGGTATATATAGGCGAAAGAATTAGGTCAGGAGGTGTACGAGGGGCCCACAAGGGTGGGGAGCGCGCCCTACCCCCCTGGGCGCGCCCTCCGTCCTTGTGGCCGCCTCGTGGCTCCTCCGACTTCATCTCCAAGTCTCCTGGTTTCCTTCTGGTCCAAGAAAAATCATCGCGAAAGTTTTATTCCGTTTGGACTCCGTTTGGTATTCCTTTTCTACTCAAAAACATGGAAAAAACAGAAACTGGCACTGGGCTCTAGGTTAATAGGTTAGTCCCAAAAATAATATTAAATAGCATATTAATGCATATAAAACATCCAAAACAGATAATATAATAGCATGGAACAATAAAAAATTATAGATACATTGGAGACGTATCACTTCTCCCGTGGCCTCAACAACAAGGGTAACTACTCACAAATAATATTCATGCTCAAGATCAGAGGGATATTAAATTGCATAATGGATCTGAACATATAATCTTCCACCAAATAATCCATCTAGCATCAACTACAAGATGTAATCAACACTACTAGTCACCCACAGGTACCAATCTGAGGTTCTGGTACAAAGAATGAACAAAAGAGATGAACTAGTGTTTTGAGATGAGATGGTGTTGTTGAAGATGTTGATGAAGATTGGCCTCCCAAAGATGAGAGGGTTGTTGGAGTAGTGGCATTCTTCTTCTCCAGCTTACGTTTGAGGATAAAATTTTCCTCCCTCAAGTCATCGTTCTCCTGCTAAAGCTTCAATATCCTTTTGCATAACGCCTGCTTGCTTTCCTACAGAAAACAAGATGGGATAAATTGGATCTTAGATTTGTTCGCCTTGTTTGGGAGGCTTGATTTCTTGAATTCCACGTGCATATCTCCCGGTTGAGGTAGCAGGACTTCATCTTCTTCGGAGCTGGAATCCTCCATCTTCTCCGGATTGGTGTCTTCCTCCTCATCTGTGGCCCATAAGTAGGGATAGGTCTCCCTAAAGATGTTTGGATTTGGAGTATGGTGGGAAACATAACTCTCTCCATCTAAATCTTGTGATGAAATATTTTCAGATCTGCCAGGAAAACAACACGAAACAAGAACAGATGATATTTCCGCGATACGGTGGTCAAATCGTTCGGGGGTGTATATAAAGATTTTTTTATCTTGGGAAACAAGTATACAGAAGGAAAACGGAGTCGGGAAGGTGCCCGAGGGGCCCACTACCCACTAGGGCGCAACAGGTGGGGCAGGCGTGCCCTGGTGCCTTGTGGGCACCTGGGTTGCCTTCCCGGTTGTTTCTTATTTTTCTATTTTTTTTAATATTCCAAAATTGACAGAAAATATTTTTGCGGATATTTCGGAGACCATTTACTTACCATATCATGTACCTCTTCCTTTTTAGGGTTCTGGAGTGTTCTAGAAGGTTTCTTTCATGTGTTCCTCCGATGTCATGGTTTGGATAATGTGAGTTTGAACATTGATGGGCGTACCTGAAGTATAGTGCTTAATTCTTTGTCCATTGACCACCTTCGGATTGGTACCTTCGGCATTATTGATCTTGATAGCTCCAGAGCGATAAACTTCTTTGATGATATATAGTCCTTCCCATTTGGAAAGAAGTTTTTCCGCAAAAAAATCTAAAACGAGAATTGTACAATAGAACATGTTCACCAACTTTGAATTCCCGCTTTTGGATTCTTTTGTCATGCCATCTTTTAACCTTTTCTTTAAATAGTTTGGCATTTTCATAAGCTTGGGTGCTCCATTCATCTAGTGAGCTAATATCAAATAACCTCTTTTCACCGGCAAGTTTGAAATCATAGTTGAGTTCTTTAATTGCCCAATATGCTTTATGTTCTAACTCAAGAGGCAAATGATAAGCCTTTCCATAAACCATTTTATATGGAGACATACCCATAGGATTTTTATAAGTTGTTCTATAGGTCCAAAGTGCATCATCAAGTTTCTTAGACCAATTCTTTCGGGACCTATTGACAGTTTTTTGTAATATTAATTTTATTTCTCTATTGCTAAGTTCAACTTGACCACTAGAATTTAGCAAGCATTTTACGGAAAGCACCATGAATAAAGTGTGAACCACCATCCGTCATTAAATATCTAGGGACTCCAAACCTTGGGAAAATAACTTCTTTAAGCATTTTAATGGAGGTGTTATGATCAGCACTACTAGTTGGAATAGCTTCTACCCACTTAGTGACATAATCAACAGCAACCAAAATGTGTGTATACCCATTAGAGGAATGAATAGGCATTTCCTGACGCTTACCAATATTACCAATTCTTTGACATTCATCACAAGACAGGACAAACTTACGGGCATCTTTGAAAAGAGTAGGCCAATAAAAACCAGATTGTAATACCTTATGCGCATTTCTATCTCCTGCATGATGTCCTCCGTAGGCTTTGGACTGACACTTCCGCAGGATTTTTTCCTGTTCATGCTCAGGCATACAACGTCTAATAATACCATCTACTCCTTCTTTATAAAGATGTGGGTCATCCCAAAAGTAGTGTCTTAAGTCATAGAAGAATTTTTCTTTTGTTGGTATGTGAAACTAGGTTGTATAAATTTAGCAACAATGTAATTAGCATAGTCAGCATACCAAGGAGTACTATGAGAATCATTTATGACAGCCAGTTGTTCATCAGGGAAACTGTCATCAATAGGTAGTGGGTCATCAAGAATATTTTCTAACCTAGACAAGTTATCAGCTACGGGGTTCTCAACTCCTTTCCTATCAGTTATATGTAAGTCAAATTCTTTTAGCAAGAGAACCCACCTAATGAGTCTAGGTTTAGCATCTTTCTTTTCCATAAGATATTTTATAGCAGCATGATCAGTGTGAACAATTACTTTAGAATCAACAATGTAAGATCTGAATTTATCACAAGCAAACACAACTGCTAAAAATTCTTTCTCAATAGTAGCATAATTTCTTTGGGCACTGTCTAGAGTTTTGCTAGCATAATGGATAACATATAATTTCTTATCAACTCTTTGTCCTAGAACAACACCAACGACATAATCACTAGCATCACACATAATTTCAAAAGGCAAGTTCCAATCAGGTGGTTGAACAATAGGTGCAGAAGTTAAGGCTTTCTTAAGAGTTTCAAAGGCTTCTGCACAATCATCATAAAAAACAAATGGAACATCCTGTTGTAAAATATTAGTAAGAGGCCTAGAAATTTTAGAGAAGTTTTTAATGAACCTCCTATAGAAACCAACATGACCGAGGAAACTACGAATACCTTTAATGTCTTTGGGACGTGGCATTTTCGCAATTGCAACAACTTTAGCTTTGTCCACCTCAATACCTCATTCAGAAATTTTGTGCCCCAAGATAATACCTTCATTCACCATAAAGTGGCACTTCTCCCAATTCAAGGCAAGATTAGTTTGTTCACATCTCTGCAAAACTCGATCAAGGTTGCTTAAGCAATCATCAGAAGAAGTTCCGTAAACGGAGAAATCATCCATGAAAACCTCAACAATCTTTTCACAAAAGTCAGAGAATATAGCAGTCATACATCTTTGAAAGGTAGCAGGTGCATTACATAAACCAAAAGGCATATGCCTATAAGCATAAGTTCCAAAAGGGCTGGTAAAGGTGGTTTTCTCTTGATCAGGTTGTGAAACAGGTATTTGAGAAAAACCGAAATATCCATCAAGAAAACAAAAGTGTGTGTGCTTTGACAATCTTTCTAGCATTTGATCAATGAAAGGCAGAGGGTAATGCTTTTTCTAGTAGCTTTATTTAATTTTCTAAAATCAATTACTATTCTATTGCTAGTCACTATTATTTGTGGGATAAGTTCATTTTTATCATTAGGAACAACAGTAATACCTCCTTTCTTAGGGACACAATGAACAGGACTTACCCATCTACTATCAGCTATAGGGTAAATTATACCTGCTTCCAGAAGCTTTAGTATCTCAGTTCTTACCACTTCTTTCATCTTAGAATTTAATCATCGTTGATGATCAACAACGGGTTTAGCATCGGGCTCCATATTAATCTTGTGCTGACAAAGAGTGGGACTAACGCCCTTAAGATCATCAAGAGTATATCCAATAGTAGCATGGTGCTTCTTCAGAATTTTTAATAATCTCTCTTCTTCGTGTTCTGAAAGGTTAGCACTAATAATAACAGGATATATCTTTTTCTCATCAAGATAAGCATACTTCAGAGTGTCAGGAAATTGCTTTAATTCAAACACAGGATCACCCTTAGGTGGAGGTGAACCTCCTAGAGTTTCAATAGGCAAATTGTGTTTAAGGATAGGTTGTTGTTCAAAGGATATTTTATCTATTTCATTTCTTTCACGCAAGTGCATATCATTCCCATGGTCTAGCAAGTATTGTTCTAGTGGATCAGTAGGAGGTACGGCAATAGAAGCAAGACCAATTATTTCATCCTTACTAGGTAATTATTTATCATGAGGTTGTCTACGAAACTTAGAGGAATTAAACTCATGAGACACATCACCAAAATTAACACTGACGATTTCTTTATGGCAATCTATCTTAGCATTGATAGTGTTCAAGAAAGGTCTACCAAAAATTATGGGACAAAAATCATCTTGTGGGGAACCAAGAGCTAGAAAATCAGTAGGGTATTTTATTTTCCCACACAAGACTTCAACATCTCTAATAATCCCAAGTGATGTGATGGTATCTCTATTAGCAAGTTTAATAGTGACATCTATGTCTTCTATTTCAGCGGGTGCTATATCATTCATAATTTCTTGGTATAAGGTAAGAGGAATATCACTCACACTAGCACCCAAATCACATAAACCATGATAACAATGATCTCCTATTTTAACCGAGACAACAGGCATGCCAACAACAGGCTTGTTCTTATGTTTAGTGTCGGGTTTGGCAATTCTAGCAGCTTCATCACAGAAGTAAATAACATGCCCATCAATATTTTTTATGAAGAGATCTTTAACCATAGCAACACTAGGTTCTACTTTGATTTGTTCAGAGGGTTTAGGTGCTTTAATATTACTTTTGTGAACCATTGTTGATACCTAAGCATGTTCCTTTATCCTAACAGGGAAAGGTGGTTTTTCAATATAAGCAGTAGGAACTACTGGATCAACATTGTAAATGATAGTTTCATCTTTAGCTATAACCGGTTCTTTAATTTCTTATTTAATAGGGGGATGATATTTAAACCACTTCACCTTAGGGAGATCAACATGAGTATCAAATGATTCACAAAAAGAGGCTACTATCTCAGAGTCAAGTCCATATTTAGTGCTAACTTGTAAAAAGCATCGGTATTCATAAAAGATTTAACACAATCAAACTCAAGATTAATACCTAACTCTTTACCTTCGTCGAGTTCCCAATCTTCATATTAGCGTTTAATTCTTTCTAAAAGATCCCAGCTGAATTCAATAGTCTTCTTCATAAAAGAACCAACACAAGAAGTATCGAGCATGGATTGATCATTACGAGAAAGCCGAGCATAAAAATTCTAAATGATAATTTCTATTGAGAGCTCATGATTGGGGCATGAATATAACATTGACTTAAGCCTCCCCCAAGCTAGAGCGATACTTTCTCCTTCATGAGGCCAAAAATTATATATATAATTCTGATCATGATGAACTAGATGCATAGGATAAAACCTTTGGTGAAATTCCAATTTCAATCGATTCCAGTTCCATGATCCAATATCATCGCATAGCCTATACCATGGTAATGCCTTTCCCCCCAAAGATAAAGGGAAAACCTTCTTCTTAACTTCATCTCCAGGTAAACCTGCAAGCTTAAACAATCCACAAATTTCATCCACATGTATCAAATGCATATCAGGATGTTTCGTTCCATCTCCTACATAAGGATTAGCTAGCAGTTGTTCTATCATACCCGAAGGAATTTCATAACTAATATTTTTAGTAGGTGCAGTAGGTTAAGGGGCAACTCTTTGTTCTTCCGGTCGAGGTGAAGATACCCCGAACAAACCCCTCAAAGGATTGTTTTCCATAGTAACAAGTGACAATAAATTTCAGCACGTAGTATAAATTTTTCCTTACCGATTTCCACTTACCAAGAGCGCTTCACTCCCCGGCAACAGCGCCAGAAAAAGGTCTTGATAACCCACAAGTATAGGGGATTGCAACAGTTTTCGAGGGTAGAGTATTCATCCCAAATTTATAGATTCGACACAAGGGGAGCCAAAGAATATTTGTAAGTATTAGCAGTTGAGTTGTCAATTCAACCACACCTGGAGATTAAATATCTGTAGCAAAGTGATCAGTAGCACAGTAATATGATAGTTTGATAGTAGTAGTAACAATAGTAGTGGTAACAGTAACAACAGTAACAATTTTGTAGCAGTTGTAATAGTAGCAATAGCAATAGTAACTTAGCAGGAACAATATGCGAAAAGCTCGTAGGCATTGGATTGGTGATCTCGTTGGATGATATTCATCATATAATAGTCATAACCTAGGGCAACACAGAAATAGCTCCAGTTCATAAATATAATGTAGGCATGTATTCCGTAAATAGTCATACGTGCTTATGGAAAAGAACTTGCATGACATCTCTTGTCCTACCCTCCCGTGGCAGCGGGGTCCATAAGGAAACTAAGGGATATTAAGGCCTCCTTTTAACAGAGAACTGGAACAAAGCGTTAACACATAGTGAATACATGAACTCCTCAAACTACGGTCATCACCGAAAAGTATCCCAATTGTTGTCACCTTGGGGTTTACGGATCATAACACATAATAGGTGCATATAACTTGCAAGATCGGATCATGAACATAGATATAATGGTGAAAACATAAACGGTTCAGCTCTGAAATCATGGCACTCGGGCCCTAGTGACAAGCATTAAGCATAGCAAAGTCATAGCAACATCAATCTCAGAACATAGTGGATACTACGAATCAAGCCCTAACAAAACTAACTCGATTACATGATGAATCTCATCCAACTCTTCACCGACCAGTGAGCCTACGAAGGAATTACTCACTCCCGGTGGTGAGCATCATGAAATTGCTGATGGAGGATGGTTGTTGATGACGAAGACCGAAGACCCCCCCTCTCCGGAGACCCGAACGGGCTCAAGATCTGGCCTCCCGATGAAGAATAGGAGGCGGCGGGGGCTCCGTATCGTAAAACATGATGAAACTTCCTCTCCTTAATTTTTTCTAGGTCAAAAGACCTTATATACCAGAAGATGGGCACCGGAGGTGGGCCAGGTGGCCCACCACTCACCAGGGCGCGCCTGGAGGGACTGGCGTGCCCTGGTGTGGCCCCCTCTGGTAGCTCTTTTCTCCAATATTTATTATATATTCCAAAATAATTCTTCGTAAAATTTCAGCTCATTTGGAGATGTGCATAATAGGTATCTCTAACATAGCTTTTTCAGGTCCAGAATTCCAGCTGCCAGCATTCTCCCTCTTTGTGTAAAACTTGCATATTATGAGAGAAAAGGCATTAGAATTACTCCACAAAGTGTTATAATGCATAAAAACACTATAAATAACAGTAAAAAAACATGATGCAAAATGGACGTATCATGGGGCCTTGCCCCACTACCACTACTGCAGGATGGTGCTAACACGACACATGTATCGGAGACCCTTCGACCAAACTGTGTGCGTTGCATGAATCGCAAACGGTACCGTAATAAAACCGTCACCAATAAAATGAACTCTGTGCGATGGCAGAGACATCAAGCACGATTCAGATTAGAGTCACGTGTGTGATACGTGGCATACAATTGATCCATACGAACTGTTTGCGATTAGCCAAAACAACAAAAACAGTCAGCCAAAGCAAGGTGTGAGCGATAGACGGCATACAATTCACTCGGATGAACTATTTGCGATGAGCCAAAATAGCAGAAATGGTCAGCCAGATCAAGGTGTGTGCAATAGACGACATATAGTTCACTCGAATGAACTGTTTGCGATGAGGCAAAATAAATGCATACGATTCAGCTTAACAAGATGTGTGTGATACGCGACAAACAGACCAGTAATCAGAATTGTGTGGGAAGACTGATAATAACACAAACTGTTCCTTCTAATAGGCCATGTGTGTTGTGGGCAAACACTTGCTGGTATACAATTGTCAGCGATTGACTAAATCATCACCGACGGGTTCCGTAGTTTAGTCCGTGTGCGATGTGATTTGCTCTGTCTGACAACATGTATGTTCTACAAGAACATGATTGCATAACCCAATTGAACATACAATTACATAAGTGACTACACACATAACCTTTGCACACAACAAAGTAAACAATTACATGCATAATAGACTAGGAGAAACGATCATCCAATATCATCTACTTCTTCTTGTGATGCTTGCCGCCACTGCTCTACTGGTGGCTCGATCCCTCGTCATCTACAGTAAGGAGGCACTTCCTCATGTCAACAATCTGCCTGTGCATCTCGTAGCATGTGTACACATTCTTGGCCGCGAACTTGAGGTGAGCTTCATCCAGTCTCCGCACCCAGGCCTCGTGCCAGGCTGCAGGATTTGTCTTGGAGTCATCCTTCATGTTTCTGTAGTAGGGGTCGATGATGGCCATGGTGAGGTCAACCAGGGAGTCCTTCGGCTTAAGGGTGCCCCAGACCCTGTAGTGGCCACGAATGTCGACAAGCTTCTGGCAGGCCAAGCCTGAAATCTTGAGCGCTTTTACATCGTCGGTGGTGTCCACCGTAGCGAACTTGTAGTCAGGGCTATTGACAAACCTGGCGAAACGCTCGCAAGGCCTTGTGGCCAGGCAGTAGTGGTAGACAAGGACGTGATGGTACATGCACAACTGGGTGACGACAACCTTCTGATCTTTCCCGGGATGACCGCCGGTGTACTGGAGGTTAAAGCCGACCACTTTGTACTTGTCATGCTCAGCAAGCAACTGCTCCATGGTGTTGATGGAGTCCTCCACCACGGTCGGGTCATTGGTGTACACCACTAAGAGGTCCTTCTCCCTCACGTGGGTGTCCACATGATGCACGCCAAACTCCATTGGAGCGCCGCTAGATATCCTCTATGTATGTGTCGTCGTGGGTGTGCTTGTTTGTGTTATGGGGCGTGATCGAAATGTTGAAGAGACTAAGTTATAATGCCCGCGGGAATAAATGGGAAGGCTGGACGGCCTGGAATATCATCACGTCCGGATGGCAGTTTTTGCAGCGCGTAACTCCATCGTGCCGCATGTAACTGCATTGTGGCGATGCACGCGGTGCAACCGCATGCATATGGGGCCCTCAACGTGATCCTGCGCCCGCCCCAACCACAGGCAGAGCGCGTGCGGAGGGACGCGAGAGCAGATCACATGGAGGGACACGAACAGAGCGCTCTGCAGTCGCCTCAACGGTGAGCAAAGCATGCAGATGGACATGAGAGCAGAGTGCATAGAGGGACGAGAGCAGAGCGTGCGGAGGGATGCGAGCAGAGTGCGTTGCGGCCGCCTCAACGGCGAGCAACCACATGCATAATTGCATATAGCAGTTGAACACGCTGGGAATAGCCGTCCACAAGCCTCAATGGCGCGGGTGTACTGGAGGTCGAACCCGGCCACTTTGTGATACGTCTCCAATGTATCTATAATTTATGAAGTATTCACGCCATGTTTACAATAATTTTATATGGTTTCGGTGCACTTTTATATGATTTGAATGAAACTAACCCAGACTGATGCTGTTTTCAGCAGAACTACCATGGTGTTATTTTTCTGCAGAAATAAAAGTTCTTGGATTGGGCTGAAAATTTATGGTGATTTTGTATGGACGAAAAGAGACCCCCGAAGTATCGAGGAAGGAACAGAAGACTCATGAGGAAGCCACAAGCCTGGGGGGGGGGGGCAATCTCATCTGGAGGCCTTTTTCGGCACCATGCCGGAGGGGGAAATCATCACCAGAGGCCATCTTTATCATCTCGACGGTCTCCATGATGAGGAGGGCGTAGTTCACCCTCTGGGCTGAGGGTATGTACTAGTAGCTATGTGTTTGATTTCTCTCTCTCTCTCGCTCTCTCTCGTGTTCTTGATTTGGAACGATCTTGATGTACCATGGGCTTTGTTAATATAGTCAGATCATATGGTGTTCTTCCCTCTCTATCTTGTTTTGATGAATTGAGTCTTTTTCTTTGAGGTTTCGTTATGTTGGATTGAATATTTTGGATTTGAGAACACTTGATGTATGTGTTGGGTAACGTTGCATGGAAAACAAAAAATTTCTACGCACACGCAAGATCTATCCATGGAGATGCATAGCTACGAAGGGGGGAGAGCATCTACATACCCTTGTAGATCGCTAAGCGGAAGCGTATATCAACGCGGTTGATGTAGTCGTACACCTTCACGATCCGTCCCGATCAAGTACCGAACGTACGGCACCTCCGCGTTCAGCACATGTTCAGCTCGATGACGTCGTCGCCTTCTCGATCCAGCAAGAGAGGCGAAGTAGTAGATGAGTTCCGGCAGCACGACAGCATGGTGATGGTGGTGGTGAAACTCCCGTAGGGCTTCGCCAAGCACAGCGGACGTGGACGGAGGAGGAACTAGAACTAGAGGGAGATGGGGCACCGCACACGGCTTGGGGATCGTGGTGTGTGTTGCCCCTCTCCCTCCTCACATATATATAGGTGGGGGGGGAGTAGGGGAGGCAGCCCTAGGGCACCCCCAAGGGGGCCAGTGGCCAGCCCTGGCCTCCTGCCCTAGGCGCCTCCCCCCTTTCCATATTTGGGCACGGAGGAGAAGGCAGGAGGGGGGGCCGGCGGCTGCCCTGCCTAGGCGCCCCCTTTCCTTCTTGGCGCGTGGGCAAGGGAGGTGGGGTGCGCCCAGCCCCTTAGTTGGCTGGTGCAACTCCCTCCTTTGGCCCATGAGGCCAACCAAGTGCCGGTGGCCTCCCGGAACCCCTTCCGGCACTCCGATAAAACCCCGGTGCATTCCGAAACCTTTCCAGAGACCAAATAGTGTCTTCCTATATATCAATCTTTACCTCCGGACCATTCCAGAGCTCCTCATCATGTCCATGATCTCATCCGAGACTCCGAACAACATTCGGTCACCAATTCACATAACTCATATAATACTATATCATCAATGAACATTAAGCGTGCGGACGCTATGGGTTCGAGAATGATGTAGACATGACCGAGACGCTTCTCCCGTCAATAACCAATAGCGGGACCTAGATGCCCATATTGGTTTCTACATATTCTACGAAGATCTTTATCGGTCGAACCTTTATGACAACATACGTAGTTCCCTTTGTCTGTCGGTATGTTACTTGCCCGAGATTCGATCGTCGGTATCTCCATACCTAGTTCAATCTCGTTACCGGCAACTCTCTTTACTCGTTCTGTAATACATCATCTCGTAACTAACTCTTTAGTCACTTTGCTTGCAAGCTTCTTGTGATGCTGTATTACCGAGAGGGCCCAGAGGTACCTCTCCGATACACGGAGTGACAAATCCCAAGCTTGATCCATGCCAACTCAATAGACACCTTCAGAGGTACCTGTAGAGCATCTTTATGATCACCCAGTTACATTCTGACATTTGATAGCACACAAGGTATTCCTCCGGTATCCGGGAGTTACATGATCCCATGGTCGAAGGAATATGTATTTGACATTAAGAAAGCAGTAGCAATAAACTGAACGATCATATGCTAAGCTAACAGATGGGTCCTATCCATCACATCATTCTCCTAATGATGTTATCCTGTTATCAAGTGACATCACATGTCTATGGTCAAGAAACCTTAACCATCTTTTGATCAACGAGCTAGTCAAGTAGAGGCTCACTAGGGACACGGTATTTGCTTATGTATCCACACATGTATTTAAGTTTTCGGTCAATACAATTCTAGCATGAATAATAACCTTTATCATGATTAAGGAAATATAATAATAATAATCACTTTATTATTGCCTCCAGGGCATATTTCCAACAATATGTCTTGCATGTGGATACCCGTGGTGACAATGGGGTATTCTATTGAGTCACTTGATATATGTTTTGGTAATCAACTTGCGGATTCCCGTGGTGACATTGGGGTAATCTAGGCACATAGGTTGATACACGTTTTCATCCTATGTTCTCTGATAGAAACTTTGGAGTGATTCTGTGTCACACGTTGAGGGATTGTTATATGATTCAATCATGTTAGCATTGTTGAGAGATTGCACTTGTGAAAGTATGAACCCTAGGCCTTGTTTCCAAGCATTGCAATACCATTTGTGCTCACTTTTGTTACTTGTTACCTTGTTGTTTTTATTATTTCAGATTACAAAAACCTATATCTACTATCCATACTACACTTGTATCACCATATCTTCGCCGAACTAGTGCACCTATACAATTTACCATTGTATTGGGTTTGTTGGGGACACAAGATATTTCTTGTATTTGCTTGTAGGATTGTTTGAGAGATACCATCTTCAACCTACGTCTCCCACACATTGATAAACCTCAGGTCATTGATACATCTCCAACGTATCTATAATTTTTGATTGTTCCATGCTGTTATATTATGAATCTTGGATGTTTTATATTCATTTTATAGCAACTTTATATTATTTTTTGGGACTAACCTATTGACATAGTGCCCAGTGCCAGTTACTGTTTTTGCTTGTTTTTTTACTTCGTAGAATATCCATATCAAACGGAGTCCAAATGCAACGAAATTTTTTGGAGAATTTTTTTGCCCAGAAGACACCCAGGAGACCCAAGAGTTGCACCAGAGGAAGCCCGTGGGGCCCTCTAGGCACCAGGGTGCGCAAGAGGCCCCTGACGCGCCCTAGTGGGTAGTGGGGCCAACGGGAGTCTCCTCCACCACCTCGCAGCTCTATAAATACCCAAATATTCCAGAAACCCTGGGGGAGTCGAGAGATTAGAGTTTCCACCACCGCAAGTTCCAGAACCACGAGATCCAATCTAGAGGCCTTTTTCGGCACCTTGCCGCAGGGGTCAACAATCACGGAGGGGTTCTTAATCATCACCCTTGCCCCTCCGATGATGCATGAGTAGTTTACCACAGACCTACGGGTCCGTAGGCAGTAGCTAGATGGCTTCTTCTCTCTTTTTGATCTTCAATACAATGTTCTCCTCGATGTTCTTGGAGATCTATTTGATGTAACTCTTTTTTGCGGTGTGTTTGTTGGGATCCGATGAATTGTGAGTTTATGATTAGATCTATCTATGAATATTATTTGAGTCTTTGTTGAACTCTTATATGCATGCTTGTTATAGCCTCGTATTTCTTCTCCGAAACTTTGGTTTGGTTTGGCCAACTAGATTGATATTTCTTGCAATGGAAAGAGGTGCTTTGTGATGGGTTCGATCTTGCGGTGCTCAATCTCAGTGACAGAAGGATACATGACACGCATGTATCGTTGCCATTAAGGATAAAAATATGGGGTCTATTCCTACATGAATAGATCTTGTCTACATCATGTCATTGTTCTTATTGCATTACTCCGTTTCTTCATGAACTTAATACACTAGATGCATGCTGGATAGCAGTCGATGTTTGGAGTAATAGTAGTAGATGCAGAATCGTTTCGGTCTACTAATCTTGGACGTGATGCCTATATACATGATCATTGCCTTGGATATCATCATAACTATTTTCTTTTCTATCAATTGCCCAACAGTAATTTGTTTACCCATCGTATGCTCACTACAAAAAAGACACATCCGTGACATTTTGGCCCGAACAAAAACTTTTTATGTCATGCTTATGACACTTCTATGACGATAATTGTGACAAAACCACGTATCATCATATATGTGGTGGGCTCCTACTTCTATGACAAAAAATTATGACAGAAAATGGGCTTTTCGTCCTGGGCGGGCCAGGGACACACCTGCATGACATTCTTTGGGCCGTCCATGACGGAAAAAATCATGGTAGAAGCAAGGGCGAGGAAAATTTCGGGGAGTTCCCGGTTACGGTGGGTGGTCGGGGCCGAACGATGCACGGAGGTTTGCATGTTTCTCTCCTACACGTACGCGCGTGTGTGCAAGGCATTGGGCTCTAACTGAACCCAAGCGAGGCGTTCGCTTACTGAACCCGAACAATTGCACTAGCTACATTACTGAACCCGAGCGATCGATCCCTTGGCTGTTAACTGAACCCGAGCGATTCCTTCGCTACTGCTGCTAACTGAAGCCGATTGAACCTACAGCCTCTTGATGAACAGTGACCATTGTTGGGGTTGGATGAATAGTTCCCGGTGGGGGTTGGATGAATAGGACCCCGTGGTAGTAGAGGCTGTTGCCGCTGGATGAACAGGACCCCGATCGAGAGGAGGCCGCCACACACCCGAGCCGGTTGGGGGTGGATGAACAGGACCCCGTGGAGGGCTGGTTGAATAGTAGCCGGTGGAGGCTGGATGAACAGGACCCCGTGGAGGGATGGTTGAACAGTAGCCGGTGGAGGCTAGATGAACAGGACCCCCGTGGATGAACAGTAGCTGGTGGAGGCAGGAGGAAGTCGACGGTGGATGAACAGTAGTAGGTGGAGGCTGGAGGAAGTTGACGGTGGATGAACAGTAGCCCGTGGAGGCTGGAGGAAGTCGACGGTGGATGAACAGTAGCCCGTGGAGGCTGGAGCGAGGCAGTAGATGGTGGACGAACAGTAGCTCGTAGAGTCCCATTTTGTGGTACGCCACACCCCTCCCGATGAACAGGACCCCATTTCGACCGTAGGTGCTCCAACACAAGTCCGTTTCCTCCGTTTTGCGGTACGCCACACCCCTCCCGATCAACAGCACCCCGTTTCGATCGTAGTCGGTCGAACAGAAGGCCGTTTCCTCCTTACTGCGGCACGCCAGACCCCATTTCGGCTGTTTCGTCCAAGCCGGTTGGCTCCCGATGAACACGACGCATTCCGTTGCCTCCCGATGAACACGACACAGTTTCACTGATCCGACCCAGCCGGTTGGCTGCCGATGAACAGGACGCCGTTGCTGTTGTCCGTTGCCTCTCCATGTACACGAGCCCTGGCCGTACGTATGCGCGAGTAGGCGTTCGAGACCGCGCCCGTATGTACGTATGTGGCCGTATTTTTTGGCATCTAGCTGTATGTACATGTACACGGTTTAGACTGGACTGCCTGAACTGCTACGTCGGGGGCTCTACTACTACACATGCCGCTGCTTGTTCGGCCACGGTCCATCATTGTAGAGAGACCAATCGACCAGTATGTACGTACATGTTCGCGACCAGACAAACAACCCTACGTACGGTTCGACCGGGTGGGTCCCAACTGCCAGGGAGGATAAGAAGGCACTTCCTTGAGTGCAAAGATATAACTGGTGGGTCCCAGCTATCAGGGGGAGAATCATTTTTTTTGCCCGTAATATGGACGCACTTCCTTGCATGCGAAGATGTAGCTGGTGGGTCCCAGCTGTCAGGGGGGAAACATTTTTTCGCAAAATACAGAGGCCCTTCTGGTGGGTCCCCGCTATCAGGTGGAGGAATAATTATTTTGCGTGTAATAAGGAGGCACTTCCTTGCTGCGGCCATGGACCCATCTGTCAGCCTCTCCACGTACAGTCCTCTTCCGATGGAAGTCGTTCCTTGACCACGTTGACCACGCCGCGCCGAGAGCACCAAGGTGGTGGACGACGGCGAGGCCTAGGAAGGGGACGATGCGAAGCCGGGGAAGACGCGGCAGTGGATGCCCACGTGGAGGGGAGTACGAGGGTTGACTGGTTCGGCTGCGGTGTGAGGCTGCCATCGCTGTAGAATAACAGGGGTTGTGGGTGAGTAGAGGGATGGCCTGGCCAGCGGTTGGAGTGGGAGGGGCGGTGAGGCCTGCGCGGCAGCACAACCGGCCACGGGAGGCAGGAGCAGGCGGCACGGCCGGCGCTGGTTTGGGCGACTGGAGCAAGAAGACGAGAGGTTGAAGAAGCACGACGGCCGTTGGATGGACATCGTACGGTCACAGCAGCTAGAATCATTTATATTGACTAAGTTGACAAAGCACTGCGTCCGCGTCAACTTAGTAGGCCCACAAGTCAGCCTCAAAATATGGTGGGTCCCACCTATAAGCGAGGGTATTCATTTTTGTGTGCGTAATAAGGAGGCACTTCCTTGTGTGCGAAGATATAGCTGGTGGGTCCGAGTTGTCAGTGGGGGGAATGTTTTTTTCGCGAAATACAAAGGCCCTTCCGGTGGGTCCCCGCTGTCAGGTGGAGGAATCATTATTTTGCGCGTAATAAGGAGGCACTTCCTACTCGCAAAAAAAGAAGGCACTTCCTTGCGTGCGGCCGTGAACCCAGCTGTCAGCCTCTCCACATACAGTCCTCTTACGATGGATGTCGTTCGTTGACCACGCCGTGCCGAGAGCACCAAGGCGGTGGACGACGGCGAGACCAAGTAAGGGAATGACCCGGAGCCGAGGAAGACTCGGCAGTTGTTTCCCACGCGGAGTGGGTACGAGGGTTTACTGGTTCGGCTGCAGTGTGAGGCTGCCGTCGCCGGAGAATAATAGGAGGTGTGGGTGAGTAGTGGGATGGCCAAGCCAGGGATGCAAGTAGGGTGGGGCCGTGAGGCCTGCCTGGCAGCACAGCCGGCCACGAAGGCGGGAGCAGGTGGTTCTGCCGGCGCTGGTTTGGGCGGCTGGAGCAGGAAGATTAGAGACTGAAGAAGCACGATTGCCGTTGGATTGACATCTAACGGTCTGACGCTGGCAGAGTCGATTGTTGATGAAGTTTTTTTAAGAAACCTTGTGTACGCATGAACTCAGTAGGCCCACAAGTCAGCCTCCAAATCTGTGGCAGACAACATAGAGCCCATTTGCTATTTTTTTAATAATTTGCAGCCCATTTGCTAATTCTTAAGGAATTTATTACGACCCATTTTCTGCCCAGGACCACGGTCAAAAAGTTCAACCTAATTTTACATATTTCGGTGGAGTCCGAACTGTTTTAATCCAGAAATGATAAACATTTATTTTTTAAGAACTTATTGATTTGCCAAAAAAATATTGTTTTATTTTTGTAAGCTAATAAGACGTGGGACAATTGAGTTGGTTTTAGGGGAAACCAGTGGTAAAAAAATCAGCGCTGGGAGGAAAAAAAATAAGGATGTAAAGATGAAAAGGGAACTTTACGTATTTTCAATATAATAATACATGTATATGAACTAGTAAAACTATAGGTAGAGATTAGAAAACGGAAGTAGGACATGGCGTTTCAAGAGGAAAATAGAACTGGGCTGTGTGTTTTCTTCAGTAAAAAAACTGCCTGCGGATGTTCTAAGAGAATATATAACTAAGGCTGGCGGGCCAGAGGCCAGTTGATACCTGCTGGATCTTTGTGCCCCATTGTCGTCATGGACTAGGCCTGTTAAAAACAAAACCAAGCCTGGGCAGTCTACAACCCAGTTGAAACTTGCTCGACCTGAAAAAACAATATACCTGCTGGATCCCAGTTATCAGTCTGTACTTGCAGAATTCTCTCGTTTATTGACTATGTTGAAAATTTCATGGGTGTCTTAGACGTCAGCATTATTTTTCCATCATGATAATAAGTGCATGCACTTGCTTGCGTACGGGCATGGACCTGCTGGTTCCATACGGTTAGGCTCTGTATGGACAGCCGTCTTGTGGTTCCACGGACGAATTTCATGCAAATCGGATGGTTTTCAGTGAAACCGGACTAAATTCATTGCATTTTACATATTTATTTTTATTATGGAATATTTTATGTATTTCAACTAATAATAACCGACTAGGCCTTTTTTCAGTCTATGGGAGGCGCTTCACGCGATCGAGGTCGTGACACTTAACTGTTCTGGAAGGCCCAAATCCATCGCTCCTCTGTTTTAACAATTTGTAGCTGGGCTTGGCATGCCACAACCCAGTTCCAATGTACTGCGTCCAACTATCAGCCTGTGAAACCGGATGGATCCTGTGCGTACTTCGAAGATGTAAAAAATTTGGAGAACTGGGAATCTGAACGGCAGGTGCTTATGCTACCCATCAAATAAAAATCAGGCGCTTGAAAATTCATTTTGAAACAAATGATTCAGCTTTATATCCATGTCAACCCTCGACATGATGGTTGGAAGCAAATGCAAGTTCATACCAAAAGATCCTTAACAATAATACCAACTTGCAGACGACCAGGTAGTACAAGTATACCAATACCAAACTAACTTATAATCTTTTTAGTCCGGGCCCTTGTGTTGGTCTAGTAGAAAATCTTGTAGACGACCAGCTCCTGCTCCTTCTCTTGCTCCAGGTCCCCGAGGTGGTACTGGTGCATCACCCAGTTGGTCCTCTACTGGTCGAAGTTGTTGTTGGTGTGCAACACCAGAACCTTTTTGCTGCCCGTCTGCCGGCCGTTGACCATCACCGGCAAGGTATTGCCGGTCTTGTGCCACATCGCGTGCATGCCGCACTCTGACTGTATCTTGCGATGCGTCTGCATCCCCCTTTTGAATGCCCTGGAGTTGCGCTGGAAGAAATGCTTGCTTAGGCCACTCTGTGTGATACCTGCAGTATTGGCGAATACAAGTTTTAGGGTACGTAGTTGGCATTTTCATAACATCTTTGGCATGTTGCAGTCACTTGCTTCACTTTTTATTAACTATCAAATTGTAATTGCTTCACTAGGTCTGCGTCTAAAAAGAAAAATAGAGGTATAAACAAAGGAATATGTTTGTGCAAGTAGACGGACGATTGGTGTCTCACCTGGAAGTTTCTCAGGATGGGTGTAGCATATGCCATGCTCGCTGTCGATGGTTGGTATGAACAAATCGATGAGAGGGTGAGATCTCGCGCTGTCAGCACTCACTTTGGCCTCAAGGTGCTCGATCAGCTCCTGATCCGTGGGATCGAACTTGACGCCAGCCGACAGCACCGGCCAATCCTTCTTGGACTTGCATCGGTTAATTCCAGTTAAATGGTACTCAATGTATGATCAATCAACTATTTTAAGTAAATGATGAAAGATTTCGAAAAATAAGTGGTACTCCGAATCTGAAGTCCACAATACCCGAACAAACTAGGGTCTCGGCTTCATTACTACATGCAGACTCTAAAGACTTGAAAACCCCCATAAAGATCGAAATCATCATACAGGGCGACGGGACGAATACTCACAGGAGCGGCCTCGCTGGTTCCTTCCTTCATCCGGCTAGCTTGAAGAGCATCCTTGTTGAGATCAATATTTTCAGCATCTTCCTTTTGACTACTTGCAATGAAGTATAGCAGCTCTAGTAGCTCATTGCTCATCGTACCAAATGGATCAAAATAAGGCGGCGGCTGGGAGGCGGGGAGACCGGGAGAATGATTTTGTAGAGAATGGGAGAGTGCTGTTGTACTACGAGAGGGGTGAGGCTCACTTTGGAGAACTGAACACGCCGCCGGGACTCTTGTGTCACCTCACGCGCAGCGTATTGTCACGTCAATTCAATGTGAGGACATGATGAATAATTTGACCGACGTATACTAGTACTACTGTACTACTTGCTAGTCGTATTTAGTGTCACATTTTAACCATAGGTTTAGCTAACAAAATGTCAATGCATGTCACCGAAAATTATACCATTGGAAACTATGTTGAAATATGAATCCAACGATATAATATTTCGTGACATGCATTAACATTTAGTTAGTTAAATTTATGGTCGAAATTTGACACAAATTACGAAGGGGACCAATAAACCAGGAGGGAGGTAGTAGTACGAGTAGCGCAATATACGGTATAGTGGACTACTAGTACTAGTACAAATTTAGAAATGGAGTACGAAGTTACAAGGCTGTGCGACAGACTTTGTAGGCTACATTAGTAATACAAAATATAATTCCCATTTGACAACACTTTCATCAACAAGTACACACTTGAAGCCTAATTGATATATATGACTTCTGCACAGCATCTCCATCATCATTATCAATACATGCTACGCAGGTGAGTTAGGATGCACTTGATCCCAGAAAGGTATCTATCCTTCAAACTAACTACAGTACATAATATCCAACAAAAGAGGGTCATGCTACAGCAGCTGGATACATGGCTCAGTCTAGATATCACTATGAATCAAGTTGTGCATATTTACTATTGGCATGAACCACATCGCCGCATGTCGGGCTTGCAAAAGCCATTCATCGCTTGGAAGCTTGATGCCTTTCACACATTGAAGATCATCTGGCAACAAGCTGTGTCGACAAATCTCTGGATATGGTGATTCATGAAACCCATGGTACGATGTGTAGACACAGTTCCCCCTGGCAAATGGAAGTTGCATAGCATGGTAATCATCGCTAGTGATATGATCGATGGCTGGTTGGATGATCGGATAATTGAGCCCAAGGAACATGGAGTGGTTGCCGAGGCTGTAAACCCGCCTCCAGTTGAATACGCCTGGCCCAACAGAGCTGGGATCTTTCTCGAACACGAAGCAGCCATAGCCATCACAGTCACGAACGCCCCAGGCATTGTACTACATGTGGTTTGATGAAATGGTTTGGTCAATTTGGAACATGCGAATGAGCATCAAATGACCACCGTCAGTTGAACGAGCGATAAACCACCACCCATTGACTTGTATATTTCCAGGTCCTGGAATTATGAAGGCCAGCGCATTTGCGTCTGCTGCAACAAATCAAATTGGAGACCAAAAGGACAAAAATATACAATCATGTCAGAGTATGTGTGGAATTAAGATTATTATAACAGTGACACAGATCATAGCGAGAGAATTGCAATGCCGTGGTCATAATCATACCCCAAGTTAAAAAAATAAGCCAATGGCTTTCATATTCTAGCAATATGTCATGGTTCAAACATCATGTAAAAATGAGAGGAAAACAGCTGTGCCAGGGCCTACTCATATTCTACCATAGCAGTTACTACTGTTCTCATATCAACTCTAACAATAACATGCGTGGTTATAAAAATCTTGGAAATGAGAGTAACATATAGCAATCAGGAGGTTATACTCATAATATCTATTCTAACAATCATTAGATGCCAATTGTTCTCATATCAACTCTAACAATAACATGTGTGGTCATAAAAATCTAGGAAATGAGAGGAACATATCGAAATGATGTGGTTATAGACATAGTATCTATTCTAAATTTCTAACAATCAACAAGCAGTCGTACTCATAAGGTAAAGATGAGATGAGATAGAACAATTACACGACGATAGATTCCACCAGTATATCCAGCCAATCTGTGCGTCAACCGCGTAAACGATGACATCATGCACTATAGCATCAGACAGAAATGGAGCGTCAAAAGGATTGATGATGAGCCATAATCATGTATGGCGACCGGATTCCAGATAGACTAGTCCCATGTCGAACAAGGTAATGAGCTTGTAATCCATGTAGTCTTCTGATGGTGTGGGAACTTCGCAGATTACAACCTTCAGCAAACGGAGGTCATACCAAAAGCTTGATGCGTCTCGTGCGTAGTAGGCAGGAGTGTCCGGCGGGCCGCGAGGCTCGATGCCGGTGGTATCCAACGATGGAAGGGTGATCTCTTGCTGGGTGTAGATATCCACGAGACGCCACGGACTACCGGATTGGTGGATGAGGACGTCCCAGTTGGCCTTCATGCCCGCCCAGTAGTGGCCGCGCATGAAGGACAAGTGGGTGGGTAGTGGTAGCATGTCGAGGGGCAGGACCGCAACCTCAGTAGGATCGTCAAGTCGGTGTCTGGGCCACCTGCGAGGATCGGGCATCAGCAAGAAGGGTGTCTTGAAAAGGGTCGGCCGGTTGCAGATGAGTACACGGTACATAGACACCGAGCATGCGGCCCGACGCACGGTACTGAGCAGGTCCATATGATTACAGATCTGCTCCAAGAGAACATCGGGGAGGGAACTCCAACTGTGGATCTGCGTGTCAGTCGGTTCTGCCATAGGGTTTTTTAGGGCGCTGAGTGATTGGGGTTTTCGGTGCCTACGAGCGAGCGTGGAAGCAGATTCGGGCGGGCGAGCGAAGAAGATGGCATGTGTGGCCTAGCAGTGAGCAGGGGGATATGGTACGCGCGAGCTACCGAGGAAGATGGCGCGGGCGGGCGAGTAGTGAGCGTGGGGAAATGGTGTGTGGCCGACGATGGGGAAGAGAGGAGGAAGAAGAAGAGAGGAGGAAGAAGAGGGAAAGACGGGCAAGAAAGTGCATTAAATCTCAATTCTACTAGTACTACTACCAGGATATACCATACTTCGGAGTGTAAATAGTTAAGCCGATGACATGTGGGTCTACCTCAAGAGGGCCCATATGTCAGTTAATGGAAGAGAGAGGTGCGTAGGAATATTTGCGGAAGCGTGCTCCACTGGCAAACATGATGGCAGTACAGGGTAAGGCTGATTTAGTAACACCAACACGCTGGCTCAAATTATTAATTAAGTGCCCCATCTGCTGCAGCGTGTATTTTCACTTCTTTGTGAAGATTAGTTGAATAGTTCTCTCTGACTAAGATGGGGAATAATGGATCGCCAAGACTTCCTATCTACAGTATCCCTATGCCTCTACTCTCATCCTGTCCAACAACAAGAAACATTGGCCAAGGCACCCGACACCAATAATGTAGGAGTACTACTAGTATTTTGTGTCAAACTTTGACCATCTATTTAACTAATAAAATGATAATGCATGTCACCAAAAACCATATCACTGGATTCGTATTTGAACATAGTTTTTTATGACATGCATTGACACTTTGTTAGTTAAATTTACGGTCAAAATTTTACACTAAACACGAAGGGGACCAATAAACCAGGATGGAGGTTTATATACAGGTCAATAAAAATATCATCAACCAAGGTGGTTCGCGCGCAAGGGTTGGACTCCTGTCGCGCCTGCGTAAAGTTTTGTTTAACTGATTTCTTTGCTCTGCCAACTGACAGGTAGGACCCAGAAACCAGGTGTCAATTTAACCAGTCAACAAAGTGCCACGTCGACTATGTGGCCGGTCAGCAGGGTGTAATACGGTGCTCTACGGTGAGCTAGTGACCGTATAATCACCGCAAAACTATATAGTGACCGTAATGAACGTATTGTTACATATGTTGACCGCCAGTGTATTTTTCTCGTTTCAAATTAAGCCATATTAACCGGAAAGGACGTAGTATGGACTAGTACTACTTTGGTGTGTCCCGTCAACTCGCAGAACAAGGAGAAGCTTGCTTACTACGCGCTCTCCCTCACCCACGCGCGGTGGCTCACAGGACAAGGAGAAGCTTGCTTACTACGTACGCCTACGCCCTCTCCCTTGCCAACGCGCGCGGTGGCTTGCAGGACGAGGAGAGGGTTTTGACTACAGCGCCCTCTCCCTCACCCTCGCCCTCGCGGTGAACATGCAGCAGTTCATTCGGTGTCAGATTGCCAGAAGCATATTGTACTAACATTGTTGGACCTTCCGAAGAGGCGAAGAGCCAAGTGCAAGGTTCACAGGAGTACGAACTATTGAACCTCCCGAAGAGGCGAAGAGCCAAGCGCAAGGTTTATAGGAGTTGTCATCCTAGTACTACAACTATAGCGAACGATCGCTACTGTATGATGCTGCCATGTCACCTATAGCCAAAGCTGTGCCACCTTTTTTTCTCACAGAGCATGTTGGAGCTCGTGCAACAGCCACACAAGTTGCACGTACACATAACACATTTACTAGTAATAAATTCTCAAGGACAAATGCCAGCATGCCACACAAGTTCATCTCCACTTCATGTGATAAATTTGTGCACGACTACTCTACATATATTTACAGCGCTGCCATTCACAATTTACCATACTCCACTTACACGTTATAGATGGGCTCCATGTCCTCCTCCAGGTTCCGGTCCCAGGTGTTCTTCATAGATGGCACAATCCATAGCGGTGGGCAACGGGAATCATTGTCGCGGCTTTCTAGTCCGGTTCCACACGATGGAGACTCATCCAAGATGACGCGGCATAAATTAGGGATAGCGTGTCCCAGCATGTCGTTCCTCCGGCGGTGCGCACTGAAGACACAACCATGCTTCATGAATGGCAGGCCTTCGATGTCGTGCACGGAAGGTGGCATCTACTTCACAATGGGGTAGCTGTCCCCAATGAAAAGCGAGTACTCTCCAAGAGTGTTCCTCGGCACCCACATAGCATCACGGGGGTCGAACTCGGCGCCGTTCATCTGGTACACGCGGCATCTCAGATCTAGACACATGGTGACGTACATGGTCAAGGTCCATGCATGATAATGTTGTGCTCAAATATGGCAGTCAGTAATATTGTGCAGCAAGTAGTACTACTCCAGTATAGAGGAAGTAAAATAACCTGCTTATTATATATAGCCACTCCTGGCTACATGGATGAGATAGTAAGACATGGAAAAACAAAAATGGTGGGAGCTAGTGGGTTCAAGTCTTCAAGGGCCTAGCTAGCTATACGCGTCCTCCAAGGTAAAAAGAGCATGGTTAATAGTATAGCCAGCTGCTGGCTATAACATGTTGCCACGTCATTTATAGCCAATGTAATAGCTAACACGTATAATAGTTGGCTATAAGAAAGTACTACTTTGTCAACATATGGCCCACCTTTCACTCTCACAAAGCTTCTTGGAGCTCGTGCTACAGCCGGCTGTAAGTGTACAACCCGCTTCCCTTCTCTCTCTTCCACCTCAGCAATAATACAATATTTAAATCCTTACAACCTGCTTACATCATCTTATTATACTTGCTCTTACTAGTACTACAATGAAAGAGAAGGCGAGAGGATTAAAAAAATCTAATACTAAATTGTAGTACTAGTACAGTAAACATGTCCCAGTCAAGAAAAGAAAAGAACTAACAAGTACTACTACTCTAACACACAACAATGAGAAAATGGAATACCCAGGTAGATGGTGACGTTCCGATCATGGTAGATCATGTGACCATGCTGCACATCAGTGGTACCATGGGTAACGACTGCTAAGATAGTTGATCCCAATATGCCAAAGTCAGCTACAAGGTTCCAGGTTAGACCGAATCGCGGATGCAAATGCACATCCATGACTGGTGATCTTATTTTGATCGGAGGATGACTGGTCCCTGCAAAATAATGGAGTACCGTTAGGGATGCAAATGATGGTTTGTGCATTTAGTTTGCAATCTCCCGTACCGCAGGATGGCAACCAGATGAAAAAAGTCCCCTGGCTCATCACCGCGAAGATGCGGCCTACATGGCACACGGCATCTTCGAACGTGTAGGGGTACAAATCTGCCGGGGCCAACATGTGCCAGCCTCTACCGTTACGGCCTTTTGCATTGATGGCAATCCTTATGTCGAACACCGCGATGAGATAGTAATCGTCGTAGCTGCATCGCTTTGTTGGCGGGTCCGCAATTGCTATCTTCTTCAATCTCATGTAGGCATCATCATATGTATTCAAGCCCAGCCAGTCCGAAGGCCGATCCCAATGGTGGAGAAGGGGACTACGGGAACGGCCGCACTGCTGTGGATGTTGTACAAAATGATGGTGGTATCCGGCCGGAGGTATGCAAGCCAATCTCCGTTGGCACCAACCCAGACCTATATATAAGATAGTGGGCAGTGGAGAAATTACGGGATGGAATAACTAAGTACTATATTTAGAATATACACTACATGATCAAACTCCATGACTGACCTGCTCATCGGACAAAATCCGACTACCTATCAACATCGGCAACTCTAGCGGAGTCAACGTGCAACCACGGCCAGGTAGCGGTGGACTGTTCGATGGATTGTCCCATAGAATAACCTTCTGCTCAAGAACGCATGGAAGACCAACAAGCATGGCCTTTTCCCAAGCCTGTTTACGCACCGTCTTAAAATAGTTGGTGCAGGAAGCACCGAGTCTTGCGGTGGTGAGGACGTCAGAGCGGCATGCGATTTCTCCCAAAGGATCGTCGTCCAAGGTCTCCCAGCCCCGACGAGGAGGAGAACCGCCTGGCGAATCCATGGCAGCAGTGACGAACTGCCTTGGTCTCTTTGGGGGGAGGGGAGCTAGCGAGGAGGAGATAAGAGCATAACCGTAGGGCCTCGTCCCTTCGTTAAGGAAGTTATGCGGGCACGAATAGTGGTAGTGCGACGGTGCGGCTATTATTTACTTACATGTACTGTAGCAGCAGTACTTTATCAACTAGTAGTGCGATGTACTGTACTTCTATAGTGCACCAGTTTTGAACTCTTGAATCTCAAGGCCAAGGAGCTACAGTTGCAAGTGGAGGGTACTACTGTTCTCTAGAACCATCGCTGTACTATCAATGCAGGGAAAGTACACCTGCGTAGTGCGTACTCTCCGTGCTCTATTCAAGCGCGTAGCTGGCCTACTCAGCCGCTCCTCTCACGCACACACTAGCAGCCTGTTTATCAGCGATGGTTACTGCGGTGGCAGAACATTTGAGTTCTTTGATACAGCGAGACTAGGCTTTTCGCTTCCATTTGTGGAGGTGTAATGGATCTCGTCGAACTTTGTTTGTTGGTCCTTCCTTCTTTATGAATGAGATGAGGCAAAGCTTTTGCCTCCGTTTCAATCCAAAAAAATCATGTCAAGAGGAATTTTTTTATGGAGTTTAGAGCCGATAATGGAGCGAAGTCCATGCGTGCAACGCCACAAGCTACAGAGTAGTAGCACTTTACGTACAGAGCCATATTACACAGTTCCCAATGCCGCGCCAGGCTTTTCCGGCTCCTCGGGCTTAATTGGGAGGCGCTAGTTTAAATATGGTAGCTGATGAGGAAGCAGCAAGCGAGGTGCGGCTAGGGTGAGCACGCATGCGAGAAACGTTGCACGGTGTGAATTGATATATAGGAGTGCTACTACTTTACGCAGCAGTACTAGTACTACTCTAGTACGCGAGCCACGAGATGATGGGAGGGAAAACCCGTTCACGTGGCTGGGCTATCCAGTGCACCCACATTGTGGTGCGACACGTCCGTTCGACTTCAAAAGTCAAACTACTAGTGTACAATATTGGCTCGCAGTGAGGTTAATATTTAAAAAAAAGGCCGCGTGCGTTCGGCCAGGATCGAACCCACAAAATGAGCTATACACTCCCACGACCACTAGTAGTACAACGCAACCTAGAATCGCCTTTTGTCGCTAGTACATTGTTCCTTACAAGAAGCCACTACCAAGAAACTACCACTTTCCAACCAGCCCTACCAAGAAACCACTACTCTACAAAAATTAGCAAAAACATACCGAAATTTTCTTAATCCGTTGCAATAAACTACCAAGTGCCATTATAGGCACGTTTCAACCCATGTCGGCCCTTAAGTCAACGCCGTCTATTTGAACGGCAAGTTAGGCGTTATGACTTGTGGGACCTACATGTCAGTCTGGACAAAAATCCCTGAGTGACCTGCTACCTTCGGCCCGTCCACCTAGTCATCCTCGGCCATGGGATGCAGCAACCGCCGCCGGCAGAAGGCGATGTCAAAAGCGCCGGCGGCACGGAGCCCATCTTGCGGCAGCCCGGATACCAGCTCCGTGCGGCGCTCGCGGCCGCTAGCTAGCCAAGCTAGCACACACCCTGCTGGATGCATCCAGCTGCTTGTATGCAAGGTTTGCTAGCTAGGTTGGCACGGTGGTGCGGCGGCTTGCTCGCACACGTTGCGCTAAGGCCAGCCATCTGGCTCGAGCGAAGGCCAGCGTGGCGGCTTGCTCGCGCGTGAGCCATGCTCGGGCCAGCCAGCCAACCCGTGCGGAGGCCAGCGCGGCGTCCGGCCCGTCCGGTGGAGCGGCGGCCAGCTCGCTCATCATCGACGCCATCGATGAACACACATAAGAACTGTTTGAAGTAATGTTCAGGGAAAATAATGATTGGAGGAGGAAGAAGAGGATAGAAGGTCAGATGTGGGTCCCTCACGTCAACGGTCAAACAAACACTGTTGGTTTAAGGTGCCTCGTCAGCACGGATGTGTGGGCCAACCCTGTCATAAACGGGTTTAAACGAGCCTAATCGGCACTAGGTAGTAGTTTTTTGGCGTGGATTAAGAAATTTTGGGTATGTTTTTGCTATTTTTTGTACAATAGTTTCTTCCTAGGGCTGGTTGAAAGTGGTAGTTTTTTGTTAAATACTCTACATACTGTAAGTAGGAGTGAAAGTTAAGCTTTGGAAGCCAATAAGCACGGCTAGTTACATAGTGCCTATGTGTACGTAATTCAAACTAAATATCGACCATGAGTGACTAATATCTTGATGGAAAACTCGAAACTATGGAAATACTAGCAATTTTTTTGCATGGTTGGAAATACTAGCAATGTGCACGTGCGTTGCAATGGATCATAATTAGAATAATACTTATTCACAAATTTGATAGAAAAAACTCTAATTTTGATATACGTATATCACTAAAAATATATTATGTTTCAATCAAAATATATTCCTTGGGCTGTTTTGGTGAGGTGAGGGAGGGATGTGGTTGGTTAAGGTACTAATTAAGGGGTTTTCTGCAAATTGGGTAGAGAAGTGGGATGTTGTTGAGAAAAGGCAACAACTTACCTCATAGTCGTTAGATGTAGATCTAATGGTCAGAAATGACGGATGGCAGACACACCATCATCCACTAAGTCTTCTGTAGGAGTACTAGCAAGATGCTCGTGCATTGCACGGAACATCAAGATGCATTTTTTTATAAAATACCTGTTGTGATTGACCCATGCGGGAGTAATCCCATGTGTAAAAACTAATGATATCTCAAGAAAGAGGAGAGATAAGGTGAGGAGGAGTGGGGCGTGGTGGTGATTGGTGGTCGGACTGAGCGGAGGCATGGGGATGGACGACGTCGGCAGCGACCACCATGCCAGAATGTTCCAGAGGCTTCCTTTTTTAATTGCTCAACAATGAGGTTGTGGGAGATAAGGATGAACGGGGGAAGGCCTTGTCTGCAAATGTGGAGAGAGGTGCGGGTATCTTTTAGTTTGCTTTCTGTCCGTCAGATATAGATCGGACGGTCTATATTGCAAGACGGCAGGTATACCATCATCACCAACTCGGTTTTTTTATAAGAAGAGATATAAGTATGGAGATACAAACGTATTATCGATACTTGTTTCCATAAACTTGGATCTACGTTCTATTCAACGACTGAGCATGTGGGGCCTTAGCACGGTGACTTCTCGACTGTGTAAAACAAAGGTTTTCCTGTCGCCGATAAGGAGGGGGTCATACTAGGTGGTCTACAGACGTGTAGATTTATTCTTTTTCACGTCTCGTGTTCGTCGTACTGCCATGACTGTTGATGAATAGATCGTAAGTTATTCGCGAGAAAACCTTGGTTGAGCGTGTGTGCGAGAGATAGATAGCGCGTGTGTGTGTGATATGTAGAGACTGAGGCAATGATAAGAGATTCTTTGTGTCTCTGTGTGTGGAGGATAGAGAGAGACATGTGCATGGGGCTTTGTGTTGTGTAACATGGAGACACATAGACATAATCAGAGAGTGAGTGTGTGAGATACACATGCGGACATGGGGAGAGATGTGTGAGTTAGAGAGACGGAGAATTTTGGTGTGCATGTGAACTAGAGAGAGAGAGGGGGATATATATATATATACCTAGAGCTGGAGAGAATATGCAAGGGTGTGTGTGTCTTAAAAGAAGGATCCAGATAGATGGGTGTTTGTGCATGTCTGTGTGTGTTTGTGCGTGCGTGTGTGTGTGAGAGGGAGTGTGTGTATGTGGAGAAGAGAGACCACTAATGATGTAAACCTAGTAGGGAAGGGGGAATGGTGTGACATGTGTGTCCAAGAGAGAGAAAGGCATGTGTAGTAGCATGGGTGCGGGCGGGGAGCAGACTATTTGGAAGAGACATCGAGTGTGTGTGGGAGAGGGGTGTGAGAGCGGGAGAGAGAGCGAACGAGGGAGAGAGAGAGGAAGAGAGGGAGAGAGAGAGGGGTCGTTTGTGTGCGGAAGTGGCATATAGATAGGGAGACAAGGTTGGTGTTGTTCGAAAGTGGCCTATGTACGGAGACGCAAGGAAAGCGAGTCATCGTGTGTGTGTGTGTGTGTGTGATAGAGACTTCATGAGAGATCTAGAATAGATGGTGTAGAGAACAACGTGCGAGATTGAGAATGATGATATGCTAGGGAGCTATGGAAAGAGTCACGACATATATGTATATAGGGAAGGAGCTAGGTCGGGTCCGCATGTGGGAGAGATAGAAAGAGGAGAGTGGTGCACAAGGAGACAAATGGTGCTTGTTTGTAGTGGGGGTGGTGAGTGAGGTGAGTGTGCGAGAACCACATAACTAGGGAGATAGATGTTTGGGGGCGACGTTTTGTGTGTATGTGAAAGATACACTGCTATATAGTGCATGTGCTTGGGAAAGAGAGATGCCGGGAGACCTAGAGAGTGGGGGAAGAGATGTGTGCATGCCCGAGAGACAAAGTGATAGAGACCTATATTGGGGTCCGGACTTAGAAGAGAGAGTGGGGTTAATGTGCTCCTGTGTTCGTGTCCGGGGGAGAGAACGACTTGTGGGGGGGGGGAACAGGGTGGGTTGCTTCAGTAAAGAGTGATTTGTCATATTTGAGAGACTTAAGCGTAATTGAGATATATATGGTCAATAGTGTGTGCACTCATGGTTGATCAATTTGTTTCACAGTTTGGACTATGAGATAATGATACTTTTGAACATGCGTGATATACTTTGAAGTACCAGAATTACAAACCTAAGATTGGAATTTTGGAATTCGACTCCATTATTAGCTTTTGTAATTCATTTAAACGGAAGTACATTTTTTAAGCCGGGATTTCGTGATTTCAAATTCATATATCAAACCTAGAGATATACACATACAGGCATGTTCAAACCTTATAATCATCCACTTTATTCATACACATACACAATTTTTTGTCATCATATTTAGGATAAACACATTTGGAATTTCATTTGAATTGGACCATATGATGGTATTTGCTTCCACTAGCTCAATGATCCATATTTGAATTGAATGGACAATCTAAGTTTCGAGTTGGAGACATTGATTTTCGAAACTTGCATTTTTTTTGCGTGCAAAACAAATAAATTCTCGGCCATGATATCATAGTCGGCCGTACAAGAGCAGAACACTTAATTTCAGCCGCCAAAAGCTTTCAAACATCCCGCTCACATCGAAATATCTCGCGCCCGAAAGTTTAGCCCTGCGATATTCCTTTTTTACCCCTGCCACATGAACGGAAAAGGGTTGCTTTGGTAACTCCATTGTTTTCCCCTCTTTACCCCCAACATTCTTCCCTAGAGCCCCTCCCCTTCCCCTCCCCGCACTGGTACAGTGAGGTGCTATACAAACGGTTTTTAACCCCTTTCCGCGACGGTGTTCTGAACCGTCGCCTAGTGAGTGACTGCAATAGGGGGGGGGGTCCTTCCCACACGACCCATAAACTGTCGGGGATAGGGAGCCTTGGTGCATACAGTTGTCCCTACTCGTTTGTGGTCGCATTGCCATCGCAATCGGTATTCTGTGGTGCTACGTTTACGATGCGCGGCCCATCACAAACGGTTCACGATTATAGAACGTGTATGATAAGCAGACAATCACACACATTCACTTTTCCCGAACTGTGTGTGATAACTAATTAAGAAGATTAGCTAATCATTGTACGAGTGTCGTATAGGATTACGAAATGTCAGACCGTCGTAACATCATCGTACATGATAACTATCGCACACGCTATTCTGTGGTGCAACGTTTACGATGCGTAACACATCAGAAATAGTTCATGGTTGCAAATCGTGTACGATAAGGCAACTATCACAAACGTTTAGTTTGCCCGCACCATTTGTGATATTGTCTGACATCACACACGGTTTGCAAACGGCAACTGTGTGCATGCTCGCACACGTTTCCTCTCTGTGAACATTGTCAGATAATGGTTTATATCACAAATGTTTGTGTTTTACCGACTGTGTGCGCCGTAACGACCCGCGGAGCATAATTTCACCATAATTTAATTACTGCTATTTCAAATTGTACCGGATTTGAATTTGAAAGTATGCTATAGCTTTATTCATATCCATCAGGTTCAAACAACCAATGCATTATTTGATTCATAGGTACATATGTTCAAGAATTACATAAGCACCAAATAAAGAATGATGAACCACAGTTGTATACTTGTACTATTAAAGGCGGTAAAGAAAGAGGCAAAATACATTCTGGTTGCTGAACAAGGTGAAGCGAAATGCCCATATTGTGCCCTCCTCCATGCAGAAGGCACGCACGACTCTAGTCCAACCCCTTGTGATGGCCGACCGCCCATCCTTCACTGTCTTCATGAACACATCTAGATAATCATCGTGTTCTGGTAGAAATACTTTAACCTTTGCATGCCCACCAATGATGTAGTTTGAGAGGTAACCTTGAGTAAACTACTTTGGGAACCACTGCAAAGGAAAAATATTCAGACATTGTCATCAAACACAACTCACTATGGGCAGTAAAAAGAAGGTTGCAGGGTTCTTACTTACCATCCTGCAGTTCGCTGTTGCCTTGGATAAAGTGTAAAAAAATAGTTTAATTGCCATCTTTTGACCCATTTTACTAATTACCTTTATTAGCTTCCTCACTTGATGCTGGTTCATCAATATCTCATTGCCCCATACGCAAAAAGGGTCGAAGCGCAGATCTTTACCAATGACATATGTACCTAAAAGCACCAAGTTAATATTAAAAGCTAAACAACAATTGCACAATCATGTAGTACAACATCCCCTCTTCCTCGGTCACATATTAGATGAATTAACATCTTATATTATGGGACGCAGGGAGTTTATTGCATTCTTACAAATTATGGGCTGATTAACTGCTGCTGTATCCATGGGTTAGAGTTAGTTTGAGCTAGTTTGGGCTCAAATAGCCCTAAATTATATCCAAACATGAGGGCTAGTTTGAGCTAGTTGCATCTAACCCACCCAAAAAAAACTATCCCACCCAAGAGGTGCTAATTGGAGCTAGTTCTTCTGGTGCATTTATTGTAAATCTAACCCTGTCATCCAAACACCTCTTTGGCTAGAGTTAGTTCAGGGTTAGTCATGAGCTAGAAACTAACTCTAACCTCTAGCTAAGTTAGAGTAACCAAACAGGGCTGTGCCGTTGTTGTTGTTGCTGCTGCTCTTCTACGTATATCTAGACATCATCAGAACATTAAGGTAACACTCTTCCTTGTTGCTATGTAGCCTAGGATTGCATATTTAGACATTCAGTACAGTGCATGTTGCTATGTAGCCTTAGATATATTACATATGGCCCTAGTTAAAATAACGATAAATGGGTTACAAATATATTCAGTTAAAAGTCCAATTCACCGATTAGTCCCTTATCAGCCTCCGACCTATATGGTACCAGCTACCGATATCCTGAACAATGAGTATATATAAGCCATGGGATGAAACTAACCTCGATGAAAAACAACAGTCGTTCCCAAAATTGTCCTGTGTAAGTACATCGAGAGGCATGTTAAGCACAACAGGCTAAACATCAACCAAATATATCCATGGCAGACAAAATAATCTCCAAAAGATAGCTTCAGTGTGCAGGTTTAAGCACGCTAGTAAAGCAAAACAAGTGGAAAGGTGTGTTAACTGCAACAGGCCTAACATTTAACAACAAGCAAACATAGTAATTCAAATTGTTATTGTGCCAGTCTAAGTACACTGGTTATTGTTAAATATAAATGGAAAGGCGTGTTAACTACAAAATGCAGCAACCAAATATAGTCATTCATAGTGGTATTGTTGAAACTGGTATTGATGAAATTGAACTGCACAGTTCATACTTGCACATATAGAACACCACGTTGTGAATAACTGGAATAAACAAGGCATACTATGAACAACCAAAGATAGCATTTGAAACTGGACATGTGCTAACTACAAACAACCGAGCAACCGAAAAACTTTAAAAGAGGCATATGCTAGTTATAACGGGCTTAACGGCAAGCAAATATATGCATTCCTATCGGTATGTTTAAAACTGGATTGATGAAAATGTACTGCATAGTAAATAGTTGCACATATAGAGCATCACATTGTGAACAACTGAAATAAACAAGGCATACTGCAAACAACCAAATATAGCAATTAAAACTGGACATATTCTCACTACACTACAAAAGGGACTCGACAAAACAAATTATGGGCTCTCCCCTGGGAAGAGGCATGGCAAAACAAATCATGGGTTTCCTCACTTGTCACAGATGGGCTCGTTCCCGTGGGAAGAGCACGAACCCTGGATGCGCTCCATGTTGTCGCAGATGGGCTCCTTCCCCTTGGAAGAGCACGACTGTAGGGTGCCCTCCCTGATGTCGCAGATAGGATCTTTCCCCTTGGAAGAGCATATGCGCTCTTTCCCCTTGGAAGAGCCGGAGAGGGTGCCCACCTCATGGTCGCTGTCGATGAGGTCTGACTTGGAAGCTGTGGATCCCAAGCCAATGTCGCAGAACATGTCCTTCAGAAATGACAAAAGGGGCTCGATGGCGATGTAGGATGGCAAATTCTTTACAGTGAGCCAGAGGAGATCAGCGGCGGGGCCATGGATGAGATCGACGGCGGTTGAACCCGAGGGGTTAGGGGTGGGCCACTTAACCTGTGACATAGCCTGCGTCAGGCCGTCGCTGTCGACGACCTCGATGTCGTAGCCGGCGTCCGCGACATACCTGCATACTCTAGCTCGCTGATTGAGTGCCTGCGGCCAGTAATGGTCGTCAGCTTCCTCGGCGGCCACCTCGGCAACGTCGGGCGAAGAGATCGCGATACACCTCTTTTGTGCCAGTTGCTCCTCGAGCTCGACGGGAAGCATAGCCGGGCTTAGGCTGCGATGCTCTGGAGTGGGGGATGGGGATGGGAATGGGGATCTTTGGGAAAGGGGGCGTTTGGCAGGCGTCATCTAAGAAACTCCGGCGGCCTAGGTATGGAGATCGGTGGGTAAGCTGCATGAGCAAACCGGCAGATGTTGACAATGGAGGCCTTGTGGCTGCGGCGACCTTGCTAGGGTTTCGAGCGAGGGAGGGGTTGTGGTGGTGGTGGTGGTGGTGTGTGTGTGTGTGTGTGAGGGTGCGCGCGCGCGTCCGAGGAGGTTTTGGGGTGTGTGTGTGGAGGGGGGGGGGTGTGTTTGAGGAAATGACACGGCTACTGAAAATTTTAAGACGCGGGAGTCAAACGCGGGAGTGAAATGCCGAGGCTATTGAAAATTTGGATGATGGTGCATCGCACACGGTCCGAAAATAACAACTGTGTGTTATGAAATAGAAAAACCCTCGAGGTGGGCAGATATTTTTGAGGGATGCAAGCGGGAGCGGGAACAACAAACATCACACACGGTCGAAACATAATAACCGTGTGTTATCAAACAGAAAAAACCTGCAGGCGGGTAGATATTTTTGAGAGGGGAAGCCTCGTGGAGCCCAATGTACTGTGCGGATGTGCGTGACAGGGGCACCGGCGTGGAACACGGTTAGTGTGAGTGAACCATGTCTGTTGCGTCATCCGACTTGTCTAATGTTCATAAATTTGGCGAAAATGACGCGGGAAAGGGTCAGAACACAAACATACTTGCATGTGGACCAAATATATGTATGAAAAGGGTGGTTTGATGTTCAAATACCAAATGCAACTTCGATGTGGCAGCTATCTCGCAAAGCACACGGTTTGCTTGCCCCCCTCGTGTCGGCAGGAGGGGAATCCTAAGCTATGAACGCATGCGCCCCCACGGAGGTTCACCTAGCAAAGTGTGAAGTAGCAGCCCCCCATCACACACACACACACACGCGCACGTGCACACACACACACACACTTTCAGTCGGCGGGCCGGAGAGGGCATTTCACCAAGATGTATCGTAAAACGGACCAAGAATAATCCACCTTGGTCGTACAACCTCTCTCTTGTTGTTTGTCAAAGTGATGGCCATCCATGCGACCCCAGAGATGGGCTAGCTCGCCAATAATCACGGAAGTAGCTAGTCCCCGAAGACAACCACTGCCTGCGCGTGGCCCAAACATATGTATGGAGAGGTGTTGATGTTTGAATACACAATGGAACAACTTTGATGTGGCACCGTGCTTTCGAACCAGAAATCCCCACACGGAGTGAGGGTTAGTTGACAATGCATATGTATGTCACACCACACTTCGAGCCGAGGACAGGGATTCATGCATGCATGCGTGCATAGTATGTGCTCAAACTTAATTAGGTCTGAATCTCACCATGACCTATACTATGATAACATGAACCAAAGGAAGAATTCGTCATGGTAACCTATCTTGTTGTCGGTCAAAGTGAGCATGGATGTCCACGCGGGCCCATGAATATATAGGCTTGTCGCAGATAACCATGCGAGGGAGTGTACCATTCAAAGACAACCACTACATGCATATGTATGGAGGTGATGCATGCATGCATGTTTGAATACCATTCACAACATTGATGTGGCGTGTGCCTCGAAAATCGTACAGTCCCCACACAGAGCGAGATCGGTTCATGACGTGTCGTGGTACTAGCCACTTCGACTCGATGGGAGGGCCGGATTCATGCGTACACATGCATGTGTGTGCTCAAATGTATCATGTCATCCCAGAGCATGACCTATATATATACCGTATTACAAACAATCCCGTCCTAAGTCAAATTAACCTCTCTCGTTGTCAGGCAAAGTAGTGATGGACCAAGCGGTCCCACAGATGGAAAGCATCGATATCACTGATAACCGCGTGAGTGGGTGCGAGAGGACAACCACCATCGTTTTGCATGTGGGCCAAACATATGTTGAATACCCAAAATGCACAACTTTGATGTGGCACATGCCTCGAAAACCATAAAGTCCCCACACAGAGCGAGGTTCATGAAGTGTACTACATATGATGGTCCCCTTCCCCCTCTTTGACGCATACTATATGATCCTACCATAATACAACCCAAAAATAATCCTCCTTTGATGGTGAAATTAATTAACCTCTCCCGATGTAGGTCAAAGTGATGCATGAATCGACGATGGCCTCACGGGCCCACAGATGGAAGCGTCACACGTGAGTGTCCTAGGATAACCACCGCCTGCATGCATGTGGCCCAAAGAGGTGTTGTGTGATGTTTGAATAGCCAATTCACAACTTTGATGTGGCACGTGCCTCGGAAAGCGAAAAGTCCCGACACTGAGTGAGGTGTACTTGTTCACGAACGCGTACGTATAGTATATATGCTAGTCCCCTCCCACCTCTTCGACGCATACTATATACTCCCACCATAACACAAACAAAAAATATTCTACCTTGCTGGTCAAATTAACCTCTCTGTCGGCTGTTGGTCAAAGTGATGGACGACGACCTCGCGGGTCCGCAGAAAGCATCACACGCGAGTGAGTGTCGTGTAGGACAACCACCGGCTGCATGTGGCCAAAACATGTATGTATGAAAGGGTTGTGTAATGTTTTAAATAACGAATTCACGACTCTGTTGTGGCACCTGCCTCACAAAACGGCCACATGGTGGCTCACGACTTGTAGTGTACTGCCAGCCACCCCCACCCCCCAGACGCGCGTGCACGCACACACACACACACACACACACACACCACGCATCCACCGCAACTACGATGTATGTTAAATTTCCCCGTGGTGAACATATGTTACCAAAGGAGGGACGTTTTAATTTTGAAAAAAAAAACAGAGATCATTAAGACGTTTTAGTACATTGATTGATTTTCTAGGGGTATAATGTGCAAAAATCAAATTTGAGCTACATGCACACGTTAATCAAATGCCCATGTTAATTCATTATTTAAACTTTTCGTCCACTACAACCTCTTGTGAAGAAGGCTACATTTTTCTAGATTGTAATCAAATGCCCATGTTAATCATGTCAGAGAAGATGGCACATTAGTGCATTTTACAAATCTTGCAAACCAAATAGGCCTGTAGTAGTGTTGAAAACTGCATGTAGGCACTAACACGTTTTCTTCTTTTGCAGATAAGATTAGGCCCGGTGGTGGATAATGTGATACAATACAACAATCACATCGAATGCCTAGATTTGCATCTCTCAGAAATTACTTTGAACTCCTACCGAGGGACTTTACCAAAGATTATATTTGCCAGGTTCTTTGTTGTCAGAGCAAGGGTGTTGAAGGTAATGAGGTTTTCCCTACATTTATTTCGCAAAAATGAATGGTTTGTTGATCAGCGCCGGCGGCTGTGGCAGAATGGAATAGGCTCCGAAAATGCTGAATTTCATTTTGGAACTTCAGATGACAGAGTAATCGGAAGTCATCGTGTCAATCCCATACATGACTTCTCAGTGGCTGACACCTTTGCGAAAATTATGAGGTTTCGAAACCAGCCTTACAAGTGGTAATATTAGTTTGAACCTCTCTTATATCCATGTTCAGCGGATCAGCGCGAGCGTTTGCAGCTGATGAGCTGAATTTCATTTCTAATATCAGTTTGAACCTTGTAGTCTTCAAATTTGAGCCATATAACTCTGGAATTTGAACCTTGTAATATTTTGATCTTTTGTGGTACAATCGTTGAAATGGCATCGTATGAGACTCGTATATTGGTAGCACTATTTTGACCTTAATATGCAATGGACTTAGATTTTATTAACCATTCTCGAATCTGTTTACCTTATCGATCTCATAGCACATGATCTGTACAGCTAACTCGACTGCGATCTTCGACATTATTGCACATAGTTGGTTTCTTCAACCGTGTGCCCTGTAGAGCGCAGAATTAATTATCGCACTCGAGTGTCCATCATCACCCTTCTGGGTAACTTTGACCTCATCACCCACGGGTAAACTTATGACCAAAGTCATTCCACACACTTCATTTTTACAAAGCTTTTTGCCAATAAACGCCCATGATTTGTCCCTCTTCTAGCCGACGCGTGGCCAAACTAGCCGGGCGGGAAGCTTGCACGGTAAACTGCGCGGTAGCGGGGGAACATGCTCACCGACGATACATTTGGCGCATCTTCGAGCCCACGCATGGTCAAACGAAACGCATGCGGTGTTGTCAAGCGTGCACTGGAATCCTACGCTATGAACGCGGTGACAAGACATGACGATTACAGGCCGGCCGGCCGGCCCCCATTTATTACAGAGGCCATTTAACCCTTGTGTCTCTTCAACCTTTCGATTGCGCCCCACCATTGCAAGAAGCACACCCACCATGACATATTCTTAGAGGGTATCCTGCGCGGCTCCAATGGCGCTCCGAGCGGCTGCCGATGACGAGCAGCAGTTCACCATGCATGCCGTGGTGGACACCCACAGAAGGTTCACGAAGCTCTCGGTGGTGTACACCAACAACCCGGTCTGGGTGGAGCACTCCATCCACATCATGGAGCTGTTACTTGCTGAGGAGAAGTACAAGGCCTTGCGAGCCTTTCGCCAGGTTTGTTAATAGCCCCCACTACATGTTCGCTATAGTGGACATCACCAACGATGTAAAGGTGCTCAATAATTCGAGCATCGCCTGCCAGAATCTTGTCGACATCCAGGGGCAATACAAGATCTGGGGTAGCAACGAGCATGAGAAGGACTCACTGGTTCACCTCACCGAGGCCATCATAGATCCCTACTAAAGAGACATGAAGGATTCCTGCAACAAGGACAAGCGTGCCTGGCACTCGGCCTGGATGGAGAAACTAGACAAAGCTCACATCGTGTACGCGGCCAAGGAGGCGTACACGAGCTACGAGATGTACACGCGGATCGTTGACATGAGGAAGTGCCTCCTTCCCCAAAATGGCCAGGGACCCAGCCGGAAGCAGAGCAATGGCAAGCATCATCGCAAGAAGTAGATGATTAGATCCTCGTTTCTTCTAGTTTAGTATGCATGTAATTGCTTACTTTGGTGTGTGGAAATGTTATGTGTGTAGTCACTTGTGTAATTGTATGCTTAATTTGGTTATGCAATGTTGTCTTTTTAAGTATGTATGTTGATGCTCTGTAGACAGAGCAAATCACATCGCACATGGACTAAACAATGGAACCCGTCGGTGATGATTTCATCAATCACTGACAATTGTATATCAGCAATCGTTTGCTCACAACACACACGGCTTGTTAACAGGAATCGTCTGTGTTGTTATCGGTCTTCCCACACATTTTTGATTACAGACCTGTTTGCCGCGTATCACACACATCTTATTAAGTTGAACCGTTTCTGTTCTCTTGGCTCAACGCAAACAGTTCATCCGAGTGAACTTTATGCCGTATATCGCACACACCTTCATCTGGCTGCCCGTTTCTATTGTTCCGCATCATCACAAATAGTTTATCCGAGTGAGCTGTATGCCGTATATCGCACACGCCTTCATCTGGCTGCCCGTTTCTTTTGTTCTGCCTCATCGCAAACAGTTCATTGAACTGAACCGTATGCCCCGCATCGCAAACACAACTAAAATCTGAATCGTGTTTGATGTATCCTTCATCACAAACATTTTGCATCTTTTTTGACGGTTATTTTACATCACCGTTTGTGATTAATGCATCACACACAGTTTCGTCAAAGGGTCTCTGATCGTAGTGTCTCGTTAGCAGCATCCTGCAGTAGTGCCACCTCCTCCCCCCAACCATGCCAAGCCGCCGAATCTAGTCCTCCGCTGCAACGGTGGACCTCACCGCACCTTGGAACCCCCAACTGCCAACTCACCACTTCACTGGAGCCGCTTCAGCGACTGGCTTGTCCACCACTCTAGATCTCCTTGACCGCCATCATGGTCCACCGCACCGGATCTGCTTCACCGGCGCCCTTGTCCACCACAGTGTAGGCCCTTCACCGACTCCCTCGTCCGCCACATCGTTGGCCCTTCATACAAGCCCTCGTCCGCCGCAACAGATCCGCCTCACCGAAAGCACTGTACACCGCGCCGGATGTGCTTCGCCGACGCCTTCGTCCACTACACCGGACCTGCTCTGCGGACACCATATTCAACTCCATCGGGCCTGCTTTACCGACGCTGCAGCCTCATCAGGTTATTTCGATTTGTACTCCTTCGGTTTTTCTATTCTTTATTGTGGAACTGTTCACTTACCACAGATGAGCTTTCTTGTATGTCGACAGGCGCCGCAACCGAAGCACCGGAGCCGCTTCAGCAACGGCGACAACCGGCCCAAACTCAACCGCAACACGAGCACCATCGACGATCCTTAACTTTCAAGTATGACAATGATACCCATACGCCGCCGAGAATCAGGTACTATTATCCAACGGCTGGCGCCTATGTTCAATTTCTTAGCATAAGCACCGCACCTTCGAATTTCTTCAGGGCATCATTCAATTTTTCATGAGATGCATTATTCTGCTTGCACCTGTAGGGCCATACGTGTGGCAGTGAACATGTTACATGTGCTAAATTACAAACCAATGCACATATAGTTACAATGCTTTTGTTTTGTCCTAAGTATTATAGTACTTCCTAGATATCACTGCCTACTATTTTACTTCTTGCATGCTATATTTATGATAATGGTGTTGTTAAGATGCCACATGTTGGTTACATCAGTCTGCTTCTATGGCCCTGTTTGGATACTCTAACTTAGCTAGAGGTTAGAGTTAGTTTCTAGCTCATGACTAACCCTGAACTAATTCTAGCCAAAGAGGTGTTTGGATGACACGGTTAGATTGACAATAAATGCACTAGGAGAACTAGCTCCAATTAGCACCTCTTGGGTGGGATAATTTTTTTTTGGGTGGGTTAGATGCAACTAGCTCAAACTAGCCCTCATGTTTGGATACTTTAGGGCTATTTGAGCCCAAACTAGCTCTAATCCATGGATCCAAACAGGGCATATGTTCTCTATGCTTAATTACACATCAGCAAACTAGCTTGTGGTTCCGCTGCTTTTTGTTCGTTTTACCCTACATTTTCCGATGCTAGCTATTACATCACTGCTCCGAGCCTCTGTTCATTACTTTTTTGTGTGTTCTTGATCTTCCCAAGTTGCATGACTAATTTGATGCTTCTATTCATTATGGAGCTGCCAACCCCATCAAGCAAAATATTTGTTCTTTTGGGGCTGGCACCTCGAACAAGCATAAAAATAGAGTGAAGCACATATATTGTCGTGTAAGCACACACCCTTCTTTCATTAGTTTAGATTAACCATTGATGATCAATTCGAATCAGTGCATGTGATTAAAATTAATTTTACCAAAATAGAGGGGGAAGAATAAACTACAACAACTAGATTTGCAACCACGAGATGCTGACGATATCTTCAAAGAACATTGCAACAGCAGCGAGGCTTCACAGCAGCATATGGTAAGCCAGTGTGTTTTAGTACATGTGAAATGTAATACGTGTGGGCTGCATTCTTGGCTTGTGCCCTCAACCTGTAATCCTACATAATTACAAATAGTTTAGTTGGCTGCTTTGTTGTATTGCTTGATTCGAATGCTTGTTTGTTACTTGTTAGGCTATACCTGAGTTGGCCAACATGTCAGTAGTGCCTGCTGTACTATCATAAAGAAATGCATGCCTAATTCATTTGACTCCTTAACTTTTCCTATGAACTTTATCAGAAGACTGTCTTCGTAGTTTATATGAGGCCACACTGTTTAAGTGCTTTCTCAGATTATTTCAATTGCTTAGATGCCTGGGCAACTTAAATATAGCGGTGGTACACTACCTTTCATCTTACCATTTTAATTTCTTTTCGACTGATGCTGCTTCGAACCATTTAAATATACCTTGCCATGCTCGGCAATAATTTGTATGTTGTTTACCATGTAAGCTTACTGCCTGGATCATGCGATAACTATCTCTTATTTATGTCCAGCGGAAACCTTTCAGGATGCTGTTCACACTAGGACACAATGTACAACCCCAGAATCTATTTGTGGAAGCAGTGCGCCATCCATGTTACCAGATGGTAGCAGTTCAGAGGCAACACTGCTGGAGAGCGGTCTGAGCACAGATATTATAGTTCTTGAGGCTCTACTAGAGGCAGAAAGAGTTGGTGTGGCTGCCATGAATGAGGTAATCTTGATCTTGAGGCTGGAAATTATGCAATTAGCTGCACGGATTATGCAAGCAACCCAAGAATTGGAGGAAGTAAGAATGTTGCATTTGAAGACGGAGGAGGTCCTGCTGCTTCTGCTATCTAAAGCACAGGGTAATCCAAGTTATTCTTTAGATACTAGTTGAAATTGTCATTAGATTAGTATACTTGCATGTAGTGTCATGTCTCTGAATGGATTATGTTGTAAGACCCCATTAGTTGTCCATGTGTTGTAATGATCTGAATTTTTTAGGCGAGGTAATCCTCAGTACTTGTATGATTGACATAAGGTGAACTGTTTTTCATGTGAGCATATTGTATTGGATAAAATAACTGTTTGACTCAAAGTGTATCCAACCTACTGAATTCGAAGATCATGGCATTTCTAAATCATATTCATATATAAAGGTGGAATAATTCTTTGTCATGGTTTTGAAGAAATAAATAACAAAATGTAGAATGATGTATGGATATTTGTAATCGAATACAAATTGGATTTGAATTTAGTTGCCAGGGCCCAGGGTAAACATGAATGCGAATTCTCCCAAATTTTGAACGAAGCGGCAAAACACCCACTATCATTTGTCGGCTGCCCGAAGCCAGTGTTTGCGAAATGGAAATTACTGTCTACCCTTGACACTTCACATCCTAATCGGCCTGATTTCCACTGCTGTCGATAGGGGTAGACTAGTAACTTCAATCAGACGTGACACGACCGCCTGTCTCCCCATTCAGACACGGTGGGCGCCAAACATGGGCGGCAAACACACATTTGATTCAAACTCGTCCGAAAGACCTCTCTCTCTCCCTCCATTTTCTCATTCATACATGTGGACGGCAAAACAAGCTCTCCTCGTCCGAAATTGATGTAGGCAAATATTTTAAATTGGGGCAGGTGTGTAACTTCCCTCAGACGTGACACAACCGCCCTACCTGTCAGCCTCGTTCATACACTGTGGGCGCCAACCGTGGGCAGCAAAATAACCCTCTCCTCGTCCGAAATTGCTATCGGCAAATATTGGGGAGATGCGAGATTACCGTCCTATCCCCAACCGATGAGATGTCCGAAATTTTAAACGGGGACTAAGTTCATAACATTCCCACATTTTAGACAAACGCGTCCCAAAGTTTGAGATCCCCTCCCCCTCCCCCTCCATTTCCCCATTCATACACCGTCAGCGCCACAACAACCTCCCCACTCCTGCCAGCCTCCTCCGTCCGCCACCCCATCCCCCACCTTGCCGGAGCCGCTACCCCTACCCCGTCGTCCACTGCAAGAGGTGGACGTCTCTCATCCACGGCGCCGGACCAGGATCCTTTCATCGCGTCCTCTCGCTTCATCGGCACCGTCATCCACCTTGCCGTTGCCGCTCCTACGACCGCCTCATCCACGGCAACATGACTTATCCCCCGACTCGGCCGTCTGCCTTATCAAGTCTTCTTCCGCGCCGCCGACAGCCATCGCACCCGCAGCACCCTCAACGTATTAGCAGGGGCCTACATGGCGTCGCAAGAGAGGTGGTACTCTTTCATATCTGCTTAAGTGATTGATCTCACCTGGAAAATAGATCGTAACTTGTTTATTGTACTTTTCTTGTCCATACCAAATCGTAGTGGCTAGTTGGAAGCAAACATTAGTTGCAAAGTAGCCTTTGTCCGGTTTGCACCTTTAGATCCGCCATGGCATGGTCACTATACTCGTAAAGCTTATGGTTTTCCACCTTTATATTCACTACCATCATCGTAGGTGCTTCGTGTCGTGCTAGCACTGCTCCTCAAGACCTCAACCCATCAACCGAAACAACATGCCACTCATAATTCCAAAGCTTAGTTGTTGAAATACGAATCTGATATGATGCTCATATTACTAAAACAGAGAACGTTTAATTGGTCAGCTAATGTTCCTATATTCGTTTCAAAAAGCATGTGCACCACATATAGAGAGACAGCAGGGATTTGCATTTCTCTGTGCGCTCTGGTTCATCATGGGTGGGCAACACACATTGTATTATCTAAAATTTGCTTGCTCTTTGTTATCATGTTCCTCTTCTGTTCTTCTTAATAAGTATATTACTTCCCCCGTTCCTAAACTGCCTTGGGTGCATGTGTGTGTTGTGGTGGCGTGCGTTTGTACCGGGTGTTGTTCATCGTTGCTTTATTTATAAAGCGGGGCGAAAGCCTTTTTCGGTAAAACATAAGTCTTTTTAGATATTCCAGTAAGAACTACATACATATGTATAAAGACATATTTTAGAGTGTACATTCACTCATTTTGCTCCGTATGTAGTTCGCATTTGAATCTCTAAGAGATTTATATTTAAGAACGAAGGGAGTAGTAAAGTATGTTCCTTGTCGGGAAGTGGAGCAGGGACATTTGCAGTCGACAGGTCTATTGGGTCGCTTTAGATGGATGCTTTCAATGATTCTAGATGGTCTGCCATAATATCAGGGAAATTCTAGGAGCTATCTCGTCTTTGATAGTCTAGAGTGATAGTAATAGTAATGTGCCTTTAGTTGAATAGAGCTGCCCCTTTTGTGGCTAAAACCTTTCCGAACCCTTTCTTGCCGTACCGGCAATACAAGCCCATATGGTCCAGCTAGTTCCACTTTCCTGATTTTACTCTTGATGCTTAGGGTTTTCCCCTTTAATCTACCCAACTATGATCTGCGTAGGTGCTTTCTGTCGTACTAGCAGTACTCCACCCTTCAAGCTAAACAACACATCACTCATAATTCCAAAGCTTAATTGTTCAAATATGATTGTGATATGATACTGATATTAGTTAACAGACACATTTAATTAATTAGCTAAAGGTCCCACTTGAGTTTCCAAATGCATGTCGAGACATATAGAGAGACAGCAGGAATTGCATTTCTTTGTCACTTGTTGACTGTACTTTCTTGTCCATACCAAATCTTAGTTGTTATTTCAAAGCAAACATCAGTTGCTAAGTACCCTTTGCGTGGTTTGCAGCTTCAGATCTGCCATGCCACTGCCACGATAAACACTATACTCATCATGCTTATGGTTTCCCCATTTTATGATGACCACGATAAGCCTACGTGGTTCGTGTTGTAATAGCATTGCTCCACCCATCAAGCTAAACAAGCTTGGTTGTACAAATTCGAATATGATATGATCCTGATATTAGTAAAACCGAGACAAGTTTAATTGGTCAGCTAAATGTTCCTACTTTAGTTTCCAAATGCATGTGTGCCACATTTGGAGAGGCCGGAAGGAATAGTATTTCTCTGTGTGCTCTGGTTCATCATGGGTGGGCAACACACATTGTACTATCTAAAATCTGCTTGCTCTTTGTTATCATGTTCCTCTTCTGTTCTTCTTAATAAGTATATTACTTCCTCCGTTCCTAAACTGCCTTGGGTGTGTGCGTGTGTTGTGGTGGCGTGCGTTTGGACCGGGTGTTGTTCATCGTTGCTTTATTTATAAAGTAGGGCGAAAGCCTTTTTTGGTAAAACATAAGTCTTTTTAGATATTCCAATAAGAATTACATACGGATGTATATAGACATATTTTAGAGTGTACATTCACTCATTTTGTTCTGTATGTAGTCCGCATTCGAATCTCTAAGAGACTTATATTTAGGAACAGAGGGAGTAGTACAGTATGTTCCTTGTCAGGAAGTGGAGCAGGGACATTTGGAGTCGACAGGTCTGTTGGGTCGCTTCAGATGGATGCTTTCAACTATTCTAGATGGTCTGCCATAATATCCGGAAAATGCTGGGAGCTATGTCGTCTTTGAGAGTCTAGACTGATAGTAATAGTATTGTGCCTTCAGTTGAATAGAGCTGCCCCTTTTGGGGCCGAAGCCTCTCCGAAGCCTTTCTAGCCGTACCGGCAATACAAGCCCATATGTTACAGCTAGTTCCACTTTCCTGATTTTACTGGTGATGCCTAGGGTTTTCCCCTTTTATCTACACTACTATGATCTGCGTAGGTTCTTTCTGTCGTACTAGCAGTACTCCACCCTTCAAGCTAAACAACACAACACTCATAATTCCAAATCTTAGTTGTTCAAATATGATTGTGATATGATACTGATATTAGTTAATAGACACATTTAATTGGTTAGCTAAAGGTCCCACTTGAGTTTCCAAATGCATGCTGCGACATATAGAGAGGCAGCAGGAATTGCATTTCTTTGTCACTTGTTGACTGTACTTTCTTGTCCATACCAAATCTTAGTTGTTATTTCAAAGCAAACATCGGTTGCTAAGTACCCTTTGCGCGGTTTGCAGCTTCAGATCTGCCATGCCACTGCCACGGTCAACACTATACTCATCATGCTTACGTTTCCCCATTTTATGATGACGACGATCAACCTACGTGATTCGTGTCGTAATAGCACGACTCCACCCATCAAGCTAAACAAGCTTAGTTGTACAAATTCGAATATGATATTACGCTGATATTAGTAAAACTGAGACATGTTTAATTGGTCAGCTAAATGTTCCTACTTTAGTTTCGAAATACATGTGAGCCACATATGGAGAGACCAAAAGGAATACTATTTCTCTGTGCGCTCTGGTTCATCATGGGTGGGCAACAAACATTGTATAGAAATACTTGTAATATCTTCAATCTGCTTTCTCTTCTTCTCTTCTTTAACATGATTCTCTTCTCTTCTTCTTTAATAAGTATGTTCCTTGTTGGGAAGAGTAGCAGAGACATTTGCGGTCGACTGATCAGGTCGAGTTGTTCTCCCTTAGTATATTTTGAATCTGTCAGGTCAGGTCGAGTTCTTCTTCTTTACTATATGTTGAAGCTATCATCTGCGAAGTATCATCACTTCTGGAGCTCTCATATTTTGAGTAGTAGGCCACATTATGTTAATGTAGACACCAAATTACAGCATGCATGGCATCTCTCAGAAGAATTGCAGAGATAGCACAAAGGGGTTTACAGGGAGGCAGTATTGGATTAGAATCACTTTTGCATTACAAAGATAATCTCACTTATTTTTATGTTTTCATGCATGTCAGGTATTGAACATGATCAAAATGAATATGAGAATGGGCGCATGAGAGGAATATTGTGGAACAATCCACTGGCTAACAAACTTGGCATGGTGGAGGATGGCCTATCTTATTCACCCATCAAGGTGCTTGCTCTAACTTGGCAAGGTTGTATTGGTCGCACATATTTTGCATATGACCTCTTGCATTACTTCTACTTCGTTACACCACCATCTGCTTAGTTTAAGCATCATATATGACTATATGCCATACCTATCCATTTTCTGTACCTATTCCATGTGTCATCATACTATGTTTTTTCAGTCAAATGTTGTTCTTTTGTAATAGATGTCCAAAAGGAAGAGGGTGAGTGTAGATCCTCAAGGAGTACAAACTAGGTATTTCGAAAAGGCAGTGATACCTCTTAAATCAGATAGATCAGCAGCCATAGAAAACATAGGCCCAACTATACCACGCTTTACCCCTACTCCACTGGCCAAACCCCTATTAGAACTGCAGAGAGCCCAGCGTCAGGTATTGTCTATGATATCAATAAAAAATTTGAACTCCTACATTTCTGCATGTGCCTTACCTTCTCTCTTGTATGAAAACTAATTTCAGATGAATCTCCTTTCTCAAAGGATCATAGGATCTCACAACAATACTGGGTACTGCATTGCTCTTATCAGTACCTCTTCCCCTTTGTCAGCATACTTACACTCATTGCTGTTTGATTATGTAGCATCACTGTAAATGTTCGCTTCCTTATCCTCCCTTTGCTCGAAATTATAAGATCTATATTTACTCTTAAATAAATGTAGAATTAACACAATGGTTATGAAGTTTTGGATTGCTCATGTAAGTACCTGTTGTCATGTACTCCCTCCATATCGAATTAATTGTTGCTCAATTGGATGTATGTAGAACTTAATAGTGCTAGATACATCCATTTGAGTGACAAGTAATAACGGACGGTGGTAGTATTACTGTACTTGCACTGTGAGATAGTTGATTGTCTAGCATTACTCTGCATCTTATCTACCATGCCCTCCACTTTCTCCAAATTATCAGATCTATATTTACTCTTACCAAAATATTGAATAAACCAATGCCACTGCACACGTTGCTGTCTGCATTCCTCTTGTCAGTACCTTTTGCCTTGTAATGCTGTACTTAATTAATAGCTATTTGATTATGTATCATCGCTGTGCACCTGAGCTTCATTATCCTCTATTTCTTCCAATATTATTTGGTCTATATTTACTATTTACAAAATGTAGAATAAAGGCAACGCTTATAAAGAAGTTTCTTTGGGGAATTTCTTGAATTATCCTTCCATCGACATGGAGAAGGGCTTTGTCCAGCCCATGTTAACATGTAATGTAAGTTCATCCTTCTCAAGCCTTCAAACTTTGTTCTAGTATAGATTTGGATAGGCATTATTTCCACCACTGCTGTTTACTTTCGTGTTTACATCTGATTGGATGTTTGCAACAACTACCAGTTTTAAATTGTAGTTGTAAAAACATGTTCCTTATGCAGAACAAATCCATTTATTTGCTTATATAATTGTGAAACCTGTTAAGTGTCTCCTCATTTTTCTTTCAGAGTCATATCTCTTATGCCAGGCAGAACTTTAGGGAAGATAGTGAGCCAAGCCATCTTGAAGAGAGCGAGATGACCCCAAGGTCATGTCTTGATGAAGACAATGAGTTGAAGCTACTCACCAGCAGCTGTGAGACAACCTCTGCGCAGTTGATGCCTCAATCAGTTTGACTTCTTCAGTCTCAACTTAAAGCGAAAAGGCTTGCTTCAGCTCAGCTCCGACTTGATGTCAATGATGCAAAGAAGACCTCAAAGGAAAGCCTTGCGGGCTTTCTTGCTACGCAACTAGGGTTAGAGCATCTATCATTGACATAACTGAGGTCTCATCAGCTTGTTCTGCTGCTTGCGGTGCACCTCCAGGCCAGGCCTAATGCCTTCTGAAGTGCTCTCAGTTTTGTATATTCTTTTGTCGGCGCGTTTATATGCACTGGTGGCGACCTTTGATGCCCAGTGTATGTAATTCGCGGTATCGTTGCGCTTTATTATCACCGGTTGTGAACTTTGATGCCCAGTGGATGTAATATGCCATAATTTCTTTATTGTATAGTCTAGGTTTATTCTTAGTCGGTATGCTATAATTTAGGTCGGAAGCTTCAATGGATCTCAATGTTTCCGGTCTTCAGGCCGGCTCGTAACTCGCTACGCTATATATGGGCCAAAACGTGGGCCTATAATCATCTTGCGCCATTAGCAGGTCTAAACATATAGTAGTTTTCCGCCTTTAACAGGCCGAGTAAAGTTCTGGCCAGCTGGGCCAGAGAATACCATGGGCTTTTAACAGGCTTAAAACTAGATAGGGCTAGCTTTGAGCCAAAAAATTCATGGGCCAACACAGGCCGAAACTGTCTTAGGCCCATGTTTGCCCCAAATATAAAACAAACCGTTAACAGGCCAAATTCTATCTCGGGCCCTGTTTGGCCCAATAAAATTATGGGCTTTAAGAAGGCCAGTATCAACTGTGTCACGGGCCAGTAACAGATGGGCTGTAAGCAGCCCGGATTCAACGTGGGCATTAATTAGGCCCAACTGTTACATGGGCCATTAATAGGCCGATAGGCACGTTGGGCTGAAATTTATCCACGAAGACTACGGGCCGTTAAGAGGCCTAAAGTCACTTCAGACAAGAAATAGCCAGTTTCAGCATGGGCCGTTAAATGGCCTAAAGTGAAACCGGGCCGACAACAGCCCAGATGCACCACCGGCCGCTAACAGGCCAAAACTTTTATCAGGCCGAACTGGTAAATGAGGATTTAATAGGCTAAAATACAAACCTAGCTTAGAATGGGCCCAGAAGAACAGTTGCCTATTAACGGGCCTGATCTGATATGGGCCATAATTTAGCCCAAAACACGACAGGCTGTGAACGGGCCAGATCTGATATGGGCCTTAATTTGACCCAAAACATGGCAGGTTGTTAACGGGCCGGGCCCACTAGTGTCTGAAAAAAATATGGTGGGCCTTTAGCTGGGCCGGTCTTTTTACCTTAAATGGGCCACTGTTAGGCTGTGCCACGTGTTGACATATCATAGGCGTCTTCCGTCCATTGTAGGGATGACATCTGTCCCAATGATGAGCTGACACATGGATCATCCGACGAATGAGAATTTTACACGTGGAAAATCCCCATTGGTCGGGGCTGTTAATAGGTTATCGGATCCAAACCAGAACCCAATAGCTTAACGGCGACCCGTTACGGTGGATGCCACGTGTCGGTTACCCTTGATGAAAACACTTCTATGACGCGCCATTTATCGTCATGGAAGTGGACACTTCCGTGATGATAATTTTGGTATTGTCATGGAACACTTCTACGACAACACAGGTATGACTATCTTGATTCTGTCATAAAATCGTCATGGATGTACATGCATGACAGAAAACGTGACCTACTATGACAAACACATATCATCACGGAAGTGGTTTTTCTTTGTAGTGGCTATTTTCTCGAGAGAAGCATCTAGTGAAATCCACAGCCCCCGGGTCTATTTTCTATCATATTGTTTCCAGATCTATTAATCCAAAAATTCAAAAATACCTTGCTGCACTTTTTCTTTATTTTTGTGTGTGTTTTGGTTAGATCTATTTATCCAATCTCATACAATTTAATCTATCTCAATACCGAGGAGGGATTGACAACGCCTCTTACGCGTTGGGTTGCAATTTTTTGTTACTTGTGTGAAGGTGCTGCTTACATAGTTTGGTGGATCCTCCTACTGGATTGATACCTTGGTTTCATAACTGAGGGAAATACTTACCATTGCTGTGCTGCATCATCCTCTCCTCTTCGGGGAAATACCAACGCAGATACAAGCAATTAGTCATCCACTTGAGGGAAATTTGCGGCTGTCCTACAAAACTCTACGCTTGGAGGCCCAACACGAGTCTAGAAGAATAAGTTGTGTAGTAGACATCAAGCTCTTTCCAGGCGCCGTTGCCGGGGCGGTGAGTGCTTGAAGGTATATCTTTAGATCTTGTAATTGAATCTTTTAGTTTCTTGTTTTTCACTTGTTTGGTTTATAAAAGAAAACTACAAAAAATGTAATTGAAGTTGCATCAAGTTCTTTATCTTTATGATGTGTTTCTTGAAAATTATGGATCGGGAAATTGTGCCAAAGTGTTAGAAGAATTCAATAAAATGTTTTGGCATAAAATATTTGAATGATAATCATGATTGCAATGTTGTTAGTATGCTTTATATGAATATCCATAATACTAATGATGATTGTACTAGTCATGATAAAAAGGTTTCTTATAAGCATGTCAATTTTTGTGGAGTGCATAAAATTTGTGAAGACATGCCTTATAGGGATGATAGATTTTGTAAGAAACATAAACATGATAAAACCAATTGGTGGCTTAAAGTGATAGATGAATCTGCTACAAAGTTATGCTCTCTTCATTCCATTACTTGTGAACTTTGCAATAAGGTTGGTCATCTTAATTTCCAATGCATACTTTTTCATGATCAATCGTGACCAAATATTGTAATAACTTGATCACCCTTGAATTTTATAATAAACTTTGTCTATTTTTGGGGTGTGAAGAATTGACACATAAAAATAGTTGGTTTGAAGCGTTCATATTCACAGACCATACTGAAACTAGTCTACAGGAAATCAATATGTTTCGTGTGGTAAATTTCAATGAGAATGCTTATATCACCAATTATAGAAAGACGGGAAAACCAATAGAATATAAAAGGAATACTAACGGAAGGGTAAAGATTTCCCAATACCCTCCTATTGTCTCTCGTAATTAAGCAAGGTGACAGGGAGGAGCTTCCTATCCAACCAATCTCATCAATAAGAAGCTCGAAAAAATTGATTAAACCCACACATAATATGGTGAAGAAGAAGAAAATAAAAAAAGTAGAGGTAAAAAGGTGTCTCTCCCAAATAATGTTGCTCCTATTATTGTTGTACCTCATGAGAATGAATCAAATATAATTGTGGAAGATGATACACTTGATGATGATATTGTTTTTTGGTCTTATGGCACCATGTCCGAAGGAACTATTGAAGATGATTTTCTTATGCCTATTACTTGTTGTGATGATTATGATTGGGAAGAGAATGATACTTCTTATAATCTTGAAAATCTTTTTGGCACCAACTTAGAAAATTATGATGATAATAATTGTTATACTATTGGTGCTATTCATACTATTAATGATAAGAGTGATTATGCTTATGATATGCAAAGCCACAAGCTTGGGGATGCTATGTTTGATCAGAATGACATGCTTGAGAATTTGTTTGCTGCAAATAATGTTTATCCCAAACTTGGGGATGCTATGCTTAATGAAGATGATCTTTTTAGTACCCCTACTTTTAATGATTAAATTTGTTATGATGATTGCATGCCTCCTATTTATGATGATTGTAATATTTATGAAAGTGGGTTTGGAAGAGTGTCAACTTTAGATAATATTTAGCCCACTATTTTGGAGGGTGTTGAATTTTATTATAATGATAAAAGTGGATTTGGAGAGGTCATGACTTTATTTAGTAATGGTTTCACTATCTTGGAAGAGGTTTCAATTGATTATGATGAGAACAAAGTTGCTACTTATGATGATTATTGTGATGATACTTATGTTATAAAAAGTAGTGATAATTATTATTATAGAACTTGTCATAATTATGAATACCCTCTTACTGAACATTACTCTTTTAATGTGGAAACAATTTATAGTATTCGAGTTTCATATAATACTCCCACGCCTATGAATGAGAAGAAATTTGCTTATGTGGAGAGTAATAAATTTTCTATGCTTGTGGATCATGAAAACAATGCTTTGTGTGATAGTTATATTGTTTAATTCATTCATGATGCTACTAAAAATTATTATGAGAGGGGAACATATGCTTGTATGTAGCTCAATAATATCAAGTTTCCTCTCTATGTGTTGAAGTTTTGAAGTCAAGCGTGTTTTGTCTTCCTATGCTAGTTGATTCTTGCTCCCATAATTTGTTCGCTCACAAAATCGTATGCATAGGAATTGGGTTAGAATTAAATTTGCTAATCATATGTTTCATGATTCTCCCGTTATGTATCAATCCTTTACTTTTATGTGAGCATCATTGGAATCATCATGCCTAGCTAAAAAGACATTAAAGAAAAGCGCTTGTTGAGAGACAACCCAATGCTTATACCTACTATTTTTGTGTGTTTACATGATTAAGCTACTGTAGTAATCATGTTTTATAGTTTTTGTTTCAATAAAGTGCCAAGTAAAGCCTTTGGGATGATTTGGATAATAGTTGACTTGATTATGGGAAAAACAAAAACTTTTGCTCTCAGTCCAGGAATTTTTGAAATTCACTGAACGTGCTTTTGAGCTGAATTTTTTACACATGATTGATATACGAATTGCCTACGTTTTCCTAATTTTTTAGAATTCTTAGTGTTGCAGAAATATTCTTCTTGTTTAGATCATTACAGATTGTTCTGTTTTTTACAGATTCTGTTTTCAATGCATAGTTTGCTTGTTTTATAGATTCTATGGCTTATATTGGCCAATATAAATTGTGGAAATGATAGAGTATAGTAGGAATTATGTGAGAAAAATTATGAATCTTGTCTTGACAGTACCCAAGTGAATGATTTGTTTTATCTTACTAACCCATCTGACGAAGTTCCGTTAAGCTTTGTGTGATTGAAGTTTTCAAGTTTTGGGTGAGATATCGATATGAGGAGAATAAAGAGTGGCAAGAGCCTAAGCTTGTGGATGTCCAAGGCACCCCAAGGTAACATTCAAGGAATACTCAAGCACCTATGCTTTGGGATTCCCCGGATGGCATCCCCTCTTTCGTCTTCAATATTATCGGTAACCTCAGTTGGAACTACATTTTTATTCATCACATGATATGTGTTTTGCTTGGAGTGTCCTTTTTGTTTTGTTTTCTGTTTGAATAAAATACTTGATTCTGAAATCTTTATTTGGAGAGATTCCTCACATAGCTACTAATTATTTAACTACTCATTTGATCTTCACTTATATCTTTTGGAGTGTTTGTCATTCATTCTCGTGTTTCAGTTATATCCTAAGAGAAAATGTTTGAATGAATTGAATAGCATAAATCTCAAATTATGTTGTTCCATATGCTTTGTAATATTCCACATTTGGTTTAGAAAGTAAAATCTATTGAAGTTTGACAATCACAGTATTAGTCATACAAGCAATTCATGAAAGATAGTATATGGAAGAGAACTTTCACATACAAATATATTATCTTAGGCATCTTTTATGATTGTGAATAGCCATTAATTATTTTCAGCTTGATCAATTTAGTTGAAGTTGGACAAGGAAGACAACGCAATGATTTGTGTTTGGGTATATTTGCATACAAGTTGTATTGTTATGGATCCTCCAACATGTGGTCCTTGTTTAGAATCTTTTGCTAGCCAAAATTTCTGTACTAAGTGGGAATACTTCTTGTGCATCCAAAATCCTTGAGACAAGATTCTTCCATAAGTATCCACCATACCTACCTATATACGGTATTACCCTATCGTAAATTTGCATGTGCCATCTCTAAAACCTTCAAATAATCACCTGTTTTGTGTGACCGTACTGCTCATGGAGGGACGGGCGGTCAGTATATTCTATGCTAAGTGGGTTATTCTCATGATGGGTGTTTATTAACTTGTCCTTGCACGAGAGAGGCTGGTAATCGGGATGCCCAGTCCCTTAAATAAAAAGAAAAAATATATAATAAAACAAAGGCTCCCCTAGAAAGTTGATTGTTTGGAGGGCACCCGTGAATTCGACTAGCCATGGCTTGTGTTTGTATGGATGAGGGGGAGTAAACTTTTCATTTCCGCATGGAAACCGCCAATAATGTGTTTAGCATGGAAGATATTGAAATCCTTTGTCATGACATTGTCAGGAAAGGCACACCACTCAAAATGTATTCATCTCTGTTTTAAGCAATGAGCTCTGGCACCTGTACAAATCCATGCTTCCCTCTATGAAGGGCTTATCTTTTACTTTTCTGTTAAATTTATTTTTGTTGAGTCAACTTCTCATTACAACCTATTCTCTAGTTGGCAAGCATCTTGTGGAGGGGAAAGATCCAAACGCATATATCCAGTCAAATATATTTGATCATGAATTATTATTGTTGACAATTATCTTCAAGATAAATAAGTTGGGAGGCGAAACATTAAGCCCCTATATTTCTCTGTGTCCGATGTATGCTATTTGTTCTAAAAATATGCTTTGAGTATTAGCAATCATAGAAGACTATATGATAATTGAGTATGTGGAGCTCTTACTTAGACTTTGTTGAAAATAAGATGCATTGAAATTGTTTGGTGACTAAGAACATAGCTTGTTATGTTTCAAGAGAATATATTGTTTAAACCATAACATGTGAATTGATTACTACTTTACCATAATGAGTTTTATGAGAAAGAGTTGCTGTTATGATGTTAGGGGAAGTGGTTGAAATTATCATTGATCAAACTTATGCACTATGCTATCATTCACACTTCATAAATTATTTCTTTTATCATTTACCTACTTGATGACAAGCAGGAATTAAGCTTGGGAATTACCTAACGTGAAACTGATGCCAAAAATTCCTATAAATATAGAAAACCCTGAAAAGAAACCTGTAACTCCCAATTCACCGCCGCAAGCCTCTGTACCGAAGCGATCTCATCTGGAGGACTTTTCCGGCAACCTGCCGGAGGGGGAAATCGTCATGGAGGCCATCTTCATCACCCGGGTGGTCTCCACAAACCCTCGGGGCTGAGGGTATGTACCAGTAGCTATGTGTTTGATCTCTCTCTCTCTCTCGTGTTCTTGATTTGGCACGATCTTGATATACCGCGGGCTTTGTTAATATAGTCAGATCATATGGTGTTCTTCCCTCTCTATCTTGCTGTGATGAATTGAGTCTTGCTCTTTGAGGTTTTGTTATGTTGGATTGAATATTTTGGATTTGAGAACACTTGATGTATGTCTTGCATGTGGATACCCGTGGTGATAATGGGGTATTCTATTGAGTCACTTGATATATGTTTTGGTAATCAACTTGCGGATTCCCGTGGTGACATTGGGGTAATCTAGGCACATAGGTTGATACACGTTTTTGTCCTATGTTCTCTGATTGAAACTTTGGAGTGATTCTTTGTCACACGTTGAGGGATTTTATATGATTCAATCATGTTAGCATTGTTGAGAGATTGCACTAGTGAAAGTATGAACCCTAGGCCTTGTTTCCAAGCATTGCAATACCGTTTGTGCTCACTTTTGTTACTTGTTACCTTGTTGTTTTTATTATTTCATATTACAAAAACCTATACCTACTATCCATACTACACTTGTATCACCATCTCTTCATCGAATTAGTGCACATATACAATTTACCATTGTATTGGGTGTGTTGGGGACACAAGAGATTTCTTGTATTTGATTGCAGGGTTATTCGAGAGAGACCATCTTCCTCCTATACCTCCCACGGATTGATAAACCTTAGGTCATCCACTTGACGGAAATTTCCTGTTGTCCTACAAAACTCTGCGCTTGGAGGCCCAACACGAGTATACAAGAATAAGTTGTGTAGTAGTCATCACTTTGTACTTCTCCGCAGCAAGCAATAACTCTATTGTGCGGATGGAGTTCTCCATAGTGTGGGTGGAGCGCCATTGGAGCCGGCGATGATGCGTGGGCTGAGGCGCAGCTAGCCGTGGGAGGCGGGAGCAGGTGGGACCAATGGCGTGGTTTGGTTTGTGTGGCTGGAGGAAGAAGATATAGGAGAAACACGGCAGACGTTGGTTGTCGGTCCAACGACTATATGGAAGGTAGAATCCTTTGTTGACTTTTTTTAGCAACAATCATTTGTTGACTAAGTCAACACCACCTTGGATAGGCTTTTTCCTCGTGGGTCCCAAATGTCAGAATCCAAATCTGTCACTACCATGCAACCTTTCTTATTAAGAATTACAGCCCATTTGGTGTTCTAGCTCAAAATAAGTTTGTGGGTGCTGGCGGGTGCTAAGCACATGGGTTCTGTAATGCACAATGAGCTCAAGGAGCCTGCGAGAGTGATGTTGTTTCCCTTTGTTGTGATTGGTTATAATATTTCTCTCTTAATTAAAGAAATGGCAAGCCATTGGCCCTGCTTCAAATAAAATATGAGTCACAACCGAGTTGGAAAGGGCAACAACATCTAACTCCAGCTTACAGATAGTACAAAAGCATGATGGTTAATTGTTCATCAGGTTTAGACAAAACCCAGATTGAACAGGGCAATAACATCTAGCTCAACCACTATTTTCGGTAGTCACAATCAAATGGATCGGTCTATCCATAAAATCAACATCCTGGGCCATAAAATTTACTGGAATATGATGAAAAGTTGTTGTAAATAGAAGCCGAGCACATTAAGAAGCCCTTTTGTCCACCTGAAACTTCTTTTTTTGCAATTATAAATATCCATCCGTGAGAACTTTGTTGCTGAAAAACTTAAGCCTCATGGACAATACTACCCTCGCATTCAACAGGAAGAATGTGACAAAGCTAGTGTTTGCATGGTTGGATGCATATCCTTCCATCGTTATTGTCGTGGTTTTGTCACGGCAGATGTCCTAGTGTGAGGACTGTAACACCCCCAGTGGTTAGCCACAGTAATTCCATTTTGATAATGCCAAGTCAGCATGATTAACAGTGCATGATCATCATTTGCATCATAATGCTTTTCAACTCCTAACTCAAAAATTCAAATTTAAATGAAAGTGAATTATAAAAGTTTTCCAACATAAAAACTAAAATGTTCGATAAATGGAAAATATTACAGAGACTATTCTAAAATTGAAACCAACATCATTGGAGTTGGGTAAGTGACTCAAACATCCCCAAACAGTGGCTAACGACAATGTTTAATTACCTTTTATTTAATCAAAAATAAATATGAAATTATATTTTGTCCAAGCTAGTTTTTGGTGATAGGGTATGATGCACTGGTATTTATGTCTAGGTCACCTTTTTACAAAATGCATTTATTGCCCTAACAATTAGCAAACAGAAAATAAGAAAGAAAAAAAGAAAAACAAAGGAAAAAGAGCAGGCCCCCCCCCGACTGGGCCAAGCCCAGCTGGCCACTCCAGCCGGACCGGCCGAACCGGCCCACCCCCCCACTCCTCCTTATCCCCTCACCCCCCCAAACCCTAACCTACCCCACTCCCCCCCCCCCACCTCTCCCTCCCATCCAAACTGGATCGGGATGGGAGCTCTAGCCGCCGCGCCCTTCGACGCCCCGCCGCCCCCCCGGCCGGCCGCCCCCCGCCGCCGACGCCTCGCCTACTCCCCGGGAGCCCCCGCTCGCCGACGCCCCCGTCGCCTCACCCCGCCGACCGCCCTGCCGCTCGACGTCGCCGGCACCACCCCGTCGCCGGACCGCGCCACCCCCTCGACCCTCATCCCCGACCGGCCTCCTCGAGCCACGCCGCCCCCGTGCCTCTACAGCCGTCGGTGAGGCCCCGGCCTCTGCCGCCCTCTCCCCTTTCCCCCTCGTCCCCGTCCTCGATGCCGTCCGCCGTGCCCGGCCGCGCTCGCCGCGGTCCCCTGCTCCGTTAGCCGCGCCCCCGCCACGCCTGGCCACGCACGCGCGGGCACCGCGCTCGCCCGCTCGAGCCTGCTGCTCGCCGCAGCATCCCTCTCTCCCCTCGGTGCTGCTCGCCTGCGGCCGCGCCCACCCGCACCCGCGCGCGCGCGCCCGCCCCGCCTGCTCCTGCGCACTGCGCCCGCGTCGCCCCGCTCCGCCGCGCGCGCGCGCGCCTGCCGCTGCCCGTGCTCGCCCCTGACCGTCGCCGCGCGCACGCGCCTGCGTCGCCGCGCCCCTGCCGCGCGCGCGCCCCGAGCGCCGCGCGCCCGCGCCCGCCCGTGGCCCCTAGGCCACTGCTAGGTGGGGCCTTGCGCCCCTATGCCCCTGGGCGGTGGGCCAAAACCCCCCCTGACGCTGACAGGACGGGCCCACGCCCTAAAACGAATTTAAAAAAATAATAATAAAATAAAATAAAAATAGATAATAAAAATAAATAAATATTAATTAATTAATTAATTAAATAAATATTTAACTTAATTAATTCTGTTTAATTAAACTAATTAAATAGTTAGTCTAATTAATCTGTTAATTAGTGTTAGTAGACTATGACATGTGGGTCCTCCTTGACCCTGTTGACTGGTCAACCTTGACCCAGTCAACGCTGACTGGATCTGCTGACTGGACCATTTGACTTAGTCAACCTATTTAAATAAATTCCAGAAATTAATAAAAACTTTAGAAAATCATATCTTTTAATCCGTAACTCCGATCGAAAAACTTTGTACATGAAAGTTGCTCAGAACGACGAGACGAATTCGAATACGCGCTCCGTTCGTCCGTCACGCATCCCTAACTATCCGAACGTGCAACCGTTTCCCTCCGGTCATCTGTCTGACAAATGTCCGGAACCGGGAAAACATTCCCGGATGGATTCCTCCTTCCTCGGTGACGTGCAACCACACGTTAGAACACACCCGGCACTGCATATTGTCATGCCGTACTTTGCGTTGCTCATGATTTGCTGTGTATTTATACTGTTTCCTCCCCCTCTTCTCTCTCGTTAGACCCCGACACCGATGTCGTCCCCGAGACCGACGCAGCTCCGGAGCCCGAAGACACCATTGACGACCTTGCCCTTGCCGCCGAGCAACCAGGCAAGCCCCCCCCTTTGATCATCCCGATATCGCCCATTCTAATTTCCCATGCTTGCATTAGAATTGCTGCTGCTACTGCTTTACCTATTCTGATGCATAGCCTGTTTATTGTAACCTGCTGTTGATAATTACCTGCATATCCTAAACTGTTTAGTCTAGGCTGGGTAGAGACCTATCAGTGACCCCACTTATCCCGACTGCCGCGCTGGATCGTCAGAAGACCCGATCAACGGGATTGAAGACCAGGACCCGACACCGCACATCACCCCCCTTAGTTGTAACGACACTGCAGCGTTACTATCGAGTGCCGAGGGTGAAACCTCATGTAGCACTTCTGATGTTAACTCTGTAGAGTAGCTATTCGGTCGTGGTCATCGAGGGTGATTCCTCCTTCACCACTTCCGGTAACGACGCTGTCGTACAACACCTCAAGTGTGAACCCATCGAGGGTGATTCCTCCGAGTTCACCTTGACGGATACATCGAGTGGGAAATCAAACGAGGGTGATACCTCAGATTCCCCTGATGTTATGGACACACGGATACTTGGACTGTACTTTTGATTACTTGGAAAGGCGGGTCGACCCTGAGGGGTACCCGCGTGCGCCTAAGTGGCGAGTGTTGTGAAGACGGGTGCCAGTGTGGTGCCCGAGTGGTGAATACGAGGCGCGGCCGGGCATTCTTAACCCTTGCAGCAAGTCCTCGAGACGGGGCGACGGGGTCACATCTTTCGTGAGTCTCTGCTCGTTACCGCAAGCCCCTAGTCCTAACGATTTGGATATTTGATCCGAGCAGGCCTCTGGTCTGATAGCACTAACCATCACGTGGGCATAGTATGGGCGTTCTGCATCGTAGCATCAGCCGAAAGCTTAGTCAGACGTCCAGTTCAGCATTGTGGCCGGGTCGGATCGTGCCGTTGGCGCTGGTATCCACCCTGCTCACAACGACCCGGAGGGCGAGGGGCGATGGCCAAGACCCCCTTGCGCTTAGGATGTAGACCGGCGGGGACCTCTCTGCTGAGCTGTAGGTAGGGTTGCGATGTGTCGTTTGGCCGAGGCCGGGCATGACCCAGGAAAGTGTGTCCGGCCGAAGTGAATCGAGCGTGTTGGGTAAGTTGGTGCACCCCTGCCGGGAAGAACACTTCTATCGATAGCCGGTCCTACGGTAAAGGACACTCGGAGTTGTATCCTGATTGATACAATTTTTAGAACTGGATACTTGGATATGAGGCTCTGGGATTGCTTCTCGCAGGGAGTCGAGAAAGGATCTCTGGGTGAGGTTGAGACTTAATGATACTGCTACAATATATTGAACTGTTCTACTCTCTTCTACTGCTGCAAGACCTCTGAAGATGCTAGTCTTCGATAGGACTAGGCCTTCTCTCTATTCTGGCATTTCTGCAGCCCAGTCCACATATACAGCCTCCCTTTGAAAATGTTGCATATGTAGTGTAGATCCTTGCTTGCTGAGTACTTCTGAGTACTCACGGTTGCTTTGTTTTCCTTTTTCTCCTCATATCAGTTTGACATGACCAGAGGACGGAGCCCCCTGAGACAGATGCCCCGACGATCGATACTACTACTACCCAGAGGATGGATACTACTACGAGTTGACTGACGACCAGGAGTAGGATCGGAGGGTCCCAGGCAGGAGGCCTTCGCCTTTCGATCGTAGTGTTTTATTTTGCCCCGCCTTTCTAAAGGCCTTTCTGTTTCTATTTCATATCTGTACTCAGATATCTGATGCTTCCGCTGACGCTTGTTCGCAAGCTTATGTATTCGAGCCCTCGAGGCCCCTGGCTTGTAATATAAAGCTTGTATGACTTTATTTATGTTTTAGAGTTGTGTTGTGATATCTTCCCGTGAGTCCTTAGGCTTGATCGTGTGCATTTGCGTGTATGATTAGTGCACGATCGGGCCGGGGGCATCACAAGTTGGTATCAGAGCCGACTACATCTAGGAATCCCCCTTTCCAACTCCTTGGCCGAAGTTGAGTCTAGTGGTCCAAAACTGTTTTACTAACTTGGCTGTGTGGCTTACGGGCCCACGTCGCCAATTGGGTGGTATTAGGATCTTTTATTCCTCGTCAATACTCTGGGACTCTGATCTCTCTCCTATTCGGGTTAAAATTTTACTAACTCCAACATTAGGTTCTCGTGCTCACATCCACCCGGAGTTCTGAAAATATCCCCCCTTGCTTCTAAATTGTGGGCCAGGTTCTGCTTACAGGATCCTTTTATCGAGGGCACCCTGTGTTTCACTTGCAGATTCCTCGCTCCAATAGTTTTCTCCGACGTTGATGTAGCCTTTGCTATGTCTCGTTGTGTACTTCCCTACCGCGTGCCTGCGCGCCGCCTAGATGTCTAGCCCTCCCTTTTCTACTGTCGTAATGCCGGATTCTAACCGAGGCTATGTGTGGATTTGAATGTCTGGTGCGAATATGATGAAGTATCTATTGCGCTTCCTTCTGTTGTGCGTGATACTTCATGAATCATTCCATACACATGCAGTTTTTCTTGCTAAACTGCCCCTGTTGATTTGGCAGGATGGCTGACGATCCTCCACCTCCACCCTATATGGCCGCAATGATGCAGCAGTTTATGACCGGACTATTGGCTCAGTTCCCAAATCAGAATGCTCAGCAACAGAATGCTCCAATAACTCTGGCAGAATTTGTGCGCCTCAATCCGTCCGTTTTCCGCAACTCCACCAATCCTATGGATGCTGATGATTGGCTTCATGACATCCTGTTTGAGATGGAATCAGCTAATGTTGCTCCTGACAGTCACGTCACCTTTGCGACATTCCACTTAAAGGGTCCAGCTGCTCAATGGTGGGAAAGCCACAAGGCTATGTTGCCTGCAGAGACTGTAACCACTTGGCAGGAATTTCAGTCAGCTTTTCATGCACGTTACATTCCTCAAGGTCTGATGGACCAGAAGAAGCAGGAGTTCCGTAAACTCTCACAGGGCACAATGACTGTGGATGAATATCAGAGGAAATTCCTTGAATTATCCCGCTATGCTGCGGATGACGTCGACACTGACACTCGCAAGCAGGAAAAATTCCGTGAAGGACTGCGTACGGATATAAAACTTGCACTTGCTGTCCATGATTGCACAGAATTCGCAACGCTTGTCAGCAAATCTTTCCAAGTTGAAACAGCTCTGACTGAGTACCAGGAGTCGCTCAAGCGCACTCATGAAGCAGGCTCATCCTCGGGTCAGCCTGTTCAGAAGCGTCGAGTGTGGATCCCTCACAATGTTCATCACCGACCTGCTCCAACACCAAGACCGTCTTATGTTGCACCTCGTCTGCCTTCACCGCCGAGACAGCTTACGGTTCATGATGGACCGCCTGATGCTATGGCTTTTCCTCAGGATGCACCACGTCCTCCTAATGGACGTAAGAGGAATTGTCAAAACCGCCGATTCAGAAACCGAAATATCATACCGTCTGCTGTTGTACTTGGCCATGCTAATCACATCAATGCTGAAAAGGCTCAGAAGGAACCGACTATCGTGATGGGAACACTCTCTGTGAATTCAGTGCCAGCTTCTGTTCTGTTTGATTCAGGTGCTTCACATTCCTTCGTGTCCCAGCAATTTGCACAAATGCATGGGTTAGCTATGAGCTCATTACCCACTCCTTTAGAAATCATCACTCCCCGTTCCAGGTGGCAAACCAAAATGGTAAGTCACAACAATGAGATCAGAATTGAAGGGTTGATGTTCTCTGCTTCCCTAATTGCTCTTGGACCTTCCGACATAGACATCATTCTCGATATGGACTGGTTGAAGCCTCATAAAGCTTTGATTGACTGTGCCACTGAAACAGTCCGCCTCACACACCCTTCCGGTCAGACTGTCAGATACTCAGCTCGTACAGTGCAGGACGCCGAAGCTCAGATATATGTTCTGAATGCATTGAATGCTTCACCTCTTGAAGGCATCGAGAACGTTCCAGTTGTTCGTGATTTTCAAGATGTCTTTCCAGAAGAACTTCCAGGAATACCCCCTGCTAGAGCTGTTGAGTTCGTCATCGACTTGAAACCTGGCACTAACCCTATTGTGAAGCGCCCTTATAAGATGCCTCCGCATCATCTTCTCGAACTTAAGGAAGAAATCGACACGTCACTCAAGAAAGGTTTCATCCGCCCCAGTTCCTCTGCTTGGGGAGCACCTTCACTCTTTGTTAAGAAGAAAGATGGAACTAACTGATTGGTTCAGGATTATCGGCCCATTAACCAAGCTACAATCCAGAATAAATATCCGCTTCCTCGGATCAATGATTTGTATGATCAACTTGCCGGTTCCTCAGTATTCTCTAAGCTTGATTTGAGATTGGGATACCATCAGATCCGTGTTCGTGAAGAGGATATTCCCAAGACTGCATTTGTTACTTGTTATGGCTCCTATGAGTACACTGTCATGTCATTTGGCTTAACAAATGCTCCAGCCACATTCTCCCGTCTGATGAATTACATCTTCATGGATTACCTCGACAAGTTCGTCGTGGTTTATCTAGATGATATTCTGGTTTATTCGAAGAATAAGGAAGAACATGCCGAACACCTCCGTCTTGTACTAGAAAGGCTCCGAGAACACCAGTTGTATGCCAAATACTCCAAATGCGAGTTCTGGTTATCTGAAGTGACATATCTCGGCCATGTGATTTCGAAAGATGGAATTGCCGTTAACCCAGAACGAGTTCAGGCTATTCTTGACTGGAATCCTCCGAAGAACGTCAAGCACGTGAGAAGTTTTCTCGGCCTTGCAAGTTATTGCCGTCGATTTGTCGAGAACTTTTCTAAGATTGCTAAGCCCCTGACTGATCTGCTTCACAAGGGCGTTAAATTTGAATGGACAGAAAAATGTCAGGAAAGTTTTCAAGAACTCAAAGACAAGCTGACATCTGCCCCAGTACTTTCTCCTCCAGATACCCACAAAGACTTTGTGATCTATTGTGACGCATCCCGTGAAGGATTAGGCTGTGTCCTAATGCAAGAGCGTAACGTGATTGCTTATGGCTCTCGTCAGTTGCGCCCACATGAAGAGAATTATCCGGTACATGATCTAGAACTAGCTGTTGTCATCTATGCACTGCAGTTGTGGCGACATTACCTCCTCGGTAATCGTTGCGAGATATACACGGATCATAAAAGTCTGAAATACTTGTTCACTCAACCTTCCCTAAACCTCCGTCAGCAAAGATGGATGGAGGCCATTGCGGACTATGATTTGGGTATTTCCTATACCCCTGGCAAGGCTAACGTGATGGCAGATGCCTTAAGCCGCAAGTCCTATTGCGACAACCTCATCGTTAGGCGATCTCAACCTCGTCTTTTTGAAGAACTATGCAAGCTAAATCTGCGTATTGTTCCACAGGGTTCTCTTAATAACCTTGTGATACAACCAGATCTCGAGAAAGCTGTTAAGGATGCACAAGCTAAAGATGCTGAAGTTGATCTGATGAAGAAAGACCTTCACCTAGTAAAGTACAGGGATTTCTCGCTGTCTGAAGATGGAACCTTGTATTTCAGAAACCGCATTGTGGTACCTCGCTTTGAACTCATGACTAACAAGGTCATGAAGGAGGCACATGATACCCCGCTGTCTATTCATCCGGGTAGCACCAAGATGTATCGTGATCTCCGTCAAAGGTACTGGTGGTCTAAAATGAAGCAGGACATTGCTCGATATGTTGCTGAATGTGATGTTTGTCGTCGCGTTAAAGCAGAACATCAGAAGCCTGCTGGAATTCTGCAACCACTTCCTATTCCTCTATGGAAATGGGATAAGGTTCAGATGGATTTCGTTACAGGACTTCCCAGGTCACAGAAGGGTCACGATGCTATTCTTGTCGTCGTCGACCAACTCTCTAAAGTTGCACACTTTCTGCCTGTCAAGGAGATGATCACTGCTAGTCAGTTAGCAGAGTTGTATATCTCCAGAATTGTATCACTCCACGGTATTCCGAAGGAGATCAGTTCGGACCGTGGCGGTCTTTTCACTTCCAAATTCTGGGAAAGCTTTCAAACAGCTATGGGAACTCATATCACCTGGAGTTCAGCTTATCACCCCCAATCCCAAGGCCAAGTTGAACGAGTTAATCAAGTGCTTGAAGACATGTTGCGAGCTTGTGTTATATCGTTTGGCAAGAAGTGGGAAGAATCTCTTCCATATGCCGAGTTCTCCTATAACAACAGCTATCAAGCCAGTTTGAAAATGGCCCCCTTCGAAGTACTCTATGGACGTAAGTGTCGAACCCCTCTGAATTGGTCAGAAACTGGGGAACGACCGCTCATGGGTCCGGATATTATTCAACACGCCGAAGAACAAGTTCGTATTGTCCGGGAAAATCTCAAGGCGGCTCAGGACCGCCAGAAGAGCAACTATGATCGCGAACGATGGGGTTTGACTTATCAACCTGGTGATCAGGCTTATCTGCGAGTCACCCCGATGAAAGGCACTCACCGTTTTGGAATCAAGGGCAAGCTAGCTCCACGCTACATTGGTCCTTTCCGCATTGTTGCTAGACATGGTCAGGTGGCATATAAATTGGAATTGCCGCCGCAATTCTCCCATATCCACGACGTCTTCCACGTGTCGCAGCTTCGTCAATGCTTCAAGGAATCTCCGCACCGAGCAGTGGATCACGAGGTGCTCGAATTGCAAGATGACCTATCTTATAAGGAGCATCCGATCCACATTCTCGATCAAGCTGAACGTCGGACCCGCCAGAAAGTTACCAAGTTCCTCAAAGTTCAGTGGTCAAATCATACTGAAGATGAAGCCACTTGGGAACGCGAGGATAATCTTCGTGCGGAATACCCCGAACTTTTTCCTTCTACCTCTTAATTCTCGGGACGAGAATTCTTGTTAGTAGAGGAGATTTGTAACACCCCCAGTGGTTAGCCACAGTAATTCCATTTTGATAATGCCAAGTCAGCATGATTAACAGTGCATGATCATCATTTGCATCATAATGCTTTTCAACTCCTAACTCAAAAATTCAAATTTAAATGAAATTGAATTATAAAAGTTTTCCAACATAAAAACTAAAATGTTCGATAAATGGCAAATATTACAGAGACTATTCTAAAATTGAAACCAACATCATTGGAGTTGGGTAAGTGACTCAAACATCCCCAAATAGTGGCTAACGACAATGTTTAATTACCTTTTATTTAATCAAAAATAAATATGAAATTATATTTTGTCCAAGCTAGTTTTTGGTGATAGGGTATGATGCACTGGTATTTATGGTCTAGGTCACACTTTTTACAAAATGCATTTAGTGCCCTAACAATTAGCAAACAGAAAATAAGAAAAGAAAAAAAAATAAAAAAGAAAAAGGGTAGTTCACAATCAATGGATCGGTCTATCCATAAAATCAAACATCCTGGGCCATAAAATTTACTGGAATATGATGAAAAAGTTGTTGTAAATAGAAGCCGAGCACATTAAGAAGCCCTTTTGTCCACCTGAAACTTCTTTTTTTGCAATTATATAATATCCATCCGTGAGAACTTTGTTGCTGAAAAACTTAAGGCTCTATGGACAATACTACCCTCGCATTCAACAGAAGAATGTGACAAGCTAGTGTTTGCATGTTGGAGGCATATCCTTCCATCGTTATTGTCGTGGTTTTGTCACGGCAGATGTCCTAGTTGAGGACTGTAACACCCCCAGTGGTTAGCCACAGTATTCCATTTGAATGCCAAGTCAGCATGATTAACAGTGCTGATCATCATCATTTGCATCATAATGCTTTTCAACTCCTAACTCAAAAATTCAAATTTAAATGAAAGTGAATTATAAAAGTTTTCCAACATAAAAACTAAAATGTTCGATAAATGGAAAATATTACAGAGACTATTCTAAAATTGAAACCAACATCATTGGAGTTGGGTAAGTGACTCAAACATCCCCAAACAAGTGGCTAACGACAATGTTTAATTACCTTTTATTTAATCAAAAATAAATATGAAATTATATTTTGTCCAAGCTAGTTTTTGGTGATAGGGTATGATGCACTGGTATTTATGGTCTAGGTCACACTTTTTACAAAATGCATTTAGTGCCCTAACAATAGCAAACAGAAAATAAGAAAAGAAAAAAAAGAAAAACAAAAAGGAAAAAGAGCAGGCCCCCCCCCCGACTGGGCCAAGCCCAGCTGGCCACTCAGCCGGACCGGCCGAACCGGCCCACCCCCCACTCTCCTTTATCCCTCACCCCCCGCAAACCCTAACCTACCCCACTCCCCCCCCACCTCCCTCCCCCGATCCAACTGGACGGGCGAGGGAGTTAGCCGCCGCCGCCTTCGAAGCCCGGCGCGCCCCCCGGCCGGCCGGCCGCCCCCGCCGCCGACGCCTCGCCTACTCCCGGAGCCCCGCGCGCGACGCCCCCGTGCCTCACCCCGCCGACCGCCTGCCGCTCGACGTCGCCGGCCCCAACCCCGTCGCCGGACGCGCCACCCCTCGACCCTCATCCCGACCGGCTCCTCGAGCCACGCGCCCCCGTGCCTCTACAGCCGTCGGTGAGGCCCGGCCTTGCCGCCCTCTCCCCTTTCCCCCTCGTCCCCGTCCTCGATGCCGTCCGCGTGCCCGGCCGCGCTCGCGCGGTCCCCTGCTCCGTTAGCCGCGCCCCCGCCACGCCTGGCCACGCACGCGCGGGCACCCGCGCTCGCCCGCTCGAGCTGCTGCTCGCCGCAGCTCCCTCTCTCCCCTCGGTGTGCTCGCCGCGGCCGCGCCACCCGCACGCGAGCGCGCGCCGCCCCGCCTGATCCTCGCACTGCGCCCGCGTGCCCCGCTCCGCCGCGCGCAGCGCGCGCGCCTGCCGCTGCCCTGTGCTCGCCCCCCCTGACCGTCGCCCGCGACGCGCCGCGCGCCGCGCCCCTGCGCGCCGCGCGCCCGAGCGCCCGCGCGCCGGCCCGCCCGTGGCCCTAGGCCACTGCTAGGTGGGCCTTGCGCCCTATGCCTGGGCGGTGGGCCAAAACCCCCCTGACGCTGACGGACGGGCCCACGCCCTAAAACGAATTAAAAAATAATAATAAAATAAAATAAAAATAGATAATAAAAATAAATAAATATTAATAATTAATTAATTAATAAATATTTAACTTAATAATTCTGTTTAATTAAACTAATTAAATAGTTAGTCTAATTAATCTTAATTAGTGTTAGTAGACTATGACATGTGGGTCCTCCTTGACCCTGTTGACTGGTCAACCTTGACCCAGTCAACGCTGACTGGATCTGCTGACGACCATTTGACTTAGTCACCTATTTAAATAAATTCCAGAAATTAATAAAAAATTTAGAAAATCATATCTTTTAATCCGTAACTCCGATCGAAAAACTTTGTACATGAAAGTTGCTCAGAACGACGAGACGAATTCGAATACGCGCTCCGTTCGTCCGTCACGCTCCCTAACTATCCGAACGTGCAACCGTTCCCTCCGGTCATCTGTCTGACAAATGTCGGAACCGGGAAAACATTCCCGGATGGATTCCTCCTTCCTCGGTGACGTGCAACCACACGTTGAACACACCCGGCACTGCATATTGTCATGCCGTACTGGTCGTTGTCTGATTTGCTGTGTATTTTTACTTTTCCTCCCCCCTTTCTCTCCGTTAGACCCCCGAACCGATGTGTCCCCGAGACCGACGCAGCTCCGGAGCCCGAGACCCATTGCGACCTTGCCCTTGCCGCCGGCCCGCCGGCCCCCCCCCCCCTTGATCTCCTATCGCCCATTCTATTTCCCACTGCGCAAGATTGTGTGCTACCTACACCTCTTCACAGCATAGCTGTTTTTGTAACTGCTGTGATAATTACCTGCATATCCAAAGTTTAGCTAGGCTGGGTAAGAGATCATCAGTGACCCCACTTATCCCGACTGCCGCGCTGGATCGTCAGAAGACCCGATCAACGGGATTGAAGACCAGACCGAACACGCACATCACACCCCCTCGTAGTGTACGACACTACGCTACTATCGATGCGCGGAGGGGAAAACTAGTAGCACTTCTGATGTTAACTTTGTAGAGTAGCTATTCGGTCGTGGTCATCGAGGGTGATCCCTTCACCACTTTCGGTAACGACGCGTCGTACAAACAACTCAAGTGTGAACCCATCGAGGGTGATTCCGAGTTCACCTTGACGGATACATCGAGTGGGAAATCAAACGAGGGTTAACCTCAGATTCCCCTGATGTTATGGACACACGGATACTTGGACTGTACTTTGATTACTTGGAAAGGCGGGTCGACCTGAGGGGTACCCGCGTGGCCTAAGTGCGAGGTGTGTGAAGACGGGTGCCAGTGTGGTGCCCGAGTGGTGAATACGAGGCGCGGCCGGGCATTCTTAACCCTTGCAGCAAGTCCTCGAGACGGGGCGACGGGGTCACATCTTGTGAGTCTCTGCTCGTTACCGCAAGCCCCCATGTCCTAACGATTTGGATATTTGATCCGAGAGGCCTCTGGTCTGATAGCACTAACCATCACGTGGGCATAGTATGGGCGTTCTGCATCGTAGCATCAGCCGAAAGCTTGTCAGACGTCCAGTTCAGCATTGTGGCCGGGTCGGATCGTGCCGTTGGCGCTGGTATCCACCTGCTCACAACGACCCGGAGGGCGAGGGGCGATGGCCAAGACCCCCTTGCGCTTAGGATGTAGACCGGCGGGGACCTCTCTGCTGAGCTGTAGGTAGGGTTTGCGTGTGTCGTTTGGCCGAGGCCGGGCATGACCCAGGAAAGTGTGTCCGGCCGAAGTAATCGAGCGTGTTGGGTAAGTTGGTGCACCCCTGCCGGAAGAACACTTCTATCGATAGCCGGTCTACGGTAAAGGACACTCGGAGTTGTATTCTGATTGATACAATTTTTAGAACTGGAACTTGGATATGAGGCTCTGGGATTGCTTCTCGCAGGGAGTCGAGAAAGGATCTCTGGTGAGGTTGAGACTTAATGATACTGCTACAATATATTGAACTGTTCACTCTCTTCTACTGCTGCAAGACCTCTGAAGATGCTAGTCTTCGATAGGACTAGGCCTTCTCTTATTCTGGCATTTCTGCAGCCCAGTCCACATATACAGCCTCCTTTGAAAATGTTGCATATGTAGTGTAGATCCTGCTTGCTGAGTACTTTGAGTACTCACGGTGCTTTGTTTTCCTTTTTCTCCCATATCAGTTTGACGACCAGAGGACGGAGCCCCCTGAGACAGATGCCCGCCCGATCGATACTACTACTACCCAGAGGATGGATACTACTACGAGTTGACTGACGACCAGGAGTAGGATCGGAGGGTCCCAGGCAGGAGGCCTTCGCCTTTCGATCGTAGTGTTTTATTTTGCCCCGCCTTCTAAAGGCCTTTCTGTTTATTTCATATCTGTACTCAGATATCTGATGCTTCCGCTGACGCTTGTTCGCAAGCTTATGTATTCGAGCCCTCGAGGCCCCTGGCTTGTAATATAAGCTTGTATGACTTTATTTGTTTTAGAGTGTGTGTGTGATATCTTCCCGTGAGTCTTAGGCTTGATCGTGTGCATTTGCGTGTATGAATAGTGCACGATCGGGCCGGGGGATCACAAGTTGGTATCAGAGCCGACTACATCTAGGAATCCCCCTTTCCAACTCCTTGGCCGAAGTTGAGTCTAGTGGTCCAAAACTGTTTTACTAACTTGGCTGTGTGGCTTACGGGGCCACGTCGCCAATTGGGGGTATTAGGATCTTTTATTCCTCGTCAATACTCTGGGACTCTGTCTCTCTCCTATTCGGGTTAAAATTTTACTAACTCCAACATTAGGTTCTCGTGCCACATCCACCCGGAGTTCTGAAAAATCCCCCTTGCTTCTAAATTGTGGGCCAGGTTCTGCTTACAGGACCTTTTACGAGGGCACCTGTGTTTCACTTGCAGATTCCTCGCTCCAAATTTTCTCCGACGTTGATGTAGCCTTTGCTATGTCTCGTTGTGTACTTCCCTACCGCGGTGCCTGCGCGCCGCCTAGATGTTAGCCCTCCCTTTTTTACTGTCGTAATGCCGGATTCTAACCGAGGTATGTGGGATTTGAATGTCTGGTGCGAATATGATGAAGTATCTATTGCGCTTCCTTTGTTGTGCGTGATACTTCATGAATCATTCCATACACATGCAGTTTTTCTTGCTAAACTGCCTGTTGATTTGGCAGGATGGCTGACGATCCTCCACCTCCACCTATATGGCCGCAATGAGCAGCAGTTTATGACCGGACTTTGGCTCAGTTCCCAAATCAGAATGTCAGCAACAGAATGCTCCAATAACTCTGGCAGAATTTGTGCGCCTCAATCCGTCCGTTTTCCGCAACTCCACCAATCCTATGGATGCTGAGATTGGCTTCATGACATCCGTTTGAGAAGGAATCAGCTAATGTTGCTCCGACAGTCACGTCACCTTGCGACATTCCACTTAAAGGGTCCAGCTGCTCAATGGTGGGAAAGCCACAAGGCTATGTTGCCTGCAGAGACTGTAACACTTGGCAGGAATTTCAGTCAGCTTTTCATGCACGTTACATTCCTCAAGGTCTGTGGACCAAGAGAAGCAGGAGTTCCGTAAACTCTCACAGGGCACAATGACTGTGGATGAATATCAGAGGAAATTCCTTGAATTATCCCGCTATGGCGGATGACGTCGACACTGACCCTCGCAAGCAGGAAAAATTCCGTGAAGGAATGCGTACGGATATAAAACTTGCACTTGTGTTCATGATTGCACAGAATTCGCACGCTTGTCAGCAAATCTTTCCAAGTTGAAACAGCTGACTGAGTACCAGGAGTCGCTCAAGCGCACTCATGAAGCAGGCTCATCCTCGGGTCAGCCTGTTCAGAAGCGTCGAGTGTGGATCCTCACAATGTTCATCACGACCTGCTCCAACACCAAGACGTCTTATGTTGCACCTCGTCTGCTTCACCGCCGAGACAGCTTACGGTTCATGATGGACCGCCTGATGCTATGGCTTTTCCTCAGGATGCACCACGTCCTCCTAATGGACGTAAGAGGAATTGTCAAAAACGCCGATTCAGAAACCGAAATACATACCGTCTGCTGTTGTACTTGGCATGCTAATCAAATCAATGCTGAAAAGGCTCAGAAGGAACCGATATTGTGATGGGAACACTCTCTGTGAATTCAGTGCCAGCTTCTGTTCTGTTTGATTCAGGTGCTTCACATTCCTTCGTTGTCCCAGCAATTTGCACAAAGCATGGGTTAGCTATGAGCTCATTACCCACTCCTTTAGAAATCATCACTCCCCGTTCCAGGTGGCAAACCAAATGGTAAGTCACAACATGAGATCAGAATTGAAGGGTTGATGTTCTCTGCTTCTCTATTGCTCTTGGACCTTCCGACATAGACATCATTCTCGGTATGGACTGTTTAAGCCTCATAAAGCTTTGATTGACTGTGCCACTGAAACAGTCGCCTCACACACCCTTCCGGTCAGACTGTCAGATACTCAGCTCGTACAGTGCAGGACGCCGAAGCTAGATATATGTTCGAATGCATGAATGCTTCACCTCTTGAAGGCATCGAGAACGTTCCATTGTTCGTGATTTTCAAGATGTCTTTCCAGAAGAACTTCAGGAATACCCCTGCTAGAGCTGTTGAGTTCGTCATCGACTTGAAAACCTGGCACAACCCTATTGTGAAGCGCCCTTTAAAGATGCCTCCGCATCATCTTCTCGAACTTAAGGAAGAAATCGACACGTCACTCAAGAAAGGTTTCATCCGCCCCAGTTCCTCTGCTTGGGGAGCACTTCACTCTTTGTTAAGAAGAAAGATGGAACTAACGATTGGTTCAGGATTATCGCCCATTAACCAAGCACAATCCAGAATAAATATCCGCTTCCTCGGATCAATGATTTGTATGATCAACTTGCCGGTTCCTCAGTATTCTCTAAGCTTGATTTGAGATTGGGATACCATCAGATCCGTGTTCGTGAAGAGGATATTCCCAAGACTGCATTGTTACTTGTTATGGTCCTATGAGTACACTGTCATGTATTTGGCTTAACAAATGCCCAGCCACATTCTCCCGTCTATGAATACATCTTCATGGATTACCTCGACAAGTTCGTCGTGGTTTATCTAGATGATATTCTGGTTTATTCGAAGAATAAGGAAGAACATGCCGAACACCTCGTCTTGTACTAGGAAAGGCTCCGAGAACACCAGTTGTATGCCAATACTCCAAATGCGAGTTCTGGTTATCTGAAGTGACATATCTCGGCCATGTGATTTCGAAAGATGGAATTGCCGTTAACCCAGAACGAGTTCAGGCTATTCTGACTGGAATCCTCGCAGAACGTCAAGCACGTGAGAAGTTTTCTCGGCCTTGCAAGTTATTGCCGTCGATTGTCGAGAACTTTTCTAAGATTGCTAAGCCCCTGACTGATCTGCTTCACAAGGGCGTTAAATTTGAATGGACAGAAAAATGTCAGGAAAGTTTTCAAGAACTCAAAGACAAGCTGACATCTGCCCAGTACTTTCTCTCAGATACCCAAAGACTTTGTGATCTATTGTGACGCATCCCGTGAAGGATTAGGCTGTGTCCTAATGCAGAGACGTAACGTGATTGCTTATGGCTCTCGTCAGTTGCGCCCACATGAAGAGAATTATCCGGTACATGATCTAGAACTAGCTGTTGTCATCTATGCACTGCAGTTGTGGCGACATTACCTCCCTCGTAATCTTGCGAGATATACACGGATATAAAGTCTGAAATACTTGTTCACTCAACCTTCCCTAAACTCCGTCAGCAAAGATGGATGGAGGCCATTGCGGACTATGATTTGGGTATTCCTACCCCTGGCAAGGCTAACGTGATGGCAGATGCCTTAAGCCGCAAGTCCTATTGCGACAACCTCATCGTTAGGCGATCTCAACTCGTCTTTTTGAAGAACTATGCAAGCTAAATCTGCGTATTGTTCCACAGGGTTCTCTTAATAACCTTGTGATACAACAGATCTCGAGAAAGCTGTTAAGGATGCACAAGCTAAAGATGCTGAAGTTGATCTGATGAGAAGAAAGACCTTCACCTAGTAAAGTACAGGGATTTCTCGCTGTCTGAAGATGGAACCGTATTTCAGAAACCGATTGTGGTACCTCGCTTTGAACTCATGACTAACAAGGTCATGAAGGAGGCACATGATACCCCTGTCTATTCATGGGTAGCACCAAGATGTATCGTGATCTCCGTCAAAGGTACTGGTGGTCTAAAATGAAGCAGGACCTTGCTCGATATGTTGCTGAATGTGATGTTGTGTCGCGTTTAAAGCAGAACATCAGAAGCCTGCTGGAATTCTGCAACCACTTCCTATTCCTCTATGGAAAGGGATAAGGTTCAGATGGATTTCGTTACAGGATCTTCCCGGTCACGAAGGGTCACGATGCTATTTGTCGTCGTCGACCAACTCTCTAAAGTTGCACACTTTCTGCCTGTCAAGGAGAGATCACTGCAGTCAGTTGCAGAGGTTGTATATCTCCAGAATGTATCACTCACGGTATTCCGAAGGAGATCAGTTCGGACCGTGGCGGTCTTTTACTTCCAAATTCTTGGGAAAGCTTTCAAACAGCTATGGGAACTCATATCACCTGGAGTTCAGCTTATCACCCCAATCCCAGGCCAAGTTGAACGAGTTAATCAAGTGCTTGAAGACATGTTGCGAGCTTGTGTTATATCGTTTGGCAAGAAGTGGGAAGAATCTCTTCCAATGCCGAGTTCTCCTATAACAACAGCTATCAAGCCAGTTTGAAAATGGCCCCCTTGAAGTACTCTATGGACGTAAGTGTCGAACCCCTCTGAATTGGTCAGAAACTGGGGAACGACCGCTCATGGGTCCGGATATTATTCAACACGAAAGAACAAGTTGTATTGTCCGGGAAAATCTCAAGGCGGCTCAGGACCGCCAGAAGAGCAACTATGATCGCAACGATGGGGTTTGACTATCAACCTGGTGATCAGGCTTATCTGCGAGTCACCCCGATGAAAGGCACTCACCGTTTTGGAATCAAGGGCAAGCTAGCTCCACGCCATTGGTCCTTTCCGCATTGTTGCTAGACATGGTCAGGTGGCATATAAATTGGAATTGCCGCCGCAATTCTCCCATATCCACGACGTCTTCCACGTGTCGCAGCTTCGTCAATGCTTCAAGGAATCTCCGCACCGAGCAGTGGATCACGAGGTGCTCGAATTGCAAGATGACCTATCTTAAAGGAGCATCCGATCCCATTCTCGATCAAGCTGAACGTCGGACCCGCCAGAAAGTTACCAAGTTCCCTCAAAGTTCAGTGGTCAAATCATACGAAGATGAAGCCACTTGGGAACGCGAGGATAATCTTCGTGCGGAATACCCGAACTTTTTCCTTCTACCTTAATTCTCGGGACGAGAATTCTTGTTAGTAGAGGAGATTTGTAACACCCCCAGTGGTTAGCACAAGTAATTCCATTTTGATAATGCCAAGTCAGCATGATTAACAGTGCATGATCATCATTTGCATCATAATGCTTTTCAACTCCTAACTCAAAATTCAAATTAATGAATTGAATTATAAAAGTTTTCCAACATAAAAACTAAATGTTCGATAAATGGCAAATATTACAGAGACTATTCTAAAATTGAAACCAACATCATTGGAGTTGGGTAAGTGACTCAACATCCCAAATAGTGGCACGACAATGTTTAATTACCTTTTATTTAATCAAAAATAAATATGAAATTATATTTTGTCCAAGCTAGTTTGGTGATAGGGTATGATGCACTGGTATTTATGGTCTAGGTCACACTTTTTACAAAATGCATTTAGTGCCAACAATTAGCAAACAGAAAATAAGAAAAGAAAAAAAAATAAAAAAGAAAACAAAGGAAAAAGAGAAGGCCCCCCCCCCGACTGGGCCAAGCCCAGCTGGCCACTCCAGCGGACCGGCCGAACCGGCCCCCACCCCCCACTCCTCTTATCCCCTACCCCCCCCGCCCAAACCTAACCTACCCCACTCCCCCCCGCTCTCCCTCCCCGATCAACTGGATCGGGATCGGGAGAGCTCTAGCCGCGCCGTCCTTCGACGCCCCGGCGCGCCCCCGCCGGCCGGCCGCCGCCCCGCCGCCGACGCCTCGCCTACTCCGGAGCCCCCGCTCGCCGACCCCCCGTCGCCTCACCCCGCCACCGCCTGCGTCGAGTGGGCACCACCCGTCGCCGGACCGCGCCACCCCTCGACCCTCATCCCCGACCGGCCTCCTCGAGCCACGCCCGCCCCTGTGCCTCTATAGCCGTCGGTGAGGCCCCGGCCTCTGCCGCCCTCTCCCTCCCCCTTTCCCCTCGTCCCGTCCTCGATGCCGTCCGCCGTGCCCGGCCGCGCTCGCCGCGGTCCCCTGCTCCGTTAGCCGCGCCCCGCGCGCCTGGCCACGCACGCGCGCGCACCGCACTCGCCCGCTCGAGCTTGCTGCTCGCCGCAGCCTCCCTCTCTCCCTCGGTGCTGCTCGCCTGCGGCCGTGCACAACGACCCGCGCCGCGCCGCCCGCCCCGCCTGCTCCTGCGCACTGCGCCCGCGTCGCCCCGCTCCGCCGCGCGCGCGCCTGACTGCCGTGTCACCCCTGACCGTCGCCGCGCCCCTGCCGCCGCGCGCCCCGAGCTCCGCGCGCCCGCGCCCGCCCGTGGCCCCTAGGCCACTGCCAGGTGGGGCCTTGCGCCCCTGTGCCCCTGGCCGGTGGGCCAAAACCCCCCCTGACGTGACAGGACGGCCCAGCCCTAAAACGAATTTAAAAAAAAATAATAAAATAAAATAAAAATAGATAATAAAAAATAAATAAATATTAATAATTAATTAAATATTTAACTTAATTAATTCTGTTTAATTAAACTAATTAAAAGTTAGTCTAATTAATCTATTAATTAGTGTTAGTAGACTATGACATGTGGGTCCCCCTTGACCTGTGACGGTCAACCTGACCCAGTCAACGCTGACTGGATCTGCTGACTGGACCATTTGACTTAGTCAACCTATTTAAATAAATTCCAGAAATAATAAAAACTTTAGAAAATATATCTTTTAATCCGTAACTCCGATCGAAAAACTTTGTACATGAAAGTTGCTAGAACGACGAGACGAATTCGAATACGCGCGCTCCGTCGTCGTCACGCGTCCCTAACTATCCGAACGTGCAACCGTTCCCCTCCGGTCATCTGTCGACAAATGTCCGGAACCGGGAAAACATCCCGGATGGATTCCTCCTTCCTCGGTGACGTGCAACCACACGTTAGAAACACACCGGCACTGCATATTGTCATGCCGTACTTTGGTGTGCTCATGATTTGCTGTGTATTTATACTGTTTCCTCCCCCTTCTCTCTCGTTAGACCCCGACACCGACGTCGCCCGAGAGACCGACGCAGCTCCGGAGCCCGAAGACACCATTGACGACCTTGCCCTGCCGCGAGCAACCAGGCAAGCCCCCCCCTTTGATCATCCCGATATCGCCCATTCTAATTTCCATGCTTGCATTAGAATTGCTGCTGCTACTGCTTTACCTATTCTGATGCATAGCCTGTTATTGTAACCTGCTGTTGATAATTACCTGCATATCCTAAAAATGTTTAGTTAGGTTAGGGTAGAGACCTATCAGTGACCCCACTTATCCCGACTGCCGCGCTGGATCGTCAGAAGACCCGATCAACGGGATTGAAGACCAGGACCCGACACCGCCACATCACCCCCTTAGTTGTAACGACACTGCAGCGTTACTATCGAGTGCCGAGGGTGAAACCTCATGTAGCACTTCTGATGTTAACTCTGTAGAGTAGCTATTCGGTCGTGGTCATCGAGGGTGATTCCTCCTTCACACTTCCGGTAACGACGCTGTCGTACAACACCTCAAGTGTGAACCCATCGAGGGTGATTCCTCGAGTTCACCTTGACGGATACATCGAGTGGGAAATCAAACGAGGGTGAACCTCAGATTCCCCTGATGTTATGGACACACGGATACTTGGACGTTACTGTTGATTATTGGAAAGGCGGGTCGACCCTGAGGGTACCCGCGTGCCCAAGTGGCGAGTGTTGTGAAGACGGGTGCCAGTGTGGTGCCCGAGTGGTGAATACGAGGGCGGCCGGGCATTCTTAACCCTGCAGCAAGTCCTCGAGACGGGGCGATGGGGTCACATCTTTCGTGAGTCTCTGCTCGTTACCGCAAGCCCCTAGTCCTAACGATTTGGATATTTGATCCGAGCAGGCCTCTGGTCTGATAGCACTAACCATCACGTGGGCATAGTATGGGCGTTCTGCATCGTAGATCAGCCGAAAGCTTTGTCAGACGTCCAGTCGCATTGTGGCGGGTCGGATCGTGCCGTTGGCGCTGGTATCACCCTGCTCACAACGACCCGGAGGGCGAGGGGCGATGGCCAAGACCCCCTTGCGCTTAGGATGTAGACCGGCGGGGACTCTCTGCTGAGCTGTAGGTAGGGTTGCGATGTGTCGTTGGCCGAGGCCGGGCATGACCAGGAAAGTGTGTCCGGCGAAGTTATCGAGCGTGTTGGGTAAGTTGGTGCACCCCTGCAGGGAAGAAAACTTATATCGAGCCGGTCTACGGTAAAGGACACTCGGAGTTGTATCTGATTGATACAATTTTTAGAACTGGATACTTGGATATGAGGCTCTGGGATTGCTTCTCGCAGGGGGAGTCGTGAAAGGATCTCTGGGTGAGGTTGAGACTTAATGATACTGCTACAATATATTGACTTTCTACTCTCTTCTACTGCTGCAAGACCTCTGAAGTGCTAGTCTTCGATAGGACTAGGCCTTCTCTCTATTCTGGCTTCTGCAGCCCAGTCCACATATACAGCCTCCCTTTGAAAATGTTGCATATGTAGTGAGATCCTTGCTGTGAGTACTTCTGAGTACTCACGGTTGCTTTGTTTTCCTTTTTCTCCCCATATCAGTTTGACGTGACCAGAGGACGGAGCCCCCTGAGACAGATGCCCCGACGATCGATACTACTACTACCCAGAGGATGGATACTACTACGAGTTGACTGACGACCAGGAGTAGGATCGGAGGGTCCCAGGCAGGAGGCCTTCGCCTTTCGATCGTAGTGTTTTATTTTGCCCCGCTTTCTAAAGGCCTTTTGTTTTATTTCATATCTGTACAGATATCTGATGCTTCCGCTGACGCTTGTTCGCAAGCTTATGTATTCGAGCCCTCGAGGCCCCTGGCTTGAATATAAAGCTTGTATGACTTTATTATGTTTTAGAGTTGTGTTGTGATATCTTCCCGTGAGTCCTTAGGCTTGATCGTGTGCATTTGCGTGTATGATTAGTGCACGATCGGGCGGGGGCGTCAACAAGTTGGTATCAGAGCCGACTGCATCTAGGAATCCCCCTTCCAACTCCTGGCCGAAGTTGAGTCTAGTGGTCCAAAACTGTTTACTAACTTGGCTGTGTGGCTACGGGCCCACGTCGCCAATTGGGTGGTTTAGGATCATTTTATTCCTCGCAATACTCTGGGACTCTGATCTCTTCTCCTGGGTTAAATTTTTACTAACTCCAACATTAGGTTCTCGTGCTCACATCCACCCGGAGTTCTGAAAATATCCCCCCTTGCTTCTAAATTGTGGGCCAGGTTGGCTTACAGGATCCTTTTATCGAGGGCACCTGTGTTTCACTTGCAGATTCCTCGCTCCAATAGTTTTCTCCGACGGTGATGTAGCCTTTGCTAGTCTTGTTGTTGTGTACTTCCTCACGCTCTCTCCTTTGTATAATTGTTTTTGGTCAGCATCAGTCTCTTTCTCTTCTTCTCTCATTCCTCTCTTTCTCCCCTTTTCCCTTCTCCTGATACCTACCCGACCGACAGGGTCGTAAAGAGATACGATTAGGAAGGAGTTGCTTACCGGGGATAGTCATGTTGGCTAGCGGATGCTAAAGCGCACAAGTCGCGATGCGGAGAGTCGGATCTGAAGCACTGAAGAGTTTGAGGGGGAGGGATGCCAACTTCAGTGGGAATATTTCTGTTTTTAATTTTAAGGCGTGACTTTGAATTACTCTACATAAGCACATCGCTTATTTGATTTGCATATTTTCGGTTGTAGGCCACACCGCCAACACCCAACTTGGCATTGAATGAAATCAATTCTAGAAAGGCTAAATCATGAAGGAAAAAACTTTACCCCTGGATAGAAATTTGAGGAATTGTTTCTCAAGCATGATAAATAAAAAGGAACATGTTATAGAGATTCCACTTCAAGGAACATGCCGGATAATGCTAATGCCCAAGAGGAATATTGAATACCAGGAAAAACCATTGATGAATCAAACGAGATTAGCTGCCTCATGCTGCGGTGGGCGTGTATGGAGCCCAATATGCAGCAAGCAGTTTGAAGATGTGGGCTCTTTAAATATGATCGAGAGTCTCAAGAGCATAATTCAGGTGCAGGCTAGGACCAAAAAGGTTCAACGCTTGCGATCCTTGAGCGATCATGCTAGTGAAGGAAAGGTGATCCATTGAGTCCTGCAGTGATCAAGATATGATGGATACATGCAAGCTTGGATCGGTAGGCTCTCCGCTCTTGGATGAGCTGGCTTACCGATGGCAGT